>CM028131.1:1561802500-1562402500 GCA_016271365.2 Neoceratodus forsteri
TACAAATGTAAAAACAACTCAAGGGACCGTTTTTTTAACCACTGGAATATCTTAAAGGCACAACAGAGAACCTAACGTTTGCTCACCAGGTTACTCAGGTGTTTTAAGCAGAAGAAGATCAGGCAGTCCATCTAGACTGCCCCCTCCCGACTATCTCAGAGGTGGCAACATAAAATGTTTCCCCTTTAATATTAACGTCTCTGTACTTTTAAAAAATTGTTTTGTACTGCTGTCAGTTAGTGGCTGGGTGAAGGGATTCCACAGAACTTCAATTATTTGTGTGGAAAAGAATTTTCTTGTGGTTGTTTTGACAATTATCCATTTAATTTTGTTTGTTGTGTTCTCTTGTTGATTGCTCAGATTGTTTTATTTCTGTACCCAACTTTTTGGTTCATCCGTTATGTCATATATTAATAAAAGTGTTCTGTTATTGTACCTCCTCCGCAGAGTCATAATACTACATCTAAGCACCCTTGCAGGGCATGGACTGACATATCTGTCCAGAATTCCAATACATTCTAATTCCGTCGGCAGCCCTCTCCTCATAGATCTCTTTTTCTGCCCCCCAGATCTTTTTGGGGGCCTTTAGCTGAACTCTTTCAAGTCACTCTTTTGTCCCTTACCAAAATTGAGATCCATAATCCATGTACAGTCTGATGTACAGTGGCATTATCACATGCTTGTTGTGTAAAACAAAATGACATCTTACAAATCCCATCATCCTGTTTATTGCTTACTGGATCACATTGTCCAGAGCCCATAGTTTCATGTTACAAGGATGCCCAAATCCCTCTCTTCCATTGGTTCTGCTAGTCTAATCCCATTTATGTACAGTAGTACTGATGTTTTCTATGTGTCTTTCCCAAGTGCACCACTATGCATTTGTTCATAGTTAGCCTCATATATACCCCATTCATTAACCCATTTTGCTATGTTATCCAGGTCTTTTTGTAGGGATTTGGCCTTTTGATTTGAGTTAGCCTCACCAGCAATCTTTGAGTCATCTGCATATTTTTGAAACCACCCTGTAATGTACTGTCACATGTGGCTAATAAAAAATGTGAAATAATGCCTGCCCACCAGCGGAGCAGCAGCCCCATCGTCTGCTCCGCCAGCAACCTAGGTTCAGAAACAAGCCTAGGAAGCCGCAGGGCTTGCTGAGGGAGGATGGTTGAGCATCCTATGGGTATGTGCCTCCATGAGGGAGGGAGAGATGCTGGTCTCCACCACAATTCTGTCACCTGGGTGGTAACAGGTGGCATGCTGTGCAGCCAGAGCACAGGGTGGGGACTGTCAGTGTTCTGATGTCTCGGCATCAGTCACACCATCTCACGATGTTCAGGGCATTATAGAAAAACTGAAAAATCTTCAACTTTGCAGGATGCTGCCTGCCACCTTGCCACAGGTCCCGCACTGCTGACTGAGGATCTTGCTCCCACACGAACACTGAAACTCTGTCCGTGGAGTAAGGGGGACCCGGCGTAGCCCTTCCCATGAGAATCATCCACAGGGGCACAAGGAGGAAGGTAAGTCCCAGGGATGACAGGTGAGGATGCTGGGCAGGGGGGAGGGCTGAAGGGGGCCAGTCAGAGTCCAGAGGGACAAAAAGTATAGTAATTACAAAAATGTGAAATAATATTATGCTTACTACCAATCCTTGTTGGATACCACTGCTAACTCTGCTTTTGGTTAAAGCATTCTTTCATTTTTACCTGTTGTGTTATTTAAGATCACCAGTTTTCAATCCATCTCACTACCTGAATCATGATTCCAGTTTTCCTGAGTTTAATTATTATTATTGCTTTGTGGGGTACAGCATCAAATGTTTTGCCTAAGTCAAAGAATATGATGTACTAGTTGTGCTAAATGAAGACTTCTGCTGACTGGTTTGTAAAATTATAATATATACAATAATGCATGGGGGTGAGTGCATAATGAGAAATTATGTGCACCCGAAGTGTAGGATGCTACATAAACCCCGAGGGCGAAGCCTGAGGGGTTTACATGAGCATCCCACACAGAGGGTGCACATAATTTCTCATTTACGCATTCACCCTCATGCATTGTTATCTGTAATTGCTGGGGACGTTTTTTTCTCCAACCAGATTTCGGCAAATAAAAAGACTGTTTTTCAAAAAGTCTTGTGTCTGCTTTTTTCTTTATTACAGCATGTGGTACAATAATTAAAGTGAATAAAAGAGGCATACTGTTTCAAAAGGTGTTTGTCTGGTTTAGTAACTTTTTTAAACTGGGAAAAAATAGGTTGCTGGTTACTTGAATGTCAGCATCGGAGTGGCTTTGTTCTCACACTGAAAATTGCAGCTAGTTAGATCCACAGGAAACAGTAAACTTAGACCATGAAACAGTTTTAATTTTCAGGAATCACATTTTAAAAACTTAAGATGTTTGTAGCTGATGTTCAAAATCATTACTATAAGGTCCGGGTCATCGTTGTCACGGCGATATTTAAATTAGGTCAAAGGTCAGAGCTCACAGCTTCTGTTTATATGGAGACAGTAGCGAGCGAGAGCAAGAGTGAAAATGCTGTGTAACTGCTGGAAAATGCTAGGTGAGGGTGGCTACTAGATGTTTTGCCGATTTTATTTTTTTTATTCTGTGACTGCTTTTCTTTAGTCAGAGAATGCCGAATAACAGAACTTAAGAGAGCTGTCGAGTTATTGGATGAAGCGTTGAAAATCTGACGCGTGTTCGCCATTATAACCCGTGGGTTATAACGGCGAATTATAACCAGCTTGTCTTATGAGAAAAAACGTACCCCAGTTATTACAGATTTATAATAACTGAGGAGCATTTTCTCTCATACGGAAACCAGTTGGCTATAACGACAAACATGTGCTAAGTTCTCCTTGCTCCACACATGTGAACACTGCCTCCCTTGTGCACACACTTCCATCAGCACACAGTAAATGGACTCCCAGTGTTTTTGCAAGCTCCTTCAAAAAGATAGTTGCTACTGAGTTCATTTATGTCATGTTTCAGGTTAATTGCACAAAACAATTAAAATAAAAGTGAAATTCTGCTGTAGCCCAACTGCACTACCAGAACCATTGTTTTGTATAATGACTGAACAGTGTTTTCAAGGTGAGAAAACACTATGCAGCAATTACATATAACAAGACATGGGGTAGTCAAAAAAACTCAAATTTTACATACACCCTCGGTGCTGGATGCTTGTATAAACCCCTCAAGCTTCACTCTTGGGGTTTATGTAGCATCCAACACCTCAGGTGTGTGCAAAATTCTCTTTCCACACACTACCCCATGTATTATTCTATCTATAATTACTGGTTACTCTGCATCACACCGATAATAGCTCTGATCAAACACCCTAATATCCAGATAAGATGTCATACCCAGTTATTACAGCATTTTAATCTGGCATTTTTGAACAGCCAGATAGTGCCCAAATCATTTCATGTCTCGCTGGGGCTCAATTGAGGCCTGTTTCATTAACCTTGTCTGCCGCAAAGACCTCTTTCACAGCTCCAGGTAATGATCCACGCTGTGGCACCACAATAATGGCTTTAGGAACAAAAAATACAGTTAAAAGTTAGGGGACCTTCATTAGCATCATAGGCAGTTAGCACATCCCTGCCCATATTTTTATGTAAACTTATTATTGTTTGTGGCACTTAGCCAGGTGTCCAAAGCTCCAATTTAGGGACTAATAATGTTTAAAAGTTCCCTGCATGTAGGGAACTAGCTCAAAAGCTCAGCTGAGCTTTTTTTTAAATTATGCAAGTTCCCCACAATCAGCGAGAGTGCCAGGGAGGGTAAAGCTATTTTTTTCTTTTTAAAACACAGCACTAGGTATTAGAAAAAATAAAACTTAAGTTACTGTGTCCTGTGAAGTTTTTTCCACACCCTCAGTGTGTAATGCCCACATAAACCTCTCAAGCTTCGCTCTTGAGGTTAATGGATCATCACACACCCCAGCTGTATAAAAAAATTCATAAGAAACAGTCACATATGCATTATTCTCTATGTAATTCAGGAGCATCCTATTTTAGACCCATACTGAGTGTTGTCTCTTAAAGCATCAGTGCAGCAAAAAATGTTTATCCACAAAGCTAGTTTCAGCTACAATTAATAACAAGCATTTGGCAATGCCAAATGTTGTCTCGCTGGCATTGGCATTGGTAGTGCCAGAGTTAGAGACGCATAATAGGAATGGCAGTGAAGTATTGAAGGGACGCCAACCCCACCTCCACCATGTAGAGACTGACAGGCATTGGGGTGTGCCTTTGGGGTTGTCAGCTGTAACACTCATGCCATTGTGCCTCACCCTTGTCTGTAGACACTGACAAGTATCATGGTGTGCTTTGGGGTTTTGGGGCATTATACTTACCCCATTCCATAAGGAAATACGCTGAGGTGGGTGCAGTATAAGAGAATGGGGTGAACTTTATGGCCGAACAGTGCAAAGCACACCACGATGCCTGTCACTGGCTGCAGGGTGGGGGGGGGTGGAATGGCGTGAGCATTACAACCGATGATCCCAAGTCACACCCCTGACGCCTGTCAGTCTCTACAGGGTGGGGTGCCTCAGTTGGAAATCCTAACACCATAGGCGTGTGTTGGTATTTTCACTCCAAATTTTCAACATGGGCTTTTTGTGAGCCCACCACGTGAAAAGCAGCACAATCAGTTTGTTAGCTGAAAGGTGGTTTTGCACAGCGGCTATGCCATTTGGAGACACAGGGACAAAAACACATTTGGGGCAGAATGTGGAAAATGACAACTGTATTGTTCATGAGGAGGTGTGAAAAAATGGCAACGTTGAAAATCTGTAGTGAAAATATGAAAAATTGGTGAAGTCATGAGCATGCATAGAAACTGCGCAACACACGTCCGTAACCCAATTATTTTTGGGAGTTTGTTAGCCACATTTTTAACATAGGCATTTTGGGACCTCTCCTCATAAACAGTGGTGCTGTGATTTTGTTAATCTGTCCCAAAAGTTGATTTCCCACAGCGACTATGCCATTGTGCGCCACAGGTACAGAAACACATTTTGGGCAGGATGTGAAAAATGACAGCTGTACTGTTCATAAGGAGGTGTGAAAAAATGCCAGTGTTGAAAATCTGGCATGGAAATATTGCAAATTTGCAAAGTTACAAGGGTGTGTGGAAACTGCGTAATGCACGCTTGTAACACAGCCATTTTATGGACTTTCGGCACCAAATTTTCAACATAGGCATTTTAGGACCTCTGCTCATGAACAGTGCCACCATCATTTCCTTAAACTGTCCAGAAAACTGATTTCACACAGCGACGGCGCTATTCTGCGCCAGACGCAGGAAAACATTTCGCCAGGATATGTAAAATGACAGCTGTACTGTTCATCAAGAAGTGTAGAAAATGGCAATTTTGAAAATCTGAGTGCAGATATTACAATTATTGCGTTACGGCATGAGTGCTATAACAATGCACGCCAGAAAACAGCCATTTTGGGATTTTTTTTCACCAAATTTGCAACATAGGCTTTTTGAGAGCCCCCCTCATGAACAGTGGCATTGTCATTTTGTCACTCAGTCCCGAAAGGTGATTCTATGCAGTGACTGCAAAATCACCTTTCAGGACCGAATAATGTCATGATAGTGACTGAATTCATGATGAGAGGTCCCAATAACCCCATGTTGAAAATTTTGTGCAAAAATTCCAGAAAATGCCAGAGATATGCACCAAAGTTGAAAAAAAAACTATTTATGCCATTATACAGCTTACCAGCATTTCTTCAGTTTGCAGTCGGCTTTGAAGAGTGCAGACGTGTTCCTGGTCCACTGAAGATCGTTACGCCAGACTCCGGAGGTAAGTATGGGGTGACGGGGGTGTGTGGGGCAGCATGGTACACAGAGGGTGGGCGAGGTTGTGGAGGGGTAGGAGATTGCGAGGGACCATTTTCTTTTTTACAGGTTACAAAAAAAAAAAAAAAATCATCGGACGGTTTTTATTTTCAGGGATTTGGCGTGCAATTTGGGCTCCCAGCGTGCCACCTAAGTATTTTGGGGGATGCTGACCGACGGTGGATTGGGCACCCCCGCTGCGCACATAACAAATGTCAGATTATGCCAACGGGAGTGGGCCCCCTGTCGGCACATACATTGGGACAGGGTATGCTAACAGGGGATTGGGCACCCCCGAAGTCAGCATTATGGCAGGCAGTGTGCTGCCATGTTACATTTTTTTCTCACCAAGGAAAGCATGTCGGAAGGTCCGCTGTGTATAACAAGCTTTGTTTGGATTGCAGTGGACCTTTCCTTAGATGTGCTTGCCACATTATGTATGCATGGTGTGGCGCCAGCATGCAGGCTTATTGGGGAATATGCATTCGCCCAACAGTAACCGCGCCTCCAAATCTGCTACTACCACAATTTGTTGGCTGCACATGCGCAAGCCAACATAAAAATGTTAACATACCTGTCAAATCTGCTTTTCTACATACCTCATATGTTACACACAACAAGCTTTTTTTTATTTTCTAAATCCTGACCCTTACCAGGTCCTCAATGCTATTTCTAAGCTAAATGTGGTGCCCATCTTTTTTTTTTTTCTTGAAGAAAAAAAAATAAATTAGAACATTTATAAAATACTCTCATCTTGGTGGAACTAGAAAATGTTACCACCAAATAAAATTGGAAGATGCCTGAAGTCTTTTATAGTGAAAAAAGATTGGATTACATTTTTTCCCCATTTTCGTTGTGTAATGGACGAGGGAAACCACTAATGCTGATTGCTCTCAAAATGGCCTGGTCAGGTCAGGGCACAGGTCCACCCTAGCTACAACTTGGAGGGGAAAACACATGTAATCCGATTATGCCAACCTCCCAGAGGTGGATTTTTTGTGTGACACCTGGCCAGCGGGTGTCAGGGGAATTTTGGGGAAGGAGGCCCAAGTTCAATTGCTACTAACTGAGAACACAAGGAGAGGTGTGAAGCTGACTCGAATACAAAAATAATGTACAAGTTTATTAAACATAACTAAAAATAATAACATTACACTAATGTCTAAATTCTAAAAGGCAAAGAACTATAATATCACTAAATTATTACACTATATCCTGTATTGTAAATCAGTCATGAATACCCTCTGCCAGCTACCCTTGTATGTCTAACCGGGGAAAGGAAGGAAGGAAGCAAGACAGGGGAACCAGCTGTCCAGGGCAGGGGAAAACATAGAACAGGACACAGTCCAGGACTATTCTGAGGCAGTGCGGGTCACCGGCACACAGGTCTCCATAGACCACCGGAAAATGACACCCCTCCAGGAACTAGTCTGCCAACTCCACCCAGCCTCAGCCCCTACGTGGACTGCTGGGACATGAGAACAGACAAGGATGAGGGAATCAAGGAGGCAACAGATGGGGACAAGACAGCTGGTCAGGGAAAACAGGGTCAGGGCACCTGGGACCACATGCAGGCAGAAGGGTGGTGACACAATAAACAGTTTCTAAACCATGTGTCCGTGTCCTTATTTCTAGCGAGCATTACTTAGTTTTGACACTTTACTAACATAAAACAGTTTAGGAAATACAGTTAAATAGGGGCCATTTCCTGATGGCACACAGTAGTAGTAATACTAAAAACTTTATTTTTATACAGGAAAGCAAATCTTTAGGCTGGTTAGCCTAGTTTACAAGAATTGTCCTGTTCCTTACAAGTTGCCTAAACATTAAAACAAATACAAGGTACAGAAAAATACACATTTTTTCAATAAATATATGAGGATCACTCCTCGAGGTTCAAAACATTCTCCAGACATCCTATAGTTCATTCAGACTCTACTTGTCATCCAGGACATTGACATGTAATGGATCTGGGTGCAATTAATTCCTGTTTAAACTGGCTATACAAAGGAAATGTATGCACTAAGTTTGATAAAATATTCCAATGTTTTGCTGCCTGATGACATAATGTCTTTTCCCCATACTTATTTTTAAAAACAGTAATGGGGATTTTATTTCTGTAGTTTGATCTCTTTTGTCTTTATTTAGTTTGATAACACCCTCCAAATAAAAAAAAAGATGCTGATACCGGGACATGTCACAGGGGCCCAAAAAGCATTGCAATAATTCATTTAGGCACATTTATATACAAACAGTTGATTGTGGAAGATGAGTTGGACCTTTAACTGTGACCCCTGACACAGTTCCTCTTTAACTTTTGCTTTCTGGTTTAAATCCTTATTCATCTGAACATGGGCATAGTATCAGCCCCTTTAAATTCAGCTGTCAGGCATTAATCCAGTTACTTTATTTATACAGTTCCTGTTCCCTTCTGTTTATGTCAATGGAGCTCTGTCTTTTACTCCACCCTGTGGGCGATCTTTAGGCAGGGCCTTACTGCCCCACAGTCATTTGGCTCAAGGGAGCCTTCCTCTTCTCCACCCCATGGGTGGTCTTTTGCCGGGTGTTGCCCACTCCCACATTTCCCTGGTTCATATGAGCCCTGTTGAAGCTTCGCCCCCTGGGCGGTCCATTTGCTGGGGCATGCATGGCCCAACGGCTGCTGTGGCTGGCGCCTGGAAGCACCCAGAGTTTATTTTTATTTAAAAAAAAAAAAAAAGTTCCTTTCTGGACCATGGCCAGCACCAGAACTTGGTGCTGCCGCCACTTACCCTGCCACCCTCCATGTACTGGGCTGGGATCACTGCTGCTGGGAGGCCTAGACCCACCTCGTCCCACATGCTTCCACTACTGCTGGGCTAACAGAAGCAGGAGCCATCATGGAGAGGCCTGGACCTGCCTCCTCCCACCGACCTTCCTGGAAGTTGAACTGCTGGAGGAAGGGATGGCCTTCCTCTGCTTCCGCCGCCCCTCCTGAAGAACAGCCTTCTACTTGGCTGATGATGGAGAGGGTGGTCTGGACCTGCCGCCCCTCCCGATGAACATTTGCTGCTGGGCTATGCTAGTGGAGGGGACATCCTTCATCTGTTGCTGCCACTGCTCCCCCAGAGAACCTCCTGCTGCTGCAGTTGCCACGGAGGGGCTAGCCTGGTCCTGCCGCCTCTCCTGATGGGACATCTTCTCACTGCCGCAGCACCAGGATAACCACTGGGGAGCAAGGAGGAGGAGGAGGAGCTGCCAACATGCTGGACTGTCCAGAACTTGGGAGGGACATGGGAACTTATGGTAAGTCCCTCCCTAATGCTCTGCCCAGGCCAGCTGATCGCTCCCCCTCTCACTGCTGCTGCACCCTTTTTCTCCTCCTCAGTGTGGAATAACTGCGAACGGCTATTGCCGTTCAAACAGGCTGAGGATTCTGTCATGGGTTCCTCATGAGCCTGACCCTGCCTGCATGCCCTCGCAACCAGGCCCACAAGTGCAAGTACACAGCACAAGGTAACGGTGGGGGGGGCTTCTGGCAGAGAGAGTTGCAGGCAGGGAAAACAGAGAGCAACAAAATCTACTTTGTTTTTAAAACAGAACCCAGCTGGGGCTTCATGTTTGGGGGGGCTCCTATCTAAACCCAGGGCACCTACACTAGGGGGACAGCCCTACACCCTGGGGCACACCTAACGATGGGGCACCTAACTGGGGCACAAAATCGGGGGCACCTCCCTAACCTGGGCATCTTCCATACCTAACCAGCCCCCAGAGCACCTGGATGCCCATTATGGAGGGCACCAGGACTCTGGGGCACTACAGTTGCATTGCTGCTTTTAGTTACTTTCGTTCAGATAAAATATTAAATAGTCCTTTAACAGCAAGTTTGTAGCTTTACCAAATATGGCTGTCAGATCTATGGATCCTCAGTTTGCTGGAGAGGTTTTATCCCTTTTTTTATATATCAGAACCACCAATGTTGTTCTCCAGTCAGTAACAATAGAGTAAAAATATGCAAGACTGGATCTAACAGATTTTGCCAGATTAGCTTTATTAGTTAGAAGGAGATATCATTTAACCCCTCGTACGGTTTGTATTATTTTGTTATTGATTATTTGCTTTTGCCCTACATCAGTCTTATGTACATGGAGGTCAGGGCTATTCATTAAATCCTTTTTCATGACATCTTTGTTCTGTGTCTGGTGCAATGCTTTGTGTGTAGACTTGACAAAAGTAATTGTTTAATGCATCTGCAATCTCTGTTCCATTTGTGAGGAAACTGTCATCCTACAAGATTGGTCCAACTGCTTTATGTGTTTTATTACATGACTTTAGAGATCTGTAGTGTGGTCTGGAGCCTGATTAATTTCCTGCTAGTTTCCTGTTCATTTTTCATTTCTCTCTTTTAATACTTGCCTGGCAATCCTGTACATTGTTATATTTCTGCACTGCTTCATTTGTGGTATTTTTCACTGGAATATAAGCACTTTCTTTGACAGTTATTTTCTTTATTATTTTGACTGTTAGCTAAGGTGTTTTCCCCCTTTTTAATATAGTATTACATTTTATTTTTGGTATGTACTCTTGCAATATTGCCTTTAGATTTTTATTTGAGGTGACCCATGCTTCTATTGCATCACTATCTTCCAATCACAGTTTGTTACATGCATGTTTAGTCCCTCTTCATTAGCATGTTTGTAGCTGTAAAACACTGAAATCCCTTTTTTTTCTTTTTTATTTTTAACAGAGAAAGAGAGACAGTACATTATGATCTCCAGTTAAAGGCCTTTTTTCAGCTACATTACATTTAAGCAATAATGCCCGACAGGGTGTGTGTCATGCTGGGATAATGTCACACCTCAGGTGGTTGTACGAGGCCGCAGGGCTGAGTGCGCCCAACTGAGAGGTGATGTTATCCAAATGACACACACTGGAGGGCATTATTGCTATTATACAATGGCTGTTGTTATATATAAAATAAAAAAATAATTTTAAAGAATGTTTTTTAGTGTGGAAAAATATTTTTGTTTCTTAAGAGGAGATGCAAAAAAAGAGGTCATCTAGCTCATCATATAGCTCATCTACAGGTTCACAGTGAGGCTGAGACTAGAGCCATGATGTTGTACTGGGATAACAGCACGGGGCCAGCCCAAGACTGACCAATCAGAGTCCAGGAAATTTTCTTGCCATTGTATAATAAGTAATCATTCATTTTATATTGCTCAGAACTAGATCTAATATGTATCCTTCTCTGGTGGGATTTGTGACATACAGGGAAAGATAATTTTCCTGTATGATATTTACAAACGTTCTTCTGTTGGATTGTTTCCTGTTTCCACTTGCCACTCCATTTCTAGGTAACTGACATCACCCATAATTATCGCTCTTGAACTCTCTACTGCATTTGCAATTTCTTTAGTGGTTTCGTCATTTCCAATAACATTGCTCCCTGGAAGCCTGTAGCATAAACCAGTAATAAGAGGTATGTCTATCCTAGGTTCCAGTTTGACTCAGACTGTCTCTGTGCCATCATCATTACCTTCGCTCTTGCTGGAAATGTCAAGGCTAGCAATATTTTTGTTTATGTATGGGGTGACTCCTCCTCCTCTCTCTCCCTCCTTACAGAAATACAAGTGCACAGCATGCATGCTGCATGCTTATTAAGCTTGGGGCTTGCATCCTGCATGCTTATTAAGCATGGGGCTTGCATGCTGCATGCATGCTACACACATGTGTTTCTGTAAGGGTTGATTCTCCAATACTTATCATGCAGTTTAGAGCCTGGGATTTCTTCAACCCAGGCATCTCTTTGCCCCACCAGGTTGCAGTAATACCTATTATATCTGGTTTATTGTTGAAGCTTCTGGCATGAATACAAATGCATATCCAAGAGTCTTTCCCTTTATTAATCTTTTGATTTTATTTGCCCATTTTATTTAAAATATTATTTGGTGGTTTTCCATTTTCCTCATCATAATTGTTTGATTTCTGCTCAGAGCTTTGGAACCAGAATCGTCTGGTACCAGCGAGCAGCACTTTGTAGGCAGGTTTTTATCTGACATCAACAAGATGCAGTTTGCATTTTAGTTAAAACTGCTTTTCTTCCTTAAAAAGGTAGCACATTTGCACGTAATATTCCTTCTTAAATTACTAATAAAATAAATATTTTGTTTTCCCTTCCATAGCCAACATACACAGGAAATGAATTTATAAAAGGGTTGCTCTTTAGTCATGGTGAGAAAGATTTGTTTGATTTGAAAAAGAAGTTGGGCCTCACCTTCCAACCCAACCCATCACCCATAGTATATCAAGTGCTATAACTCATCTAGTACATGTGTGCTGTTTATTTCAATAGCCAATATAGTAAACATTCAGGATAACACTACAAAAACATGGGAAAGTGATTTGAGTTATTCTACTACCTGCTTTTTTTTTATTTTATTTTTCTCTCCCCCAGTCAGCCCTCCTTCTGAGGATGGCCCCAGCCTCAGAACCCTGATGTCTACTGGGTCTTATCAACTGGCTGTGTTCCCCCAGGACTTGCCCCCCCCCCTTGGTGGGGTTGGCAGGCATACATCTCAACCTTTTGTCACTGAAATGAGGGACATGAACATTTTTGGACACTCAAAATGAGGGACGATGAGAGACACAGACCCTTAGAATGAGGGACACATCCTCAAACATGGAGATACAAGATCAGAACGCTGTGAAAAACCATAGTGTTTACTTGTACAAAGTTTATTTTGGATTTAGTATTTTAGAATGTTAAGAGTTTCTGCTTTAAAGTCTGAATTTACAACAGCACCTTTGTGTGGGCAGTACCTTTTCCATGAGGGACAGATGAGGTACAGAGCAATTTTAAGGGGCGAAATGAGGGATATCCCTCGTATTGAGGGACACTTGAGAGGTATGTTGGCAGGCTTCCCCAAGTCCACCTCAGAACAGACCCAGTTTTAGTATGCATGTGCAGCTGGTTGCGTGTGGGACCAGGGCACTCCTCATTATCCTGCTGCTTGCATTTTCCTCCAGTTTTTTGCCCCTGGAGACATGACTTGCAATGATGTCATAGTGCATGCCACGTGCTCCCATGTTATGTTCACTGTCATCTGCCACATCTCCTGACCTTCTTGGCCCAAGCTGCCTTCCCTCCAGCTTCTGCCAAGGGGCATACAAGCTTCAGGATCTGCCCACCTTCCTCCCCAGAGGAGGAAAGCAGTCCTATGAATGCTAGATCCTCCTCCTCCTGGCTGACTCTCCGACAGCCCTGATTCACTTCTAAACCTGGGTTGTTGGCGTTGAATTGGTAGCACTACTGCTGAGCCTTTGGACTGGTGACTACTACCTGATTTAGTATGAAACTACAACACAGGTTGACCTCTGCAATTTAGCTAAACTACAGCTGCAACCAAAGACACAGCCAAGTATTTCCTGAACTTTCTATGATATCTCTAGAGATTTTCTCTGCCTGCATCATCTATTAACAAAAAAGACAATGGTTAAATTCACAAGCTATCCAAACATAGCCAATGTGGTTCTCCATCTGCAAGAAGAGGATGAGGTCAGACCAGGGCAGCTGTAAACTGGTCAGCCTGACAACAGTCCTGGGCAAGGTCTTGAAGGCCATTATCAAGGTCAGAGTAATCGATCACTTGTTGAGGTCAAGATTCCTGCCCCCCCCCAGCATGGCTTAATGATAAGCAGATTATGCCAAGTCAAGCTGGTCACCTTCATCAAGAGGTGAGTAGAGAGGCAGACAGGGGCAGGCCATAGATGCAGTCTCAAGTGGTGTGGGGCATGTCAAGCTTTGGTAAAGTAAACCTATGTAGTCTACGCAAGCAATAATACCCAACAGGGTGGGCGGTATTGGGCTATACCGGACCGCACAGGGGCGTAATGAGGCCCAACGCCACAGGCGGAGGGCCTTAGAGCCCCTGGGCAGTCCGGTATAGCCCATACCGCCCACCCTGGAGGGTATTATTGCGCTTAGAAAATGGACCACTGAATTATATGTTTGTTAAAAAACATATTTTTATGTTTACATGTTAAAACTCTCAGCTGTTTGAATTATTTTGTAATAAAATAGTTCCTCCGCCTACATTAGCACAGTTTTTTTTTTATTATGTTTTAACCTAGGGACTTCTGTCTCAATGCGGCTTCAAACACACTCAGGGCTTAAGTTCAAATGTTGGGTCATTTACTTTTCTTTTGATTCTGAGACTACGTTTTAAGCCCCTTGTCACCTTTTATTTCTTTTATTACTGAGGGACTGTGGTGACGCAACTGGGGAAATCAGATACAACTAAAACATACTGACAATACTTAGGCGATCTGGGAGACAGTCTGCATAGCCTCAGAGGTAAAGTCAGTACTTTATTACAAAAATTAAAAAAAAACAAATGGGTGAACATTTTGTGGAGTGGGAGCAGAGCCAGAGTCAGTCAGAGACTTATCAGTTATGGAAGTGCACCGAACACGGCTCGTCCTAGCGCTAGTAATTTTAACAGAAAAAAAAGTTCCTTTTTAATTTGTGCATAAGCTGCGTTTTGTTCCCGGGTTTCTTCCATACTAAAGCTCAACATTTTGCTTTCATGCCTGCAGGCTGGCTTGTGAAAGTTGTGGTGCAAGACAAGACAGAGCAGGCAGGGGGGCTGCTGAATGGAGGCAACAGTCATTGAGCAACGTCGGATGGGTGAGCGTGAGTGGGCTGTCAAAAGGGGACAGCACTATCATAAATATTTGTCAACATAAGGTATTTCTGTAGTGAATTTTATTTGTTTCTAGGGTAGCAGTATATGGCAGACAGCTCAACACTGGCAAGCAGCATGTCTGACTGTATCTGCTGTGGACATGCGCGTGCGGTCCTTTTGAAAACCGCAGTAACAACCAGTGATTATGTGAAGCCGATCGCTGTCTCTGATGGCTACCCTTTTCCTATCCTACTTTATTTGTACTTGTGGCTAGTCTTTTAAATTATTAAAGTGACAATACAGTCTGGGGGGCTTCTCTCACCCCGGGGGAGGACTGCCTTGCTCGGTGGTCCGCGACGTGCTAGGGACCGGGACCCATAAACTGTACCCACTCCACGTGGTAGCATTACTGATTTTGCTCTGTGTGCTGTTATTATTTTAATTGTAAAAACTGGTTTGATTACTGAGTGTGTGTGGGGAGGGTGGCACCTCTCGCTAAGGGATTAATTAAATGGCGGCAGTTTGAAATTGTGTGCCCAGTGCTTCAGCCAATGATGAAGCAGGCTGGGCACAAGGATACTTAGCTGGGCATGAGGCAGGATTGGCCTGGGACTTTTTATTTGGTGGGCATCTATTGTCTGATAGATGCCCACCTAAATAAGTGTCTCAGCCAATCAGAAGAGAGAATTGTCTTTGCCCATTTTCTAAACAAGATATACACAAGTGGATTGCTAACAAGTTCAGAAGCAGGAAGCAGAGATTGGAGGTGGAGGGGTACACTCCAAGTGGAGAGGAGTACTCATCAACACCCCTCAGGGATCAGTTCAAGGGCCACTGCTCTTCAAAATCTTCATCAGCAATCTGGAACCTGGGGGTCTCTAGCAGGCTGTTTAAGTTTATGGTTGACCCTAAGCTGGCCAGGGTGATGGACCCTTTAGAGTATGGGGACAAGCTTCAGGAGGACCTGACCAAGCTGGGTGAGTGGTAGGACTCCTGGAGCCTCCGATTCAGTATAGCCAAATATATGGTGCTACACTTTGGGAGAAACAACTGAGGTAGGACGTACACACTATGTGGGGCTCCTCCTGCTGCAGTGAATGAAGAAATGGACCTGGGTGTCACCACAGATGTGGGACTGAAGCAGATAAGCAGTGTGTGGCTCCTGTCCAAAGGGCCAGCAGAATTCTGGGGTGGATCATATGGGGGTGACCAGCACAGCATGGGAAACAATCCTGACACTTTGCAAAGCCAGGGTCAGGTCCTGGAGTACTCTGTGAAGTTTTGGTCTCTTCAACATGAAAAGGACACTGTGGCCCTCGAGAAGGTGCAACACCGGACCACCAAAAATCATAGAAATATATCTTTTGTCAGAAGGAGAAACATAGTATCTGATGGCAGGAGAAACATAGTATCTAATGGCAGAAAGTGAAATATAGTATCTGATGGCAGACGGAAACTGATGTCCCATCAAGTCTGCCTATATTTACGGTTCCACCAAGCCGTGGTGACAGAAAGTTCACCAACATCCTCTACAGTGACACGATGCTGCCAACAGTCCCAACAGTGCCATGTCCCAAAACTAACCGGGAAACACACTGACGCTGACCCAGTTTCAATAAGGGGGGGGTTGCATCCCCCCCCGCACCCCCATGCAGGGGTCTGTACCTCCCACACTATCCCTACTTATTATAACTAACTCCAAGTCATACAGACAGTGGAGAAATGGCCAGTTCTGCTGCCCACACACCAGTTGCCACAACATGTTGTCGGTGGTGAATACAGTTTGCCGCAAGTGCGGTTGCTGTTCCTATGTTGCTATAGGGGAGTTGCTGTTACAGCATCACTGTAACAATGGTATACAATTTATTAGTACCTTCCCCCAACTTAATATCGGGGTAGGTTATTCACTCCATGCCCTCTTTCTGTTTCACCCCTCACTGGTTCCCTCAAGTGGGACTATGAGTCCTTTAGCCTTGTTCTACCCATGTTTTACCTCATTTAGGGTCCTTGCCCCAGCAACCTCCACTAGCAATGTGTTCCATGTCTCCACCACCCTTTCAGTGAAGAAGAACTTCCTCAAATCCTTCCTGAATTTACCTCCCACCAATCTCCAGTCATGCCCCTTGTGACTGCATCTCAATTTCTAGCAAACAGGTCCTCACAATTTACCCTATTGAAACCCCTTAGGAGCTGACAAGTTCCTATCTTGTCCCCCCTCTCCTGTCCAGCCAATTGCAAAACTCATGTGTCATCAACCAGACAGCCAGTGCAGATGGTAAGGTGCCAGCTCATTAGGAGGTATTCCAGCAATCAAATGGGCTGTTGCATTCTGGAACAGCAGCAGGTAGCATATCAGACCCTGAGACAGTCCTAGGTAAAGGGCACTGCAATAGTTCAGCCTAGGTATAACAGAGGCATGCATTGTCACAGTCTGGTCAACTGATATGAAATGCAGTTTAATGAGATGGAAACAGCCAATATGGACTACAGCCGAGACCTAATTTGTTAGTGTCAGCTTACAAGCCATAATGAGCCTTGGATTTCTAACAGTATCTGCAGCTCCAAGTGTTGCAGCATTAAAATATGGTAAAATGGCATCACTACCTGTCCTAGCTGACCCTTGAGAATCCGATTTGATAAACATCACCTCTGTCTTGTCTGGATTAAAACTCAACCAATTGAAGGCCATCTAGTCATTGATTTCATTAAGACAGTGACCCAGCACAGAGCCCACATTTTCACCATCAGGTACACAAGCCAAATATAGTTGGGTATCATCAGCATAGCAGTCAAACTCCAAGCCTTTCCATCTTATGATCTGCCCAGCTGCAGCATGGATACAACAAACAGCATGGCTTTGAGGATCTACTCCACAGTAAAGCACAGTAAATCCAGAGATTCAAATACTCACAACGACCTGGTGTGCCCTACCTGTGAAGCAAAAATTGAGGGTGTGCTCTTGACCAATGAGAGTGCTCCCTTTCCCTACATGTGAGACACTCTTTTACTGTAAAGTATGTCTCACATGGAGGTGCCCTGAAAATTGCCATGTTCCAGGGAGGATGTCTTAAACTTTTTTTACAACTGAAGGAGTGGTCTCAATAGTAACATTTAAAATGTGTTAACAAAATCAAGTTCTATATATACTATAAATAACAACACTTTGAGAGTATTGCAGAATGGCACTTGCTGCAGGGTCTCACGTATTGTTTGCCACAGTAACTGGTTACTATGCCAACCAATACACTTGCACCTGTGACAGCATCATTCTGCTCTCAGCTTTGATATCTGTGCTTCTTTTGTACTGAGCTTCAAAAGAGTGCCCTAATTGTGTACATTGTAAATAGCAAAGGCTAGGTGAAGGTTTTTCTGTAAAATTTACATAAATTATGAATATTGAGAAAACAGCCTAAGAAGTATTTTTAATCTTCCAAACGTCCCCACCTGCTTAGTGTAGCTGCTTCTGTCTAAGCCTAAGTTGTTTCTCTAAAAGAGAAACTCTGCAAACCAGAGAACTGACACTTTTGATAACATGACACTATAAATCAGAAGATTAGAAAAAAAATAATTTTGTTTGACTCACTGTTGATGTAATAATGTTTGTAGAGCATTAATTGGTACATTCATGCATTAGAGATTGTCACAAAGGGAGAGAAGGGGGCTCTTTTATTCAATTATTTCATATTTTAAACAGATCAGCAAAACCAAATTGCAGCACAGTTTGCCTTGCACAAGTATTGTTATGAAAAGGGTGGGAAATTCCCTGCTTTGATTGGCTAAATAAGAGCTGGGACCTATGCTACATGTTAATTCCCAGAAATGCATAAGTGACAGTGGCTCAGCAGGTAGCACACTCATCTCTGAGGGTGGGAGATCAGAAGGCTGTGGGTTCTATAACCACACCAGGCACTTGGGTTAATATCCCAATACTGACACTGTAGTGCAGCATGAGGGGAGTACTGCACTCCTGAGGTGGCATCTTTCAGATGAGATGTTAAACCGAGGTCCCATCTGCCTGTTCAGGTGGATGTTAAAGATCCCATGGCACTTCTCGAAAAAGAGTAGGAGTATTTAGTTTTTATTGAAAATCACACACACTTGAAAACATAATACAGAAAAAAACAAAAGAAAAGCAAGAAAAATCATCTCCACAATAATACCATCAGAAAAGAAATTGATATGTTGCACAAAAAAATGAAATACACAGGATACCTCAGTTAACAGTCTGCTCATATGACTGGAACATCTGAGTCTGTAACACTTGGAAGATTTCTCCAGGCCTGGAATACCCAATTTTGAGATCTATTTTTAATCTCTTTCTTGTAAATCAATGTTATGTCCCATACAATTTTTTCTAATAATTCAATAAGTGACACTGTTTTCTGTTGCAAAGTAAACCAGCAATGAGAATTCCATATATACCATTTTATCACAGATATAATTACTTAGAAAGTGGGCAAAACACTATCAGCTCTCTGACTGGCTGAGAGCTAAAACAGGGGGGTACATTAAGTTACGATAGATGCCCGCTTTGAAAGAAGTGCCAATTCGAGGTGCTGGATAAACAAAGTAATACTGCGACTGTGCAAGGTTATTGGTGCTCACCACAGCGAGCAGCCAGCTCGTAAATTGAAAGCCAAAGTCCAGAAAGTGGTGTCACTTGGGTCTCCTACCGTAAATGTAGATATGAATAAATCCAGGAGATAGCCAATTGCAAATGTGAAGAAATTTTATTGAAGCAGGGAGTACCAGCAATCAAGAGGGTTCCCTCTTGTGCCCCATTATCTAAGCATCTCCTTGGGCACCCTGAACTTGCATACTGACTAGCCGCCATTTTTTTTGTCCTTGCTAATTGACCGAGATGTCGTCAGTCCATAGCATCTCATGCGCCACCTTCCCCCACCTGCTGTCCCAGTGTGCAGGTTAAAAATCAGTTTAAAACATTTCTTACATGAAGCTTCTGTCCCTCGCTCTCCCCTGCAGGTTTTTTTTTCTCACTTTAACTACCGCGGCTTCCTCGCTCGCTCATTCACCAAGTCTCATCTTCCATGATCAGTCTCATATACTTCCAGTTACCTCGCCGACTGCCCACAAACTACCAAACCAAAAAAAATTAAATAAAAAAATATTTAAAATTGCCAATTCTCCTTGCGTCTGTCTGTGTCTCTGCACGCGCGCACTGTGGGAGAGGGCCAAGTTGCAACCGTCATATTTCACCATGCAGGACATCAAAAAGAAATCACACCAATGAGGTGCAGTAAGAAGGGGACACACTAATGGGAAGGGCTGAAACACATTCTTTAAATTAAAAAAAAAAAGTACTCCACGGGGGGGGGGCGCTACTGAAAATGAATCCATACAAACTAAAGAGACACTGCAACATAGAAAACAAGGCTTTTCATAGGCAGCAGCACCCTCTAGTGGCATTTTATAAAGGGACTATTTAACAGAAGCTCCTGTTTCTCATATGTTAATTACTTTTTTACCTATTGTTTCCTTAGAAAATCATTTTTATAAATAAAAAAAAGAAAGCCCATTTTCTAAGCGCAATAATGCCCTCCAGGGTAGGTGGTATGGGCAATACCGGACTGCCAAAGGGCTATAAGGCCCTCCACCTGCGGCTTCGGGACTCATTACGCCCCTGGACAGTTCACTATTGCCCACTACTGCCCACCCTGTTGGGCATTATTGCTTGCTTGCTTGTAAAGTAGACTTTTCCCATATTTTCCAGGTTACATCAAAATTACCATAGAGCAAGAGATCTAATGTAATATGATTAAAGTTAGGTATATTTCAGTTCTGAGCTATAAAGAACCAAAAGGTTGAGATGTAAGAACAAGTAAAGAATAAATGGTACATTGATTCTAACTGTAGAGAGCATTGATGTCTGGAACAGATCCTTTCTGACAACTGTTTGTGCTTTTGATGTTCTTTTACATTAAGTCCTTTATGACAGCACAACCAATGAACATCCCACATTTTCTCTGGAATTCTAGGGTTATTCAGAAACTCAAGCATCTCAGTTATTATATTGACTGGGCAGTTGGGAAATTAAACTTGCTCTCTAAACTTATCCTGTATAATCTGTTTGTAAATATATTTTCCATGTTGGCTAGTAATCATTCTAGAAGTGAGATACCAACTTTTCAGTTTGAAGAACACCTCTCTTAAATACTGAGGACCTATATTAGACTTCTTAATTTGCCTTAGGGAATCCACTGACCACTAAGGAAACCATGGGCTACAAGAGAGTTCATATAAGGGTACCCATGGCCGTCTAACTTGAGTCAATAATGGTCTCAAATTTGTCAGTATGTATATAACGGTAAACATAACAACAGGATTTACCATCCCTAAACCTCCTTGATTCTTAAGGAGATATAGGATATTCCATTTTACGGGGTTAAGATGGCTCCCCCATATAGCCTGAAAGAAAATACTAGATAATGTAACTTTTAAAATCTTGGAGGAAGGGGGGGGAAGCCAACTAATATGTAGAAATATAGGGAGAAGAAAAGTTTTAACCAAATATTTTCTCTCCAGTTTACTCATATTCCAAACATTCCAGGTTTTAACTAGCTTTTGAGCCTGGTCAAGTTCAGTTGCCAGTTAAGGATATCTAGATTCCCTGAACCAAATACAATACCCAAGATAGTAATTGGGTCTCTTGTAAGAGTTATTCCTGCTACATCAGAAAGAGGGTTTAATGGGTTTCCCAATTGTCTTCCAGTACATTTCCTTAAATTTAAAGAAGTACTGGACAGAGATCCGAACATCTGACATGTATCTATTACTTGTGTCACTGAATCTACATCTTGCACCAGGATAGTAATATCATCAGCCTATCCTTGGGTTATGTGTGGAATCCTATAAGTGTCTACATGCACATCTGCTAAACCTGTGGCAGAATTGAGTTTTCTTAAAATGGGGTCAGTACTGAAGGCATACAGTAGAGGGCTGAGGGGACAGCCTTGTCTCACCCCTCTCTTTATAGGTATCATTGGTCCTAGCCAACCATTTATTTGTGGGGTTCCTGTAGCAGATCTATACAGGGCAATAAGCCAGTTAATAAAGGAATCAGGTATACCATAATAGGCCAGATTGTCCAACAAATAGTGGTGTTCAACAGAGTCGAATGCTTGTCTCTGATCTAATGAGAGAAGAAATCCATCTATTCCACCATTATTGTCTCTTCCTATTAATTCCCGTAAAAGAAGTAAATGATCACTCATTTTCTTCTCAGGACTTGAACAGGATTGTGTAGGTGAGATATAATACAATGCTGCCTGTAATAATCTGGTGTGCAATACTTTTGCAATAAGTTTAAAATCAGTATTGAGTAGACTAATAGGCCTCCAATTTGAAAGATCAGATCTCTCTCCTTTTTTACATAAAAATTTTAAAAGACCTCTTGCCTTGTTTAATGGAATGGAATCTTGTTTCAACATATATGTAAAAACTAAAGCAAGTTCCTTTGAAATTAAGGGGCCCATTACTTTGTATAGTTCTGGGGTTAAACCATCCATCCCTGGGGCTTTATTGTTTTTTAGGGATTGGATGGCTGCTTCAACTTCCATAGCTGAAGCATCTTTTGTTAAATCATCCAGTATGAAAACTGGACAGGCAGGAACCTGGCCCGCAGGTAAAAAATCTGAAATCTTACTCTGTGGTGATCCTTTCTAGGAAAAAAAAGACATAGTATGCTGAGATACTAGTCTCAAAATATTATTTTTATCTTGAGAGATCTGCCCACCAGAATCCCTAAGACAGTCAATTTGTTTATTTTGAATTCTGTCTTTACATGACAGGAAGGGACAGACCACTGTTGCTTTCCCCTGTACACCAAACTTCTATTGATTTTGCAGGCCCTCCTGTTGTCTTAAATGGAAAGCCTGCATATCTTGCTTGAGTATCTTAATTTCTGTGCTGAAATCATGAGCAGAATATCTAGCTAAGGATTATAATTTTTGTAGTTGTCTCTGTTTTAAATAAAGTAAATATGCATTATTTCTGTGAGTCCTACTTTTTTGTTTCAATAAGTTTCTTAAATCAAGTTTGACATCTTCCCACCAGAGGGCAGGATTGTCAAACATTTCAAATGCTGATTTCCTATGAATAATAAAATATTGGATATTCTGAGTTATCTGTGCTATTGATAAATGAGAGGAGTTGAATTTCCATGTACTGGGGCTCTGAGGGAACTCAGAGGAAACTTCCAAGTGTAGTTGCAGCAGAGCTTATGGTCTGAGAATTCAACTTCAACTAATTTAATAGAGGATATATTCAGTTGTTTGGAAAATAAAAAAATCGATCCTAGTAGCTAGATTACCTTTTTGAAATGTAGGTTGGGCTTTCTGATGTACAGTCATGTAAGCATCTTTCAAATTTGACGTGGAAATGATAGATTTTAAAGTAGCCATATCACAGTAAATTTTACTCGTGATAGTACACTGTCCCCTATCCGTTTTGTCAAGGTCACAGTTAAAATCACCCCCTTGAATCACAGCTTGAGAGGAAACCAGATATGGTTGAACAGTTTTGAATAGTACAATTCTTTCTGCTTTCGTTTGTGGGGCATAAATAGTAATAAACCTATAATAAGCATTGGAAATGTTGGTATTTAGTACTAAAGCCCTACCTGGTATTAAGTCTATCAATTTTATGGCTTGAACCTGTATGCAAAAATCGAATAAAATACCAACCCCAGAGCAAGTGTCTGTGCCAATGGACAAGTATGGTGGCCCCACATGCCATAATTTGGTAATATGACCTATTTCTGAGATAGTGTGAAGTCTGGTATCCTGTAGGATTAAAACATCCAAAGGGCAGGCCAGAAAAAAGGATATAGCTATCTGTTTCTTCCTACTACTTTTTACGTTGTTTGCATTAAGGGAACCAATAGCTAAAGGGGCAAATGCCATTGCAGAAGAAATTATTTGCTCCTATTCAGGAAGAAAAAAATGAAGTATCATGGAGGCTTTTTCCTGGTTCTCCTGGATCTCCTTTGTTGCTCTTTAGGCTTCTGTTGTGACTCCCCAGGTTCAGACTGGAGGTCTACCTGTGAAGACCACAAAGAAGAACCTTCCGAGTCTGCATCAGAAATTTCTGAGGCTGTCTGAAAGGCATCATACCTATTATGTATGGGCAATTCTGATGTTTTAGACACCTTGGGGCAGGTTGTTCATTAGTTTGGTTCCTTTTGGTCTACCTCTTTTGTATTAGAGGGGGAGGGGGTATATCTATAGATTCCTTGTTTGGCTGCTCAACTCCTGCTGTAGAAAGGGCATGCACTGGCTCTGTTTGTTCTATAAGAGGGAGATTCTCTGCACTCACTGGTGGGTTCAATGAACCTGTCTTAGAAGGGGGGGGCATCCTAGAAATCTCAACTGGTCTTGCAGGGTGGGGGAAGGATTCTCTCCGTGTAATAGCAATCATTAGCCTTAGCTCTACATCATCCGAGGAGTCTGCTTGGTTATGAGCTGCCCATGTACAGCTTTGGTAGGTATGTCCCATGGAATCACGCAGATTACATTTAGGTTCATTCAGACAATTCCCACTACTATGGCCCAAGTACTGACACAACATGCACTTCACTTGGTCACATATACTGCTAAAGTGGGCTGTGGATCCACACTTGTAGCAGGCCTTTGGCTGGCCCACATAAAAAAGCATCCCTCTATCCCTACCTAGAAAACAACAGGGAGATGTTTTAGCCCAGAATCAGTAGAATGCAGCATAACCTTTACTTTCCATCCCCCATCCATATATGTTCAGAATCAAAAATTGCTTCTGGAGACCCAAGAACTGAACAACGCTGCTTCAACCAATAGAATAAATCAGTAACACTAACCCTTTCATTCCTAAATAGAACAGTAATGTTTTTATAAGCAGGCTTGGTAAGGGGGATAGCTTCAAATGGTGCCCATAAGGGGTCTGTTTTAACATTTTATATTGTGCCCAGAACCTTTGTAGCCCAGCATTTAGCTTAAACTTATGTCATATGTGGTCTCACCAGAGACATGTATAAGGGCATAGACCTCATTAGCAAAACATTTCATCGAATCTTTCAGTAATTTTTTTTGCAATAAAAACTCTGTCTGGTATTGTGTCCATACCCCCTTTATACAATAGTCTAACAACATTATGCCATTTTGCAGGGTAAACAGGTTGATGAATCAATAAAGCATATGGTCTCTGTGTTGTGTTGCTTAATGTATGAAATTTAAAGGTGCTTCAGGGGGCCCCACCGTTGAAGCTGGTAGTGTAGCAGGATTATTCACACTCGAATTGTCCCATGGTTTGATTTGCCTGTTCAAAGTTCAATACTGGATTTTCAGTTAAATGAAATTCAGTTGGTACATGCAGAGGTGAAGTGTTTCCACTCGCTAGTTGTTCTCCCTGCAGGTGCACAACAGCAGTAGTAGCAGGGGGGGGATGTCTGAAGATCCAGTGTTGTCCTGCCATGCTGGCGATGTGATGATCAGTGTCAGTCCTGACATGCAGTTGCCTTTAGCATCGTGAATCCATCCAGCCTTTTCCAGGGCACCATTCACAGACCAGGATTGTTCTGTAATGTTTTCTGCAGAGGGGTGTCTTAAGCCAGACCTACGGTCCGTGTTTGCCATTCCTGGTGCACCCTCACCTCCACTTTCCATCTGTAATCCATTGCGGTCAGCTGCAGAAGTGGATGCCTTGATTCTAGAGTCAGTAGAAAGCATAATCATTTGTGCAGAGCTTCCAGCAATTGTATCTGGCACTCCCTGAGGTAATACTCTAGATTACTGGTCTTTCTGCAGGGGAATCGGTACCGGAGTTTTAGCTTGTGCTAGTTTTAAGGCATTTTTCAAAAACAGTGTACGTTGTGCATAACATTCTTCCTCACTCTGCAACAGTTGTTCTAGATTGTCAACAGTTAATGAATCAGGATGTAAACCTTCCATAACATCAGGTGTGCTTACCGGAGATGCAGTATCTAAAAGTTTAACTGGCTCAGGACGATTGTCAAGATTGTCCTTCAGATTACTCAGTTCCATCTGTAGTTTTCCATCAAATGCTGTGGTCTCAAAACAATGAGAGGCAGGGGGTGAGACCTGTTCCCCAGCTTCTTCAGCTTCCATCAGCTCCTCCAGTTACTCCATGGTGGCCATCTTGGTCAAGAACCAAGATGACAGAGGTTTCCCCTACTGTCAGAGCAGGGGAGTTTATTAGAAATATAAATCAGACAAAAGAAATATATAAGCACATTTGAGTCAAAAGTAAAACAAAAAAACAAATAATAAGCTTACTTCAGCATCAAAAACAATAAGTAGAATGAGATCCAAGGGAAGGAAAAACAACCAAAAACAAATAAAATCATGTAACAGGAAAATCAGAAGTGGTTATCCAGGGTACATTCCTTCAATGTGCTTCTAATACTGGTCTCAAAAAATACTACTCTCTTTTCTGAATATGCTACGTAGTTCTCTAGTAACATTCATGATCATTACATTCATCGGGGTGTCTTTTTGTTGCAACATAAACCCACATCTAGCTGTCCAAATATACCATTTAATCACTAGACATATAATATTCAAGGTATTCGCATGGAACTGTCACCACCCTGTATGGTAAATCCCATACATAAGCTCCTCACAGGTCATTGTGGAAAAAATAGGGGCAGACCAATGTTCAGCTAGAGCATGCCAAAATGTTTTTATAAAAGTACATGCAAAAAATAAATGTTCTGTAGTTTCCTCTTGTTGCACACATTCCAGCCTTATGCAGCATCTTTCTGCGAGCTGCTTATATTTTTGATTACCCTTGACATTTATTTTGTCGTGGCAGCTGAGCCAGTGAAAGTCTTACATTGTCTTTTTTAGTTAAATTTTTAAATAGAATTGTAAGCTCACACTTCACATCCTCCCACCATTGAACGGGCGAATCATACAAAAAAAATATAGTTTTTTTTGCGGATAGAAAATATCATATTTGTGCACAACACTTCTCATTGTTCAACAATGAGGAATTACATTTCCAAGTTCCCCTTCCTACCTTAGCTCTGGGTCCTATCTCCAGAGAAAGTAATGAGTGGTCTGAGAACTCTACTGCCATTACAACTGCTGCAGCAATATGCAGGTGTTTTGATATAAAAAAAAAATCTATCCCCGTAGACTGAAGACCTTTATGAAAGGTGGTAGCCACTGTGCTGAGACGTAAATGCATGGCATCAAGCAAATCCACCTCGTTTAGTATGTCATGTAAGCAATTCAAATCACAATACGTTTTTACTGTTTTCGTATGTGGCCTCCTATCCCTTTTATCTAAACCACAATTAAAATCTCCCCACCCCCCAAAAAAAAAATTACAGCCTGTGCTATGTGTAAGTATGGCTGCATGAGTTTAAAGAGAGAAACCCTATCAGCTCTTGTCTGCAGCTGTAGCCTTTTGGACTTCTGACAACGTATGCAGTCTGGTATCCTGCAGAAAATAAATCCCCGTCTGTTGCATAAGCAAAGCTGAAAATATCACATCCTTTTTCCTCAAACTCTTAATGCTATTAACATTAATTGAGTGCAAAAGAAGAGTCATAAGAAAAGGCATAAAAAAAGAACAAACCACTTTGTTAATACAGCAGTCATTTCCTCCTAACCCCACTCCTTGTGCCCAGCCTAGGTCTTTGTTTCTTCCCTCGGTTTTCTATCTGCTGCTTTGTAGGGGGATCTTCTTCTATGGCTGAAACAATGTCTCCCATTGAGACCAGTGAAGAGGAATCAGAAAATTCCTCAGAGTCACTGTTTACATTGGGGAGGATCTCGTACCTGTTCTGTAAAGGGACAATCTGAGCCTTTTTTGCCAGTTTAGAGGCTGGTATGGCCTTATCTGGCTGTTTCCAGACCAATGTGCCTTTCCTTGTTTTCTTAAGCAAAGGGGGGGGGCATAATTTCCACTTCCTTCTCCAAAGGGGGAGACACAATCTCCACATTGCTAACTTCTGGCTGGGGTTGATCTTAAGGGAATGGAGGGGGCAGGTCCACCACAGGGTCAGTATGAGGTTCTGTTGTGTGAGCCTGCGGAACTTAGGGAAGGGGGAGGACGCACCGTCCCTGTTTGTTGTCTCTGAGTTACTGCAACTAAGAGTCTTTGCTGTTCACTATCTACCCCAGGGTTAGTGTTGTGTGCTGTCCAAGAGCAGCTTTGATATGAATGCCCTTTCTCATCACACAGGCTACAAACCAACTCATTAAGACACTGTGCACTAACATGGCCTAACTCATTGCAGAGAGAACAGTGTAATTTATCACATACACTACTAAAACAGCCTTCAGATCCACATTTATAGCAGGCCTTAGGCTGGCCTGCATAAAACAAGACCCCCCAATCCCGTCCTAAGAAAAAGGAGTTCGGTAAAGGCTGCAGGCCTTCTCCAACAGATTTAAGCATAACTTTATATCTCCACTCCCCAGTCCAGTATTGTTCACTGTCACAGATTGCTGTTGGACCTTCCAAAATGGTACACCGCTGCTTCATCCAGTAAGTTAAATCCTTCACGCTCACCCCTGTTTTGCGGAACAAAATAGTTACATGTTTAATCGCTGGTTTAGTAAGAGGGAATCAGTAGAGTTTTTCTGGTTTACTAAAGGCATTGCAATAGGTGACATACCTGAAACCCACTGCCCACTACCTTTCGATTTCTCCCAGCCAGCAGCAGACAGCGCTGCATCTACTGACCATGTTTCAGCGTGGTCCACGATCGCAAGTGGGTCAGCGGCCTGCTGAATCGTCCGTAAGTCAGAATCCTGGCATGGGGCGTTTTGAATTTGATGCTGCCACGGCAGCAGTTGGAAACAGCTGAATGTCAGCGTCTGTCAGAGAAGAGTTCTGCTCATTTGCATGCACTGTTGTACAACCATTAGGGTTGATACGAGGAAGTTCTGATTGCAAAGTTCCAAGCTTTATGTGATTGTGGAGTTGCTCCTCCAGTTGCTCCATGGTGGCCATCTTGGTCAAGAACCAAGATGACGGAGGTTTCCTCTACTGTCAGAGCAGGGGAGTTTATTAGAAATATAAATAAGAAAAAACATATATATAAGCACATTTGAGTCAAAAGAAAAAAAAATAATAAGCTTAATTCAGCATCAAAAACAATAAGTAGAGTGAGATCCAAGGGAAGAAAAAAAAACAAAAACAAATAAATTCATGTAACAGGAAAATCAGAAGTGGTTATCCAGGGTAGATTCCTTCAATGTGCTTCTAATACTGGTCTCAAAAAATACTACTCTCTTCTCTGAATATGCTACGTAGTTCTCTAGTAACATTCATAATCATTACATTAATCAGGGTGTCTTTTTGTTGCAACATAAACCCACATCTAGCTGTCCAAATATACCATTTAATCACTAGACATATAATATTCAAGGTATTCGCATGGAACTGTCACCACCTTGTATGGTAAATCCCATACATAAGCTCCTCACAGGTCATTGTGGAAAAAATAGGGGCAGACCAATGTTCAGCTAGAGCATGCCAAAATGTTTTTATAAAAGTACATGTAAAAAATAAATGTTCTGTAGTTTCCTCTTGTTGCACAGATTCCAGCCTTATGCAGCATCTTTCTGTGAGCTGCTTATATTTTTGATTACCCTTGACATTTATTTTGTTGTGGCAGCTGAGCCAGTGAAAGTCTCACATTTTCAAAGGGACCCTTGGACTTATCAACAAAGCCAAGTGTGCCTCTTGCAAATGCAACGATCGTGAAGGAAAAGTCACAGGTTCTGTAAAGCTGTTATCGATATGTTTATATAAAAATTTTCTACTATTGCCAATTATCATCTGGCTAGTCACATGCCAAGTTCTTAATTTAATGAAGATTTCTCTATAAAAATTCAGAAGGACTAGATCTGTTTCAGTTTTAATACCCTGGATCCCTCCCAACATCGAAACCAAATGTGTACTGCACCGTACATATATAGGACCCATACCTTATCATAGTTAACTAACAGTGGCCTAATATTTACATAAAAAAAATACAATTAAAAGAAAATAAAGGTTTAACCATATTTAGACCCCCTAACTTACATGGTAACTATATAATACTCCGTTTTATCGGATTGAGCCTGCTGCCCCAAACTGCGCAGGAAAACAAGCTCAACAAACTGGCTTCCAATTTCTTAGGAGGCAGATAAACCTTGCTTACATAAAGGAATTGTGGCAATAATTGAGTCTTAATTAGTAATACCCATTTCTTCTTGCTAAACTTCCACCTGTTCCACTTGGATACCATAATATTTTCCCATTCCAGTTTGGGTGACCAGTTTGACATATCTAGATCCCCTTTACCCCAGTATAAACCTAACATTTTTATGGCACGGGTTCAAAATGCCACGTGGCAGAATGCCGTGCGACTTAATTGTGTTGTGCGATTTGCCTTTTTCTTTTGTTCTGTGGAGGTCTCAACCCCCACACCCCCCGTTATGGGGGGCTGCACCCCCAGACCCCTCCCACTTAGGATTCTAACTCCGGGGGGTCCAACTCCCAGAGCACACAGGTCCGGGGTACGCCATAATGCCATATGCTATTACGCGTATGACATTATGAACTGGTACACATTTTTATTGGCGCTGGGAGATAGGAATTCCTGCTGTACATAGTATCTCCCATGGGTGTACCCCCAGCTGGATTCCCTGACACTTTGCTTTGTTCAAGCTTGCCCCAGAAATGATAGAGTAATTCTCACAAAGTTCCAAAGCCTTTGCAATTGCAGCCTCCTCTGTTAGTAGGAGACATAAATCATCTGCATAGGCTAAACATCTATCTGGGCTGTGTAATGTATTGAACTGTAAGGATCAGATACCAGTATGAGCACTGATTTTCAGTACCAAAGGGTCAGTACAGAACACGTACAAGAGTGGGCTGAGGGGACAGCCTTGCCTGACTCCTCTCGTAATGGTTATTAATGGCCCTATATGTCCATTAATCCATGGGGTGACTGTTGCCATTTGATATAATACTTTTATCCACTGTACAAATTACTGCGGAATTTTATAAAAGTGTAAAACTTCCCACAAATATGCATAGCTAATTGAGTCAAATGCCTTGCTCTGATCCAAGGAACACAAAAAAAAGATACCTCATTCTGATTACTTCTGGTAATTATTTCTGTTAGTAAAAGCAAATGTTCTAAAATATTTGAATTTTTGACTGAGCACACTTGAGCTGGGCTGATCACATTATCTGCTATACATAGTAGTCTTACATTCAAAATTTTGGTTAAAAGCTCGAAGTCTGTATTTAACGGACAAATGGGCCTCCAGTTTTGCAATAATTTTCAGTTCCCTACTTTGTATAGATATACCAAGGAGACCTGCGCCATTGTAAGCGGTAATGTAGTCTGCAACAAACAAGTAAAAACTGAAGCCAACTCTTCAGACAACATTTCTACAATAATTCTATAAATTTCAGTTGTCAGGCTATCTATGCCTGGAGTTTTATTTATAGGTAGTGTTCAAACTGCAGCCACAATCTCTGATGATTCAATCCCTACCAAAATTTCTTGGGCCAACATTACAGAATATTCTGGAACCTTTATGTCTTGAAGAAATTGTTGGGCTTTCCCTAAATCTATATTTTTCTCTGAAAAAAAAAACTGTGGCATATGTAGTTATCAGCTCAATAATTCTACCAGGATCAGTATGTACCTACCCTAAATGATCCTGCAAACTATCCATCCTTTTTCCCTGCGTCCTTAATTTGCAGGTTTCATGTGGGCAGACCACCAAAACTGTACCCTGAAAAACAAAATTTTGTTGAAATTTCAACCCATCTGCTTTTTTCTTGTGATATTTAAACATTGCTGCCTTAATGTGTGAAATTTGATTGTGACAATTATGTGTAGAAGTATGTGAAAGAGAAATCAAAGTTTGTAACTGTTTCCTATTCTGTAAATATTGTAAATACTGCACCTCCTTGTCTTTTTTACTTAAATTTTTCAATAGAATTGTAAGCTCACACTTCACATCCTCCCACCATTGAACGGGCGAATCATACAAAAAAATATAGTTTTTTTGCGGATAGAAAATATCGTATTTGTGCACAACACTTCTCATTGTTCAACAATGAGGAATTACATTTCCAAGTTCCCCTTCCTACCTTAACTCCGGGTCCTATCTCCAGGGAAAGTAATGAGTGGTCTGAGAACTCTACTGCCATTACAGCTGCTGCAGCAGTATGCAGGTGTTTTGATATAAAAAAGAAATCTATCCCCGTAGACTGAAGACCTTTATGAAAGGTGGTAGCCACTGTGCTGAGACATAAAAGCATGGCATCAAGCAAAGCCACCTTGTTTAGTATGTCATGTAAGCAATTCAAATCACAATACATTTTTAATGTTTTCGTATGTGGCCTCCTATCCCTTTTATCTAAACCACAATTAAAATCTCCCCACACCCCAAAAAAAAAATTACAGCCTGTGCTATGTGTAAGTATGGCTGTATGAGTTTAAAGAGAGAAACCCTATCAGCCTTTGTCTGCAGCTGTAGCCTTTTGGACTTCTAACAACATGTGCAGTCTGGTATCCTGCAGAAAATAAATCTCTGTCTGTTGCATAAGCAAAGCTGAAAATATCACATCCTTTTTCCTTAAACTCTTAATGCTATTAACATTAATTGAGTGCAAAAGAAGAGTCATAAGAAAAGGCATAAAAAAAGAACAAACCACTTTGTTAATACAGCAGTCATTTCCTCCTAACCCCACTCCTTGTGCCCAACCTAGGTCTTTGTTTCTTCCCTTGGTTTTCTATCTGCTGCTTTGTAGGGGGATCTTCTTCTATGGCTGAAACAATGTCTTCCATTGAGACCAGTGAAGAGGAATCAGAAAATTCCTTAGAGTCACTGTTGACATTGGGGAGGATCTCGTACCTGTTCTGTAAAGGGATAATCTGAGCCTTTGTTGCCAGTTTAGAGGCTGGTATGGCCTTATCTGGCTGTTTCCAGAGCAATGTGCCTTTCCTTGTTTTCTTAAGCAAAGGTGGGGGGCGGGCATAATTTCCACTTCCTTCTCCAAAGGGGGAGACACAATCTCCACATTGCTAACTTCTGGCTGGGGTTGATCTTAAGGGAATGGAGGGGGCAGGTCCACCACAGGGTCAGTATGAGGTTCTGTTGTATGAGCCTGTGGAACTTAGGGGAGGGGGAGGATGCACTGTCCCTGTTTGTTGTCTCTGAGCTACTGCAACTAAGAGTCTTTGCTGTTCACTATCTACCCCAGGGTTAGTGTTGTGTGTTGTCCAAGAGCAGCTTTGATATGAATGCCCTTTCTCATCACACAGGCTACAAACCAACTCATTAAGACACTGTGCAATAACATGGCCTAACTCATTGCAGAGAGAACAGTGTAGTTTATCACATACACTACTAAAACGGCCTTCAGATCCACATTTATAGCAGGCCTTAGGCTGGCCTGCATAAAACAAGACCCCCCAATCCCGTCCTAAGAAAAAGGAGTTCGGTAAATGCTGCAGGCCTTCTCCAACAGATTTAAGCATAACTTTATATCTCCACTTCCCAGTCCAGTATTGTTCACTGTCACAGATTGCTGTTGGGCCTTCCAAAATGGTACACCGCTGCTTCATCCAGTAAGTTAAATCCTTCATGCTCATCCCCTCTTTGTGGAACAAAATAGTTACATGTTTAATCGCTGGTTTAGTAAGAGGGAATTAGAAGAGTTTTCCTGGTTTACTAAAGGCATTGCAATAGGTGACATACCTGAAACCCACTGCCCACTATCTTTTGATTTCTCCCAGCCAGCAGCAGACAGCGCTGCATCTACTGACCATGTTTCAGAGTGGTCCGCGATCGCAAGTGGGTCAGTGGCCTGCTGAATCGTCCATGAGTCAGAATCCTGGCATGGGGCATTTTGAGCTGATGCAGTATCCAAAGAATTTGATGCTGCCATGGCAGCAGTTGGAAGCAGCTGAATGTCAGCGTCTGTCAGAGAAGAGTTCTGCTCATTTGCATGCACTGTTGTACAACCATTAGGGTTGATACGAGGAAGTTCTGATCGCAAAGTTCCAAGCTTTCTGTGATTGTGGAGTTGTTCATCCTCCGAAATAGCTTCCTTCACTCATGTCAGGTTTCACTGTTCCTTTGCCGTTTGTTTTAAAGCCTCAGGTATATTCGGTGAGCCAACAAAGCTTCCTGTTGTGCTATTACATCCAATAGTTGTCGTCTCTGACATTCCAATGTTAGAAGTTCACTGTCTTGATTATCTTGAGCCGATTTCTGTATAGCACCAAATCCTTCGCTGATATCCACTTGTGGGACTCCTGCCCGCCGCGTTCCAAGCCTTTGCGAAGCAGAAGGTGGAACGATCCCTCCTGCCTCCTCCATGTCCATTTCCTTCTCCAGGCTCACACTGACTGCTGCCATGTCCAGCAGCAACAGCACCCCCTACCACAGAGTAGGGGAATTTTTTATTGCAAAAACAAACAAATGAAAACAGACAGTGTGAAATCAAGCAAAATAATGCTCAAATCACAAGATAAAGAAAAATAAGGATAACTCTGATAAGTAATACAATCATACATTTTTTTAGATAGCTATAAAGAAGAATTTATAGAAAACCCAAACGAGAAGACCCTAGACTAATGTGAATTTCCTACCCTCCCAACCCCCTATTAAATTAATCCATAGATATTCATTACAGCAAATTTAAAACAGAAGTGACAATAAATTTCAAGTTACAGGTGCATCATTATCTGTCACCCAAGGTAAACATTTCCAAAGTTCCATAGTCCAACTCTTGGACAAAGTCTGTTTCTCTTACTTATGTAATTTAGTAAGTTCTAACATCACTTTATTATATAATTCTTTGTAATTACTCTCTTTTTGTTGTAGTGTATATCCACATCTTATGAGCCAAATATTCCACTTCAGGATAATCATTATTAACTGCAGTGTACTCTTATTCCAATGCTCCCATCCAACAGTAAATATTCCATATGTTAAATTCTGATGTGTTATAGTACTAAATATAGGCTCTTTCCATTTCTTTACTAAAACCCTCCAAAACCTTGAAATAAAAGAGCAGGAGAAAAAAAGTGATGGGCCATTTCGTCTCGCTGGATACAGCTTAATCTACTACATAATCTTTCTTCTACTTTCTTGTACTTTTGATTCTCTTTGACATTTATTTTCTCATGACATGCTAACCAGTGAAAGTCCCACATGTGATCTGGAACTCTAGAGTTATTTAGAAATTGCAATAAAGATTCTCTGTGCTCAGCTGGGCATTTTCTAAATATTACTTCCTCGTGACATATATTTGACAATAACCAGAAATAGAGTTGCTTCCTAGATAAGGTCTGAACCTGTTGTGTAGTCGCTTCCCATTGCCTGAGTCTCAAAAATGTACATCTAACGTACTCAGGCCTTTCTATTGATTTTTGTAATACTTTTAATGCTTTTAGGTCCCACAGACTTAGCCACTGGGAGCATTTTTTTTCCTGAGTAGCTCCCCCCATACCATAACGTGTTGTCCAAGTAAAGGTTTAATATTTGTATGTATAAAAAAAACTATTGAAAAATAAAATAGGATTTAACATATTCAACCCTCCTTGTTTTAATGATAAATAAAGAATATTTCTTTTTATAGGATTTAACCTACTTCCCCAGCAAGCTTGAAAAAAAATGCTAAGTAACTCTGTCTCCCTGTGTTTTGGAGGTGTGAAGATGTAGCTTAAAAATAAAAAAATAGGGACCAGCAAAGTTTTAATAAGAAATACTTGTTTCTTTTTCCCCAGTTTCCCTCTATTCCACTGGCTGACTTTTTGTTTCCCAATTTCTATTTTTTCTTTCCAGTTTAACTCATCCATATGACCAGGCCCAAACCAGATCCCTAAGATCTTCATAGGTTCAGGTTGTATAGTAATCCCTGCAACCATTCCTCTAAAAGCTAAGGTGGAATTCAATCTTTGTCCAGGACATTTCCCTAAATTCGAAGAGGCTCCTGACATTTTCCCAAAAGTCTTACATATTTCTATGGCTGTAACTAAAGACTGAGTGTTATTGACAAGAAGAATCATATCATCTGCATACGCTATTATTTTATGGGGATAAACTACATCTCTTATTTGTATTGGTAGTACTGACTCATTATCAGCTATAGTCCATAACAATGGATCGATCAAAAAAACATAAAATGGGGCTTAATGGTCAACCCTGTCTTATGTCTCTTTTTAAATGTACCAAGGGGCCCTTCCAGCCCTGTACCACTGGTGTTACTGTGGCAGTTTTGTAAATACTTTGTAACCACCCAATTATTTCTTCCGGTATTTGATATTTCCATAAGACTTCCCATAAAAATACATGACTGACCCTGTCAAATGCTTTTTCCTGGTCCAGAGAGACCAGGTAGCCATCCAAACCTGCAGTATTACCTAACTCCACAAATTCTCTGATAAGTAATAAGTGATCCTGCACTTTTCTACTCAGAATAGCATAGGCCTGTGCTTCCAAGAGAACAGTATCTGCCACTAAAGCCAGGCATTTTACCAGAATTCTTGTTAATAATTTAAAATCTGAATTTAATAAACTAATCAGCCTTCAGTTATTTAATGAAGTTTTATCCCCTTTCTTGTAAATGTATGTTAATATACCCATATTCATAGTCAAAGGAATTTCTTTAGTTTCTAACATAAACTTAAACATAGCAGTTAATTCAGTCATTAATTCTCCTCCAATGGTTTTAAGAATTTCATTTGGCAGACCATCAGGTCCTGGGGCTTTACCACCTGCCAACATAGCACTAGCTTTCTGTACTTCTGACATTTGAATGGGCTGAGACAGTTTCCTCAAAATATCTACTGGTACAATTGGGATATTCAAATCAGTGAGATATTTTACACAAACTTCCTGGTCTATCTCTAAATAATCGTATATTTTAGCAGTATATTGATTTACAATATTTAAAATCTTTTCCTTAGTCTTGTACTCTATTCCATCTTCCCCTGTTAAAGAATTCATTTCTTTAACTTTTATAGTAGCATTATAATTATCAAAGGGGCATACTTCATTTATTTTCCCTTTTACTCCAAACTGTTGTTGATAGCATAGAGTCTGTGTTTTTTTGGCGTGGTACTCCTTCATTTGTTGCTTTACTGTGTTTATTTGCGTCATGAGATTTTGTCCTGGCTCTTGTGTTATAGAGAGTAGGTGTTGTAACAATTTTCTATGATATAAGTAAGTAAAGATTTTTTTTTATTTCTGTCTTTACTTATGTGTTGAAAAGTTTTCTGTACATCCATTTTTGTATCTACCCACCATTGACAGGGATTATCATAGAAAAGAAACACATTTCCTTGCCACTACAAGATGACAAAGCATTTGTAAAACATATTCCTCTAATGAAAGTGAGATATTTAATTTCCATTAAAACAAGGGTCTGAGAAATGAAGCTTTCTGATTGACTGTAAACATTCTAACAGCCTTATGATAATCTTTTATTAACATACTTGCAGCTTAACCATATATTGAACAAGGTTTAACACTGTTTAAAAAACATTTTTATTATAATAGCAATAAGGCACTCCCAGGGGTTATGTTAACGGTCAGTTAATCACCCTCTAGGGCATGTGGCACTTGGCAATGCCTCATGCCACATTATGCCCTTAGAAGGTGTTTAACAGATCCTTAACATAACCCCTGGTCATGCCTTATTGCTTAAGAAACCCGGACTTCTCTGTAAATCCTCCATGGGTCCTAGTTTTATACCCATAATTGCATGACCAGGGAATTCTACTGGATATGTTGCTGCTGAGAGGATATTAATATTTTTAGATGTAAAAATATAGTCTGTTCTGGAGGTTAGAGGTCCCTTTTGAAATGTTGGAGTATTTGCTTTGATATGATGGAAGTAGGAATCTCTTCATTCAGCTTTTTCTACAACTTTTGCCAAATGATTAGAATCACAATATGTTTTAGAGGTTTTCACCAGTAGGGGGCAGTTAAAGTCCCCAGAAAACACTATGTGATGTGCTCCGTACAAGAAAGGCTAGATCTGATTCAGCAAATCGCAGTGTTCAACTTTTGTCTGGGATGCATACAAATGTACCAAATAAAACCAGAGAACCTGTATAAGCACATCAAGAATCAGTACTCTGCCTGGAACAACATAAAATATTTTTAAGAGTTGCATCTCAGGTAATTTGAACAAAATTCCTAAACCCGAACAGGGTTCCTGCCCAATGGACCAATAGGAGGCGCCAGCAAACCAACCTTTTGAAGTATCCTTATTTCTTTCAGAGTGTGCAGTCTGACATCTTGCAAAAATAAATGCCAAACTGGAGACCCAAGAGAAAAGAAACAAGCATTTGTCAATGCCGAATGTTTGCTTGCTGGCATTGGCATTGGTAGTGTAGGAGTTACAGAGCTGCACAATAGGAATGGCAGTGAAGTATTGAACTGAAGCCAACCCCGCCACCTCCCTTCAGAGACTGACAAGCATTGGGGTGTGCCTTTGGGTCATCAGGCATAATGGCCACACCATTTCACCACACCCTACCCTGTAGACACCGACAAGTGTCACGGTGTGCCTTTGGGTCTTTGGCCCTTATGCACACCCCATTCCATCAGGAAATATGGTGAGATGGGTGCGGTATAAGAGAATGGGGTGAACTTTTGGGCCGAAGAGTTCAAGGCACACCTCAATGCCTCTCACTGGCTGCAGGGTGTGGAATGGTATGAGCATTACAAGCGGGAATCCCAAGTCACACCCCTGATGCCTGTCATTCTCTACAGGGTGGGGCATTATGGTCGGAAACCCTAACACCTCAGGCATTCATTGGTATTTTCACTCCAAATTTTCAACATGGTTTTTTTGTGACCCCCACCTCATGAACAGTGGCAATATTAGTTTGTTAGCGGAAAGTTGCTTTTGCACAGTGACTACGGCATTTAGCACCACAGGTGCAAAACACATTTCGAACAGGATGTGAAAAATGACAGCTGTACTGTTCATGGGGAGGTGCAAAAAATAGCAATGTTGAAAATCTGCAGTGAAAATATTAAAAAAAACTGGTGAAGTCACAAGCATGCACAGAAACTGTGCAACGTACACCCGTAATTTAATTATTTTGGGGATTTGTTTTACAGCAGATTGTCAACACAGGCATTTTGGGACCTCTGATCATGAACAGTATCACTGTGATTTTCTTTATCTGTCCCGAACAATGATTTCCCACAGTGACCACGCATTTCTGCATTGAAAGTGTGAAAACACATTTCAGCCATGCTGTGAAAAATGACAGCTGTACTGTTCATAAGGAAGTGTGGAAAAATGCCACTGGTGAAAATCTAGACTGAAAATATTACAAATTCATGAACTTACGAGGGTGCATGGAAACTGTGCTATGCTCACTCATAACAGTCATTTTGCGGACTTTTGTCACCAAATTTTCAACATAGCCATTTTAAGACCTTTGCTCATGAACAGTGTCACTGTGATTTTCTTAACCTGTCACAAACATTGCTTTCGCACACCGACTGCACCATTGTGCACCATATGCGCAGAAACACATTTTGGGCGAGATGTGAAAAATGGCAGCTGCACTGCTCATAAGGAAGTGCAATAAAATGGCAATGTTGAAAATCTGGCCTGTAAATACTAAAAATTCGCAAACTTGCAAGTGTGCTTAGGAACTGCGCAACGTGCGCTCCTAAAACAGTCATTTTGGGGAATTTTTTTACCAAATTTTCAAAATAGCCATTTTAAGACCTCTGCTCATGAACAGTGTAACTGTGATTTTCTTAATCTGTCCCAAACATTGATTGCTTGCACTGACTGCGCCATTGTGCGCTACATGCAAGCAAACACATTTTGGGTGACATATGAAAAATGACAGCTGTACTGCTCATAAGGAGGTGTGGTATAATGGCAATGTTGAAAATCTGGAGTGCAAATATTAAAAATTCATGAACTTACGAGCGTGCGTTGGAACTGCGCAATGCACGCTCGTAAAACAGTCATTTTTAGAAATTTTTTCACTGAATTTTCAACATAGCCATTTTAAGAACTCTGCTCATGAACAGTGTCACTGTAATTTTCTTAATGTGTCCCATACATTGATTTTGCACACCGACTGCACCATTGTGCGCTACATGTGCGGAAACACATTTTGGGTGAGATGTGAAAAATGACAGCTATACTGCTCATAAGGAGGTATGGTAAAATGGCAATGTTGAAAATCTGGAGTGCAAATATTAAACATTTGCGAACTTATGAGCATGTGTAGGAACTGCGCAACGCACACTCATAAAACAGTATTTTAGTTATGCTAAATTTGTAACATAGGTTTTGAGAGCCCACTTTATGAACACTGGCACTGTCATTTTGTTAATTGGTCCTGAAAGGTGATTTCATACAGTGACTGCAAAATCACCCTTCGGGCTTGATTAATGCCATTACAGTTCAAGAATTCATGAGGAGGGGTCCCAAAAACTCCATGTTGAAAATTTGGTGTCAAAATTCCAAAAAATGCCCGAGATATGCATTAAAGTTGAAAAAACCCTATTTACTGCATTATACAGCTTACCAGCATTTCCTCAGTTCGCGGTCAGCTTTGAAGAGTGCAGATGTGTTCCCAGTCCACCGAAGATCATCGCACTGAGCTCCGGAGGAAAGTATGGGGTGAGGTGGGGGTATGAGGAGGCAGAGTACGCAGGGGTGGCGCGGGTGGGCAGAAAGACTATGGAGACCACCCAGGAACTTTTTATTTACAGGTTGTTTTTTTTTTTTCTGGACGACAGGGATGTTTGCCACACTGGGGTGGGCTCTCAGCATGGCAGTTGGAAGGTTGTTTGGGGGTGTGGAGCCGATGGGGATTGGCACCCCGTCAGCCATACACACTATTGCCATGCTGGGGTGGGATCCCAGCGTGGCAGCTGGAAGGCTGATGATGGGGGATGTTTGCCACGCTGGGGTGGGTTCCCAGCATGGCAGTTGGAAGGCTGTTTGGGGGGGCTGGAGCTGATGGGGGATTGGGCACCGCCATCAGACATACAATGTGTGCATGGGGGGGCACATGAGCATGCAATGTGTGTGCCTACATGTGAAGGGGGAGCGCTGCTCACTGAAGAGGAGCTCTTCCTTTCAGCTGTATGGCACTGCATTTTCAACTGCTGTCATAGACAGCTGCAGCGTTCATTGGATAACTGGGGCCACACCTGCAAACACACTGACTGAATTGAAAGACGGCTGCCGAACCTCCAAAAACTCGGATGATGGCACTACGTTTCTTGCACATGCATGCAAGCAAACATAAAAATTATCTTTCTTTCGCTGTCCCTCTTTATACTATTTACATTTATAGTGTAACATGAGAAGGGAATATGCATGGCTCACTAAATTATTTGTATTTTCCCCATCTTGTGTTCTACCTTTTTAATTTTGCTTTTCTTTTTTGGGGGCCTTTTACCATCTCTGGCTTTTCAGTCTCTGTAGTGACTTCAGGTACAGAAGATGCAATAGAAGAGACATCAGAGTCCTCTTCTGTGTTTTCCTGTTGTAATAAATCAAACTTGTTGGATATAGGCAGTGAACTTGTGTTCTGAGGTGTGTGTGTGACAGAGGATTGAGTATTATGCTTAACTGCAGGTACGGTGACATCTTGATCAATCACTGGATGGGGAAGGGGGAGGGGGCATTAAAACTCCTACCTGCTCTACACGAGAGGTTGAGGGTCTCTCCTCCTCCATAGTTCCTGTGTCCATCTCAGGTATTACATTTATTTGGCCGATGGATTCTCTTGGGCTTGATCTCTTAAAATAATGTCAGTAACAGGAGTATCAGGCTGGTGGGACACTACAGGATTCAATAGGGAAGGGGGCACCATATTTTCCTTCCTACTCTGTGCTTGCTGTTTATTAAAGACCAACTTATTCTTTTGTGTAAGGGTAATTAACAGATGTTGTTCTTCCCAATCTGACTGTTCAGGGCTATTGTGAGCCACCCATTTACAGTTCTGAAAAGTATGTCCAGGCTCAACACAAAGGTTACATTTACAGTCATTAGTGCATTGGGTCCCTAAATGCCCCAGTTCTCCACAGACATTGCATCTGATCTGATCACAGATACTACTGAAATGTGCTACTGAGCCACGCTTGTAGCACATCTTTGGCTGTCCTGCATAGAAGAGTATCCCTATCCCTCGATCTCTACCTAAAAAGAAAGAATTTGGTAAATGCAATATACCAGTATCTGTGGTTTTTTACAGGACCTTCACTTTCCACCCCCAGTCCAGCTATTTTCTGAGTCTAAAATGGCAGTAGGCTCTTCAATAATTGTACATTTCTGCTTTAACCAGTAGGTGAGATCGTTCACACTGACACCTTAATTTCTAAAAAGTACAGTGATCACTTTTTGGGCAGGTTTTGTTGGTAGAATTGCAATAAATGGGGCCCATAAGGCCATTTTCTTTAAAGCCACATACTTTATCCAAAAACGTTCCAAACCATTCAGAAACTTGAAGTTAATGTCAAATGTCTCACCAGAAATGTGAATGAGTGCATATATTTCATTAGAAAAAAGCTTCATTGATTCCTTTAAAATATTTCTAGCAACAAACAGCCCATCTGGTAGCTCAGGCATACCTCCTGTATATGATAAACAAACTGCATTATGCCTTTTAGCAGGAAAAATTGGAAATTTGAATAAAGAAGAAAAGGAGAGAGGTGTTTCTTTATTTATAAAATTCAAAGGCCTTTGTGGTGGTGCACAAGAGTCAATGGGGCATCCCCCAGTGTTAGTATTTGCTGCTTCTTTCTCAGGGACTGTCTGATGTTGTGGAAGATGTAAAACAGGATTTTGATTAAGAGCTAACTCAGAAGGTACCTCCAAGTCGATATTTTGTTTATCCTGAGTTTGCTGCAATGTTATATTAGATGGTACTGGCATTTGTATAGGTCATTTACCAGAGGCCCACAGACCTGTACTATTATCCCTTTCCCATCTGGCCCCCTGCAGGGCCTCTTTCACTGACCAGGATGATGTCTGGGCTGTTTCTGGGGTTCCAGTGCATCCTAGACCAGGCTCTCTACTTCCTGTAGTTGCCATTCCCGACGCTATTGCTGTTCTTGAGTTTAGCTGTTGCTGTAGGCACTCTGCTTGTTCTACAGCCTCTGCCCAGTCTCTAGAAGAATCCTTTGATGCTACTATGTCATTAACATCCAGCTGTGTCAGTTTGACAGATCCAGCTCTTTTGTCAGTTTGAAGTTCTCTGAGTTTTTTATGAAGCTGCATTTTTTTTAAATAAAAAGCTCTTCTCTTCAGCCTCTATTTGTTGCATGATTTCTTCTTCTGCAGGGTTTAAATCACTCTGCTTCCCCTGAACATCCAACACTGTAATATTATCTTCAATTAGGCCTGAAAAGCTATCCTCTGGTAATTCAGGAAAAAAGGAAGTTTTAGCAGACTTACAGTCCGTGGGTTTATACATTTCATGCACAGCTTCTCTAGGACTTTTCTCTGATTCTTCCTCTCATTCCAGTACTTTCTCTGTTGGTTCAGTAGACAGTTTTCCAGCATCCAGTTCTTGCTCCATCTCCTCCACTTCCTCCTCTGCATTCTGTCTTGCAGCCATCTTGGAAAGCAGCATTGGGGACAGAGTCTCCTCCTACTGGATAGTAGGGGAATTTCCCCGGTGTCCTGGACAAATTTCTCCCATTCACTAAAAATACCACCAACAACTTAATCTGGTTCAAGGTCAGTTGGCATTCGTCTGTATCCCCCTTCCCCGGGTCGTGCCTGAAAATAAGCAGAATTTGTGTAGTGCACTTACCCGGTCAACAAAAACTAAATAAATAAATAAAATAGGTTGGAGTAAACTCAGATAGTGGGATTTGGAATTTGGGCAAATCACATACAGACTTCATGACCCACTTCAGTCATCCCAAAATGCCATAACAAACATGGCTGCCATTTTTACCAATTGAAATCCTTCAACAAGTCCCTAAAAAGTGAAACTACCTTAAAAGAACACTGCCAAACCCATTTGGCCTCAAAGTCGCCCTAGTTTAAAAAACACATTTTATTATTGCTTGCATTCTGTAGAGATTGCTGATATTGCTGGTAGTTTGATTCAGATTCCTTTTCTCTTTTTATAAATGAAAAACAGATTGCTCACCATACTGTTGTTACCACACAAAAACATGTTTGTTTGCAGTCCTTGATCAACTTCAACTGCATCTTTCCTGAACTTGGAAACATCCCCAACACAATTTAGCCACTCTTGATGCAGTGGAAGGAGAGGAGACTATTGCATTATGAGTGGCTGCACTGTTTGGATATGTTTCTCATGTTCAACAAGTATGCAATAAGAGAAGATCAAGGATCTGAAGCAAAAGAAGTCTGGGTACAATTAGACAATTAGCAGGCATTACAGTTCTGCTAAGAAAGGAAGCAAACTAAAAAAAATAGCAGCATCTATGAATTTAAGAAAAGGCAAGCAATCATAAAATGTGGCTTTTCTTTATTTCTTAATTTTTAGTCTTTGTTAACCAGGTAAGGCCAACTAGGTACATGTACCTGTTTTCAGGGGTGAACTGGGAACACTAGAGAGGTTAAGTGACTTGCTCAGTGTCACACAGTATGCAAGTGGAGATTGTGGGAATCAAACCCAGGTCTGTCTGCTAGATGTACCCAGCTCATTCACAGTTCGTTACTCTAACCTCTAGGCTATACTACCAAAACCCCTCAGCTTTATTGTTTAGGTCATTGTTATAATATATTTCATACACAGTCTATTACACCTCAGAAGGGAGCTCAAATAGTAAAATCTACTATTACTACACCTTCCTCCATCCCCACCAAGATGGAGGTTACATCATAAGCATTCAGTTCAGGTACAGTTTACATTACATTTTTCTCCTTTTGACACTGTAAATGATGGCTACATTCCTTGTTAGATGTACCCATTCTTTCATTTCTCATTCTTACTATGTTTCTACTGAAAAAGCACATGGTGCATTTAGTTTGATGCTATCAAGCTAACTTTGATTACTCATTTGTTTACCCTGACCCCATTTCCTTATGCAGTCTCCTGCCCCCCTCACCCCAGATATGTCTTTATGTGTGTGCAATCTCTTTATTTCCCACTTGTGAATTATTCTCTTTATGACTTCTCTGTTGCAGGTAAGTCTAATAAAGATGCACCTTCTTCATGCAATGTGCTATGCTATTTAATTTGCATGCTATTATCATTTAGGAGAGATGTGAGGAAGTACTTCTTCACTGAAAGAGTGGTTGATACTTGGAACAGTCTTCCAGCAGAGGTGGTGGGAACAAAAACAGTGGAGGTCTTCAAGCATGCATGGGATAGGCACAAAGAAATCTTACTAGGAAAGTGTGTGGGGGGAGGAGCCAGAGATCATGTAGGGTCTGCAGTGACAGTATAGGCAGGGGCACACTGGGCAAACTGGGTGGGCCAAGCAGTCCTTATCTGCCAACAAATTCTAAGTTTCTATGTTTCTATTACCTATGAGAGAGAAGAAATTAAATTTGTATCAACTGTTCAACACTGTCCTTGTTGGATCCCTAAGAATGAATTTGTTCCAGCTTTCCTGCCCCCCCAAGAGGTTCCAGGACTGTAGAGCGTTAACAGAGGGAAGAAGTGGAGAAGAGTTAAGATGTTTTGACATTTCCACCTTTTAGAGGCCATTGCTTACAGTTAAACTCAACACCACTTTGTAACCTCTCGTTTTCCCTAGGATGTAAACTATGTTGGTGCCCCTACTCTCATTCATTTCCCTGTGCAGTACTTCCTATTCCAGGTTTTGAGTTTTAGACTGTGGTGTGTGTTATACTGAAAGTAAAACTGTCACCCCTTTACTATGACTAAGTAGGGCTGTTAAAGAAAACTTTTAACAAATCCAACCATTAACATGTGCCTCTAAGGTGCCTCTTTGCTTTTTTTTTGTTTTTTGGCTTGGTGTCATTTTTAGGGCTGCAATGGGTAGAGCCCTGCAGACCTCTTGCGATCAAAAAAAGTACTCCACTCTGACTGAACAACAATTTGGAGTTGCATCACCGCATCACAGTTGCCGCCGCGGTCTGTGAAGCACTCCACTGTGTCAGTGCAGTCTTCTTATAGGTGTCATTTTTCTGCCATCCAGAGGTATGAACTTATCCTTCCTCAATGAGAGGTGCATGCCAATTTAAACCAAAAAAAATGGTCATAAGATGGCATATAAGCTGTCAAAAATATTGATTTGTCACAAGCACAAAGTCAACTGTAGCGTAGCAGGAGAAACACAAAGAGTTGCGCAGGGTGAATGCAGTGCAACCAGTACCAACAGTGCAGACCAAAAACAAAAAAAAAACAGTGCAGCAAACATGTCAGTGATACCTGAGAGACTACTCAAGATACAATGCAAAACTGACTTTATTCGAAGGATACACACAGCAATTAAGGTTGGAACACAGTGCGGTACAACGTGGTTAAAAAAAACTCAATGTTTCGTGCGCATGTGTCTTTTTGAGAGGATAACAGTGCCTATTTATAACCAGGCATTAATAGATTAATAACACCACAAATAAAGTGCAAATTAATAGACTAAAAACAGTCAAAAATGACAGTAGCTAGCACACCATCCAATTACTGACACAGTCATGGCAAAAGACTAGAAAGATTCCAATTCAGTCGATTGCAGTCAATCGTCCGCTCAACATGTATCACTACAAGCCGCTAGAAGTGATGATTACTATCAATGAAGCATTACATCCATGAACACAAATGTGGCAAGTTACCAGTCTGATTCAGATTCAATTAGTTATCTTCAAAAACACCATTAGAAATGTGTCTATACAAGTTGCTAAAACTCATAATTACTTCCAGTGTGGCATTACATAGTTAACTAACCAAACTCAAACTATATTGATCTGTTTTTGTAAGAGGCTGTTAGAGATGATATAATTGATAGTGATATATGGGAGTTTATAACTACTACACACCCAGTAGGATCAACCACATACATGTTACCTAAAGTCCATATAAGTATTGACTCCCCTCTAGTTCACCCAATCATTTCGGGCATGAATTTTCCTAACTAAGCTATTATCCCAATACATGGATTACTATATACGTCCCTTTGTGGGCAAATTAAGATCCCATGTTAGGGACTCAATGGAAGCGCTATGTTTGTTGGGGGATCTCCACATCAACGAGTCAGAATAATTAGTGACCTTCGGGGTGGAATCCCTTTACTTGAATGTTCCACATCCTGAGGGATTACATGCCCTTAGGCATTATTTAAATCCATGTCCCTGTTTAGACCCTCCTATGAACTTTTTGGTCTGCCTTGCTCAATTTGTCTTTGAGTGCAACCATAACACTGTACTACTGGTGAGCTCTTGCAACCCCGGCACACCATTTAGAGCACCTGGTCAGCCAATTACTGAGAACATGCCACACTTGTGACACTGATGACTGTTTTGAGGTATGCATGGCTGAGCTGGCAGAGAAGTTTAGTGACTGTGGTTATAGAATTGCTGATATAAATCAGAGCTATGTACACACCAGAAACACTGTCAGGCAACAGCCTTTGGTGCACAAGGTTAAGACAAATAGATTGCAACATCAGAGGGCACATTTTGTAACTACTTTTAGTTACAGAACTAACGGGGTTGAGTCTACTTGAGGAAACACTGGAATATTTTACAAACAGAATGTAAGTTAACTAATATTACCAGGGCACCTCCCAGGATGTTTTTCAAAAAGGGTAGGAATACTGGGGATTATGTAACCCATAGTTTACAGCCTGTAGATAAACCTTGAACTTGGTTGCCCACCCTCCTCCCTGGCACCCACTCCTGTGGCCCTTTAAATACTGTGAGACTGTCAAGGTCAGCTAGTTTTGAAAACGCTGTTACTCAAGAAAAATATCAAATTAGGAAGTTTATCAATTGTGATACCACTTAGATTATATATATGGCCACATGCAGGTGCAGGGCATAGTATGTCCATAGGATGAAAGGGAAGTATGAAGAGCGCATAGGTGAACATATATGCGCTGTTTACAGCAGGGGAATTTGGATTTGGCTCTGTCAGTACATTGTATTACAAATCCAGCATTTCTTCATGAATGGATGTTTGTTGGGGTTGAAAAGGTTGAAATGGTCCTTGAATTGGTCCTTGAGTTGGCCATCATGAACTACTTTGGACACAATCTGAGGCATATTGGATTTTCATGTTATATGCCACCTCACCACCTTGGTCTTAATGGTAGAACTGAGCTCTAGCCTTTTCTGTAATGATGTCAGAACTGTCAGTGCTGTGTTCTTATGCTGTATTTTTATTTTGTGTTTAAGGAATTAACTATGTGATACTGCATGGGAAGTAAGAATGATTTTAGCAACTTGCATTCATGCATTTGTAATGGCATTTTATATGTTATGGACTGAATTTGTATTAAACTAATGACTTGCCACATTTGTGTTCACTGATGTAATGCTGCATTAATATTAATCATTACTTCTAGGCTTGTAGTCACATATGTCAATTGGCAGTTTGACTGCAATTTATTGACTTTGAATCTTTCTATTCATTTACCACAACTGTGTCAGTAATTAGATGGTGTGCTAGCTACTGTTATTTTTAACTGTTTGTAATTTAGTAATTAGCTTTATTTGTGGGCTTATTAATCTATTAAGGTCTGGTTATAATTAAGCTCTGTTGGTTTGTAAAGTTATCCTTTCAAAAAAAAAAATACATGCGCTAAAAAATGTTGAGTTTTTTTTTTTACCACATTGTTCTGCACTGTGTTGGTTAATTACTACATGTATTCTTCAAAGTCAGTTTCACACTAAATACTGTGAATGGTCAGCCAGGTTAGTTAAAAATCCCCCTAGGTATATTGAAACCAGGCATCTCAAATCTTTGAACTTTGAAATTGTTCAATGAAGCCTGTAGGGGATTTATTGGTCACAGCTAGATCCCATCAAAGATATAGACCTATTATTAGAAAACTTTATTATTTTATTTACATCAGTAATTGATAAGATTGCACCAAGGAAAATATGAAGATAAGATCTAACAAAACTAAATAGATTACTCAGGATTTACTTAAATTAATGAAAACAAGAGATACAGTTTGGAAGCTTTATAAGATAAATCGTGGTGTAGACTTTCTGCAGAAATACAACATGCTTAGAAACAGATGTAAAACTGAGATCAGAAAAGAAAAGATGCAATTTTGCCTGGCTGAGCAGAAAAAATTGTTTGGTAACCCTTAAAAACACTTGGCAAGCCCTGAATAACTTATTAGGCAGAGGCAAAAAGAAACAGTAATTTCACTCCAGGATGGGGAACAACTAGTAAGTGATCCAGGGTTGGTGTCTGAGTTTTTTAATGACTATTTTGGAGATCTTGATAGGTTTAGCGTGACTGCATTAACTCCTCCTCTAGTAAATACACTGAATTCTATTTCAGAATAGTTTCACTAGAAGAAATTAAAAAAAATATGTCCTAAAACAAGACCTCAGGCCACATATTACACATGATAATATTGACTTTAGGGTTATTAAGTTAGGAATTGACTCTTTCTCCCAGCCTCTGTCAACCATCTTCAACCTTTCTCTTTGTTTAGGAGTTTTTCCCAATACATGGAAACTTGCTACCATCAGACCAATATTGAAAAGTGCCAATCCAGCACTTGTTTCAAACTATCAACCCATTTCCCTCTTATCTCCCCTATCAAAGATACTGGAAAAAAATAATTTTAAATTAGACTGTTGAATATTTTGAAAAGTATGGGTTATTTACAGAGAGTCAACATGGCTTTAAATCAAAACACAATACAGAGATGGCCTTGGTGGGGTTCATTGGTTGCATACAGAATGCCCTTGATAAGGGGTGCTCTGTTGCAATCATATTTGTGGACCTCACCAAGGCCTTTGACTTGGTAGAACATCATCTGTTACAAAGCATTCTTTCTGACCTTCATTTTTCATCTGATGTTGTCAAGTGGTATTCAAATTATTTGAATAACAGATCTTAAAACATGTATTGAAGGATGCTTTTTACGATCAAAAATGATTAAATGTGGGGTTCCTCAGAGATTATTACTAGGACCATTTATTTTTTCTCTATACATGAATCCTGCTCTCACTATGTGTACCCAAACATCTATGACATTGTATGCGGATGACGCTGTTATTTTCAGTGTCATTGACAGTTCTAGTGTTGCGATGAAGAACCTGCAAATTGATTTCCATTTGTTCCAACACTGGTTATTATCTAAATGTGTGGTATTGAATACAAAAAACCATCAACAATGTTATGCTTTTCTCTGGGCTCAGAAAAAAGTAGAAAACATTGATCCCATAGTAGATCTTAGTGAATAAATCGTTGAGCTAGTTGAACGTTTTAAATACTTGGGTATTACCCTTGAGTCCCACCTCTCATATGAATTATATATTAACAATCTTAAAAAAAAAACAATACATCAAAGGCTTGGTTTACTATATAGGATAAGACCTTTTTTGACTAATGAATCTAGGCATTTACTTTCCCACAGCTTTCTCTTAAGTGTTCTTGATTATGGTCTTACCATCTACACAGCAACCAATGATAAGTTACTGTATAAACTCAAAGTTATCTATAATTCTATACTTGGATTTATGATGTGTTATATGAGTCAAATACATCACAGTGAACTTTTGAAAATATCAGATTGTCCATCTCTTGAAAACAGGGTTAAATTAAGATTAGGAATCCTTTTCTTTAAGTGTATCATAGGTCTCCTCCCTCCCTGCATAACTGCTTTATTCCCTAGGTCTATTAATCAATGAGGAACTAGATATCAAGACAGATATGTTTTTAAATTACCTTTTTGAAAAAAGGTCATAGGTCAAAGATATCCACTATGTAGAGCCCCCCCCTTTTTTAATTCCCTACCCCTGGAATTAGTAAATTGTCTTAACAGTTTGAACTTTCAAATAAGGACTCAGGAAATTGCTTGCTGCTCATTGTGAATGTACCTGTTTTACTATGCAGAAGATGCAATGTTAGCTTTCTTTACATTAGTATTGTCACATAAATTATTTGTATGTATAATTATATAAGTATGTCTGTACTTTGATGTTTTCTATGTAAGACTTGTCACATGTGAAAACTGGCAATTCTGCTTATCATGTTTACAAGTATAAAAATTAAAAATGAAATGAAAATGATCTGCCTCCCCAGGTCCCTCTTCCACTGACCTCGGCTGTCACCCTTCCAGCTCTAGCCAGAACTTGTTATGTGCTTGCCACATTGACATATTCTCCCTCCCTGTGGCCTGTTTCAGTGGCTGGATCCTCCTTTCTGTGGGGAGTGTTTAAAAGTGAATACTCCTGTTTATCTAAGAATTGAATATTTCTTACTGTACAAGTATGTCAGAAAGAGAGCAGTCATTTTTTTTCTGTTGTAACACATATCTAGATTCTGAGGCTCTGACACAAGCTTGTAAAGTTTCAAGCAAGTCTCCATTCACATGCAAATGAGGCACTTGTAAAACAACCCCACCTATTCTTTGGTGTCACTGGAGCAGCAGCTCAGAAGAAAACATTAGGGTTTCAATGACAAAGAACCTCTGTGCGCAAACACTGAGGCAAGGGTTACCCCAAAGGGCATTTGGCTGGGAAGCCAAGTTTCAAGAAAATACAAAATCACACATGCCCCCACAATGCAAAGCATCATGGGCTGCATATGCAAATCACCACAGAATGTTATGCTGGTCCAACTTTAAGCAGAATTGCATGGTGCCGGAAGGCCTCTCACACAGTTTGCAAAGGGTGTTAACAGAAGACATAGACACGTGTTTCGTCCTACCAGGACTCATCAGTATGCCTCGTCTGCTTGACACCCCAGTGGAATGGACCAGCTACCCTTAAGGCAGTGTGCTTGGATATATTGTGGTGAACCCATTAAAATAAAAACTATTTAAAGACAAAGAACCTCTGTGCAAACACTGAGGCAAGGGTTACCCCAAAGGGCATTTGGCTGGGAGCCAAGTTTCAAGAAAATACAAAATCACACATGCCCCCACAATGCAAAGCATCATGGGCTGCATATGCAAATCACCACAGAATGTTATGCCTGTCCAACTTTAAGCAGAATTGCATGGTGCCGGAAGGCCTCTCACACAGTTTGCAAAGGGTGCTAACAGAAGACATAGACACGTGTTTCGTCCTACCAGGACTCATCAGTATGCCTCAACTGCTTGACACCCCAGTGGAATGGACCAGCTACCCTTAAGGCAGTGTGCCTTGGATATATTGTGGTGAACCCATTAAAATAAAAAACTATTTAAAAGACAAAGAACCTCTGTGCGCAAACACTGAGGCAAGGGTTACCCAAAGGGCATTTGGCTGGGAAGCCAAGTTTCAAGAACTGGGGTGTCACTGGGGTGTCAAGCAGATGAGGCATACTGATGAGTCCTGGTAGGACAAAACACGTGTCTATGTCTTCTGTTAGCACCCTTTGCAAACTGTGTGAGAGGCCTTCCGGCACCATGCAATTCTGCTTAAAGTTGGACCAGCATAACATTCTGTGGTGATTTGCATATGCAGCCCATGATGCTTTGCATTGTGGGGGCATGTGTGATTTTGTATTAGGGTTTCAATGCTGCCTATCTACAGATATATATTATTTTAAGTTTGCTATGGCTTAAGACAGTCCTGTCAAACCACTCACACACTTTGTAATAGTACTAGTAGCCTTCATTGGTGCATAGCAAATAATACATCTAAAATTATTTCATTCACAAGAAAAAATGTATTTTTGCTGCTCATCTTTCCCTCTAAGGCAGTGGTAATATGTTGTGGAGGAGGATTACACTGAATGCTTCCTTTTCACAGATGACACACATCCTCCTTTCAGCAGCTGGAAAAATGGAGAGCTAGAACACTTTGTTTAAAAAGTGAATCTTTTACATTTCAAATGCTCCTTAAACTACAATTGCTGACTAGAAATACCAAGCGAGGGAATGAATATGACATGGGAGGAGTGAGGTAAGCAAATGCACAACACTACAAACATGAGACTTCTCCTTTAATCCATGGTTCCCACCCTTCCCTAAGTTTGTTCCTTGCTAGATGTAGGTTGGTTGTTGTGCTCTCCATTGAATAAACCATCTCCATTCTGTTTGTCCATGCCTGTGGGTGGGGTTGGTGGTTCTGTACTCAGTCAGCATGAGGTTACTGATTTCAGGCTCATGATAGCCATAGTGTTAACAATTCCCTTTTTTATTACCAGTGCCTCCAGGAGGTGGTGTTGGAAGCCTATAGGGGTCTCTATACCCCAAAGTCTCACTAATACACCCAGTACCTATGTCCAGAAGGGTTTTATGGTGGGGGAAATCCAAAAGAATGTGGAAATGGGCCCCCTGTCTCCCGCAGCCCCTCCAACACCGGTCTGTGTTAGTAGTGCCAAAGTGTTTGGTTATTGGGGGATATAGAAAAATCTCATTACAGTCTTCCATTGTAATTCCGTCCACTCTGGGAATGCTATGACTTTCCACCCCCAGCTATGCCAGTTTTCCCACTGCTCCTCTGTTATTTCCTCTCCTGTCTTTCCTTCCCATTTATCCTGGACTCATGAGGTGCTAATGAGCTGCTCGCATAGCAGTATTTTGTTCGACTAATGAGATGCACCTCAGGTGGTCTGGCAGAATAACCACCAAGTACAAAAAGTCTCTCCATTTTGTTTTCCCTCTCCTGATGTGTTGCATATTGCTCCATTCTTAGAGAAAACTCCTCCCCTACAGAAATCTATAAAAGACTCCTCCCCTGCAGAAATCTATAAAAGTCTAAGTTCCCCAGGACATATCTACTTTTAAAGTCTTGGAAGGAAATGCAATGGTCCCCTTCCAGAAATTGTGAACATTTTGTGAATGTGTTAGCATTCCAGCTCCTGAAGCCCCTGTCAATTTTTGCTGACTCGAATCCTGATTCCCCTGTTATGAGTGTGAGTGGGCCTATTTCATTCGGTGTTTTAATGAATTCCCATACTCTTCTATTGCATACCATCTGGACTGCCAACACCGTTTCACCCAGGAGACCAAATAAGTGGTCTGTGCCTCTATGTAGTACACTTTCAAGTCTTGGGCAACCATGACCACCTCTTTTCTGGTCAGTAAAAAGACCCCTTTGTCTGCTCTTGCTTTCTTTTTCACCCAAATGAACTGGGTGACTAGCTTCTCCAGTTTTCCCTAGAACTGTTTGCTGATCAGAATTGGGAGGCTTTAAAATAGTAATAGGAGTCTAGGTAATATATTCATTTTGATTATCCCAGTTCTGTCTACCAAAGAGAAGGGGTGTAGTGATCATTTCCTGATGTCTGCAGCAATCTCTGTATAGATCATCTCGTAAGTGAGACAGAAGAGTTCTGCAACTTTAAGTGAAATTCTTACCCCAAAGTACCTGCAGGTATTGCCTGGGATCCATGTGTAGTGGAAGGAGGCCTGAAACACTGCTGAGCAGGTACCTGTAAGGTGGATGGCCTCCAATTTTGTGCAATTGATTTCATATCCTGCAGCATAGTCATATTCTTGGATGACGTTCTGCGGCTATGGGATAGATGTTTCTGCTCTGCTAATAAAGAATAGGATGTCATCCACCTATAATGATGCTTTATGGATGTTCTCTACCACCCAGATACCATGGATGTTGTTATTTATCCTTGTGCTTTCTGCTAGAGATTCTATGTATAGATCAAATGGCAGTGGGACAGAGGACAGCCATGTCTTGTGCCCCTTGACAGCGGGAATCTGGCAGAATTAAACCCGTTAATCTCAACCATTGCCTCTGGGTCTATGTACAAGGCATCTATACAAGCCTGGAAGCCCTGTCCAAAGTTAATTTTACTGAGTTCCTTTTTTAGGAATGTCTAGTTCATCCTGGCAAAGGCTTTTTATGCTTCCATCACAACTGCCAACTGTAGCTTGGGTTTACCTGTTTAGAAGGAGCAGATATTGAGTGAACATCTCATAATATCCTGCAGGACATTCCCTCTAATGAAGCCTATTTGGTCTGAGTCTACCAGTTCCTGTACTTAGTCCTGTAGTCTCTTTGCCATAATTGAGGTAAATATCTTCATGTCTACCATCAATAAGGAGATGGGCCTATTCCAACTGCAGTACACTGGGTCGTTCCTCACCTTTGGAAGACTGTGATGATTGGTCGATTGATTGATTGATTGATTGATTGATTGATTCATTCATTCATTCATCAAGCAAGTTACATATAAGTTACATACACCATCAGGCCATTACAATAAACAACAATTATCAAAAAGCATTAACATATTACAAGAAATATGTGCAGTGTGATGAACAACAGACAACAACAGCTCCAGGGGGCAACTACAAGGTAAAGGTGATTGGGCAAAGGAGGCAAGATTCTAGCTGATATGAACTAGGTACCCATGCAGTGGAGTTTCTGAAAAAGGTGGACAGTGACTTGGGCCTTGAAGGGGGGAGAAACTGGGTATAGCAGTTATAGCCATGGGCAAGGAGTTCCAGGCTTTGACCACTCATAATACATAATAAGTACTATATACTTATTATGTTTATCAACTGTATTTTTATATCATTGTATTATCTGATTGCTTGTTTGCATGCTTTCCCTATACTCCTCCCCGCCCCCCGGATGCACCGTGAGATGAGCAACTTGTTATTCAGTGTGCCTTTCCTGGTGAAACATTTTCAATAAATAAACTCTACTTACAAAAGAGCTCTGGATTAGTGCTGTTTTCCTGATGGGCAGGAGCAGTTTTGGGTCCCCCATTGATCAGTTTTCATAGTTGTTGCTGATCAGCGAGAAGTGGTTGCAGACACCTGGTGGAATTTGGTCAATAAGAGATTTGTGCCTTTGATTTGCACCTGCATCCACATCGGTGGTACCTCCCCCTCTCTCCAACACTTCATTAAAGGCCTTACCCAGCACTGATACTACAGTATGTCCTCAGAGAGCTTCTTCTAAAACTCTGCTGTGAAACCATTGGTTCTCAGGGATTTGCTACTCTTAAGTTTTCTGATGGCCTGCTCTATCTCTGCCTGTGTGACAGGTACATCCACTCTTTCTCTGTCCTTATCTGTGAGGTGCCTGAGATTTACTTTGTCCTGGACTTGTTTGATCTATTATCCTTGGGTCTCTCCCTCCTCTGCTGAGTACAGGTCTTTGTAGTAGTCCACAAAGGTCTGTGCTATTTTAAGTGCGTTTGTATGTGCTACCTTCTATGTTTCTTGTTGCCTAATCTTTGGCATTGCTCTGCTAATTGCCTGTTGGTACAACTACCACACTAACAATTTGCCCACCCTCTTGCCTGACTCATAGTACTGCTGCTGTGTATATGTCATGTTCTCCTCTATCTTCAGCTCTAGTAGCCATGCATGCCTTTCCCTATACTGTTTCGAGTATTCTTTCAACCTGGGGTCTAATGTGATGTTATGTTTTGCTTCTGTGTCAAATATCAGACCTTATATTTCCTGTTTCTGCTTTTGCCATTTGTTTGTTGTATGATGCATATCCTGCCAAGGTTGCCTTTAACTCATCCCATCTGGTGGCCTCTGTGGTCTTCCCTTCCCTGTTCTGGCAAGGTAATCTTTGATGTCCCTCCCCAGTTTAATACAGAAGTCCTGATTCATTAAGGTGGGATGCATTTAGGTGCCACAAGGTGTTGTTTGTGATCAGCTCAGTTAGTAAGTCCATGGTTACTGGGGCATAGTACATTGTCCTGATCTGTTTGATGTGGGAACCATGGAGTGTGTTGCCATTTGTGTGCCAGTAGGAACATTTCAGTACAGGAGTACTGTGAGTATAGGTTCATGTAGAAGGTGTAATCTTTCCACCTGGGGTGCACTGTGCACCAGGCATCCACCAACCCAGCTTCTTTCATGAGTCTGCTTAAACACTGTCCTGACCTGACTGGGCCCTCTTCTCCCCTCCTGTTTTGTCTAGGGCTGGATGCAGAACACAACTGAAATATTCTCCAGTGATTAGTAGCTTACCTTGCTCATCTGTTGACATTAGCAAGGTACCTTTAAAGAACTCTTTCAGTCTCCTCATTTGGGGTGTATATATATTCACCAATGCACAGGGCACTCCTCTATATGCTCCCCAAACCTGGATGATTCCCCCTTCCATGTCTTTCACTACCTTGTTCACGACCATGGTAGTGGGGCATATTTTTTTACCAAGATTGCTACCCCCCTTCTGTGCAAGTGTTCATTGTATGAGGATGAGTACACCTCATCTACCCATTCTCTGTATAACTTTTGTGCTCATCTTGTGTGAGGTGCATTTCTTGCACAAATTCTATTATCGTACTCAGATGGCCCAGGTCCTGTATGATTCTTGACTTTTAATTTGACACTATAAGTACTTATCTTAAGGTCTGTCATGTTTCGGGACTATAATCCCCAGACCCTCCTCCCCACTTTGTGCTTCCTCAAGGTACATCAATAACATTATAATACAACAGTCCTACTAATATGTAGGCTGAGCCAAAACTTGATAATGCAATAACTGTTTATAACTTCAAGGTACAGCTATACAACCTGATGCTGTGTAATGAGTTTTGCATTTGACCAGGGTGCTGCAGCCCATTGGTATTGACTGCAACCCTCACAGGTATTGGAATGGGGTATGTGTGCCTTTTCATGGCTGCCTTGGACCATCCCCCTTCTCCTGTGCCAAATCCATGAGCCTTGTTCCTCTTTCATTCCCCAACCTTCATATCTGGTGGCAGGTAATGACTCCTGTCCTCAGTACACATAATTCGTAGTGACCCCCTGCCTCCAGATGGCTATTATTAGAGAGGAGGCAGAGTGAGAATCACCCTTTTCATTCACAATGTTTTGCTGGATGCTCTTAGTCCCTGATATTCTGTGTCTCCTTGTTATCTTAGCTGTGAACTTCCTGGGTCCCTTGTCTGGCTGGTGGGTGTGGACCGGTGGATGCAAGCTGGCACCCTCCCCCCCAGCCTAGATCCCCCATGGTAGGATTCAGGCTTGCAAGCTGACTTATGTATCTTGTTTCTCAGGCAGAGGTGACTTACTGTATGTGACTTAAACTTCAGGAGTCAAGCAGCATCAGGGGAAATTAGGTGAGCTCTACCCCCTGCCCTCATTCACGCAGCCACCTGTTACTCCTCTCCCAGCTCAGTAATATATTGGGGTTTTCACACCTTGTTCTGCCTTCTGCACCTTACATCTGTTGTGTTCTGTGGCCCTCTTTATTGCCACTTTCTACTTTGGTACCTCTCCTGTACACCCATCACCTCTGCCTGCTTCACCCCCACTTTTTGATTGTGCTGGCTGTGCACCAGGTCTGGCAGCCCCCATTGCTTGACTGCATCCTTCCTGAGGTCTCCAACTTCCCTCCACCTCATGGAACTCCTCTGGATGGCCAAGGCAATGACTTCTGTCCCAGAGACTTCTAGATCTAACTGTTACCCCCACTACCCTCTCAGTCAGCATGTTTCCTGTTTTCACTGAGGGAGCAATTGGGAGTTTCCAGCCACACCCTGGTGTGGCTAGATTGCAATGTTCATTCTGCTTGACTTGCAGCAGGCCCCTCATTGCCTGACCATCATTCCAACCACCAGGGCTTCCACCTCCTTCTCACCCCCCCTCCACTGTGACTATTTTAAGTCCCGAAAGGGCAGGAATTACCATAAGCACTGCCAACTGAATCTGCATATCTTGGATTGTGTCTCTTGTGCCATAAACTTTGGTGCTGGCTTTAATTTCTGAACTCAGTACTACATGCTGTTGTTTTCATAGGGAGAAGGAGGAGAAAGTGATTATCAGTAAGGGAAAGAAACACGAAGGGGTTTGTCGGCATGCACTGGCATACCATCTGTTACCTACTCCTCATTCCACTCTCATACCTTACCAACAAATGAAACAAAAATACATTTAAATGAAACAGAATCCTACTTTTGTCAATTTAGCCTGAACCCTAAATGTTGTATATACATATACTTATGCTTTGAAAAAAATTCTGTTAATACAACATATAGTCACGGTGCACCACCATTTGTCGTGGGGTGTGTGGCATCGCTAGGTAAGGCCATGCAACTCCTAAGTGTGATACATTGTGTGCAATCATGGATGTGTACATTTGGTGTACATGGCCTTAGTTTTGCTGTGGATCTCCACTGATCATGCAGTACCTGGTCGGGTGGATGGGGATGTCTTGTAGTACATTTATACAGTTGTATTTTATTTCTGTCACCTGCTGCTGGTTGTCTGTGATTGGTCATGTTGCCTTGGTCCTCCCAGCTACTTGAATGTGTGTGTGTGTGTCTGTCTGTCTGTGTGTGGTGCAGGGGTGGTGGGGTGAATGCGGAGTTAGGGTTTTCAACCTAACACCGAATTTCTTCGCTTTTGTCACTGTGGAACAACCCTAACTGATGCATTAAACGGAGTTTTTGCCATGAATTTCCATGCTTTTGAGAAGTAATGCTGTCATATTATTTTTGAATATCTTATTAAGAACATATTTTTGTTTTCAGAACACAGGCTGAACAACGTATGTATACATCTCACTAAATAAGTAGTAATCTGATAGTATTCACACAAATATTGTTCATGTGCTACAGCTTAGATGTGCTAATAAAATAATAAACCTACAGAATATTAAATGTATATGTTCACCACATTGAAGAATACCAGTCTCATAGTGATAAATAGAAAGAATGTAGCAATGAACACCCTGCAGTATACTTAAATGCAGTACTGCAGCAACACCAACATATATAGTATCACTGTTACATTATGAAAAAAGAAAGACACAAGACAGGTAGATAAGGCTTAAAAAGATTTATTGCCCAATAAATAATTGTGAGAACGCTGAATTAAAAATCCCATTGGTGCACAAAAATCAGTCTCACAAAACAACCACATTTACGTTTTTCACTGTTACTTGAAATACATGTAAACCAGTATTACAGACAGTAAATCAGTGACATGTAACAGAATCAAAAAACACAGAAGGGCAGCCATAACATCACCATCTGAACATGATTAACACATATGAAACAGTTATGATGTTGTTGTTATTGTGTGACTGATAGTGTGAATGTTCCTGGGGTGGGCAAAAACCAGATGCAACTTATAAACTTATAGCAGCACAAACAGACTATGGTTTACAAATAAATATATTTCTGAAACTAACAGTTTAACATTTAATATCAATGTATTCTATGTGTAGACATATGAATACATACACACATAGATGTATATGTGAATACATACTGCAATATTACTGCATTTGGAAAATTCCCACCCGACCCCTCAATAGAGGCAATCAGAGAATATTATCAGGAACAAAAAATGCTCAGTTGTCATCCGTGAAAGTGTCTGATGCACAGTTTTCAACTATTATTAACATACATCAAGGTAAGGTTAAGCACAAAAATTTCTGAAACTATATTGTAACAGTATTATATGCATCACTATAAATGTTCAAAAAATAGTTACATAGGTACAGAACTAGTTGACCACCTTCATCTGTTACATCTCTTACTTACATGAAAGCAATTTTTCACTGAATACTATGAATATAACATCTTACGATATGATCAGCAAAAACTTTGTGCACTAAATGATAACGATATCTGTAATGGAACACAGTAACTTCTTATTAATGATGGCATATGACATAACAGAGCAGTACATATGTGCAACTGCATAATATGTCATGCTAACAAATATAAGCATACTACTTCTTATTCTTTATGAGTCTACAACTGTGTAACAGAAAATCCATACTTATAATGCTATCAATCAATGTATATGTTAGTTAATACTACTAGTGTTTACAACAGAGTACTAAGTACTATCAAAAAATATATTAAACATTGTATATATATATATATATATATATATATATATATATACATATACACAATCTAGGTACATGAAAATGAAACAGTCATAGTAATGCACTGTTGCAGAAAACAGTCAAGATATTTGTTCAGACGCAAGCACAAGAAAAAAATGGATACAGAGCACACAACATAGTTCTCAACACATGACAGAGTGCTGTTAATCTTTAGTTAAAGATATGATTCACCGTGATGTAAATGCACATGGACAAGCATTGTACCTTAGAACAATCACACATGTAGCAAATGTGCCAAGTGTGATTTCTCATGTCTGCATATAGCATACTCATAACAAAAGACTATGGCAGAAGAGTTTGACCAGATAGGAATATCTCCTTTGACATGCAAAGGTCTTTGTTAGACATGTAAGTGTGGTTTCTCTAGTGACTGTGAAAACAGCTGGCGCCGATTAAAGACCACTGCAACTATTTTCACTGTGTCACTGATCAACGCAACAACCTTAAAGTCACAATGAGTCTACATATGCAAGAGAGCCATGTGATATATTTCCTGTGTAACCACAACTGTACATTTGCTAATAACAAATTACAGTGTGACAAAACTCACTCTGTAAGAAACAAATGGACAGCAAAGTAAACCAATTTTCGCATGTTGTGTAACTATTCCTCTGACACATTAAGATTGGCATAATTCTTCAGTATCAGTAATTTAAGTGTCGCGGCAGTCTCTGTTTGAAAGAGCTTGTTGAATCATCGCAATGGACCCATCCAGTTCTGTACCTCAACAAACAAGTGTAATGTCCAGAATGTACAGACTGGCCATAGTGGTAGATCACAGCATGAGTGTCAAACACTGCTTGGTTAAATACTACTCTACCAGCTGTGAAATCAGTGATGGGTGTGTTAACTCTGAGCCCATTGGAGTCAAATCTATGCAATACTAGCATAAAATATTGAGATGAAGTTCTCAGACGTATGGACGGAGTACATGTACCTCCACACCTCACACACTGGTGACCACTTTCAACATTAGTAAACAGCTGCCAAAACTTTACAGCTTCACTCTGAGGCACAGACAGAGAAATCCAAAGCATGTCTTCTGTGGTTTCTCATTCTGAATGACCACATAACAGAAATATGTACTTGGTGACATATGACACAGTAAAACAGTGTCGCATTAAAGTTCCCTCTTCATCCAGGCTGTTTATGATAGCCATCATAAACTTAGCAGTGTCCTGATGCATGTTTGCAGCAAATGTACTGCATCCATCATATGTGCCCAGCACTTGCCACAGAGGTGTTAGTGACTGTACATTCTTAGACTGATCAGAAGCCATGTTGACAAGCTGCTTCAATTCCTTTGACAGTGCACTGTCTTGGGAAGCAGATATTGCCTCAGCAAAGTGTGGCATATGGAGAAAGACCTGCATAGCTGCATTAGCATAGCAGTTAACTCTAGTACTGTTGTCAAACACAGGCACAACAGCCATCCTAACTGACTTCTGAACAACAGCTGGCTCTGCATCTGTATTTGACATTGTGACCTTCTTAGAACTCTGAACAGTTCCATCAGTTGGGCAAGCTTGTTTTCTTTTGTTGCCAACTATAGAAGTGACTGAAGGATGTGAGACAACCACATATGTTGGTAGTGGTATTAAAGACATCTGTGGCTGGTATACAGTACGTAATCTGTTGTACTCAACTATACAGCGCTTGTCAGCACTTATCTTCTGAGGTGCGACTGTTACGATGTGCAACCCAGAAAGACTACATATGCGTGAAAGTGCAACGTAGCTCATGCCATATTTGAAAATGTCTGTCCCTATGTCCACCATTGCTGAATCCAAACTCAAGCCTTGAGACTGTAAATGGAAACAGCATTTGCAACACATATTGGGAACTGTTTCCCCTTCACATAGATATCCTTCAATACCTGGAACTTAACACAGGTACCATCAGTCTTGACAGGATGTTCCATGTTGTCAAATTGGACAAGTGTCTTGATAAATGTCTTTTGAACATTGTAGACAAATTCAATGATGTTACCCATGGCACCATTTACCATACCATGATCCACATTAAGATTGCAGTGTAGCATGACACATGCATTCTTATAAACTGTAAGTACTGCTTCTAGACCAGCTGTGCGTGAAACATCTGACTTCAATTCAGACAGTCATTCAGTCATCTTAGCTACCAGCTTCTGACTTAAAATGACACCATCGACTGTGTGAATAGCATGTAGTGTGAGAATTGATTGATTTTCTCTCTGCAACATGACACTGTTGAACTTAGCACATTTATTTAGTCATGGCATAAGACACACAATGCTTGTGCCCATGGAACACACATCACTGAAAACATCACATGCAGTTTCTATGGATGTAGTGTCCATTCTGATTCTTCATCCATTTAACATTGCAACATGTTCTGGTGACAGAGAACCTGTATGAGCTTGATCCAACAGTGCCTTGTAAGTCATGTCAGCACTTTGGCGCATGTTCTGATACAGCTCAACATAGGTAAATAACTCCCACAGGTTAAAACCTCCAATGCAGCCAAGTGTATTCTTGGCTTGCTTCACAGTCAGAGCTGCAAGGACATGTTCTGCATTCACAGGTGCAAGCTGTAAAAGGTCTCCAAATACAACTATGCTTTTTCCACCGAATGCATCTCCACAGTCAGTCCCCAGGATCTCCTGTAGACATAGATGTATACAGGCAAGCATCAAATTAGAGACCATACTAATCTCATCAATGATGAGTAACTTCATCTTACTAAACATTGAATGAAGCTGAGATGCAACATCAAATGACAGTTTCCGATACTCTCCTGCTTTGCCATGCTCCACTGGCAACATGAACAGACAGTGTTGTATGCTGCCAGTCCGGTGGGAGCACTAACAGCAACAGACATCGCTGACCCTGTCAAGGTCCATATTTCAGCCATGATGGCCTCAATAAGGAAACTCTTCCCTATACCAGCTGAGCCACTAACAAACATCAGCAGTGATTTGTAGTGAAGACAGTCACATTTCCTCTCATCATGCAGTATCCCATGCCGGACAGCGTCAGTTACCTCGGAGTAAACCACACCCTGCTGGTCATTGAGTCTCTCTCTCTCAACTCAGCTTGATCAGCACTGAAGTGCGTACCATGTTGCATGGCACTCTCCACTTCCAACATGAGTACTTCTGGGGCATTCAGAGGCAGAAGTTCCCCAAGGATACCTTGTCCTTCTGGATCAAGATTGTCCTGTGAGCTAACAGGAGTATCCTCTTCAAGTAGCTTTTGTGTCTTTTCAAGCTGCTCCTTCTCAGTATCTAGTCTCTGTATGTATATCTCTGAGTATTGACTTTTGAATGTCTCGTAACTGTGATTAAACTCTTCCTCGAATGTATCACAGTCACCTTTCAATTCAGCCTCATTCCTCCAGGGTCTAAATAGGAATAGCAGAGCAAAGCAGTAATGCTCTCTGCTCTCAGATGTGCCTAGATGTAACTTACAGTGGTCTATGAGCCAAGGCTTATGTCTCTTAACAAGACAGCCATCCACTCCTCTGCCTTGTAAATGTCACGTGTACAATCAGGTGAGACTTCTGTCTTGTAGTCATACCAGTTAGCCACCTGGAATAGACACATATCATCCATATCTTTGTGTCTATGGGGGTAGTATGTGTCAATGAGGCTATTCTTCAAAATATGTCTTGAAGAGGGTCTATTGACAGCCAGTTCCTCAATCTCAGCATGAGGAATAAGTACAAGTTGTTGCTTCTCTTTGTAGTTCACACTGAGAAAGCAGACAGCATCAGACTTGCAGTACAGATATGTACCAATCAAGTGATCACCGGCCTCATAAGCACCACATTCTCTGTGTGAAAGGGTCTTCAAGCCTAGTCACCACAACTGAGATGTCAGGCTCTTGCTTGAACTAGCAATATCTTCCCAAAGATCTTGCAAGCTAGTCTGCTCATGTTTAGGTATGTACGAAGTGACATACCACACCAGAGCCAATGAGTTGTCAGCTACAAACTGAACATCTATGTTTGCTTGCCACATTAGGAGAAGAGTAGGGTTGTAGTCATTGATGTACTCCTCTTTCTCATCTCTGGGTAACTCATATACCCTCTTGGTTGATTTTGCCTTCAAGAGGTGTAGCATTGCTGAAAACAGATCATTCATGTAACCGTCCTGACAGACACGTCCAGGAAATCTGAAAAGACATCTTGTGTACCAATTAGATTTGTTCTTCACTACCCGGAGGCAGTACTTTGCACAAATATGGCACTGGAACTTTTTCACCAACTTCCGCAATGTTGGACTGTCGTACTTGTCCGGAATGTGACAAGTAATATATTTCTTGATGAATGTGAGCACTTGTGCTGCTCCATGCTCACCTATATGAGGGGCATACTTGATCCACAGCAACATGTGAATATGAGGAGCACCTTGTGCCTGATACTCCGTCCTCCAAAAGTAATGTTCCACAACACCAAGAGGGGGATTGTCCTTTGACAAAATGAAAGTTAGAATGTCATGGAACCGCTTGTGAAAATGCCTTGTGACAGAGACAGGGTCAAGTGAGCACATCTCACCGAGAGTCATTGATGCAATACCCTCAACATCAGAGTTTGCCCACTTCAACAGTTCTATGACCTCATCCCAGGCATAGTCAGCACAACTGAGTGTGACAAACCATGTGGCTGCACCATGCTCTCAAAGCATTGTCATCACCTCAGAGTGTCTGTGGCACCATTATTCTTTGGTGCCATGTAGACTTGACAGAATAGAAGACAAATTAACTTGCACATTTTCATCTTACTGCTTCAATTTCTGAAGAAACTGTGCAGCTGTAATTCCATCAAGAGGAGTAGCCAGATGAATAGTATGTGCAATAGATGCAGACAATATGCTAAGTTTACTCTCCCACAGGAGATCAAACAGGTACTGTATGTTTCAGCTGAATTTGCCATCTTTACTGAATACATGGCTTGTTCGGTACTCAGCACCCTGTACATGCACTTCTCTTTCATCAAGGTGACCACCTGACCCTTTTGGGAATAAGTCTGGGAAACAACATACTTACAGTGTTGCCTCCCAAATGCTGACAGGCTCACCTTCCACCTGTTTCATTTGATAGAGATCAATGTTGTCCCCTACCAGATCTCTGCCACGTAGTGGATGAATTGTGTACTGTTCGTACACATTGTCATTTGTTTCCACATTGACCTTCTCAGTCATTGGCTTTGTGCTGTCCAAGTCATCATGATGAAGAGGAACACTAGGGATGTGATCAATATAAAGGTCTGCATAAAAAGGATTGTTGTTCTTTAAGTGATTAAGGGCATGCTTCACCTTCTCAACATTAACAACATCCTGCCAAATCACCTTAGACTTTGTTGGCACACCATTTACAAGAATAACCAAAGTGTTTTCAATGGAGATAGTCTCCACATTTTCCTGCAGAGGAAGTGGAAGATACATGACGGAACCCTTAAGAGATTTGATGAGTTCTTCTTGTGGAATATTTCATGTCTTTGTGTTCATACGTAGAATGGTTTGAAACAGTTTCATTGTCTGAATAAGAATCAATTCAATGTGGCAATCTCACTTGGTGTCACATCTGCCTCCATGTTGTTCAAGACTGACCTTGGTGGCAGAATGTTACACTTCACTTTGGAAAAACAGTGCTTGCACATCACTATGATTGAGGCTAACTCAAACTCAGACTTTAACAGTAGAAATGCTGAAAGTCGAAACCGCATGTCATTGTATGGTGACAAGGTTTCCAGATTCACTGTGACCGTTTGTTTTTTGTAACAAAGGTGTTCACATGACACACATACATACAGAGTCAAACTTCTATCTCTTTGCCAACTCAGATTTGGCAATTGATTTCCCAAGCTGTTTGAGAATATCACTTTCTAGGACAGACACACAATTCTCATCAGGAATAGATCCATGAGTAACCATAGTATCAGTCACACTGCTAACACATTGCAGCTGTTTCAAAAATTGAATGGCACCATGCATGTCACCAGACAACAGTAACTCATTCAGATGAGTATACTGAGCAACAACTCTACGAACTTCATATACCCTGTACACAAAGTTCCTCATCCTTGATTGATGCACTCCCAGCATCCACATATGGTGAGAGACATGTCACAAGCACCACTATCTATGCATGCAAGGGAGCGACCCATAAGTCCAGTGTGTGGACGGATCTCACATAGGTCTATGCTCTCAAATAGTTTATGTCTGTCTTTACGGTCAGTAATGACAAACAGGTTGATAAAGTGCTCAACTTTCTCAAACGATGATTGCCTATGGTTGCAAGTGTCATCTCATGTCCATGAGAGACAGTGATGTTTATGAGGCTGAATAGTTGCCTCACATTCATCATCTGACTCCATCGTAGAATCATCACACACACACTGAGCACATTACAGACTTTGCCGGACTCATCAATGCACAACTTGGTGTCCTTTTTCTGAGAGTAATATGACTCCTCCCAGAAATATGCCTCTGAGTGCTGTGTGTGCAGCCACTGTCCTGTGAAAATATCACAGAAATTGTGCAGGTTCAAGATAGGATATCGTTGTAGCCTCATCTTTACATCATACATAATTTTCCTAAACTGCTCAAGTACATGAGACATCTTACACCACAAACATTGAAGAGCAAAACCTGCTCTGTTTACAAATGTGCATACTTTCAAGCACAATTTCATCAAGCTGAGATGACTCGATTTTTCTGCACTCACGCCTCATCACAGCAGCAATAAGTCTTTCAATCTTGGCTTTAGACGCTAACGATCAAAAATACTTCTGCTTCCTCAGAGAAGCATCGGCAGCAATAAATTTTCAGTGCTGCATAGTACGTGTGTTTATGCATGTCTTTGCAACAGTAGCTTTTCTGTTTACAGATCTACACAACTGTTGCTTAGCTACGCATTGTTTCCTTGCTATTGAGCAAGCATGTCCTTTCCCTACAGAGTGATAAAGCTCTGAATCCACTCCTTTGCTAGGATGCTGAATTGTTTTATGTCATGTACAAGCATCACTGACTTTCACATCACCCTTATGCAACAGTGAACTACTGTGATACCTGTTTCATCTCTGCTTAGATTTCTGTCTTTGTTTAGATGGCATCTTCCATGTTTCACTATTCACAGTTCAGAAAAAAAAAAGAAAATTAAAATCCATGTCTTTAGTGTGTTTCTAACATCACATACTATCATGCACAATCTCTATGTCATATAAGAAGAAAAAATACTACTGCCTAGTAAAGATTGTTGAGCTAATTAGTTTAGTAAGTGAAGGTCAGTGAAGTAATAGACAGTGTTTTCAAATAGTGTCGAACATAACTTCAATAATAATATGACAATAAATATCAAAAAATGTGAAAAATCAAACAGTGCTGCAATTGTAAACATTCACACTGCCGTTCTACCTAATAAAAACAGTTTTTTTAAATCAGAAAGTAGTGTCGAACATGCAACACTTTCAAAAAATGTAGTGTCTTGCATGCGACACTGTCGCAAAAAGTGGTGTCGAATGTGCGACACTGTCGAATGTAGTGTGGCAAAGTGATGTCGCACTCATGACAGTGTCGAATAATAGTGTCACACGCATGACACTTTCGCATATGCCAATTATTTTGCACCCCCTTTCACAGTCAGCCAATCACAGACTGGTGGCTATTTGACTGACAGATGCTGCAACCAATGTATCGCTGCATATATCAGGCCATATCGAACTTCCAATCACAAGCTCCGAACAGTGAAGAAGAAGGCCATAGCAGCCATTTTTGAGAAAATCAGAGATACCCTGCTTCTTACTCTGTAAGTAAACCACATTTTCAAATCAACTTTTCTAGCATCATAAAAACCATTAGCAGTATAAAAATAGTATTACACAACACATTTTTGATGCTGTATTTGACTATGACAGTATCATTTAGCTGCCATACTGTTAAAAAAGTTATAACAGTTTAAAGTCAGAGTCTTAATCAGTACTTACTAGGCACAGATAGAGCTGCAAATAGAGGCAGAAGCAAGCAGCACGTGTATCATAACAAGAGAGAAAACCAATCACATTTTTCTGTTTAGCTGTAATTGTTTGAAGTAGCCAATAGCAATGTTGCATTTTCCCTCTAAGAAATATTTCTGCATTTGTGTTTGACAGCAAGAAAGGCCATTCAATGTAGTAATAGTCAGTGCATGCACTGTATTGGCCAATCATGGTAAATCATTAACCAATAACATGGCAAATCAGTGTGATTAGTATCAGCCCACAAAATCAGTGTTGAAGCAGAGAGGGAAACATTAGTTTCATATTCACTTGTGGCTAGCCTCTGCAGGTGAAACACTTATTTTTTTGGTAGCTCTCTGTCATCTTCTCAGTTTAAAAGCTAAGAATAGCAGAAAACAGCAGATGGAACATGTGGGTAGTGGGCAGCAGCATAGTATGGTGTGCTTCAGAGTATGCTCAGAGGAGTGATTTTGGGAGAGACCTGCAGCTTCCAAATTGCTCTGTAAAATGGTTTGGCAGAGGTGGCATGAAGTGGGAGCATCTCATGCCAACAATGCACAGACTTTTGACTACTCAAGCTTGGCCAGACATACTGCTGATCCATCTCGGAGGCAATGATTTGGCACTAAAAGGTGGATAGATTTAGTCACAGAAACAAAATTGGACCTTGCTTCTATTATGCACATGTTGCCTGCCTGTAAAATCATATTTTCTGATATTACAGAGTGTAGAGTCTGGCAAGCAGAACAGCACACGTACCTGCTTGACAGAGCTCGCAGAAAGGTAAACATTCAAATATCTGGATACCTTTGCATGGTTGGGATGCACACCATACATCATCCTCAAATTAAATAGTGCAATGATTGGCTCTACCTACCAGATGGTGTGCACTTCTCACATGCTGGCAATTGCCTTTTCCTGTGTGACCTTCAAGATGGGATACTCACAATCCTCTAAAAATATCAGGCATTAACAGCAGGCAGAATTGCAAACAAAAGGCTCTTTTAAGAGCCCATTACATTGGTCAAAAAATAGAAAAGCTGCACTGATTACTCACACATACAAAATAATACCATCCTCTTATCACACCGTTACATGCATTCAGATTCACGGAAATGTTCTGAGTTTCATAATACATTCAGACATACCGTACTACACAGTCCAGATATGTGAATGGATCCATTCACATATCTCAGCTGTGTAGTACAGTATGGGCTGCATGACTATTGGCTCACGCTGTGGACCAATGGGTGTACAGCCCTACCATATGGCATTAGTCGGCAGGCGGAGGGGCAACAAGCGGGTGGGGAGCTGCTGCCCACCGCTGACTGGAAGGGAGTGGGGCAGTGAGGCTCAGTGGGTGGGTGAGGAGGGGGGTACCACTGGACCACCAGGGATATGGGACTAATAGTTTTAAATACAGATGCCTGCGATCGGGCTGCAAGCAGTCCATTGGACCACCAGGGATAGAGTTAACTGAATGTATTAATACCTATGCCCACGATGCAGCTACAAGTGGTCCACTGGACCACCAGGGATATTGGACATTTAAGTTTACTACATGTGCCTGTGATCGGGTGGAGAGTGGTCCATTGGACCACCAGGGATAGGGTTAACCAATATGAAACATACTGATGCCCACGATCGGGCTGCGAGTGGTCCACCGGACCACCAGGGATATAGGACAAGTTTTAACGTGTACACATGCCCGTGATCAAGCATTGGAGCACTTTGCTGCACTGTGCAGGGGGCATCGGTCCCTGATGGCTGCAGGCTGGCAGGGCGCCAGGCGCAAGTCACTGGGGATCGGTGCACCTGCATGCAAATTGGGCCATAATGACATGCAAATGGCCCCATTTGTGCCTTGCATGCATTATGGCCCCATGTGCATGTGCACTTTTGAATATCACAGTTGCTGCGCCTAGCAAACGGAACTTGTGCTAGCACATCCCACTGCTCCACTCTGACCACTTGCGCTGGTGCAGTGCCACTGCACCATGCACACTGCAGGTGGCCAGGGTGCGATATTCAATGCTGCTGTGCCAAGGCACAACTCCGTTGAATATCACCCTGTCAACGCCCCTGCACAGCCACGTTGCGCTGTGCCCAGGCTTGTGCCACAGCCTGGTGCAGTCTGAATATATGGGCCATAGTGATTCCTTAACATTTATACAAAATCATTTAAATGAATATGTTACTATCAAATTGTTATGCATAATACGATGTTGTGTGAAAATCCTGTAACCTCATAGGTCAGAACATGTAACATGAACATGGGTAAATCCAGCATAATCAACAACTGACTAATGGAAGTTATAAAAAGTATAATTATTCATATTTTTAATAAATGTTAGACATGGATACACTGTGTAATCGCAATAAGGCACTCCAGAGTGTGACTCATTGTCTGATTGATTTACTTCTTGTGTGGTTACAGCACTCAGCTACGCCTTGTGACACACCACACAAAGCGTGGGTAAATCCCCAGTAACTCACACCCTGGTGTGCCTTATTGCTTAAATACCAGTCTGTCTGTGTCTGGACAGAGTATGTGGGGGTGAGGGTGCAGTACAGGAACAGCAACACTGCTCAATAATTGTAACACTGCAGCTAAATACTGTTACTTTCTTATTAACATTAAACTTGTATTCATCAACTGAAATATACATTGTGTTACCAATAACTGCACAGTTGCCATGCAGGTAACTGTCCAAAAAGCATGGAACAGTAACGTACCCTCTCTGACATAGTCACACCATCTATCTCCATTAAATTTGTTTCACTATCACTGCAAAGGCACTATCCACAACTTGTATAAGTAGCCAACGTGACATTGCCTGTGTCATGTCATTAAACACCTAACTGTTCCAAGTTGTCTACCATTCATTTGCTTACCTGTCACTGAGATGTCCATGACCATTACTGAACTTACAAAATACATTGACACAAAGTACAGTGGGTCAGTTGGAGAGTATCGCCTGTGGCAGTGTGATTTCCATGTGTAATGCCATATACTTTTTACAAGTTCAAATATTTATCAAACTGTGACAACACACGTACAGTGTCACTGAGTGTATACTTCCTTTATGTGTAACTTTCTACTCAGCATGCAGTATCTCCCATCACTTGCAGATAAGGACTCTTATTTTTTAGCTGCTAATAAACAACTACTAACACTTCCAATCACAGCCTAATAAAGTAATACAGCTGAACCGTATAGACGCATTCCTTCTGTTTAAAAGTATTTCTCCACACTCAGAATACAACAACAGTATCATTTAGAGAATTGAAATACCTTCATATATGTAAAAAATATCTATCTCTCTTACAGTGGTTGGGGAGACATTAGAAACACCAGTGCGACAGGTGAAGCAGGAGTGTGCTGCTAGCCCGGAATGCAAGTCAAGCAAGAAACAAAAGCTGACACAAACGTTATACAGCACTGCAAAAAGTATCAGTTAATTAAACAGTATTGAACTTGAGGGTGTCTGTTGTGCTGGCATAACGTCACGCCTCAGTTAGTTGGAAATGAGGGAACAGACCGAGTGCGTGCGACTACTGAGGTATGACGTTATCACAAACAACACTCATCCTGGTTGTCATTATTGCTATTATACAGTAGCTCGCTGTTATACAGAATAAAAAACATTTATTTAAATATGTGCAACTAATACATGTGTTTACTGCAGAGTACCTGTAATCAAGGAGGTGTACTGTTGATATTCATGCCCTTTAGTTTTACTATGTCTCGCTACTCAGGATGCAGTACCTGCTCATTTTTATTGGGGGATTCCTCACTGAGACTATGTAAGTACTAACTGTACAAACGTGTGCACAACTGCAATCAAAAAACTGTACCATTGATGTCCATGGACTTATTTTCACTGTGGTTCCACACTAACAATGCAGTACCTGGTCTGTGTAGGGGACGGGGGCATTGCCTGGCTCACATCATGCAACTCCTACCTGTACTAACTTGAGTGTACTTGCAATGAGTGAGGTGTATCATTCATTTCCACATCCTCAGTTTACCTGTATCTCTACACTTAATATACAGTGCCTGATCTATAGTGTGGCAGAACAATTGCATGGCTGAGGGCATGCAAGCCATAAGTGTGATAACTGGAGTGTACCTAAAATCAGGGAGGTATACCATTGATGTCTATGGCCTTTTGTTTTACTGAACCTCCACACTCAGTATGCAGTATGTCCTCTGGTTGGGGGGGGGATTCCTGACTCAGCCTGTGCAACTCCTAACTCTGAAAACTTGTGTACACCTGCAATCAGTAAAGCATACCATTTATTTCTATCCCTTATTTTACCAGTGTCTGTACACTCAGTACTCAGTACCTGGTCTGTGGTGGTTGGGTGTGCGCATTGCCTGGCTGAGACCAAGCAACTCCTAACTGTGCTAACTTTACTGACCTTGCAATTACAGTTGTACCCCATAGATATCTGCAGCATTAGTATTGCTGTGTCTCTCTACTCAGCGTAACTGTGCAAACTTGTCTACTACTGCAATCAGTGAGGTGCAGCATCAATGTGCACGGGCTTATGTTAACTGTAGATCTACACACAGTATGCAGTACCTGATCTGAGGGTCAAGAGTGAAAAGAAGTGATGAATAGGAGAATGGGGTGACAGTTAGTGCCAATGACACCAATGTGCACCCTGATGCCAGTTGGCGGGCTGTGCTTTAGGCCTCCAAGGTGGGTTTCAGCCCTAATAGTGAATTTCTTAGCTTTTGTCGCTGTGGAACAACCCTAACTGATGCAGTACATGGAGTTTTTTGTCTCTAATTTCCCTTCTTTTTGAGAATGATGGCAAGAAATAGTGAAAGTAAAAAATCACTTAAAATATTGATTGTGTGAAATACTATTGCTGTCTTTCAAGAGAAGATAATAGTTTTCTATAAATAAAAACTGTCTCACATAGTAATAGTTTGTTTTTCCTCTTTACAGATCAGCTACATAAAAAGGAGCACACTGTGCACTGTCGTTGTGTGCGTAGACTTGAGCACAAGGTTGACTGTCTGTCAAAGGAAATAAAAGAAATGAAAACACAACATGAAAATGATTTGAAAACAATCAAACAACAGCAAGATAAAATAATAAGCCTATTGACAGCTCAACAAGCAACAGTCAACCTTGTACTCGAGCCTGTAAGCACAGTGGCAGGTGCCAGTGCGGACAGCATCACTGCTTCACCTGTCGCCATGAGCAGTCACACTGACCACTGATGGACAGCCTCCACAGCTGCGTCCGGTACCTCCTCTTAAGCTGACGCAACAGCTTCCACTTCTGATGCGCCTCCACATTTTTCCCAGTTTCCGGCCTGGGCTGGCTGAGCCAGGCAGCACACCTCCTGCTTTTCATGAGCAACCAAATTGTTTTCTATTTTATTTATTTAAACAAGCCATTTATTTTTGTATAAAATTTTTTTTTCTTTTCAACAGATATTTTTATGTATTTTTGTCACTGTATTTTCATTTTGCTGAACAAAGCTAAACTATTATTTCACAGTCTTTGCATACATACATATATATATATATTTTTTTTTGAATACAAATAAAAACTTTTGATAACAATACATTGTTTTTATTGAACAACTTGTTAAAAACAGTAGTTTTAGTCAGCATGCAGCAACTGTTCATGGGGAGGGGCGGGGTACCATGGGTGAAGCCATGCAGTTCATAACTGTGGTAACTGAAGAGTGCCAATTATCAATGGTGTATACCATTATATCCACTGCCTCACTTTCACTGTGTCCCTCCACTCAAGATGCAGTAACTGTTGTCTGTCATGCTAGTGGCCATTGCCTAGCTGAGGCATGCAACTCCTAACTGTCTTAGCTAGACTGTACTAGCAATTAGGTCGCTGTGCCATTCATGTTCATACCCTCAGTTTTGCTCTCTCTTTATCCGCTCAGGATACACTACCTCTCTGTAGTGTGGCAGTAGCATTCCATGACTCTGGACATGTAAGGGACAACTGCACACACTGCTGTGTCACTGAAATAACAGAGGTCTACCATCCATCTCCATGCTCTTTTTTTCCTGTGGTTCTCCACTCTGTATGAATTCCTGCACTGGCCTGGGAGTACGGGATTCCTGGGTGAGACTGTCAAAATCCTAACTGTGCAACCTTGTCTACAACTCCAATCACAGATCTGCACCATTCATCTGCATGGGCTTATTTTCACTGTAGCTCTACACTCAGCATACAGTACCAGGTATGAGAGTCAGGGGTGGGCATAGCCTGGCTGAGGCCATGCAACTCCTAAGTGTACTAACTTGAGTCTACTTGCAATTAGTAAGGAATACCATTGATATCCACAGCATCAGTGCTACTGAACCGTAAACTCAGGACACATTACCCAATGTACAATGTGAGGGGGGGTAGCATTGCGTGGCTGAGAAAGCACAAGTCATAACTGTGGTAACTGCAGTGTACTTGTTATCAAGGAGGTGTACCATCGATATCCATGCCCTTTACTTTCACTGTAGCTCACCACTCAAGATGCTGTATCTCCTCTGGTTGGTGGTGGGGTGGGGGAAACTCCTCAGTAAGACTGTGCAACTGCTAACTGTGCAAACTGTTGCACAGCTGTAATCAAGAAAGTGTACCACTGCTGTCCATGGACTTATTTATCCTGTAGTTCCACACTCACTACGCAGTACCTGGTCTGTGTAGGGGGGCAGGGGTATTGCCTGGCTGATGTCATGCAACTCCTAACTATGCTAACTTGACTGTACATGCAATTAGGGAGGTGTACCATTGATCTGCACAACCTCAGTTTTGCTGTCTCACCATTCAGGATACAGTACCTCGTCTATACCGTGGCAGAAGCATTCATCACTGATGCCATGCAAATCATAAGTCTGCTAACTGGAGTATATCTGCAATCAGGGAGCTGTACCGTTTCTCTCCATAGCCTTTTCTTTTACAGTACCTCTCCACTCAGGATGTAGTACCTCCTCGGGTTGGTGGGGGGGGGGATTCCTGGCTGAGACTGTGCAACTCCTAACTCTGAAAACTTGTCTACGCCTGCAATCGGGGAAGAGTACCATTGATGTATATCCATTATTTTACCTGTGGTTCTACACTCAGTACGCAGTACCTGGTCAGTGGGGGGGGTGGACATTGCCTGGCTGAGACCATGCAACTCCTACCTGTGCTAACTTTACTGACCTTGCAGTTAGGAATGTACACCATAGATATCCACAGCCTGTAACAGTAACAGAAGCACATACCCTGTTTTTGCCAAACAGGTACATAAAGAAACACAAAGAATGTATGCATTGTAATGGGCATCGAAGTGTAAAATGAGCACTGGAAAAACTTAATTGCTAATATCTCAGCAACCGCACGACATAGAAAAAATATCAATATGTCACAAAAATCATCATTTTTCTGGCTACACTTTTGTATTACTTAGCCCATAGGGATATGCAACTTGCAACAAAAAAGTACCATTGATGTCCATCCCTTATTTTAGCTGTGGGTCAACACTCACTACACAGTACCTGGTCTTCGGCAGTAAGTGGGGTCATTGCCTGGCTGAGACCATGCAACTCGTTACTGTGGTAACTTTACTGAACTTTCAATTAGTAAAGTACACCACTGATGTCCACAGCCTCAGTTTTGCTATACCCTACACTCAGGACACATTACATAATCTACAGTCTGGGGGTAGCATTGCATGGCTGAGGCCATGCAAGCCATAACTGTGTTAACTAGAGTGTACCTGGAATCAGGGAGGTATACCGTTGATGTCCATACCCTTTTGTTTTACTGTACCTCTACACTCAGGATGCAGTACCTCCACAACGTGGAAAAAAAAATTAATATGTCACAAAAATCATCATTTTACTGGCTATGCTTTTGTATTACTTAGGCCATAGTGCTATGCAACTTGCAACAAAAAAATACCATTGATGTTCATCCCTTATTTTAGCTGTGGGTCAACACTCACTACACAGTACCTGGTCTGCGGCAGTAGGTGGGGTCATTGCCTGGCTGAGACCATGCAACTCATTACTGTGGTAACTTTACTGAACTTGCAATTAGGCAAGTACACCATTGATGTCCACAGCCTCAGTTTCGCTATACCCTACACTCAGGACACATTACGTAATCTACAGTCTGGGGGTAGCATTGCATGGCTGAGGCCATGCAAGCCATAACTGTGTTAACTAGAGTGTACCTGGAATCAGGGAGGTATACCGTTGATGTCCATGCCCTTTTGTTTTACTGTACCTCTACACTCAGGATGTAGTACCTCCTCTGGGGGGGGATTAACTGTATTAACCGAAGTGCATCAAACCACCAAAAGACACATCTGTGACATGTTGAGTCCCTTCCCTCCAAATTGCAGCCCAAAGGTGAATAGAGTAACGCAGTGTGTACAAAGAATGTATGCATTGTAATGGCAATGGAAGCTTAAAAGCAGCATGGGAAGCACTTATTTGCTAATATCTCAGCAACCGTATAACGTAGAAAAAAAAGTTAAATTTCACAGAAATTGTTATTTTCCTGGCTACCATTAATTAAAAATCTGTATCTCACACCATTTTTGAGATACGAGCTCCGAAAAGCGCGGCGGACGTCACCATGTTAGTCTATGGGAAAAAGCATCAACTTCAGAGTATCGTAACTTTAGAGCCGTATAATATTTTTTCACCAAACCACCAAAAGGCACATCTATGACATGTTGGCTGCCTTCTCTCCAAATCTCAGCCCAAAAGACCAAACAATTTGTTTGCAGCAGGGTGGCAAAGAATTCATCTAATTTTTGCCATAGCCTGAAAAGTAGTGTCGCAATTTGGGACACTTTTCGCAAAAATTTGTGAAAGTGTCATGTGTGCGACACTACTTTGCAACACTACTGTTTCCAGAAATTTGAAAATCATATTTCTGGGGTGTTTAACCCCAAAATAAAGACATGGCTAGCATCCTCAGGGTCCAACTAGGTGAACACAGAAAGAATTGTGTCTCTAGAGGGTCCCAAATTTAAATGGGAAGCATTTTTCTGATCACTAACTGAAAATAAAATGGTGGGTTTGCGACACTACTAGGGCCATTTGTGACACTAAAAAGTGCATTTGCTAAAGTGTTGAATATTTTGTTAACTTTTCCCATTGACATAATGGGAATTTGTTTTTTGAATAACTTTTGCACCGTTTAATATTTTTTTCATGAAATCTTCAAAAGGCTCATCAGGCACCCTGGCCACATCTTCCCTGAAGTTTTCAGACCAGTCACACAAACCATGCGACCTGTAGGCGAGAACAAAGAAATCGCAAAAAACTGTAATTGTGCAATTGGTTGTTGCTTAATAACTCCATGGCCATATATCCAACCAGTACAAAACTTGGCAGATCCCAAGATCTACCATGCCCAATCATGCTTGCCAAATCTCAGGCCAATCCATTGAATGGTTGCAAAGTTATTAAGGTGTAAACTTTGACCCTTTAACCTTAAAAGTGCTACTCAACCCCAGTGCTACCATATGTAATATATATATATATATATATATATATATATATAGAGCTATATAAATAGCAAAAAAACTTTGTTAATGCACTAGTTAGTGTTAAAGCAACAAAAGTAGGGACTTGGGGTGTTAGGGTTGGAAATACAGTAATTAAAATAACAAAGAACTTTTTTAAAGGCTTTTTTTATCTGTTTATCCTCTCTTTCCAGCAGCTCATGTTCTGGAGAGTGCCCCAGTCCCATCCCCCTGACGTCCACTGAGTTCCCCGACCGTCTTCTCCCAGGGCCTCCCCCCCTTGCGGGGTTGTCGGGGGGGTCCCCAGGCCCCCACTGGAGACCGGATCCAGTTCTGGTCACTACCTGGATGGTCAGGGAGTGGAACCTGTGAGCCCCTACTTCATCCAGCCACCAGAGACTGTTTCTCCTTTTCTTCCCCTTAGAGGGAGGGCATGCAATGACACCAGTGGTGGTGTTGTGCACGCTCCCGTGTGCAGCATGCCAGGCACCTGTCCTACCTCTGCTCACCATGTACAGTGTCAGTGTACCGGCCCCCAGTCTTTGCTAGGGGACAGGCAAGCACTGATCGCTGATCAACCTATCCCTAGAGGATGAGAGCTGTCTTTGGGATACTTGATCCTCCTCCTCCTCCTCTCTGGCTGACCCCCAGTGACCTGCTTGCACCACAAACATGAGTCACAGGTGTGGCAGGAGGTAAGGCATGATGCCTCAGCCCACTGTGCCACCGGGCTAGCTTATTTTAAGGCATTTTTAAAACATCAAAAACATGTCAAAAGGATCCATTTTATAATCACAGTGGATTGCTCCAGGGTGTGTGGTATTGCATAATCACACTTACCCAGTTTGTTAATGGCACTTAACTGTGCTCAAAATGTACACCAGGTATGCTTTTATCCCACAAGAAAACACACGCACTGCTGTGTCTTATATTGCTTAAAGATCCACTGACACCTCAAGAAAAGCCTTAATAACATAATATTTGAACACAATTCTTATTAGCTCTTTATTTTGTATCCCTGTTATTTATTTCTGAGGTCATATACATGAAAACTGGATAGTTGTTCCTTGAGGCTTCATCAGCTCCTACTGCTTCTTCCCAACATGATGTTATAATACTCTGCGTGTGACATTACAGTTATTCCCATGGCAACAAACTGTGATGTCACAACAGAGCATTATAGTTTCAAGTAGGAAATAAGCTTTAGAAGAAGATTAAATAAGGGATATACAATGGTGAGCTGTCAGATAAATGATTTATCTACACAAGTGCTGTTTGACCTCAGGTAACCTCACGAGTGGTGTAAGCCACAAGTGAGATGTCCGAGGTCAAACAGCACAAGTGTAGATAAATCATTTATCTGACAGCTCACCATTGTATATTTCATTTATGCAATAGGGATGCTTTCTGTCAGAGCAGGGACACTTGCTTTTGATTGTTTATCCTTTTTTGCTTATGTTTGTCAAAAAAGTGAACAAAAATAGCATTTTCTGCTCTTTTTTCTAATTATAAAAAATCTGTAAGGTATCTATAAATGAAATACCACTCATTTTTATGATAATTTTGTGCTGAACAACTTTCATGCTCACAACACTATGCTATCTTTTTTTGACTTTAATGTTATTTGCATTTGAATATAGTTAGTACTGGTACTGAGGCTGAACATTCTAAATGAGTTCCAGAGTGATTGTGCATATCTACTATGTGTATAAATCTGTGATGATGCGTCTACTGTGAGAGAGCAGTAGTACCCTTCCATAATTCTGCTCACTTTGTATGTGTGAAGCCTACTGCAGTAGCATATGTGTGTGACCTTACTATTCTTTTTCTTTCTGGTCTATCCCTCGTTCCTTATTTCAGACTGGCCACCTGGAATGGGACATCTCCTCCTTTCTTGCTAAATCCTTCACTGTCTTTCTGCAGATGTGGAATTGTGGTGCTCGACCCCCCCCCCCAAAAGCAACAAACCATAAATAATGCTGGTGCAGCAGTCTGCAGCCTTAAAACATTTATTTATTGAGGCACAGGAATGTCTGCTGCTATTTTGTTTTTGTTTTTCCAGTTTGTTTATATTCCTTGTTTCTATAAAGAAGAAAGGTATAAGATGTAGTGCACTAACAGTTTAGTAACAAACTAGGTTGGTTGTCCAATCCAAAAAGGTTTTGCTGCTAAGTCCAGTGCTTTTCATAGCAATGTTAGTAAACAAACAAATGCAGCATTAAATTTTTTCTTTAATAATGTAAATTAATATATTGTGACTGAGGCTGAGTGAGGTGAGCCATGTAACAACTGCTGTGTGTGCTACTTGCTAGCCTTGCCCTGCCCTCTTTACTAGTTCAAGTTAGAAATTCTGGCAATTGTAAACAGAAGTTCAAACATGTTGAAAATGTGTAAGTCACCTGCCTTAGTAACAAGTGTTTGGCCTCATTTCTAATACATGAAGTAAGCAGTTCTTACCCAAATAATGAGAAATCCAAGCCTGGTAACAGAGGTGGGTCTGTTTGGGACCTGTTCAGATCCCTGCTATGTTCTGCTTAGGAGCCAGCCATCCCTCTCCCTCCTTTTTATGCTGTGTGTAAGTGGAGGGAGGGGCTAGTCCAGAGATAATGATGTTAAAATTGTTCAGGCTTGCTTCTTTTTGATTCTATGAATATGTTAGATGTATAAATATGTAAGGTAATGTGTGTACACTTTTGGACCTAACAAAAGAAAGGTATATTTAAAAAAATATGTTTAAGGTTTAAAAGGGGCGGAGTCTGATGTGGTCACCTGATGGGTTCCTAGTATAAAAGGGAACTCATCCTGTGGAACATTCAGATTTCATTGGAGGATCAGTAAGTGCTGGTCCAAAGTGTTAGTCTGCAACTCTTCAGACTAAGATTTTTTTTGAATCCAGGACAGCTCATTGCTGGAATAGTCCTTGGAAGACTGGAGTATTGTTTTGTTTTTTGTATCTTTTGTATTTCTTTTGACGTTGCAAGTTCGCAGGTTTTATTTGGTTATTTACTTGTCTCTACTTAATAAAAGATTTGGCTTGGTAACATTAAGCCTTGCCACCTTACTGTGGTCTCAGTGTCCATCATTGCACCCACACCCTTTGACACTGGTGTGAGAAGTGGGATGCTCTGGTGTTACTGGTACCTTCCAGTCAGTGGACACTGAATGCAGGTGGAGACAATGGAGCAGACCCTCAGTAAGCCCAGCGGAGTTCTCACATGGACTATGGCTGCCAAGTATGGAGAGATCCCTTTGCCTGGACTAGGACCAGATGTTCAAGAGAAAACAGCCAAAAAGGAAGGAAAGCTGGAGGAGGAGGGCAAGGATACCTCAGAACAGACCATTGAAGAACCACCAGAAGATATACACAGCCTTTTGCGTTGGCTATGTGTAAAACAAATTGCTATGGACAAGCAAAGAGAGATGGATCTACAAAGGGCTGAGGCACGGTGGAATGATACCCTGCGATCCATCCGAGATATAGGGGTACATAATCCACCACCAGCAGAAACCCCTAAAGACATTAAGTTGACTAAACTGGGTGCAACCGATGACGTTGAGGCATACATGACAACATTTGAGCGAATAGCTCAGGCTTGTGGGTGGCCCCGAACCCAATGGGTCATCCTCTTAGTGCCTTACCTATCTGGGAAAGCCCAGCTGGCATACAGCCACATGGACAGTACCCAGGCAGAGCACTACGATGCTGTTAAACAAGCCATCCTATAAAGGTACGACATCAGCCCTGAGACCTATCAACAGCGCTTTAGGAATTTCAAATTTCATAATGTGGACACTCCCCGAGAGGCCTATACCCGGTTAAAGGACTTGTGTCAGAAATGGCTACAACCAGGGGTGAAGACCATAGAACATATCCTGGAAATGATCATTCTGGAACAGTTGTTCATATCCTGCCCTCAGATGTTCAGGTATGGGTGAGGGGAACACTGGCCAGATACTGCAGAAAAAGCCATCACGCTAGCTGAGGATTACCTTACGGCTCATCCTAATCGTCAAAGTGGACATCCTGGATCCGGTGCAACCCCATCCACGGTAAGGCCTGTTTCTTCTTCTGTTGCTTCATCTGTGACTGAAGGGGGTATTAAAACTGTCCCAGCTAATAGACCCTATAACCCCAACATAATCTGCAGGGAATGCCAGAAGAAGGGGCACATAGCTAGATTTTGCCCTCGAAGAAAAGTTACAGTCATGCAGTTAGCCCTAGCCAATTGGGGACAATTTGTCACACCAGTTAAGATTGGAAATCGTGAGGTTACTGGGCTGATAGACTCAGGAAGCAGACAAACCATGGTAAGAGCAGATTTGGTTCAACAAGCTGGTGAAAAGGGGTCCAGTACAGCAGTAATTTGCATCCATGGGGACATACATCATTATCCTGTGACTGACCTTGATTTACAGGTACAAGGGAGAAGTCATAAAATGACTGTTGGATTGGTTCCCCTTTTACCTGTTCCTGTCATTATTGGGCATGATTATCCAGACTTTTTTTTCTTAATCCATCCCGAAGAAAGTGTGTGTGCCCTAACAACCCGTGCCCAAACTAAACAGGAACAACAATGGGCACAACTATTCCCATTCGATGATGAGGTGTATGGGGAGCCTGGCAAAACACCGAAGTCTCAACGAGAAAGGAAGAAAGCAAAATATAAATGGACTCAGAGACACACTAAAACTGTGAATGTGACAAATGATAGTGATGTATTGTCTGATATTAAAACTGATGGGTTTTGTGAAGAACAAAAGAATGATAGTTCCCTGACACCATCTATGCAGTTGGTAGGGATACCAGTGAAAGGAAATGAACCATCCTATGTCATGAAAGGTGACTTGTTATATAGAAGATGCATACACCCCACCACGGGTGAGCAAATAGACCAATTAGTAGTGCCCAGTAAGTATAGAGAGAAACTACTGCATCTGGCACATGAAATCCCATTGGCAGGTCATTTGGGTAGGGACCGCACCTTGCAGAGGCTACTATTAAGATTCTATTGGGCAGGTATACACGCTCAGGTAGCTGACTAATGTCGGAGTTGCCCAGATTGTCAGAAAGTGGCTCCTGTGACACAAAGATACGGTCCCCCTCCAGCCATTGCCCCTTATTACCACCCCTTTTAGCCGCATCGCCATGGATGTGGTAGGACCTTTACCAAAAAAGCTCAAAAGGAAACAGGTTCATTTTGGTAATATGTGATTATTGCACAAAATATCCTGAGGCTATCCCCCTCCGAACTGTGACAGCAGAGAAAGTTGCAGATGAGTTAATCAAGCTGTTCAGTCGGGTCGGGATACCCAGGGAAATACTGACAGACAGAGGGAGCAACTTCTGTTCTAGGATGTTAGCCCGGCTGTATGAGACATTAGGAGTGGAGGCCATACATACCACACCCTATCATCCTCAGACAGATGGTCTGGTTGAGCGATTCAACCAGACCCTGAAAAGAATGCTGAAGAAATATGTAGAGGATGAAGGAAAAAGGTGGGATGTATACCTACCGCTTCTTTTATTTGCATACAGGGAGGTACCACAAGCCTCCACAGGATTTGCCCCCTTTGAATTATTGTATGGAAGAAATCCAAGGGGTCCCCCTGGATATTGTAAGGGAACAATGGGAGGAGAGAACAAAAGAGAACCCAAGTACCACCCTTGATTACCTGATAGCTTTGCGTGCAAAGTTGCTGAAGTTTACCCAGATGGCACATCACCATAATTTGTACCAACAAAGTGTACAGAAGGGGTATTATGACCAAGGAGTTGGTACCAAATCATTCCAAGAGGGGGATAAGGTTCTATTGTTACTTCCTTCTTCTACGGAGAAGCTTATGATGAAGTGGCAAGGTCCCTATACCATCTTGAGGCAAATGGGTCCTGTTACCTACGAGCTTGACTTACCTGATAGAAAGCAAAGGAAAGGTATATATCATATAAACCTTCTAAAGAAATGGGTGGAAAGACCAAACCCCGGGTATTTTGTTTGCCCTGAGACTCACACCAGTGAAATGGAGGTAGCCTATGACAGGCTAGAAAGCAAAGGAGAAGTGAGTGATCTAACCATTAACGCCACTCTGACTGAACAACAGAGATCAGAGCTAGACCTCCTTCTTGCTAAGTATTCACAGTCCTTTACCTCTAGGCCTGGGTTAGTACATAGCATTAGGCACCATATAGAGGTTACTACCAATAGCCCTATCAGACAGAAACCTTATCGCCTACCGGAGAAAGTGAGAGGGGAGGTAATAAAGGAAGTAAGAAAAATGCAAGAGCTTGGGGTGATCGAACCCTCTGGTAGTGAGTGGGCATTCCCAATTGTAGTGGTGGAGAAAAAGGAAGGCGGCATACGCCTCTGTCTTGATTTTAGATGCCTAAATGCTATCTCCAAATTTGATGCCTACCCCATGCCTAGGATCGATGACATAATGGACAGACTGGGTAATGCAAGATAGATCACCACATTCGATCTTACGAAGGGGTATTGGCAGATCCCTTTGGATGAGGCCTCTAAAGAGAAGACAGCATTCAGCACTCCCATAGGGCTGTATCATTTCATTACCATGCCCTTCGGGGCTACATGGTGCCCCTGCCACATTTCAGCGCCTAATGGATCAGACTTTACATCAACATGAATCCTATTACGCTGCTTATTTAGATGATGTGGTGGTGTACAGTCCTACATGGAAGGCCCATTTACAACATCTCACTGCTGTTCTAGACTCTCTAACGAAAGTGGGTTTGACAATCAATCCATCCAAATGCAGTATAGCAATGCAGGAAACCAAATATCTTGGCTTCATTATAGGTAATGGGCAAGTCAAACCAGAAATCGAAAAGGTTGATGCAGTGGCACAAATGCCCTAGACCCCTGACAAATAAACATGTTAGGTCATTTCTGGGGTTAGCGGGGTATTACCGTAGGTTTGTCCCCAACTTTGCCACAATAGCCACCCCTCTAACCAATCTTACGAAGAAACACTGTCCCACTAAAGTAAAATGGACCCCTGACTGTGAGAAGGCCTTCTGTACCATAAAGGCATACTTGTGTGCAGCCCCCGTACTGAGAAGTCCTGATTTTACTCAGCCTTTTATGGTACAGACAGATGCTTCAGACTCGGTATAGGAGCTGTTTTGTCCCAGATGGTAAATGGAGAAGAACATCCCATCATCTATTTAAGCCGAAAACTACATGAAAGAGAAACACGCTATTCGGCTATAGAAAAAGAATGCCTTGCCATCAAGTGGGCCATCAAAGCCCTTAAATTCTATTTATGGGGAGCGGAGTTTGAAGTATTAACAGACCACAACCCACTCTGCTGGCTCCATGTAATGAAAGATAAGAACCCCAGAATAATGCGGTGGTATTTGGCCTTACAGCCATATAAATTCATTGTACACCACCGACCTGGTACTGCTAATAAGAATGCAGATTTCATGTCCCGTTATGGGGCAGATCAATGTCACAGTCAGACCTCGGGAAAATGCAAGTGAAGTGAAAGGTTCGTTATAGCCTTCATTTGTTGTTTATTTTGTTCAAAGGGTCCCAAGGTGGAGCTTTTGGGAGTGGTGGGTTAGCTCCATCTCCCTCCTGAGAGAGATCTGACGACAGTACATAAGTTTTACCAAAACTGAAACTATAAAGAATTAGTACACTAAGGGTATAGTTTCCTCTTAAGTGGGGAGGAGTGTGAGAGAGCAGTAGTACCCTTCCATAATTCTGCTCACTTTGTATGTGTGAAGCCTACTGCAGTAGCATATGTGTGTGACCATGCTATTCTTTTTCTTTCTGGTCTATCCCTCGTTCCTTATTTCAGACTGGCCACCTGGAATAGGACATCTCCTACTTTCTTGCTAAATCCTTCACTGTCTTTCTGCAGATGTGGAATTGTGGTGCTCGACCCCCAAAAGCAACAAACCATAAATAATGTTGGTGCAGCAGTCTGCAGCCTTAAAACATTTATTTATTGAGGCACAGGAATGTCTGCTGCTATTTTGTTTTTGTTTTTCCAGTTTGTTTATATTCCTTGTTTCTATAAAGAAGAAAGGTTTAAGATGTAGTGCACTAACAGTTTAGTAACAAACTAGGTTGGTTGTCCAATCCAAAAAGGTTTTGCTGCTAAGTCCAGTGCTTTTCATAGCAATGCTAGTAAACAAACAAATACAGCATTAAGTTTTTTCTTTAATAATGTAAATTAATATATTGTGACTGAGGCTGAGTGAGGTGAGCCATGTAACAACTGCTGTGTGTGCTACTTGCTAGCCTTGCCCTTCCCTCTTTACTAGTTCAAGTTAGAAATTCTGGCAATTGTAAACAGAAGTTCAAACATGTTGAAAATGTGTAAGTCACAAGTAACAAGTGTTTGGTCTCATTTCTAATACATGAAGTAAGCAGTTCTTACCCAAATAATGAGAAATCCAAGCCTGGTAACAGAGGTGGGTCTGTTTGGGACCTGTTCAGATCCCTGCTATGTTCTGCTAGGAGCCAGCCATCCCTCTCCCTTCCATTTTTTATGCTGTGTGTAAGTGGAGGGAGGGGCTAGTCCAGAGATAATGATGTTAAAATTGTTCAGGCTTGCTTCTTTTTGATTCTATGAATATGTTAGATGTATAAATATGTAAGGTAATGTGTGCACACTTTTGGACCTAACAAAAGAAAGGTATATTTAAAAAAATATGTTTAAGGTTTAAAAGGGGCGGAGTCCGATGTGGTCACCTGATGGGTTCCTAGTATAAAAGGGAACTCATCCTGTGGAACATTCAGATTTCGTTGGAGGATCAGTAGGTGCTGGTCCAAAGTGTTAGTCTGCAACTCTTCAGACTAAGATTCTTTTTGAATCCAGGACAGCTCATTGCTGGAATAGTCCTTGGAAGACTGGAGTATTGATTTGTTTTTTTGTATCTTTTGTATTTCTTTTGACGTTGCAAGTTCACAAGTTTTATTTGGTTATTTACTTGTCTCTACTTAATAAAAGATTTGGCGTGGTAACATTAAGCCTTGCCACCTTACTGTGGTCTCAGTGTCCATCATTGCACCCACACCCTTTGACATCTACTATGTGTATAAATGTAAAATTTTTAATTTATCGCATAGTAGCTCAGATTTACCACATAGGATTTATGTCCACGCCTATTGCATAAGGGATAATCATCTTGATTTTGTGGAAATTTCTTCAGTAATTAATGATGGAGAAAAGAAATATATAGAAGATATAAGGGGCTCAATTTTCAGAGGTTCAGGAATGATGCAAGAGGCCTACATCAAAGAGATATGACACAAGGGGACAGTGTGCTGCACCAAGCATCATTCCAAGTTCTTGAATGGTCCTTGCGGCACTGATGGGACCCAGTGCACCAGATAGCCTTTTGCCTGGCTTGCCACCATTGGCAGGCAGCTCCATGGCACTGAAGAGGCATGTGACAGTACTCGGCTGCAATATCCCCCACTACATGATGTTCTAATCTCAGCACTGGCCGCAAAGGGTCACCCGCAGGTAAACCTGCACCACCACCTGTAACAACAGACAGTAGTGATTGGGCAGCACATGCTGAAGCTGAGGACAGTCTGCATGCTGCAGAAATGTGTATGGCTAGGACTACAGCACTATGCAGATGTGGGTACCATGCTGCACAGTGTACCGACAGACCTTGCCACAGTAGTGTTAACAAGTATAACACACACAATGAACCTGCATCGCATTGTGTAGTCCACAATGGATGGGCACCAGTAAGTGGATATGGTGCTATGCAACAGGATCCTGAAGAGTCATGACAGAAGCAAGAATAGCAGCATTCCCTATCCTGTGGAACCTAGCAGGTGTGTGGTCAATGATGGGCTTACTTCATGCCATACATGCACCTTTGGGGTGGTCTATTCCTTGTTCTAGTGGGGGAGTCTGTGTGTGGTGCCTCCCTGTGTGTACCACTGGTACACCTGCATTATGTGTAGTGATCTAGGCAATACCCAACTGTCATTCTGGGGAGGTATGTTCCCAGGTTGTCGTATTAAGCCACGTTGAAGTATTGTATTCTGGTGGACACCAACTACAAAGCAACAGATGCAAATGGCCATTCTATCATCCACTTCGTGATGCCAAATATAGTATGCTCAGGCACTAGAGCACAAGGCGATGTTGTCAGAGACTCATGGCTGACTCTCACCACCACCACCTCAGTGCATGCTCTTGCATGGGTCAGTACTGTCACAGCTCCTGTTGTTCTCAGAGTCCTCCCCTCTACCCCACAGCACCAGTCATACTGCTGTCTGTCCCACATGGACCTCTCACTCTCATTATGGCATCATCAATCTCTGCCTGTCATGGGTCTGTGGCCACCTCCCTCCCAACCTCACCTGTCTTGTCCACCACAGCATCTGCTGACTACCTGGTTCACAGCTGATGGCTCTCAGGCATTGATTCAATTGCTGCATGACTTTCCCAGAACTTGTGGCAATCCCCTCCCATGCACCTTTTGCTTGACACATAGAGACAGTTGTGACAATTGTAGGGAATTTGGTGCCAGGATCCCTTCTGTACCAAAATCTGGTTCAGGGTCCCCGGTACACCAGACTTTGATGCAAGCTGCCATTTGCCACAGCTTATGCCAATCTAAGGACCCTTTTGAAAATTGAACCCACGAAATACAGGCCGAATTTTGCCAAAATATTGTGTTTTCCAAAGTTTTGCCAATGGTATCAGCTGCTCTCTAAACAAGCAATTCTTACTCTGACAGTTTGGAAAGGAAGCACAAAAGTGAATAACGCTATTGTATCCAGCATGCATTCGAAACTACAATGAATCTCCATGGGCAAACATCACCAACCAGATAACCAGCACTGAAGGACAGCACGTCTCCCAGCCAGACCACATGCTTTCTGACCAGTTTGTACTAGTACTAAGAGGCAACTTCAAGAACACACTGGAAAATGACATGGGAATTCAAATACATGGAACAGCTGGACTCAAAGCATCATGGACTCAGTTGAAACGCTGGATGTATGGCACACCATGGAGAACCTGAACACCTTATTACACTGTGTAGGGCTAGATGCATGAAGAATTTGATTCTACCGGGATTCCATAGAATTTTGGAAATTCTGCCCCGATTCCATAGAATTCTGTCAGACACAGAATTCCAACATTCCAAAACTGAAATTTATTTTAACTGAGGATTGATAAACCACAGTTTATACAGACTACAGAGTAATATTCTGTGGATTACAAGATCTGGGGGGATGTCATTCTGCAGTGTACATAAAAATGCTTTTCAGAATTCCTTGGAATTAGACTAAAAGTCCTGAAAAGTGTTTCGGTCATAGGCTTGCCATTCCGCATAAAGTCAGTTGCTGGAATTCTGTGCTCCTCATGTCTATACATAGAACTTATAACAGTGATAAGCATTGTTCATGCACCCTGCTAATTTCGCACTTTTTATCTTCTCTCTTTCCAGTTCCATTTTAGCACTCTATGTGTATTTCTCCTTACCCTTCTTACCCTTTCCTGTGTTCCTGTCTTAAACCATTTCCATTATCTGACACTAACACTTTAATATATCTAGCAACCTCTCCTATCCTGAGTCTCTCGTGTATCTTACCACATACTTAAAAGGCCTTCTGTCTGCAGCATGTGTCTTCTCTATTAATTATCTACCTTGCCAGGTAACTCTTCTCACCTTGCCTAAACAATCCCATCATAAATCATGTTGAAACAATGTAACTCTAGATATAAGTACAGCTTCTTCAGTTCTGAATACTATTACACCTGATAAAGGGACTTGTAAAGATCTGGGTACTACAATAGCTTTGTTCAGGTTCTGTGTTGGTCCAATAAAAGGCATCTAACTACCCTATGACTATGGAGTTTGTGTACAACTCCTAACAGTATCATGTTTCACTTTTAGCAATTAGTATTGTCTGCTGTGCTCATTGTAAAAGGGTTAAAAAGTTAGGATGTATTTATTTTATAGTTCTTTTTATCTGCTGTAAAATCCTTCTTCCAGTCAGACACTGACTTCTAAGATTCTGTCTTTTGACAGGCACACTTCAACATGGAAACAGTGGCAGCATGTGATGTATTAGAATACAAAGAAGGAACAGAGGTTGAAATGACGGGATAACATACATTTCTGTAATTAAAATGCTGACAGAAGATGGCTGGGGATAGACATTTATTAGTTTCTGATCTGGAATGTGCACTAGCCTACCTGGAAGGACAACCAGGCTTTTTTAAAAGATGAATAAGTCTGTCAGGTTTCTGCTGTGTGAAATCTTGACAAGTAAATAAATTAAATACAGAGATTTATGAGATATCCTGTCAGGGTATGCAAATGTCTTCCTCCATCACATTTTATAGAAATATATATATATTTATAAAACCTTGAAAAATCCTTGTCTCTGATTGGTCCAGAGCCAGTCACATGACATTGAAAGTTTTTGAATTATTGACCATATTCAAACTGAAACTGGTCAATAGTTAAAGAGCAACTCTCTATTATAATAAAAAGATTAAAAACCCTAGATTTACACCAGTTGTGTTTTTAGCTTCACTGTTTTCTTCTTTTTGTTCCATCCTGCCTCCTGGAGCCCCACTCATTTGGGGTCCCCAGACTTCAGCCCATCCAACAATCCATCTTCTACCCTGCTGCTGTCTCTTGCCTGCAGACTCCCTAAGCTTCACTGACACCCTCAGTGTTCTGGCTTATCTCTACTCGGGGCCCCCCTTGCTGCCACCAGGGTAGAAGCGCCTTGGTCATTGGGGGAGATGGTCTGACGGGCAAGGATGGTACACTGGGCAGATGGTGGTATAGGGGATTCCATGGGGGTGCTATCATCTGGCACTCCAGGATGGACCATTTTACCCATTTTTCCCTCTGCCCCTCCCATGTGATGGCTGCATGCTGGAAAGGATGCATGGCAGCACGTGGTCAACCATGCTGCCAAGTGTGCCTCCACCAGCTGACCACCAGGAGCTTCTCAAACAGTGGTGCAGACCTAACCCTTCCTCCCAGGGAGGAGAGTATTTGCACAGATGCTCTTAACCCTCCTAGCGAGTCTCTGCTCCTGTCTTCTTGGATGCAGGTCATGAAGCTGGGTCACCAGCATGCCGAGCGGATGCCTCACTGCTCCATGCCATGGAGCTGGTCACTTTATTGTTTTCTAGTAATTTTGTTTCTTTTTTTTTTTTTTTACTTTATTCTGCTGGTGGTACACTAAATATTGTGGATAATGCAGCATTTATTTCACTGAGTCTTTCAAAATTTATCTGACTCTCCCCCGCTAACCACACAATTGCTGTTTGTGACATCACAGTCTGTTGTCATGGTGAGCATTACGATGTTATAAACAAAGGCACTGTGAGGTTAACAGAGAAGAGGTAAATGTTTTCAATATAGAGGATTGTGTATGATCGCTCATACATAATAAGGGTATTTTTCACTGGAGAGGTTTCCATGGTAACTGGAGACCTCAAGAGCGCAGCATGAGAGGTCTTGTTACCATGGAAACCTCAAGAGTTGAAAAATACCCTAGTTGTGTATGAGCGATCATACACAGTCTTTTATAGTGTATGGTCACTCATTAAAAAACTGCCCTTACTTTTCTTCCAATTCCTGTGTGGTTTTCTGTTCCTCTGTCCCATTTCACCACTGCGGCCATTGTTTGCGAATCGCCGGTTGCCTAATCGCACATGCGCACCCAGCTTCCACACATGCACACCTACCTTCTAGGTGTTATGCTGCACTAGCTACGTAGCTAGTGCAGCACAACAGTTATGATGACGTAGCTAGTGCAGCATAACAACGCTGTTGAGAGCATGGATTTCCATGCTCAACAGCTTTCTACCATACACTATACAAATGTTTTTAGATGGACTACCAAGGTGTGTTGTAAATCTTGATAAGGAACACTGAAAATGAAAACATATTCTCTAGTAAATTGTAAAATCTTAAACATGTCATTTATGAAAGCACATACTGAAGTGCAAAGTTGCTATTTAAATTTGAACTGGTAAATAGTTCAGTAGACTGGGCAATAGTGTTTTGAATATTGCCCCTTTCTAATGATCAAGCATTTAATTTTTGCAGACTGCCCCGAGTCTAATCTGGTGCTCGATAGGGTCATGGCAGCCTGCACATTTTGAAGAAAGTTCACAGCTTTAGGAGAGAGTGAAGGTTGTCATTGCAACATCTGCACTCCACTATTTACATGGTGAGCACAGGGCAAGCGACAAGTGGCTTTTTATGTCACTGAAGAAAAGTTTCTGTTTCTCTGCTTCCTGACCCTTGCACATGCTTGTGAGTTGGGTGAGCAGTTCATGAAACTGGTGCGACTTAGTGTTTCCCAGCCCCATTCACAAGTGCAGGCCAGGAGAACAAACTACTTCCTGTGAAAGCTCAGTCATATCACTTAACGTCTCTCACACCTGGCCCTGTTTGGCTGTGGGGGGAGCAAAAATGGAACAACTGCCTGGTGCTTTAAAAAAAGAAAAAAAAAAACAGAAAGTGCTCTCCAGCCCCCTTTTGGAAAGTTCATAGGTGACCTCAGGGAGTAGACCAGGACAGGAGTAAAACTGGACAACTGCTTGGTGCTTTAAAAATAAACAGAAAGTTCACTCCAGACCCCTTTTGGGAAGTTCATGAGTGGCTTCAGTGAGCAGACAAGGGCAGTCTCCTTGACCTTGATGGAGGGAGGAGGGGGTGAGCGACCAGCAGTTGCCAACTTACCTGAGGGTTTATAAGTCTGCAAAGAGTGAACCCCACTTACCAACTCAAGATAGTCTTTTTTACATGTTTTTTTTTTTAATTGTAAAAACTGCCTAATGGTTAAGGATATATGGAAAACATAGAAACATAGAAGTTGACGGCAGATCAGGACCGCAAGACTCATCCAGTCTGCTCATTTCTTTTTCTACCTTATGAATGTGCCATTGGCCTTTGCTTTGGCAATGGCCTATCTATTCATACTCATCAGTATTGCTCCTTTATGCCTATCCCATGCCTGTTTGAAGCCCTGCACTGTACTCATGTCCACCAATTCTTGAGGTAGGCCATTACATGCATCCACCACCCTTCCTGTGAAAAAGAACTTCCTCACATTACCCCTTAATTGGCCTCCCTCTCATCTCATGCTGTGTCCTCTTGTCCTGCTATTTTTCTTATATTGAAACATGTCAGACTCTTTCACCTTGTTAATGCCTTAAGGTGTTTAAATGTTTCAATCATATCACCTCTCTCCCTCCTTTGCTCTAGGGTATACATATTGAGCTCAGTTAATCTGTCCTCATATGTTTTCTGATGCAGTCCCTGCACCATTTTGGTTGCCCTTCTCTGGACTGCCTCAATTTGGTTAATGTCCTTGGGAAGGTGTGGCCTCCATTATCGCACACAGTACTTCAGATGGGGCCTAACCATTGTCTTGTAAAGAGGGATTATTACCTTCCTCTTCTAACTTGTGATACCCCTACTAATACACCCCAACATCCCTCTAGCCTTACCCACTGCTTTAGTGGTCTGCTTGGATGATTTCAGGTCATGGGTGATGATGATGCCCAAGTCTCTTTCTTCCCTTGTGACTGCCAGCAACTCCCCTCCCAGCCTATAGGTGGCTTCAGGGTTTCTCTTCCCTATGTGCATGATCTTGCACTTCTTTGTTTTAAACCCCAGTTGCCACTCTTCCGTCCATTTTGCTAGTTTATCCAGATCTATTATCATTCTGCCCACCCCATCTGGATCATCTACTCTGTTGCAGATCTTGGTGTCATCTGCAAACGGACAAACCTTACCCGCCAGTCCATCTGCAATGTCACTGATGAAGATATTGAAGAGGACTGGCTCCAGGACTGACTCCAGGACTGATCCCTAAGGTACCCCACTTGTGACTTGCATCTCTTCTGACTGTATACCGTTTACCACCACTCTCTGTTTTCTGCCCGTCAACCAGTTTGCCACCTAGTTGACCAACATTTGACCCACCACGAGCCTACCCAGCTTATTAATCAATCTTATGTGGAACAGTATCGAAAGCTTTGCTGAAGTCAAGGTAGGCAACAACAACTGCTCCCCCTTGGTCCACCACTCTGGTTACCCAGTCAAAGAAAGCTATGAGATTAGCTTGACAGGACCTTCCTTTTGTAAACCCATGCAGTCTTGGATCCTGTGCTCCTATGGATTCCAGGTGTTGTACCTTAAGAAGTGTCTTCATAATCTTGCCCACTACTGAGGTAAGACAGACCTGTCTGTAGTTCTCTGCCTCCTCTCTGCTACCACTCTTTTGGAGTGGGATCACATGAGCCCTTCTTCAGTCTTCTGGGACCTCTCTTGTGCTCAGAGACTCACTAAACAGTTCTGATAATGGCTCTGCTAGTTCCACCCCTAGCTCCTTTAGTACCCTGGGATGTATGCCATTAGGTCTCATTGCCTTGTCCACCCTGAGCTTATCAAGCTCTTGTAGGACCCTTTCTTTTGTGAATGGACTAGTGCACACCTCCCTCCTCCCTGTGTCCATGGTGCTGAGCTGTGGGCCCTGCCCTACCTTCTCTTCAGTAAATACTGAGCAGAAGTATCTATTTGGGATAGATGCTTTTACATGGTCCTCCTCCTCACATGCCCCTTTATCCTCTTTGATCTTAGCAATACCCCCTCTGGACCTTCTCCTTTCACTAATGTATCTATAGAAAGTCTTGTCACCTTCTTTTACTGTTTGTGCTAGTGTTTCCTCAGTTTGGGCCTTTGCCTGCCTTACTGCCTTCCCTGTTTCCCTTAGGGAAGTTTGGTATGCCTCCCTGTCTTCATCCTGCTGTGTTCCCTTATATTTCCTGAAGGCCAGCCTTTTGTCTATGACCTTTTCTGCTACTGGGTTTGAGAAGCAAAGTGGTTTCCTTCTTCTTTTGTACTTCCTTTTCTCACTAACACAATGGGATGTTGCTTCAAGTATTGCATCTTTAATGCTTGCCCACTTTGCCTGTACCCCCTCACCTGTGTTTTATTTTTGCCAGGGCTAGCTTAACTCTGTTGGCCATCTTATCAAAGTCAGCTCCTCTGAAGTCCCATATTTTTGCCTTGGAATGGGATGGTTTTGTTCTAGTGGCCAAATTGAACCATATCATTTGATGGTCACTGGCACCCAAGTGACCTTCTACCTGGAGATCTGTGATCCTTTCCCTGTTAGTCAGTACTAGATCTAGGATAGCCCTGTCGGTGTGTGTGTGTGTGTGTGTGTGTGTGTGTGTGTGTGTGTGCATGGTCTTTTTACATTTTTTTTAAGCGTACAGACCGGCTTATGGTTAAGCCAATGTGGGAGGTTCCTTTTGTGTGTGTGTGTGTGTGTGTGTGTGTGTGTGTGTAGTCTTTTTTACATGTTTTTTTAAGTGTACAAACTGCCTAATTGTTAAGGGAATATGGGAGGTTCCTGTGTGTGTGTGTGTGTGTGTGTGTGTGTGTGTGTGTGTGTCTGTGTGTGTGTGTGTGTGTGTGTGTGTGTCTCCTTAGAGATCACCAGAGAGTCTGGAATATAACTTTCCAAATGAACTTCTACTGTAAAACACCAAGCTCTGATGGGCTGAGCATAGATTTTTACTTACTCTTTCCTGAAGTTGTATCCCCTCAGTTTCTCTTCATCTCTCAGAGCACTTCATGATGTCAAATTGAGAACACCTACAGTATGCAGGAAGCAGTTATCACAGATGGTCTTACTCATATCACAAAAGAACCCCAGTTGCTGTGGCAAATACAGGCCAATTCCTTACTAAATGTTGATGTGCAGATGTTAGAATATTGGCCAATAGGTCAGAAAAGACTCTACATCACTCCATACACTGACCTCAAACCAGTTGCATGAAGGGGCAAGTGGGGGAAGATAGCATTAGAGCTGTGATAGGTCCGATAGAAGTGGCACATGGTGGGAAAGCCTCCTCGGCGTTGCTTGCAGTGGATGCGGAGAAGGCCTTCAAGTCAGTGGAGTGGGACTACTTACAGTATATCAGGCCCTGGAACTGGTAGCAGTGGTACCAGCCTTTAGCCAATGGGTCAAAACATTATGTGCCAATATCTTTACCAACGTCATTATCTCCTCCCTTTTTTGACTTGCAAAGAGGCAGCCCAGAGGGTTGCCCACTCTTACCTCTCCTTTTCCATGTAACAATGGAATCCGTAGCAGCCAGGATCTGACAGTCAGCTAATCTCTGGCATGAAGGTAATGAATAATGAGATCAATGCCCTCCTATTTGCCAACAATCTACTGCTAAACCTAACAAGGATGGAGGATTCCCTGCCAGCATTCTAGACCTCTTAAAGGGGTTGGTATGCTGTCTGGCCATAGTGTTAACAAGACAAAAACAGAAATCATTGCAACTATCCCTAAGAACATAGCATCCTCCATGAAATGTAATCTCAAATGGTCCCCTCAGGGCATCAACTATTTGGATATTCTTATTGTTCCGCTATTATGTAGCATGGTGCAAAAAAATTATTTCCTCATCCCTGTGCTGTCTCTTGACTCTGAGTGCTGGCAGAAACTGAGTTTATCTCTGTCTGGTAAGATAGCAGCCTTCAAATTCATGGCTTTACCAAAGCTGTTGTATTGCTTGAGCAGTCTTCCCCTAATAACTGTGGCCAAGACATAGTACTGAGCTGAGATCCTAATTGTCACAAACGCACTCCGGAGGTCAGGCCCTCTGCTCCCACAGTGCCAACCTCAGAGTGCAATAGTGTGAACAGGTAACAGATAGGGTAACCCTCCTGTCTGCTTTAGGCCCGAATCACCTATTAGCCTTGAGTTCTGGAAAGATTCAAAATGTGAACCTTATGATAGCGTACCCAATTAACAGGCTCGGATATGTACCCTCCTTGGGGGGATGCGGTACAATCCTTCGCCCAAGGGGCATCTAGCCAGGTTTTCAAAATTAACCCTTAAAACTCTATATGAGACCCAGGTATTTGTCACCTTTTTCAAGCTTAGTAACACTGTGCAAGCCCTTACAGCTGTCAGACTTAATACCGGTTCAGCAATGACATGTAAAAAGGACTGAAAAGACACAGGCAGTATAATAAAGAAAATGTTATTTACTAAAAAGTTTAAAACAGGTGAAATAAAATACAGAACAAATATCAAGAGTTCACAATCACATAAAAAAATGGAAAGTTACAGAACAAAGACTCCTACCACAAACTTAAAATCTTTCCTATCTACCAAAAGTGCTTTCAGAGTGTAGAAGTTCCTCAGAGGCCAAAGATGATATGTCACATATTCCCCAGATACAGGGTTCATTTCAACTCTATCTCCCCACCCTCTTTTGGTGAGTCAGCTAGCTTCTCCTTTTAGAATTAATTCTTACAACATTATCTACAAGGAGGTATTTTAGTTAATGTGAACATCAGAAAAAAAAAAACATTTCCCACATGTGACATCCTTTGATCAACCAGTTCCTTTGAGGTTTACAACCCCACAATTTGTCACTAAGATGTGGGAAAGCCAAGAGGAATCAGCCAAATGGCGTTCTTTTCCTGATGTCATAAAACTCATATTTAGTTTCCAATATCAAATGCAGGAGCAGGTGATAAAGGCCATAAACTATTCCTCTGGAAGGAAGTCTTAATTAATGATTCCTCTGGTCAGTTTAATAACATCCTCACTGACACCGTGAAGGTTAAAACCCAAACTGCTAACTTGTGTGAGACAATTTCATACACAGACCATTGATTTATAATACAAATATTATATAATAACTATTAGCAGATGGCACCATGTCACACTAACATCTTCTTTTATATGGCAGAGGAACCCCTCCTCATTTAATAGATTCATGCTCAGGGCTACTGTAAATAAATGTGTGAAACTGGCTGGAGTGCCTCATGGCCCTCGACATGCCATATTGTCTTTGGGATGAGGCAGCTCTTCCAATGGATAATACATGGCCACACAGACTCTCCTTTATGGGTGAGTATTAAGCAAAGCCTCTGTGGGACAACATCCATTTGTCTAGTGTTGCAAAACTCTTTCCCAAATCCTCTCACCATCATGCTACCAATGAATTACATGAAATGTCCTTGGATAACAATGGCTAAGCTAGGGTGACAAGGGTCATTAGAAATATCTGAACCCCTTTGGATTCATTCCAAATTTGTCATAGATTAAAACACCTTCATTTGGTCATGGTGCAGTTAAGCAGGCATAACAAGGGTGCTTCATCTGCTTTGCCTCCCACCCTTACAAATACACTCAGATCCTTTCAAGACATGCAGCACAAATTCTCCCTTCCCTAGTCAGATATGCAGAATTACTTGCGGTTAAAGTACACTCTCCAAATGAAACACGACTTGGCCTAGGCTATTCATCTTCTCATGAGATGACAGATGTAATAAGTAAATGGCTAACTAAGAGTAGGGAGGAGGCAAGCATCTGTCTACAGCACTATGCAACAGCATAAAGAACCATCACTAGACAATTATTGACTGATGTGGTACAAAGACTTGTAGATGCTCATCATTCAGTACACCTGGAGCAGATGATGGGCCGCTGTTCAGGCCATGTGTACAGATCTCAGTAAAAAAGGTGCTGCAATAAGGTAGCACCATACATCTGCAAAGCTCAAACACATAGGGTTAATGTCTGAGGACAAGTGCTGATGGTGTGGGTAACCATTAGGGCACATAGTACTTATCTTATGGGAAGGCATCATTGCACCATCATAAAACCAGAAATCATCTGCTACCACTCCCTGCACTTTGTAAAAACTAACTAGCTCCCTCACTCCTTTTGTGCTGTCCCATCTGGGACCAGGAGATAGAATTTAATTACAAACTATTACATATTCCCATTCCCACATCTCTGCAGTTTGTGATCTTGGGAAGACATGGCACTGCTTCCCAGAAAAAGCCAAGTGACTATAAGACTATGCTGCCTCTCCATGGAGTTAAAGAGACAATTATTTCTACATTAAAGGCAAGGGATATGTCCAATATATGCCAAGTGGGAATTTCTGAGGATGTCTTACATTGGGGAGGAACTAACACTATTTCAAACTATTTAGGATCTATGGCTATGATACCTTCAATAACCTTTCCCCTCTTCAATTTTCACCCCTTCCTGCTCTTTCTCCTCCTTGCCCCTCCCCTCTCCAACCCCCTTCCCTCTCTTTCTCCTCCTTGTCTCTTACCCCCTTGCCCGTTACTTGATCCTCTCCAATCCCTCCTTCCTCTTTTCTTCCTCCCTCTGTGGTGCCACTTATCCTTCCTCCACCCCATCTGTGCTCCTTCCTACAGAGCCCTTCTCTATTGAAATGTACTTTTGTATATCCATGGGATAGTTTCCCCAATTTTGCCTTTAATGTTACCTGTCTGATGTACTCAGTTTGCAATGTCTAATTTATATAGCTGTATGATGTTTTATTATACAAGTTATTGTATTTTGTCCTCCACCCACTTCTCCCCCCCAGGATGCATCTAGAAACTATTTATTTTTTCAGCTCAGTATGTCTTTCCTGTTGAAACTTTTGAAAATAAATTAATTAATAATACGGCACCACTGACAGTTGAATTTGACCACATAACCCCCTTCTTTTACCTATCTCTTCTTGCCCTCTTTGGCATCAGTGCTCTTCTCCTGTACAGGTATAAAGACATTACCCCTAATCCAAAGGGTCATGGCTGCCCTTGGGTGAAATCGAGAGCCTGCATTATGTTACATGCTGGTTTAGTAAGCATTAACAAAAGTGTATAGCATTTTAGAGGGCTGTGGTATTGCAGCCTAGTTCATCTGATCCCTTAGTGAGGTTTCTCAGAAATTAAAGCAACTGAGAGAAACTATTAACTGTAGGCCAATCTTTAACATGGAAATGGAATGTTGGCAATATGACACATGACTCTTGCCTTCTGCTGTGCCTATCACAGGCTCCCAAAGTGATGTCATCCTCCAGCATGCAGTGACTTCCTGTGTGTACTGTCTGGAATGACTGTCTGGGGAAAGGAGAAGCCAGCCATTTTCCTATGGGCTGCAGTGAAGAGCAAAGCAAGCATGAGCAAGCATGTCTTCATTTCGAGGTAGGTGGAAACTTTCCTATAAACCATAACTTTCCTCCCCCTCCATCTCCCCTACCACCATCTGCTACCACTCCCTGCACCTTGTAAAAACCTCTCTCACTCCTTTTGTGCTGTCCCATCTGCCACCCTCTACCACCCACCACAGCTCCAGTGATTGCTCACATCAGGCCTTCCGGGTGGTGGATCCAGCAGTTTATCTGGTGTGTCTTTCAGATGATGGCTCAGGAGATGACCTCAGTTAAGGCTTTAATGTGGCTCTAGTAAAGGCTTTGGTTGGCCTTTGTTTTTTTCCATAGAGGTTTTGTCTCAACCAGCTATGTCAATTGTGCAGGAATATAATTTTGCCCCAGGAAAGTATCCTGTTTAGGCCTGTGTCCCTGATCTCCACGGGCCCCAGCAATCTGCCAGTTATCCCCACGGCTCTTACCACCAATGCAGAGGCTCCGATGGGTGGCAGTGCTCAGTCCTAAAGGTTCTTCTCATCTGCTGCCTCTTGTGGCAGCTTCCAGCATGGAAAGGCTTTCCCTTTTCTACCACTGTGCTCATGGATCTGATTGGGCACTTCTATCAGTAGCTTCTCCTGCACACTTCAGAACTGCCTCTCCCCTCCATATGCACCTTTCACTCTTTTCTCAGTCCATCCTCCTTTTCTTTTCCCCTTTTCCTTTCCACAGTTCTGCTTTCCTTTTTATATTCACTGTTGTAACATCACTTTCACCTTGAAACTGTACCTAAGCTGCTACATAACCTAGGGGTTAAGGCACCTACCTTCTGCTCTGAAGACTATGGGGTTTATATCCTGGGCCTGGAATCCCAGCCAACTGTGGCAGAAGATTTCTGAACAAGTGAGTTTCCTATTAGATGGTGATCCTTGGAGAACTGAGCTCAGCAGAGTTCCAAGGGATGGTAGCCCACTCCTGCCTGCATCTCTGTATGACTGTAGGCACTATGGCCCATTCGTGGGAGGATGCAGAACAGCGACACCAGGTCTAAGGCTCCCTGCTAATAGGACTAGGAAGGCACAGTTGGTGTTCCCATCAGTGGCAGTATCCATCATAATGCCAGGTGAGAACAGAAGGTGGACGGGATCACAAGGTGAAGTAATCTGAAATGCAAGTAAATTATTCTGTTGTACTTTTTAAGTTATTCCTACTGCTGTACTATAGAAAAAGAAAAGGAAATAAGAACATGTAAGGAAGCATAATTAAATCTAATTTATAAGACAGTAGGTATGATTTGTTTCTCCACAAAATATAATAACATTAAGATTTACAGTATATTTCAATACTGTTTATGCTGATAGAATCATGTTCTGATAAACATTCCCCCGAAGAAGTGGGGCACAAAGTTGTATTAGATGACCTGTATAATATGGATTAGATTTTATTTGGTGAACGAGTAGCCATTCTTTTTCAATTTGCATTGGCTCAATGAGCTTGGTACTCCCCCACATATTGTTTCCTAAAAAACAAGAAAAAGATTAAAAGGGACATACTTTGAATACTCTTGTACTATACCCTTCCTACTTCTACACTGCTCTCTCTGCACTCAGCCCTGACACTTCTCCTATAGTAACCTGTTTTTCCTGTTATTTTATTTATGTATTTATTTATTTATTAGAAAAGTCAGATTTACAACCTTTGAGCCATGGATTCATTTACAAAGGCACCTCGTAGCGGGGGGAGGGGGGTAGACAGAGTTACATAGTGTGGTTACAACAGTAAGAACAGTACAGGTGCAGAACATTAAACATAGAGTACACATAGGTTACATAATACTGTTACTTATAATAGGTTACAGTCAAATACAAGGTACCCAAGGGTTACATTGAGGGTACAGCCCTGGACATACCTAGATAATACCTGGAGAGGTGGAGGTAGGGATGTGGAGTGGGGTGGGAGGAGGAGAGAGATAGGCTGTCTGGAGGACATTGTCAAGTCAGGGAGGCCTGACAGGAGGATCCCACAGTGGGATTAATTAGGTGCATCTACAGCAATGAGCGTCAAAGAGATGGTTCCGGAGGGCGATTTTGAAGGGACCAATTTTGGCAATGTCTGTGACGCAGGGTGGGAGGGAGTTGAACCAAGCATGGACTCTGTAATGGAAGGACCTCTGGGCTAGCGAGGTCTTGGTTCTGGGCACCAGAAAGGTGGCCTTGACAGAGCTATGGGTGGCAACAGATGAGGACGCCACGCCGTAGGGAAGGAGAGACCCCGAGGGGAGAGCCCTACAAGAGATTATTTGGTGAGTAGACAGGTCTGGTAGTGCAGACACTCCTCAAAGGTGAGCAGGTTGGCAGTGGAGTGGAGCAGGCAAGTGTGAGTGTGGCTAGGGGCTCTGGTTAGGAGCCTGCAGGCCTTATTGATTGACAGCTGGATTTTAGTCAAGACGTTATTGTCCGCCGCAGCATAAACAGGCAAGCCACAGTCCACTAGTAACAGGACGGAAGAGGTGATGGCCAGCCAGAGGGCAACTTGGGGGAGGCAATCTCTATGACAGTATAGTAGGCCTATCCGAGAATTTATGGTGGAGGATAGGGCATTGATGTGGGTGTGGAAAGTGAAAGCTGAGTCGAAAGTGATGCCTAGATATTTGTAAGAGGTCACTTGCTCAGCGGGTGCAGAGTGCTGGGGAGAATGAAGAGGGGGCATTGTTGGCCTTGTTTTGATGATGGGAGAAAAGTATTGACTTAGTCTTCTTTAGGTTAATGACAAGTCAGTGGTCAAGGAACCACTTTTCAGCTTGGTTGTAGGTGTGCTGGAGGGATACCTGGAGAGAAGAGGGATCAGGGTGGGATGCAAAGAGAATCACATCATCGGCATAGAGGAGAATTTTTCCTGTGCAGGACCTGGGGAGAGTGTTGAAGTAAAGGCTGAAAAGTACAGGGCCAAGAATGGAGCCCTGGGGTACCCCAGAACGAACGGGCCAGGTATTGGACAGGGAGCAGTTTATCTTCACGTGCTGGGATCTAGCAGAAAGGTCACTGGAGAACCAGGCAAGGGGACCAATGGAAAAGCCGAGCTGGTGGAGGGAGTCAAGCAGGAGGGGGTGACAAACAGTGTCAAAAGCCTTGGAGAGGTCTATGAACAATGTGCTGGCAAGGTTGCCGGAGTCAAGAGCAGAGTGCAGGTATTGAGAGAACTCCAGGAGAACAATAGTGGTACTGTGTCCTGGGTGGAAACCATGTTGTTCTGGATACATTATGTCATATTTGGCCAGGTACTCAGAGAGTTGAATAGACTATTTTTTCTAGGGCTTTAGAGAGTGGGGGGAGGATAGAGATCAGCCGGTAGCTGTTAGGTGCAAACCGATCTCCACTCTTATATATAGGGGTGATTTGGGCTGATTTACAAGCACTGGGAAACTGACCAAGGCAAAGATACCAGTTTAGTAGGTCTGTAAGGGGGACTAGGATGACATCCAAGACCAGCTGGAGGATCCTGGAGTCTAGAGGGTCACAGCTGGGGTTGTTGCTACCAAGGGCTTTTAGCAGGTGTGGCCTGGCTACATTGGGGGATATAGGGTGCAGGTAGAATGAGGGCGATCCAAGGCAGGGGGGATAGAGGCGGAGACTGAGTCAAAAAATTTGTTTGGAAGGACAGAGCTTAGGTCAAAGAAGGTAGTATTGAGGCAATCAGCTATGCGAATTGGGTCTGTAGTGACGGTGCCATCGATGGAGAGCTGGGACGGTGGGGGGGAGCATGTCTTCCCATTAAGCTCTTTCATGCTGTCCCAGAAAGTCCAGGTGGAACCCCACATGGATGCGTGGGTGGTCTGATAGTGCTCTGCCTTGGACCGTCTAATGGCACAGGTACACTGATTACATGCCACATGGTAGGCTTGTCTATCAGACAGCTTGCCCGATTCAATGATTATTACCCCAGATCTGACTGAATCTCACCTCCTGCCTATCAGATAAGCATAATTTTCTGTTTATCTATCCTGCCTAATTTCTCTCCATGAATAACTTGACAGCAGATGAGAAGGTACAGACAGAGACACCATGGATGGTGCTGGAATCAGAAAGGGGCAGGAAGATGACATTGGGGGTGGACTATATTGGCTGAATGATCTACCTGAAACAATTTTTGCCATTTCTAACTTGAACCATTTTAAAATCTCATTACATGTATTACTTCTCAAACAAACCTACTGTAATTGTGGATAACTGATCGGTACTTTATCTGTTCTGTATTATGTACTACTATATGTATTGTCCTATTTAATTGCTCTGTACTTAATCAGTCCTGATGTGAAACCTCTGAAGAAGGGCACTTGTTGCTCATTGGCATTTCCTAACTACAATAAAGTAAAAGTAAAGTATGGGCCCCATAATAAACAACCTCTGGTCAGAGCCAATATGGCTGTGGAGAGCTTTTGGGATGCTTTTACTCATTATTTCTAATGAATTTGCATAATGCAAATCTGCTGAGAGGCAGTTTCAATGTGGCCTTCCTTTTACACATTTTTACAATGTATTTTCCCAGACTATGCCTGCTGATTGCTATATATTTAGCCTGGATAGTTCACAGAAGAAATGGCATCTTATTTTCGGGTGGTGAAGCACTAGCAGTAGGATGCTGGAATGTGTCATATATAGGTATGAGCTGCGTGCAGGCAATAATGTCCAGTGGCCATACACCTCAGGCACTCGCATGCGGATCCATTGTCCCAGTGCCGTTGCACAACTCAGTGTGGGTGAAAGCTGATGCTGTACTCACTCACACAGGTCCCAGAACAGGCATGTTACAGACCATCTCCCATTTGTTTGTACAATCGGGGAACCATGAATGCACTATCCATAGCCTGGAGCATACACTACAAATGGCATTGCAGGATACCACACTCCATGGCACCCGGGGTATCTCATCAGTTCGGAGGGTGACATGTTACATAGGGGAATGGGGAAGAGTGTATGACAGCAGGAAGATACAGGATCGACAAGGTATGCATTGGAGGTATGTCAATTTCCTTTTACAGTTTGCCAGGGACATACACACAGCTGCATACACTGGTGGGTCCACAGCTTGTGTAGTGCCCTAATGTATGATACAGCCACTTGGGTCATTCTGAAGTGCAGGTCCCCAGTCTGGGTCCAGTGCAGTAGGTGGCTGGCTGTGGCAGGGTGTGGAGGGCACTGCTAGTCTCTGCAATGGGTCAGGTATGGGGGGAGCGAGGTTGTCTATGTACCAAGATGGTGGGTGGGAGTTCTCTATGCTATGAATATGGACTGCGGTTTCTTCTGGTGCGACTGGGTCCAGGGGGCCCTACACTATGGAGCTCTTCTGGGATGGAGTTGGATCAATCGGGGATGGAAGGGGGTACCTCTAGTCCACCAGGGCTGTCAGGCTTCTGTGCACCTGGGTGCACTTCCGCAGCCCACCTGTGGATGGCTGGCTGGATTAGGCCAGCTAGTCATGGCCTAGCTGTGGGCCGCACTGCTCTGGGCAAATTTCCCACTGAGTATGCTGCAGCATGGCATATGCATGGGAACACACCCTTGACTTGCACAACATACTATTTGTGTGCACACTGGCCCATTCCCTTGCGGCAGGCGCATCTTGCACGTTTAAATATCAGGCTGCGGCACATTGTTGAAGTTGTGCGGCACATCTCCCATTTCCTCCGGGATGCACTGTGCATCTCTTTTGAATATGGGGCCCTAGACTAGGCTGCCCTGAAGAAATACATTATCAAAATGAGAAAAGCATGACCCCAATGAAAACAAGATTCTGCATCTAATTTGGGACAGCCTGAGTAAATACAGTACAAAAATGTGTAAATAAAGATCCCTATGGCAATGAGATGTAGCATTTCCCCTGCTCTATCCAAGATACAAAATGTAAGGTAAGAAATATTTAAAAGAAATCTACTGTAAACTGAACTTCACTGTGGTCACTGACATAAACAGTTTCTTTATTGTAACAATCACACAGGAGTGTGGTGTGCATATTTTATGGAACGCATACAAACAGAGGTGAGAAAGAATAAGTGCCTCAGCTGGGACTTGAACCCAGGCTGCCCGGAATACCGTTCTGATTGCGCTAACCCGCTGTGCCACTGAGACAACTGGAACTTGGGCCATCCTCGAGCACATTTCTTTTTCTCAAATGCACAATGCAATGGCAACACAAATATTTACTTTTAACAATCACACAGGAGTGTGGTGTTCATATTTTATGGAATACATACATACAAACAGAGGTGAGAAAGAATAAATGCCACAGCTGGGACTTGAACTCAGACCGCCTGACAGTATTGTGGCCATGAGGATGGTGTGTAGTGTGTCTGTGTGTGTGTGTGTGTGTGTGTGTGTGTGTGTATATACAAAATACAGGATACATATTTAAAGGCAATCTACTCTAAACTGAACTTCACTGTGTTCACTGATATAAACAGTTTCTTTATAACATATTAGAATTGAATATTTATTTTGAATGTTGTGACCCTGAGGATGGTGTGTCAATATATTTTTTCCCCAAAAGCATAGCAGAAAATGGCTTCTGATTGCTACATATTTAGTATAAGCAGCTCACTGAAGACCTGGCATATGTCTGAGACTGCTCATCTGATAGAGTCTGTAGAGGTTAAAAAAACAGTGTAAATCATAGATTCACTGGGAAAGTGTGACATTTATGAGGTATGAATCTTTCTTGAAAGACAATATACTGTATTCCCAAGTTAAACTAGTATCAAGAAGCTGTTTAAATGCTAAGTATTTAAATGTGAAAATCTCCAGTTTAATAGGCAACCAATATATAACAAATATTTAACAAGCTGTTTCAGTTTCTTAATGGCATCTGATAAGCAGCTTGGAGTTATAGTATGTCTCCAACATTCTTAACTGAAAGAAGGGAATATTTTATTTCAGTTGGCATGGAAGGATACATTGAAAAGTCGAAAACATGTGTTCCACAATACTTCATTTTTCAACTACAGATAGCAAGATGGCTGTAGGCTCCGCCCACAGCCATAAAAAGAAGGGATTGACAGGGAACTTAAAGGGAAATCAAAAGGGTTTCAGCACAGGGGGATGTGGTGATCATGGGAGACTTTAATCTTCCTGCTGTAGGTTGAAACATCCTGAGTGCATGCAGTATGGCATTTCAGCAGCTGCTAGCTTTAATGTGTTTTATATCGCTGCTATACTGTAGTTTTTGTCAAGGACACAGAAAGGTAGAACCATAGATATTTTCTGTGTGGTCATGGTAGTTGGCCTGCAGGGGTGGTGGGCAGTTTGAAATCTTTATTTATTGTAATTTCTTGGTTTTAGGCTGTGCTGTAGGTGGGGGACAACATGTTGTGAAAGTCTTTTTGTGAACAAGTTGGCTTTGGGGTTGAGACAGAGGGTGAGATTTTTAAATGATTGGATGCAGTGCTTGGGTCCATATTTCGGCTGCATTCAGGGAAATGCATTGGGATGCTTACGGCTTATCTACAAACATCCCGACATATTGCAACACTTCCTGTTTTTTCTGGCACAAAAAATGATACATGTGTCTATTTTAGAGGCATGTATAATTTTCTGGATGTAAGTTGGAGCAATTGTGCCCAGAAGATAGACCACCTTGTAGGTAGACAAACTATTTTGGCAGACCTAGGGTGGCCACATCTGTAAAACTGAAAATTCTGCACAGAGCTTTTAAGAAAGGAGTGTTTTGATCTGTTTTTTAAAGGAATGCTTACTCAGTGTGATAGATGTCGTGTCAGTAATGCAACTGGATGTAATTGTTGGTAAATGTAGCAGTTACGTGATTGCTCATATCCTGAGAAACACCACACCACTGATTAGCCAGGGCTCCAGGGACATTTTACACAATTTTTTCATTTCCTTACTTTTTATGTTGTAACCTTAATAGATGCATTAACATAGCTTTTTGCAATAAATTTCTTTAATTGTCAAAAAACATACAACTGATACCTTCAGCTTTCACCTTTCTTGCTGCTCATGATGAATTCTGCCCAGCAACACTCACTGCACCAGGTCTGTAGCTTGCTTCTGGAATGGCTCTGCAGGCCCCACTTTAAGCATTCTGCAGGCCCCACTTTAAGCAACTGCATAGTGACTTTCAGTGGGCCTGTAGCAGATTTCTGATAGATAGATAGATAGATAGATAGATAGATAGATAGATAGATAGATAGATAGATAGATAGACAGGCAGACAGCCAGACAGACAGGCAGGCAAGCAGATAGACAGCTAGATAAACAGACAGATTCTGTCTGTAGATAGACAGACAGATAGAATAGAGATAGAGAATATTGCACATGTAGGCATGTGATATGCAGTTTTTTTACACATCCAAGGTGTGTGATATATGTAAGTCCCCTCTCCTTTGAGAGGGGCTTATATTCCCCTTAGGGGCCCCCTTCCCGTTTTCTTCCCCTGGAGCCATAGGGTTAATGCTCTGGGAGGGTGCTATATCTGTTGGTCGCCACCTGGGGCAGCACAGATTTAGGGTATAAATAGGGAGAGCAGAGAGAGATTAGAGGAGATGGGGTGAGAGGGGAAAAGACCAGCGGGTGCTGCGGGGGCAGTGCGGAGGGGGAGGTCCCCCTTCCATCTTAGACTGGTCGGCCAGTTTCAGTGGCGGAGTGCCAAGTTCCTGGGTCTGGGACTCCACGGGTGGTGATAGGTAGCTATAGCTGTGTTGTTCTGGATCTTGGATCCCTAGGGGCGCTAGGGTGGAGAGCGGTTTAGGCAGAGTAAAGTAGGCCTCCGGGGACAGTAATGGGACTCTTGTTTGATGTGTAGTTTCCTGTGCTGCCAGGACTGCAGTGGTAGTGGCAGTGCCACTGCAGAGGAAGTGGGCTGGTGGCAGTGGCCCCTTCCTTTCCCAGTGGCAGGGTGGAACAGGCATTCACTGAAGGTGCTGGGGGAGTCTTTACCCTTATGGAACCTGTTTGGAGGTACAGCCCTTGGGGCAGCCGGATTAATTTTCCCAGGTGGGTCATAAAAGGCCCTTTCGAATCCCCATGCCAGTTAGCTCTTAATGAGCAGAGGGGGAGCATGTGAGGGAGACTTAGCTGTGTGGCTGGGAATGCTACCTGTGTATATGGGGAGACTTTGCATGGGGGGCCGAAAAAGACCAAGAGGCTTCAGAATGTCAGAGTGGGCCTGGGTGAGTGGTGCAGACAGGACAAGAGATTGGGGTGTTAGAGTGCTTGTGGGGTATGGTGGCAACTAAGGTATTACCAGGCTGTACCATCTGTGTCTCTTGCACTGGGAAAGAGAGCCAGGGCACGATTTTAGGGAGAAGCTGTATGCTTCCCCAGAGAAAAAGTCAGACTGAGAGAGAGTGAGGGAGTGCCTCACTGGGCAAAGTGAAGGGCCCCAGAGAAATTGGGCAAAGCCTTAAGACAGGTACTTATCAATGCCGGAGGAGTTAGTGGTGCTTGGAGCTTCATGTTCCAGGTTTCTGAAAGTCTTTGTGTCCTGATAATGAGAACTGCCACTGATTTTAAGCTGTATTAGATCTCTCACTGCCTATACCTGGTTAGAAGAGATTTCCTCTCCTTCAAAGGGGATTATGTATAAAGTTTAGCCCCATGGAGCTGTGAGTGAAATATTTTTTTAAGTAAATGGACCCCTGTGTCCCCTCTAATCATTTGGGGGTCACACAAATAAAAGTGGTTGCTTGGGGAAGAAATTTAGAGTCCCAGTTTCCTTTTGTAAATAAGGATACTAATGAAATATTAATCCCTAGGTTTTAAAGGATTTCTATGAGTTTGCTTGTAGGGTTTCCTGTTGATCCTGCACCCTCATGTCTCTGGGACCTATGGGGGGGATTCGAGAGGCTGAAGCATGAAGATAATGGGAACAGCGGTCCCTCCTTCCAGGTTTTGGGGTGTTCAAGTTGCTGAAGTCCAAAAAAAGCTTTGGGTCCAGGTGAACTGAAGATGTCCCAAGGTAGGATGCATTTATTCCATAAAACGCTGTTTTAGAGTCTGGTGAGATTTCTGTGCTGTGGGCCCCTCTTCTCCCTGAACAACAATACCCCTAGACATTATGGGGAAGGAGGAGCTACATACATAAATCTTGAGAGGGAAGTAATAACACTAAATGTAACAAATGATGCTTTAGTGACCCCCAGCAAATTAGATACAATAACACAATCAATACAAAAAAGAAACAAGGTTGTCACTACCACTACATTGAAATACTGAACATTCCTATGCAGTATAAATAAAAGAAAAAGAGTACTAATTTAGAAGACAAAAGCATGCACAAGCTTCCAACAAATGGTCAGAAAAACCCTATACCAGCCAAAAAGGTACCTGTGGGGGAGTCATGGTTGCCTAAGCAACCATATCACCTAGGTGATGTGTGATGTCATGAACTGACCATCACATGACCTCCCCCACAGGTACAAGAGGAAGAGAGCTGCAATCTCACACGTGTTGCCGATTCTGACTGCCATTGGAAACCAGACACTATACCTAAAAGCCAAGGGGAATAAGTAGCTCTCTTTCACAGTTAAAATGCAGCAATAAAAGCAGTTGAAACCTGTAGAAGAAACACAAATGTTAGAAAATATGCATAGAAACAACTTCAAATGCTGAAAGTGCACTCAAGGCTGTGGTGCACTCGAGTAAAAGATCACACATACAGACAGAAAACCTGGGCACTCACCACCGTGTATGTTGCCAACTCCGTAGTCAAAGTGAAGGAAGATTTATTCACATGGTTGAAAAAGCACAAAATAACATCCGCCTAGGCGGATGTTATTTTGTGCTTTTTCAACCATGTGAATAAACCTTCCTTCACTTTGACTACAGACTTGGCGTCATATGTGGGGGTGAGTGCCCGAGTTTTTCAGTCTGTACGTATAGAAACAACTGACAACTAAAGAAATGTTAACAAAAGAAGTGTGACACATTTGTTTTTGGGCACAAGGAAATGACTACACGAATGAAATGAATAGAGCAACATCAGGAAGGTGACCTGAAACTTTTTGAGGTACTAGAAGAAACATAAATAAGCTGAATAACATAAAGTTAATGCTTAGTGTTTTAAATGAGTGAAATGTCTTTATGCAGATTTTCAAGCTCAAAGAAAAAGCAGAGTGAAAAGTGAATTTCACACGCTTGAGCAAGTAAGAGAAAATAAAGGAGAGAGACGCACTCTTGGTGGACGGTTCGGCGAGCTCAGTATCAGATTATTTGACAGGTAGTTTAATTTTGGAACAAATGCATAAAAGGTGGCTGTGTATTATCATACTCTGAATGGCAATATGGCATAAGCAAAACCCGATTCTAGCAGCAGTATAATGCTTGAAACTTGCATAAACAAAGTACACATGCATAAGGTGCCAAAGATGGATAAAAGAAAATTATTAACGAAATATGAAGATATGAGTATTACAAATAATCTTCAAACAGTCCCCCAGATGAAACCTAATGCGCAGGCAAAACGCTGGGGCTACAACATAGAAATAAATAAGAAAAATAAAGATTTTTTGAGAAAGAACTTTAAGCGTGAGAGAAATGTTTCTCTTAAAGAGCGACCGACCTTCAAGGATATCAGTGCACCGAACTGATATTTGGGTCAGCTCCACAACTAAGCACAGAATAAGAACTATGTTGGTGATTACCCTTGGGACCCCACAGACTTTTTTGACAGGCTGGGAGTGCATGTCTCACTTATAGGACAGGGTGTGTCAACCTATCCTATAAATAAGGGGTGCACTTCCAGCCTAGACATACAGTGCGTGGCAAAAGAGGTGTGAGGAGGTCTGCACCGGTCACCATATATACCCGTAGCACCAAGGATACTGGTATGGTGACTGAGGGGGTGGGTGCTTGGGGCCGTGGTGAGGGGCTGCTAGATACCATGGAGTAGGGCATTGTGACCAGCAATACTGTGGATCAGTGCCTGGGGGAACCACTGAATGCAAGGGAGGGATGTAACTTTTACTACAGGTTGGCAATCGAAGGAAGGGGGGGACCACTAGCATCAGGGAGTGTATTGTAAATATTGTCCAGTGACCAAAGGGAGGAGGGGGACCACTAGCACCGGGGAGTGTGTTTTTTACATTATGGGCTGGTGATTGGGGGGACCACTAGCACCAGGGAGTGTTTTTCTTTACATTACAGGCCGGCAATCATGGGGAGGGGCCACTAGCACAAAAGAATGTTTTGTAAATATGGGCCAATGATCAGAGAGAGAGAGAGAGAGAGAGGCCACTAGCACTAGGGATAGCTACATGTCTTGGAGCAGGGAAGGGAGATGGTGCTGCACTAACCTGCCTCCTCTACTCATGCAAGTGAGCCCATAACGGGCATGCAAGTGGCCCCTGCATGCCTTGCATGCCCAACTGGCTCATTTGCATGGGTCCCTCTGAATACTGCAGATAGCACTCTAGCGCTATCCACTCTGAGGCCCACATCAGAAGCCATGTCCAGGCAGTGCTACTTGACTTAGTGCTGTGCTGACAAGGCCCAGTATTCAGTTAGATAGTACTGGTGCACTATCCAACTGAATATAGCATCCTCAGACCACTGGGCAAATGCAAAGGGCTGTGCAAACCTTTGTGCTCCGCTTTGCGTTGTACTGAATATTGGGCCCCTGGTATCTAGTGGTCTCCCTGTTCTCTGATCGCCAGCCCTGGTACAGGAAAAATAACTCCCTAGCACCTAGCAGTCCCCCACTGCACTCCACTCTCTGGCTCAGCATAATGAAAGAACTCCCAGTGTACAGTGATCCCATCCACCCTCCAATTGCCGGCCCCGGTAATGAAAGAATAATTTCCCAGCATCTATCAGTCCCCATGCACCATGGGCACCGATCATCCACCCTGCCAACCCCTCCTAGCCTGAAGCGTTGGTGCTGTGGGTGCCCATATGACAACCAGCACAGTCCTCCTCTCACCATCTCAGCTGGTCACCATATGCAATGACAGGGAGCATGCATCCCCTGTACTGTAAAGGGAGTGCATGTGCTCTACACAGTATTCATACTCCCTTTACAGTACTGTGAATGCGTGCTCATTAGAATCGCATGCAGTGGCCGGCCAAGGTGGTGAGAAGAGAGCTGTGCCAGTTGCAATATGGGCTTCCGCAACACCGATGCTTCAGGTTAGGAGGACTGGCAGGGTGTATGGTCGGTGTACCTGGTGGGGTGGGGACTAGATGCCAGGGAGTTATTCTTTCATACTGGGGCTGGGGATCAGAGGGTGGGACAAACCACTGGACATAAGGGAATTCTTTTATTTTACCACAGCTGGGGATTGGAGGGTAGGGGGAACTGCTAGGCACCAGGAAATTATGTTTCCTATATCAGAGCTGGTGATCGGAGAATGGAGGAACCACTAGGCACCAGGGTATTAACATTTACACATGGAGCTGGTGATCAGAGGGTAGGGGATGACTAGGTACCACAGCATTAAGTTGTACACAAGGGGCTGACAATTGGAGGGTGGGGGGACCACCGGACACCAGGGACTTACTATGTTTATTGGGGTCAGGGTTCAGATGGTGGAGGGGTGACAGCCATGAAGGAGCAGGTTGTTAGCTGCAGTGGCTCCACCAGCCGCTAGGGTCGCCTGAAGTAAGTTGGGCTTCTTCTCAGCGGTATTTGTGCTGTGCAGTGGCCTGTGCTAACCCTTTTGCACAACACAAATATGCTGAATATTGCACTGCACCAGTATTCCTGTCCTCCTGTATGTGGCAGAGGTGTATTGTGTTAGTTTCAATGAGCCCGCTTCCAGTTTTTGACAGCCACGATATGGCAGAGCGCTTTATGTACTCTCGCTTGGCAGCTCTGATAGGTGCTACCATTCTAGTCTTTCTTCCTAGTTCTGTGTCTACTGCCAGATGCCATTCTAGTCCTTTATTGCTCTGTCTTCAGCTGAGCCAGTCAGCTTACAGCAGGACTCCACCCTTGAATTTTATCTCAGTGGCAGAAACCCTCCACCCTTAATGTTACGGGTTGTCACTCTTGTTACGTGAGCTCTGTATGCGGGACTGGTAGTCCGTGGTACTGTTGGGCTGCTGTGGGGACTACTTTTCATTTATTTATTTAATGTCTCAGATTACACCAACTTTTGAGCTAGTAGCTCATTTATAAAGGTTCCACATCCAGTACAAACAATGAGATATACAAAAGGTATTTAACTTATGCAGAATCAGTTCCAGAGTTACACAATGTGAGGAACAGTACAATGTAGGCCAGTGCAAAATCAATACAAGTGGCAGCCTGATTGTCTCTGTCAGTAGAAAGGGGAAGAAATGGAAGCCAAAAATAGCCTTGTCAAAAGGGGAAGAGTAGGGTGATCGGGCACAGGAGCAAAACCAGCCTTACCAGTTAAGTTTGGTCTCAGTGCACCAAGCATAGATAGGAAAAAAGGCCATATTTGGGGGTGGGGTACAAGGATGACAGAGTAAAGGGTATAGGTATAATGAGGCAGAGGAGGACACACAGGACTGGACTTTGTTGTAGGCAGAGGTAAAGCTGGCTAATTGGTGGGCTCTACGATGTCGGTTCGACTAATGTTTTGTCAACCAGTGTTACAGCGATGGATTTATGTCAACTGCAGCTGCGGTTGGCATAAATCTGTTTGAGAACACTTTGATTTCGGGGGGAATTTGTCCCAAGAATGCCCATGAGTCAGAGTTGATTTGGTGAGGGGGGTGCAAGAGCCTGAGAAAACAGTGCCAGGGTCCTGCGGTGACAGTACAGTGACCTGTCGCTGTGTTGCTGTACTGTTGTTCGCAGTAGAGGTGTCGATGTTCAATTGGCATATGCTAATTGGTGCACTCACATTTACCCATCAGAATCAGATGCGAACGGAGCTCCCTTTTGAACTGCCCAATGTCCTGGACAGTTGTGAGAGTAGTAGGGAGTCCATTGAGCCACACGGGGGCCCTGTAGGTGAATGAGCACTTGGCTAATGCGGTATTTCTGAAAGGCTCCTGGAAGGCATTTCTGGCAGTGCTCCTAGTGAGGTGCAGGCAACCTGAATGCTGGAGGAGCTTTTGTATATTGTGGGGGTGGGGGGAGAGTCCTACACATATTTTTTTACCAAAGAGGCATACTTGGTACATGATTCTCCCTTGGAGTGTGAGCCAATTGGATTGGGCATAAAAGTCGCAGGTGTGTGTTAGTTTCCCAGCACCCAGAATCAGTCTGCATGCTTTATTTAGTGCCACCTTAACTCTTTTTAAAGCTGTTAGTGCATAGTCTATAATGGACAGTATTGAACTGCTAACAGTGAGTTAGTCTTATGGCTTCTTGTGTCAGATAGTTCTTATGCCTGTAAAGGGTGACTAGTCTGGCATTTTTTGTTTTAACCACTTGGTCAATGTGTGGGGTGAAGGAAAGGGAGTTTTCTAGTGTGACTTCAGGATATTTGAAGGTGCATACTTGGTCAAGTGGTTCACCACTACTGTTCAAAATAACCATTTGGCTTACTTTGCCCTTATTTTGTGGGTTGGAGAATACCATGATCTTTGTTTTTTTGTAGTTTAGCAGTAGTTTATTCTTCATAAACCACTCTTCTAGTTGTTGGAAGCTAAGTTGGCACTCTTGATTCAGTGAGCTTATCTGAGGGCTACGAGTGAGGATAGCGGCATCATCCACACAGAGTAGAGTATTAGAGGGACATGCATCTGGGAGGGTGTTTATGAAAAGGCTAAAGAGCAATGGTCCAAGTATGGACCCTTGAGGGACACCGAGTGTGACCTGTTTGCTATCTGATAGTATGCCATTTATCTTTACTTGTTGGGTTCTCTAGGTAAGGTAGCTTCTGAACAAGCTCACTGTCTCAGAGGATAGCCCCAGTGCATTACATTTTGTGACCAATAATTGGTGGTTAAGTACATCAAATGCTTTAGTTAGGACTATATAGACCAGACGAGTTGGCTTTCATCCAGTGCCTCATGAATGTAGTTTGTGTACACTACCAATGTAGTAGTCGTACTGTGGCCTTTTCTAAATATGTGCTGTTGGGGCACTGGATGTTGTAGTTAAGATGGTTCACAAGTTGATCCGATACAATTTGTTCGAGGGCCTGCGATGGGAAGGTGGAGCAGGATAGAGATTGGTCTGTAATTGGAGTAGATGTCACGCTCTCCGCTTTTATGGACTGGTGTTACCAGGGCTGCATTCCATTGAGTGGGGGAATTTAGCTTGTTTGAGGGCTAAGTTGTAGATCTTAGTGAGGGGCAGAGTGACTTTGTCAAGTGTGAGAGCAATCATCTTAATGTGTAGTCTGTCACTGCCAACCCTAGTTTTGCCCAGAGTGCGTTTTAAATATTTTTTTGTTTCTGAAGCCGGTGACTTGTTTGAAGTAAAAAGGGGGGGGGACAGGAATTTAATGTGTTTTAGCTGTCTGTACATCCGCTGTTACATTGGGCTGGGGGTGAAAGTAGTCCGGTGGGAGGATTCTGCCAAGGTCAGTAAATGCTGACTTGAGTATGTTTTCTGTCTCCTTTGGATCTAGTGTTGCTGTGCCATTTGTGAGGAGCATAGTAGAGGCTGTTTTATTGTCACTTTTGGTCAATTCCTTTAGATTGGCCCAGACTTTTCACCCTTCCCCCCAGCTTTTTTCTAGCTGATCCCTATAGTAATCAGCTTTGGCTTGCCTAATTTCATGTGTGCACGATTTCTAGCAGCCCTGTATCTTTGGTATTCATCAGGTTTACCGGATGCTTTAGCCCTGAGCAATAGATTGTCCCTGGCTTTCATTCTTTCTAGAAGGGACTGGGAGACCGATCCATGGCTGCATCCCCTAGCTTTGCATTTTTTGACAGGTGCAAAGATGTTGCAGGCTTTCATATCTGCTTATAAAATAATCCAGGGCTAGGTCTACATCAAAGATGGCTTCAAGGAGGGAATCAGTCCAGTTGGCTGAGGTATGCCCTAAAAGAGGCCAAGGTACCTTGTCTTAGGACTCTGCTACAAGTGACATTGGGATTCGATTTTGTAAATTAATTTGACCAGGTGCAGAGAACTGGTGAGTGACAACTACTCTCAGATTGCTCCGGGGTGATAGGATGGGCTGGCTTGAGTTAGAGTCACGTCAGCACTAGGCAGCAAAAGACTGAACAGCACTAGGAAGTAAAAGACTGAAAGTTGATGTATCAATAGTGATGAAGTGGTCATGAGGAAGGAGTTAGTGAGAGAGCAGGCCACTAGGCGTGACGATATCCCAGCACAACACACACCCTGTCGTGCTCTGGCTTACAAATGCAATTCTTGAAGTGATACAAGAATGAGCTGAAAAGCACAATCCCCCAGGTAAAATCAGCATGGTTGCAAGGGCACAACACCTATTGGAATATGGAAAGTACCTGGCTATGCACTGTTCAGAAGAGACCGAGGTGCAAAAAGGGTGGGGGGGTGGAGTGGCCCTTTATGTCAATGAAAATATCAAAGCTACAGAAATTCAGAATACACATAAGGAGCCAGAAGAAAGGTGGGTCACCCTGAAAACAGGAAATGAGACAGCCATACGAACTGGGGTTGTCTACAGGCCTCCAGACCAGCGGGAGGACATAGACACATTACTGTTAGAAGATATACAAAACATGACAGCGAAAAGGGAGGTTCTGATAATGGGAGACGTCAAAATGCCAGATACAGACTGGTCGATACCGGCAGGAACATCTGCCAGAACTAAACACATAGTGGATTCCCTGCGGGGGGGGCTCAAACAACTGGTAGAACAACCCACAAGAGACAAGGCTATCCTAGATCTTGTACTGACTAATGGGGAAAGGATCATAGATCTCCAGGTAGAAGGTCACCTGGGTGCCAGTGACCATCACATGGTATGGTTCAATTTGGCCACTAGAACTAAATCCTCCCAATCCAAGGCAAAAATATGGGACTTCAGAGGAGCTGACTTTTAATAAGATGGCCAACGGAGTTAAGCTAGTCCTGACAAAAAGAAATACAGGTGAAAGGGTACAGGCAAAATGGGCAAGCATTAAAGATGCAATACTTGAAGCAACATCTCATTGTGTTAGTGAGAAAAGGAAGTTCAAAAGAAGAAGGAAACCACTTTGGTTCTCAAACACAGTAGCAGAAAAGGTCAGAGCCAAAAGGCTGGCCTTCAGGAAATATAAGGGAACATAGCAGGATGAAGATAGGGAGGCACACCAAACTTCCCTAAGGGAAGCAGGGAAGGCAGTAAGGCAGGCAAAAGCCCAAACCGAGGAAACACTAGCACGAACAGTAAAAGAAGGTGACAAGACTTTCTATAGATACATTAATGAAAGGAGAAAGTCCAGAGGGGGTATTGCTAAGATCAAAGGGGATAAGGGGCCGTGTGAGGAGGAAGACCATGTCAAAGCATCTGTCCTAAATAGATACTTCTGCTCAGTATTTACTGAAGAGAAGGTAGGGTAGGGCCCACAGCTCAGCACCATAGACACAGGGGGGAGGGAGTTGTGCACTAGTTCCTTCACAAAAGAAAGGGTCCTACAAGAGCTCGATAAGCTCAGGGTGGACAAGGCAATGGGACCTGATGGCATACATCCCAGGGTACTAAAGGAGCTAAGGGTGGAACTAGCAGAGCCATTAGCAGAACTGTTTAGTTAGTCTCTGAGCACAGGAGCGGTCCCAGAAGACTGGAGAAGGGCTCATGTGATCCTGCTCCACAAGAGTGGTAGCAGGGAGGAGGTAGAGAACTACAGACCAGTCTGTCTCACCTCAGTAGTGGACAAGATTATGGAGACACTCCTTAAGGAAAGGATAGTGCAACACCTGGAATCCATAGGAGCACAGGATCCAAGACAGCATGGGTTTACAAAAGGAAGGTCCTGTCAAACTAATCACATAGATTTCTTTGATTGGGTATCCAGACTGGTGGACCAAGGGGGAGCAGTTGATGTCGCCTACCTTGACTTCAGCAAAGCTTTTGATACTGTTCCACATAGAAGATTGATTAATAAGCTGGGTAGGCTTGGGGTGGGTCAGACATTGGTCAACTGGGTGGCAAACTGGTTGACAGGCAGAAAACAGAGAGTGGTGGTAAATGGTATGCAGTCAGAAGAGATGCAAGTCACAAGTGGGGTACCTCAGGGATCAGTCCTGGGGCCAGTCCTCTTCAATATCTTCACCAGTGACATTGCAGATGGACTGGAGGGTAAGGTTTGTCTGTTTGCAGATGACACCAAGATCTGCAACAGAGTAGATGATCCAGATGGGGTGGGCAGAATGAGAAGAGATCTGGATAAACTAGCAAAATGGTCGGAAGAGTGGCAACTGTGGTTTAACGCAAAGAAGTGCAAGATCATGCACATAAGGAAGTGAAACCCTGAAGCCACTTATAGGCTGGGAGGGGAGTTGCTGGCAGTCACAAAAGAAGAAATAGACTTGGGCATCATCATCACCCATGACCTGAAATCATCCAAGCAGATCACCAAAGCAGTAGGTAAGGCTAGAGGGATGCTGTGGTGTATTAGTAGGGGTATCACAAATCAGAAGAGGGAGGTAATAATCCCTCTTTACAAGACACTGGTTAGGCCCCATCTGGAGTACTGCGTGCAGTACTGGAGGCCACACCTTCACAAGGATATTAACCAAATTGAGGCAGTCCAGAGAAGGGCAACCAAAATGGTGCAGGGACTGCATCAGAAAACATATGAGGACAGATTAACTGAGCACAGTATGTATACCCTAGAGCAAAGGAGGGAGAGAGGTGATATGATTGAAACATTCAAACACCTTAAGGGCATTAACAAGGTGAAAGAGTCTAACATGTTTCAATATAAGAAAAATAGCAGGACAAGAGGACACAGCATGAGATCAGAGGGAGGCTGATTAAGGGGTAACATGAGGAAGTTCTTTTTCACAGAAAGGGTGGTGGATGCATGGAACAGCCTGTCTCAGGAAGTGGTGGATATGAATACAGTGCAGGGCTTCAAACAGGCATGGGATAGGCATAAGGAAGCAATACAGATGAGTATGAATAGATAGACCATTGACAGAGCAAAGGCCAATGGCGCATTTATAAGGTAGAAAAATAAATGGGCAGACTGGATGGGTCTTGCGGTCCTTATCTGCTGTCAGCTTCTATGTTTCTGTATTTCTATGAATGGACCCTACTTCTACATTAAAAGAGTTACATGTTACAAAGTTCTCAAACTACTTCCTTCCCTAAAAAACGACAAATCTGCAGGATCAGATAACCTGATTCCTAAGTTCCTTAGACTTGCTGCCTCGCAGGTATCACGTCCCATAACCAAAATTCTCAGCCTATCCTTCTTGACTAATACCGATCTTTGGAAAACTGCAATAGTCATCCAGCTAAACAAGAATGGTAAAAAGACATTACTTGAACACTACTGCCCCATCTCAATCCTATCAGCTTTAGCCAAGTTGTAGGAAAAAATCATACATGCCCAACTATCTTAATACGTTCAGCAACACAACCTCATCTGTGGTAAACAACAAGGGTTCAGAAAAGAATATGACACCGACATGGCCCTGGTGGTGTTTACTGATGCCATCTAAAGAGCAATGGACAGGGGCTGGGTGACAGGTACTATATTCATGGACCTGACCAAGACCTTTGACTTGGTTGATCATGACGTTTTAATACGTAGGCTCTTAGTGCTTGGTCTTGGATCCCCGGTACTCACCTGATTCAAAGATTGAGTACTAGGAAGCAGTCAGTCAAGGTCAGCAGTGCAACATCGGATGTTAATATAATCAAAGGCGGGTTCCCCCAAGGCTTCATCTTGGGACCCCTTCTGTTCTCCATCTTCATTAACAACTTGCCTTCGGTTTGTAAACCTGTGCACACCATCCTTTTTGCAGACAATGCAGTCTTGTACACCCATAGCAATGATATTAACACAGTCAATCAAGGACTGGGCCACAGTTTCAATAAATTACAGGAATGGTTCAGTCAAGAAAAAATGGTTCTGAACCTCCCCAAAACACAATTGATGCTCTTCAGCACCAGCCATAATCTCAAAAAATTACCCAATGTTTTGTATCAAGGCAGAAAACAGAACCTGCCTGGAAAAGGTTAGCTACTTCTAATATCTGCGTGTTACCTAGACCCCCACATCCAGAACACCTCTAACCTGCTTCATCAAAAGCTAGGCTCCCTGTACAGAATATTTAGCACCCGAAACCAGGATCAGAATAGCCCAGGCAAACTTGGACTGTACACACTGGACTATAGTTCCCTGAAAGCAAAACAGTGCTGCTGAAAAAGAACACCCTTTATTACAAAACTGCAAAATTCATTTCCAACAGTAACAGTAAAACACACTCTAAGCCCCCCCCCACCCCTGCATCTAGGAGAATGTTGGTGAATGTCCAAAGGGGGGGCACTATTCAGCAGAAAGAGTCCACCGACCTGTTCGGCCTGGCTTACCAGACTTGATGAAACTGGGGTGCACTAAGACCTTGAGGGTGCTGACTGGGTGACTAGAGAGATGGAGATGCTGGTCTTCACCTGCCTGGAATTGCCATCTTTGCCTCAGAGGCCTTTGTAGACAGTCTTCACCAGGCAGGCCTCTCAACATCTTCCTCCCTTTCCCTCTGATTCTCCTGATGCACACCTTGGAACACACACTAGGGGCTGGGCTGTGAATGCAAACTTCATGTTAGCAGCGAACAGTCCATCCAAAACAAATGAAGCAAACACCAGAACTGCAGGAAAGAGGGGATCCCATTTAATGAACCACTACTGCTGAACAGGAAACAGTCACTCCATGGAATAGTAAAACGCAAAACAGTTGCCCTGGACTGGTAGGCTACATCCAAAGCTAACTGGCACTCTGGACCAAGAAGGTCACATCAGAGCACAGAGTCCAGGTGGCTACCTGTCTGGCAAGGTAGCCACAGTCCAAATACAGGCAGCTTAACTTGTGGCCAGATAAGCCTTTAATCTCAGGCAGTGATGCTCTCTCTCACTTTCCTTTTACTGTTTTAGGACAAAGACCCACATCATTCTTGAGGGACAGCTGCCCAGCTCACAGCCACCCTCAAAACAAGTGGTATCACTAAATAATACCAAAACTTACAATCCCAACACCCACCCGCTGAGACCGACATCCCAATGTAGCACTTACCTGATGCATTAACATCCTGACGATGGATAGCCTGACAGTGGAGTTTGCCAGGACTGAGAGTTTGTTATAATAATTTGGTGTGGGGGGGCAAGGCCCTCCATGACGGGGGTGCGGGGGGCATTGCCCTCTGCCAGACCACAAACCCTGCATGAATCCACTGTTGGGCTTTCCATGGTTGGGATGTTAATGCTTTGGGTAAGAAACATGGTACACAGAGAACCATGACTGGGATGTCAACATACCAGGGAACACAATCTACAGGATGGACAGGGAGGGTAAAAGAGGAGGAGTAGCTCTCTACATAAAGGAAGGGATCAAAGCAATGGAACTAAAGAGTAAACAGGGAGGACAGGAGGCACTGTGGGTCATCTTGGAGACAGGAAATAGCATCACAATCTGCATGGGTGTTGTTTACAGACCCCCGTCTCAGGGGGAGGAAAGGGACAAGGAAATGATAGAAGGCATGCTTAGAACGTCAGAAAAGGGGGAGATATTATTGATGGGGACCTGAACATGCCAGATGTTAACTGAAGCACATTTGCTGCAGCCATATCGAAGAGCAGGGTACTACTCGATGCCCTACAGTGGGCATGCCTCAGATAGCTAGTGTTGGAACCCACTCGGAAGGGAGCAATCTTAGATCTGGTACTCTCAAATGGGGATGAAGAAAGGATCTCAGATTTAAAGGTGGGTAGACATCTGGTAACAAGCACCCATCAAACAAAGTGTTGGGCTTTCCATGGTTGGGATGTTAATGCTTTGGGTAAGAAACATGGTACACAGAGAACCATGATAAACACAGCCATAGAGTCAAGCCATACAAAAGCGAGGATACTGGACTTTAGGAGGGCTGACTTTGGCAAAATGGAAGAGTGCATAAGGAATGCACTAGCAAATGGGCAGGAAGGAGGGTGGAGGAACAATGGAGAAAAAATCAAAACTGCCATCACAGAGAAAACAAGCCTTTGTGTGAAACAAATAAAACGTAATGAAGGAAAAAAACACTATGATTCTCAAAAGAGGTGGTGCGGAAGGTTAGGGAGAAAAAGACAGCATTCACAAAATATCATTAATCACAGAAGGAGCAGGATGGAAAATTGTATCAGTTTAAGCAGAAGAAGGCAGTCAGAATAGCAAAAGCTCAAACAGAGGAAAAGATAGCCAACTCAGTTAAGAAGGGGGCCAACTCAGTTAAGAAGGGAGATAAAACCTTTTATAGGTACATTAGGGAGCAAAAAGAGACCAAGGGAGGGATAGTGAGGCTTAATAAAGGGGAGGTGGGCAGAGGGTGACAGTGAAAAGGCACAGATCCTGAATGAATACTTTTGCTCAGCATTCACAAAAGAAGAGGAGGTGGAGGTACCTACATAGATACATAGATACATAGACAGTGTCGGCAGATAAGGGCCTATGGCCCACCTAGTCTGCCCATTTGAGCTTGTAAGTTCAGTTTGTTTTCCTAGAAGTCTGTTGCCCCTTACCCCTGACCTCCAGAATTCCTTTATGTCTATCCCATGCATTCTTAAATCCCGTGATTGTTTCAGCCCCCACCTAAACCAAACAATAGAAGCACTCTGGATAGGGGGGTCGATACCAGTCCATTCACAGAAGTATGGGGCCTGAAAGAACTCCTAAAACTCAAGGTGGACAAAGCAATGGGGCCTGACAGGATTCACCCCAGAATTCTAAAAGAACTAAGGGGAGAACTAGTGACACCACTGACTACCCTTTTTAACAAATCATTGGAGGGTGGTGTGGTACCAGAGGACTGGAGAAAGGCGGATGTCATTTCCCTCCACAAAAGTGGGAGCAAGGCAGAGGCAGGAAACTACAGACCTGCAAGTTTGACATCAGTGGTAAGGAAAATTATGGAATCATCTCTGAAAGAAAGAATTGCTGAATACCTTGAGGTCAGCGGGGCACAGGACCCAAGGCAGCATGGATTCACAGCAGGAAGGTCATGTCAGATGACTCTAATAGATTTATTTGACTAGGTGACCAAAGTAGTAGACCAGGGAGGGGCTATGGATGTGGTCTACCTAGACTTCAGCAAGGCATTTGACACAGTCCCACACAAAAGATTAATAAACAAGTTAGCCAGCATGGGAGTGGGTCCCAGGGTAGAAGCCTGGGTAAAATATTAGTTGGACAACTGGATGCAGAGGGTAATAGTAAACAGAGTCCACCCTGAGGAAGGGGGGGGGTTACTAGCAGGGTACCACAGGGTTCAGTTTTGGGGCCGGTCCTCTCTAATGCCTTTATAGGTGACATTGCGGAGGGGCTGGAAAGAAAAGTATGCCTCTTTGCAGATGACACAAAGATCTGCAACAGGGTTGATACATGGGGGGAGTGAAAAGGATGAGAAGGGACTTGGCAAGGTTGGAGGAATGGTCAAAAGAATGGCAGCGTAGATTCAATGCAAATGAGTGCAAAGTAATGCACCTTGGAAACAAAAACCCAGGGGATGCATATACAATGGAGGAGGGGTACTAACAACAACAAAAATGGAATCGGACCTGGGGGTAGTCATATCAGATGACCTAAAGGTAGGCAAGCAATGTGAGAAGGTAGTAAGGAGGTCTGGGGGATACTGGGATGCATAGAGAGAGGCATCACCAGTAGAAAACTGGAAGTTGTTATCCCTCTGTACAGACAGTTGGTGAGGCCGCATCTGGAGTAATGCATGCAGTTCTGGAGACCCAGTCTGTGCAAGTACATAGACAGGATGGAGGCAGTCCAGAGGAGGGCAACTAAAATGGTGCAGGGTCTGCACCAGAAGCTATATGAAGAGAGACTAAAGGAGCTTAATATGTATACCCTAGAGGAAAGGAGGGAGAGGGGGGACATGATAGAAACATTCAGGTACCTCAAAGGAATCAACAAAGTCCAAGAGGGTAGCATCATTCAGAAAAAGGGATGTGCAAGAAGAAGGAGGCACAATTTGAAGATCGAGGGGGGTGGCTCAGGGGCTATATGAGGAAGTATTTTTTCACATAGAGGGTGGTGGATGCTTGCAACAACCTTCCAGATGAGATAGTGGGGTCAAAAACAGTAGGGGAATTCAAGAATGCATGGGACAGACATAAGGCAATTCTAGTGGGGGGTAGGAAGAAGTAGGCTGTTGGTTAACTAGGATCTGCAGCTTATCTAAAAGGTAGGGAAATGGGCAGACTGAGTGGGCCAAGCAGTCCTTATCTGCTGTCAAAGTCTATGTTTCTATGGTTGCAAAGGGACAGTACAAAGCCAAGGAAAAGTGTACTGAGCACTTGAGGGTGCACACCCAAGCCAAAAGGATGTAAGAAAGCCCCCCCAAAAAAAAAGGCAGAAGGCAGAGCTTGGCCAGAGCCACAGGCAGGAGGAACCTGGAAGCAGACCACACAATAGGCAGCCTGGGGAAGCAGGCAGGGAGGAGAAAGGAGAACTATCTCTAGCGAGCACACTGAAGAAGGTGAGGGGGCAGCAAAAGGGAGAAGCAGCAGCCACCACAAAAGTTAGGCAGCAGCAGGCATAACGGCCCACCTCTGGCAAACCCCCTAAGGCCAGAGGCAATGATGGGGGGGGGTGGGAGAGGCAACAACAGCAGAGTGGTTGAAAGGCCTGCAAGTGGAGAAGCAGTGACCAGCAGTCAGGATCACACCAGAAATGGCTCAAGATAATAGCATCAGAGTCCCTTAGCAGGAAGGGGGCAGAGGAACCCAAAGACTGAAGCAGCTGAAGTGGGGAGGGTAGTCCAACCCCTGAAGCAAGTGTCAGCAGCCACCAGCAGCAGGGGCCCCAGTGGGAGATGGAGAAGTGAGTGGCTGGAGGGTGAGACCAGAAGCATCACAGTGAGGCAGTAAGGAAGCCAGGAACACCAGCAGGAAAAAACAAAGGCAAGCCATGCACAAAGTGCAGAGAAAGAAAGTGTGCAGAGGAGAGAGAGAGAGAGGGCAAAATGGTAGGGACCACAGGAAGGGCCTGTACAGCAAGGTTGCTGGGAAAGTCACAGTCTCATGGATGGAGGAAAGAGGAGGGCTAGAGGTGGTGGTGGGTGTGAGAAGATGCCCTGGGGTGAAATGTGTCCAGGAAGGGTGTCCTCCCTGCCTGGTTCCCATATCCAAGGGTTCCAGTTCAAGTGGGTAAGTTGCTCAGTCTACCTCGACCACCTATCCTACTCAGGCAGTGTTGTGCAACGCCAAGTCGATAAAAAACAAGACGGCTATTATTGCTGATCTTGTTGGGACAATTGACCTTGCTTGCATCACCGAGATCTGGCTGGATGAAAATACTGGCCCAATTTTGGAATCAGCAGTTCCAGACGGGTACACGGTGATATATCGCCTGAGAGAGGAATGTAGGGGCGGGGGAGTAGCCATATGTTTTAAGTCAGATCTGGGCCTTGTAGATGTCTCAGTGGGGATGACCAGATAGTCTGAGTGCATAGTGGGAGCAGGTGTAGGTTGCAGGATACTACTCATCTACCATCCACTCGAGGGTGAGAAAGAATTCCTGCAGGAAGTCGTGGACTTCATCATTGACCTAACATTGAAATCCCCAGATGGTTGATTCTGGGGGATTTCAATGCCTGGGTCGATGATGAACTCTCGCTGTTTGGACAAGACTTCTTCCAACTGATGAATTAATTTACCTTAACACAGGTAATTACCTCTGCGACCCACTGTCATGGTCATTCACTAGATCTGGTCTTCCTACTGGGGATGGAGATCCCTGAACTGGTGGTGGAACTGGTTGGGTGGTCGGACCATCACACTATAAGGTTCAGATTTGAGGCACTCCCTTATAGACCTGCTCTTACAGAGATGGTCTAGTACTGCCCTTTAAGGGGTTTGACCCCGATGGTCTAATGGTGTACTAGACCTATCAGGTGTACCGAGTGTATGCAGAGAGCTGGGGGAACTGCTGCTTGCCTACAATAAGGCAGTGACAGATGCCCTCGACTTTCTAGCTCCTGTCCGTGTTTGCCCCCTCACTCTTTGCCAAAAGTCCCCTTGGTATGATGGGACTTTGAAGCAGTTGAGGCGAGGGGGTCGAAGGTTGGAGAGATACTGGTAGAAACTGGGAGTGTTGGCTGATAGATTTAGATTGACAGATCATTATAAATAGTGTCAATCAACAATCTCCTGTAAGAAGGCAAAATTCCCATCACAAGGAGATTGCTACGGTTAGGAATTGACCTGCTCAACTCTTCTGGACTGTCAACAGATTGTGCAATCCAACCTGTCTTCAGTCACAGAGTGCATTTTCACAAGTTAAGTGTGATGGGTTTGCTCGGTTCTTCACTGATAAGTTTTCCACCATCAGGACCGAGATCCATTCAGCGCCCTCAAATGGGCACTGTGGTGGTTGGCATGAGGTGGCAAGCACCCAGTCTACCTGGTCCAATTTCATGCGATTGGTGATCGATGACATTGTGCAGTTCATCCAGGATATGTGCCCCACTTACAGTAGTTTGGATCCAGGCCCAATTCGCCTCCTAGTGGGGCATGTTGGAGTCATCGGCCCAATCCTCGCTGAGATAGTCTGGTGCTCGTTGGATACAGGGGTGTTTCCTTACTCCCTGAAGGAGGCAGTAGTAGTACCCCTCCTGAAGAAATCTTCCCTCGACCCCGACTGCTTAGTAAACTACAGACCAGGCTCTAACCTGCCTTTTGTGGACAAGGTTATTGAGAAGGTGGTGGCTGTGCAGCTTGATGACCATTTAACATCTCACAATGTCTATGATCCTCTCTGGTCTGGGCTTAGGAAGAGGCACAGTATTGAGACAGCCCTGGTTCGGGTGCTAAATGATTTCCTAATAGCAAGAGATCAGGGGAGTTGCACCATCTTGGTCCTTCTTGATCTCTCTGCAGCATTTGATGCTGTGGACCATGGGGTGCTGCTGGAGCACCTGCGGATTCACTGTGGACTGTCTGGTACAGTACTCAGTTGGTTTTGATCCTTCCACAATGGCAGGACTCAAAGAGTGGTGTCTGGGATTTATTCTTCGACCCCACTCCCCCTGTCGTGTGGGTTTCTACAGGGCTCCGTGCTGTCCCCCATGTTGTTTGCAGTGTATATACTGCCATTGGGAGACATTATAAGGCAGTATGGGTTGAGTTTTCACTGCTATGCAGATGATACTCAGCTCTACTGGTCCTTTGCATCCGAACAGAGTGAAGCAGTCTCAGTATTTAAAAACTGCATTGCAGAGATCCAGGACTGGATGAGTGCGAATTGGCTGAGGCTGAACCCAGATAAGACCATGGTGTTGGTAGTGGACCTGGGTCACCATGGGTTGGGGTTATCAGTTGGACAGCCCTCGGGGCTTTGGCTCAGGGGTGACCAGCTGCTGACCTTGGACCGGGCGCGAAATCTGGGCATTGTGTTTGACAGCGGCTTGACCCTAAAATCTCAGGTGTCTGCCGTTGCTAAAACCTCTTTTCTCCATCTGAGGAACATCACCCAGATCAAGCACCTGGTCCCACCTGGTGACCTTCCAGCACTGGCCCACACCTTTGTAACCTGGCACCTTGACTACTGCAATGCCCTATACCTAGGGCTACCAGGGGTTGATATCCGCTGATTGCAGTTGGTACAAAATGAGGCAGCCAGGTTGTTGACTGGTCTTCCAAGATCTTGCCACGGCACTTCTGTGCTCTGCGGTCTGCACTGACTGCCTGTCCAATGGCGGATCACCTTCAAGATCAGCCTACTGACCTATAAAGCCCTACACATTCAGGGTCTGCTCTACTTGCAAGATTTCCTCTGTCCCTACTTCCCCGTTCGCTCCCTTCGCTCATCTGACAAGGGATTGATAGAGATTCCCAGGGTCAGACTAAAGACCTGGGGGGCCCACTCTTTTGCTTTTGTGGCCCCTACCCTGTGGAATTCTCTACTTCATCAGATCAAGGAGTGCCTGATCACTAAAAGTTTTAAAACTGCTTTGAAGACCCATCTATTTCAATTAGCCTTTCCTGATTTTAATGACAGCTAACGACTGTGAATTTATGTAGTTAATTATGTGACAGCTCATTTTATTTATATGACCATTTTAATGTGTAGTTTTAAATTGTAGTTTCATGGATTTTATCTGTGTTTGTACAGTGATGTGATGTCTGGAACAGCACTTAAAAATAAAGTGATTGATTGATTGGGGGCACGTGAGAGACAGCGTGCAGCTGAGCGGCTGCAAAGGTCAAGTGTTCAGAGGATGCCTGGGGCATGCGCCCTTAAGCAGTGCTTGATGGGGGGTGTGCCAAGTGTCATCCACTACTCCACCAAACACCGGGGTTATCCTTGTAATTATAACAAAATATGATTTGCAAGTGATTTATCAAATATGAACCTGATGGGATGGTAGCATGTCAATAAGGGGACTCAATAATGGCGAGACAATAACTGTGATTCCAGAATAGTGACAGTCACAACGGTGATATGCAATAAATGGCGACCGGAATTAAATAGGGATTCCAAGGTGCACCATTATTCCAGTGTCCAGGTGTGCCTTGGAGTAAGAATTCTTGAGATAGTGGGAGATTTACGGGTGTGTGCAGTCCCTCATGGGGTGTGTGAAGGGCATAACCCCCCCACCTACAGAAAAGTAGGTTAGATCAGTGCACTTTTCCAGCAGTGCACTTTGTTTCAGTCTAAAGTTGCTGTTTCCGACGGCAGACTTTTTGTATATGCACCCTAATTGCATACGCTCTTCTGGAATCGCTGTGTCGACACTCGCCATTTAAAACTCGCCATTATGACATGGAGCTGATGGGATACAGCTCATTTGCACATATATCATTGTCACAACAAAATATGAATCTTGTGATATATTATACTGAGGCACACATATTGTCACAGCAAAATTTCAATCTAATGTGATATACTACATTGATACACACATCAGTGTCACAACAAAATATGAATCAGATGTGATACATTTCATTGACATACACATATTGTCACAACAAAATATGAAGCTAATAAAGGAATAATGCCTGACAGGGTGGGTGTTATACTGGGATAACATCCCACCTCAGATGGTTGGGCCCAAGGCCACCAGCCAAGGGCGTCCAACACCCGAGAAGGGATGTTATCCCAGCATAACACCCACCCTGGATGGCATTATTCCTATTATACAATGGATTATTGTTTTATAGTTAAAAAAATAATTTTAAAGAATGTTTTTGTTAGTGTGTACAAATATTTTTGTTTCTTAAGAGAAAAAAAGTGCTCAATGAAATGCTCCATATCCTACAAACAAACAGCAAGGATGTTATGCCAGGATAACATCTCTGCTGTGACAGCCAACTGACCAATCAGAAGCCAGGATTCTTTCTTGCCATTGTATAATGTGATATATTACATTGAGGCACACATATTGTCACAAAAAAATATGAATCTAATGTGATATATTACACCGAGGCACACATATTGTCACAGCAAAATATAAATCTAATGTGATATATTACATTGATACACACATCAATATCACAACAAAATATGAATCTAATGTGATACATTGACATATACTTATTGTCACAACAAAATGTGACTCTAATGTGATACATTACACTGAGGCACACAATGTTACAAGATTTGAATCTAATGTGATATATTACATTGATACACGCATATTGCTGCAACAAAATATGAATCTACCATGATATATTACATTAATACACACATCATTGTCACAACAAAATATGGACCTGATATGATATATTGCATTGATATACACATCATTGTCACAACAAAATATGAAGTTGATGTGGTATAGTACATCTCATTAATACACATATTGTCACAACAATATATGACTCTTATCTGGTACCTCACATTGAGACATACAGTATTATTGTTACAACAACATGTAAACAGGTATGACTGTGCTGTTTGATTATATTGTACCAATAATGGTTTTGCACTGTTAAATTTATCTATACTACTTTTTGTTGCTCCCCTCTACTCTTTCCCCAAGAACACCTCTGCAAATGAGCTGTCCTAGCTCTGTAGGCCTTTCCTGGTGACACTTTCAGAATTAAATAAATACATACATAATCAATATATAAGATAGCACATTGATATTCTTATTATTGTCACAACAGATGATGACTCTGATATCTCATAATAATACACCCCATAACACACACTAGCTCTGTGTTTCAGGATAGTAACTCACACTGGTTTACAGGGATATGTCCAAGCCTAAGTTGCACCAAACCTTACTCTCAGCATGTGTAGAGAAAGGCATGGTGGGATGAAAAAAGCTAACAAATACATGTGTTACAGTGTGTGGGCAATGAGCCATCATCCAGTTGCTCTTAAGAAAGTATTACCTCCTACTAGAGAAGTATTTTGGTAGAAAACGATCTGTAATGAAGGGGAGGATTTTAGCAAATGCAGCACAAATGACACAGATTACTAGGAATCGGTATTACCTGGAAGAATGGCCTACAATAACATGGGATAAAGTGAATAGAATAGAATAAAAAGAGAACACCTAGGGCTCGATTTTCAAAAGGTCCTTAGATTGATGCAAGCTGTGGCAAAAGGCATCTTGCATCAAAGCCCCGTGCTCCAGAGACACTGTGCCTGATTCTGTATTTGGCAGGGTCTCGGTGGAAAAGTCCCGCAGCTTATGGCAACAGTGGCCACGCATCAAAAAGGCAATGCATTCAGAGGGTTGCTGCAAGCCACAGGGTGGCTGTGCGCCACTCTAGTGCTTGGTGGTCTAGTAATCCCACCTCCAGGCATGCCCCTATATGAATAAGTTTAATTAAATCTTTACCTGGTGGTCTAGCAATTCCCCCTGACATGCCCATGTATGCAAAAGTTTAATTAAATCTTTATCTGTTGGTCTAGCAGTCCCCCCGACATACTCATATATGACAATGTATAAAAAAATATATTCCTGGTGGTCTAGTGGACCCCACCCTGGCAGGTAGTGCCCACCACCCTGCTCTTCCCCGCAAGAACCCTGAGTCAGCAACTGGCACAGCCCTCCTCTCACCACTGTGGCCGGCCACCAACTGTGCTGTCACTGAGATCATACTGCGGTTGTGGAGAGAAGGGTTTTTGCCAGTCACTGGCTCGTCTGGCAGGGGAATTTTTTAGTCAAAAACAAGATAGTCTTTTTTTAAACTATGGTGCCATGTTTTCATTTTTCTTTTTTTTCATTAAAATAATAATGAAAAAAGGTTTTTCTTTAATTATTTTACACTTTAAATATGGGGGGAATGCAGTTGGACTCAAACCAGACCAGCAGTGGGTCGGGCTTACAATGTTGGAATCCCAAATAAATTGTTTGTTAAGCCTGAACACTAATAAAGCTGACCTGATTTGAATCCTACTTGCATCCCTAACCATGGTGTTTTTTAATTGGAACACAAAGTGGGATGTTTGTCATCATCAATGTAGTAAATGAATTGCACCTGTGGTAAGATGGTTTATAATCAAAGCACTATACACTTGGTCATGCCTTCTGACGAAGGGGCAGCAGTGCCCCAAAGTGCCAAGGCTGGAAGGGTTGTAGAGCCTAAGATTTATTTACTTGTAATTTTTTATGCTCAATTGCTATATGTAAGTACTCATTTTTATGCTTACATCTTAAATCTTTTTTTATAATAATAAAACAATACTCTCCCTGAATTATGGTTCTGGAGTGCTGGTTTTCATTAATTTTTTTGGTGGGCACTACCTGCTGGGGTCAGGGGGTGGGGGTCCACTAGAGCATCAGGAATAGATTTTTTCACACATTGTCATATATGGGCATGTGGGGGGGGGTGCTAGACCCCCGGTAAAGATGTATTTAAACTTTTACATATATGAGCATGTCAGCAGGGACCTCTGAACCACCAGATAAAGATTTAATTAAACTTTTATATATACAGGCATGTTGGTGGGAGGGACTGTGGTACATGTGAGGGAGAGCTTTGATTGTGGCACAAGTGGTCAAACCCTCCCAGAGGGTGATAGTCTAAGTACCCTTAGACCTGTCCTGGCTTGTCTAAGGGTACTTAAAATTTCGCACACTGGGAGGGTTTTGAGAATCTCAGTTTAGGGGATGTCGCAGCTTGCATCTGCTGCATGCCCGCTAGCACCATGCCTCATCCCATTTTGTTGTACATGGACAGTGCAAGCACCTTGTGGTGCATGCAACCTGCAGTTGATGTAGGCTGCTTTTGTGAATTGCTCCTGGCACATCATTTGGTACTTACGGCACTTTGCACCATTCTTTGTGGTGCAAGCCCCTTACACCACACTGGAAACTTTGAGAATCGGGTCCTTAGTGTCTAAAAAATAGAGGGAAACGATTGAATACTTTTACATTTTTGTATGTTTATTCCATAGTGAACAAATACATTAGAGAGATTAATACATGATGCCGGGTTCAGTAACAGTTCTTGGATGCAGTTTCTGGTGCTAAATTTCTAAACTGAAAGAATGGCCCTCTCCGACTGACTTGTTAGTGTAGTGGTTGCACAGGTCCTCCCCGGCTGGCTTGTTAGTACAGTGGTTGCATGGGCCCTCCCCAGCTTGCTTGTTAGTGCAGTGGCTGCATGGGTCCTCCCTGACTGGCTCATGAATGCAGTGATTGCACAGACCCTCGCCAGGTGGCTCATTAGTGCAGTGGTTGCACAGGCCCTCACCAGGTGGCTAATTAGTGCAGTGGTTGCACAGGCCCTTGTCAGGTGTCTCATTAGTGCAGTTTTTGCACTGGCCCTCACCACGTGGCTCATTAATGCACTTTTTGCACTGGCCTTCACCAGGTGACTCAGTGCAGTGGTTGCACTGGCCATCACCAGGTGGCTCATTAATGCAGTGGTTGCACAGGCCCTCTCCAGGAGGCTCATTAGTGCAGTGACTGCACAGGCCCTCGCCAGCTGGCTCATTAATGCAGTTGTTGCACTGGCCCTCACCCGCTGGCTCATTAGTGCAATGGTTGCACAGGCCCTCACCGGCTGGCTCATGAGTGCAGTGGTTGCACAGGCCTTCCCCAGCTGGCTTGTTAGTATAGTAGTTTCATGAGCCCTCCCCAGCAGGCTTGTTAGGGCAATGCCTGCATGGGCCCTTCCTGACTGGCTCATAAGTGCAGTGGTTGCACAGGCCATTACCAAGTGGCTCATTATTTATTTATTTATTAGAAAAGTCAGATTTACAACCTTTGAGTCATGGACTCATTTACAAAGGCACCTCGTTGTGGGGGCGGTAGACAGAGTTACATAGTGTGGTTACAACAGTGAGAACAGTACAGGTGTAGAACATTAAACATAGAGTACACATAGGTTACATAATAATGTTACTTATAATAGGTTACAGTCATATAAAGTACCCAAGGGTTACATTGGGGTACAGCCCTGGACATACCTAGACACCTGGAGAGGGTGGAGGTAGGGATGGGGAGTGGGGTGGGTGAGGGAGGGGAGAGGACAGGCTGTCTGGAGGATGTTGTCAAGTCAGGAGGCCTGACAGGAGGATCCCACAGTGGGATTAATTAGGTGCATCTACAGCAACGAGCGTCGAAGAGATGGTTCCGAAGGGCGATTTTGAAGGGACCTATTTTGGCAATTTCTGTGATGCAGGGTGGGAGGGAGTTAAACCAAGCAGGGGCTCAGTAATGGAAAGACCTCTGGGCTAGTGAGGTCTTGGTTCTGGGCACCAGAAAGGTGGCCTTGACAGAGCTATGGGTGGAAACAGATGAGGACGCACGCCATAGGGAAGCAGAGACCCCCGGAGGGGAGAGCCCTAGAAGAGATTTTTGGTGAGTAGGCAGGTCTGGCAGCACAGACACTCCTCAAAGGTGAGTAGGTTGGCGGTGGAGTAGAGCATGCAAATGTGAGTGCGGCTAGGGGCTCCGGTCAGGAGCCTGCAGGCCTTATTGATTGACAGCTGGATTTTAGTCAAGGTGGTATTGTCCTCCACAGTGTAAATGGGCAAGCCATAGTCCACTAGCAACAGGACGGAAGAGGTGATGGCCAGCCAGAGGGCAACTTGGGGGAGAAAATCTCTATGACAGTATAGTAGGCCTATCCAAGAATTTATGGCAGAGGATAGGGCATTGATGTGGGTGTGGAAGGTGAGAGCCGAGTCGAAAGTGATGCCTAGATATTTGTAAGAGGTCACTTGCTCCAGCAGGTGCAGAGTGCTGGGGACAATGAAAAGGGGGGCATTCTTGGCCTTATTTTGGTGATAGGAGATGAGCATTGACTTAGTCTTCTTTAGGTTAATGACAAGTCAGTGGTCAAGGAAGCACTTTTCAGCTTGGTTGTAGGTGTGCTGGAGGGATACCTGGAGAGAAGAGGGATCAGGGTGGGAGGCAAAGAGAACCGCATCGTCGGTATAGATGAGCATTTTTCCTGTGCTGTAGCTGGGGAGAGTGTTGAGGTAGAGGCTGAAAAGTACAGGGCCCAGAATGGAGCCCTGGGGTACCCTGGAATGAACGAGCTGGGTATTGGACAGGGTGCCATTTATCTTTACAATCTGGGATCTAGCAGAGAGGTAGCTAGAGAACCAGGCAAGGGGATCAGCGGAAAACCCGAGTTGGTGGAGGGAGTCAGGCCGGAGGGGGTGACAAACAGTGTCAAAAGCCTTGGAGAGGTCTGTGAACACTGCGCCGGCAAGGTTGCCGGAGTCAAGAGCAGAGTGCAGGAATGGAGAGAACTCCAGGAGAGCAGTAGTGGTACTGTGTCCTGGGCAGAAACTATGTTGTTCTGGGCACATTATGTCATATTTGGCCAGGTACTCAGAAAGTTGAATAGACACTACTTTTTCTAGGGCTTTAGAGAGCGGGGGGAGGATAGAGACCAGCCGGTAGTTGTTAGGTGTGGACCGATCTCCACTGTTATGTATAGGGGTGATTTTGGCTGATTTCCAAGCACTGGGAAACTGACCAAGGCATAGATACCAGTTTAGTAGGTCTGTAAGGGGGACTAGGATGACATGCAAGACCAGGCGGAGGATTCTGGAGTCTAGGGGGTCACAGCTGGGGTTGTTGCTACCAAGGGCTTTTAGCAGGTGCAGCCGGCTACGTGGGGGGATATAGGGTGCAGGTAGAAAGGAGGGTGATCCAAGGCAGGGGGGATAGAGGTGGGGATTGGGTCAAAAAGGTTGTTTGGGAGGACAGAGCTTAGGTCAGAGAAGGTAGTATTGAGGCAATCAGCTATGCGAGTTGGGTCTGTAGTGACAGTGCCATCGATGGAGAGCTGGAACGGTGGGGGGAAAGGGTCTTCTCATTAAGCTCTTTCATGCTGTCCCAGAAAGTCCAGGTGGAACTCCAGGTGGATGCAAGGGTGGTCTGATAGTACTCTGTCTTGTCCCATCTAATAGCCCAGGTGCCCTGATTACGCACCATGTTGTAGGCTTGTCTATCAGCCAACTTGCCTGATTCGATAGTGATGTGCCAGAGATTATCCCTATGCTTAGGTTTTTGGATAAGGGATGGGGAGATCCATGCAGCATTTTATTTTTTAGCATGGATTCTGGTGTGGGGAGCGAAAAGATCACAGGTCTTGCTGAAGGCATTGGTGAAGAGGTCGAGGGCAGAGTCACTATCAGGAGCGTGATGGATGAGGGACCAGTCCAGCTATGCTAGATACAATTTTAGCTTTCTGAGACCCTCGGGGCATAGGCACTGGTGCAAGGTGGCCTGGGACACAGGTTTTGGTATGCAGGATGACCAGAGACAGAGGACAGGTGAATGATCACTAAGTGAGTCGGGGAGGACGTTGATATCCCAGATTTTATGAGGGTGGTTCGATAGCATTACATCTAGGAGAGTGCTGGAACCACTTGTCCGATTGAATCTAGTGGGCTGGGTGACTAACTGGGACATGTCCAGGGCAGTGAAGGAGTCCCTGGTATGGGAGTCAGTGATACCAAGCCAATTGACATTAAGGTCACCTAAGATGAGTTGCTCAGCTTTGTGTGCAGTGCAGTGGTTGCACAGGCCCTCGCCAGATGGCTCATTAGTGCAGTTTTTGCACTGGCCCTCACCAGGTGGCTCATTAGTGTGGTTTTTGCACTGGCCCTCACCAGGTGGCTCATTAGTACAGTGGGTGCTCTGGCCCTCACCGGGTAGCTCATTAGTACAGTGGTTGAACTGGCCCTCGCCAAGTGGCTCATTAGTGCAGTTTTTGCACTGGCCCTCGCCAGGTGGCTGATTAGTGTAGTGGTTGCACTGGCCCTCGCCAGTTGGCTCATTATTGCAGTGGTTGCACAGGCCCTCGCCAGCTGGCTAATTAGTGCAGTGGTTGCACAGGCTCTCCCCGGCTGGCTCATGAGTGCAGTGGTTGCATGGGCCCTCGCCAGCTGGCTTGTTATTATAGTGGCTGCATGGGCCTTCCCTGACTGGCTCATTAGTGCAGTGGTTGCACAGGCCCTTGCCAAGTGGATCATTACTGCAGTGGTTGTACAGGCCCTTGCCAGGTGGCTCATTGGTGCAGTGGTTGTGCAGGCCCTCGCCAGGTGGCTCATTAGTACAGTGGCTGCACAGGCCCTCGCCAGCTGGCTCATTAATGCAGTGATTGCACAGGCCCTTGCCAGGTGGATCATTAGTGCAGCTGTTGCACAGGCCCTCGCCAGCTGACTCATTAGTGCAGTGGTTGCAAAGGCACTTGCCATACTGGTGACCTGGGTTCTGTTTGCACCCCTAGCCTGGATCATAGGGGGTTGACTAGCTCTGGGAGGGAAGCAGTCCGATTTGGACAGATCCTATCTTGGAGGGGATGCCCCTTCTCTTGCACAACTGCCCCCTGATGGCACAAGGGGAGGAGGCTAATGCAGGAAGAGTTAAGTGACTCTTAGGAGAAAGGCCTTGCATCCTCTTGGGTTTGCTCAGTTAGCACATTGCTCAGAGGCACATACATCAAGCATGCTGCCATAATGAATGTTAAGTTTGCAGCCCATATGGTCCCTCAGATGAGACCTGAGCTACAGAAATGCCACTAGGCAAGTGAATCTATGTGGAGAAGAGCTAATGGACTGGTTTAACATCTGAGAGAAATGCCTGCAGAAGGGCTTGATATAGCACTGTGGAATCTTGGCTTGGTAAACACATCGGTAGTAATACTATGTGATGACTCAGAGGGTGCTTGGCCTTTGTCTGCAGTTGGTGTCTATGCTTCTGTATAATGAAAAGGGTAGTTTTATTAGTTAATATTATTTCAGGTGTTGTTCTTAAAAAAAAAAAATACATTTGTGCCACTTTCCCATGGACAAATAGACAGACAGACATACATAAAGACATGTCTTGCAAAGTAACATACAAAAAAGTTATGATAATTAGGAGACTTCAAGACCAAAATACTTTAGCCAGCCTTGTTAAAACAGCAAATGATTTATTGCTATACACGTGATCTTTTGCCATGCATAGTGTAACAGTGACACTGTGTGGCCAGCTTGGTAAATTTCAGGCTGTTTCCTATGTGCTCCCTTACGGCTTGTCTTCCTTTTCACTTTGTGTAAGTGGAGGATATACAGCGTGTGTATCAGCATCTTATAAATTATTTAAGAAAGCCTCACTGTGTTCTACAGTCACAGTAGGGACCCTTTTCAAGTTACAAGACAATGAAGAAATCAAATAGAAAGCTGGAAATGTCGACTGTGAATTCATGTAAATGGTTGCATCCCTGCTGTGAAATTGTGTTGCTGCTGTTCTTGTACCACTTGTTGAATTGCATTTATGTGGCTATACTGGCCAGCCTTACGATTGTTGAAGTAGTTCCCCATCACTTTAAATGCAATCCTACTGTTTATTTATAGTTCACTGAAAACATTTTAACAGGAAAGGACCACTGAGCTCTACGGCTTGATTCCTGAGGTGTCCTGGGGGAGGGGAACATACGGGATTACAAAGGACTTAGGGTTAAATAAACATCAATGTAAACATTCAGACTTCTGCATGCAGCTGGTGCTTATACTACAGTGCCATATGAACAGAAACCCCACTTAAACAAATACTTACCTGGTTAACAAAAAAAATGAAAATGTACAGTAATGTGGATTTGGCAATAGCTTTGCACAGCACAAGGATACAGTGTTGGGCAAAATATTACAAAATATTATTTGAAGTCTAGGAAGCACAATATCCAATTTGTAATCTTTTTTAATAAGCACGTCTAAAAATAGAAATATCTAAAAAAAATGAAGTAACTGCTAAAAAGGAGACTAAAAAAATGAATTATAACAGCAAACAAGTTATACTCTGTAATTAACATACAGATGCATGTTTTCTTGCTGCAAGTCCAGACAGCTCTGCTTCTCAGCTGCAAACACATACTTATTCTAGAAGAAACAGCAAAATGTTACTGTAAAACTAGTTATTTTCACGCAACGTAATTTTAGCGCAACCACAAATGCAATCATAATTGCACAAATTGAATTTAAAGCTGCCATTAGTGTCCCATTCACTATAATGAGAAAAGTGCAAATAGCACTAATTAGTGCAAATGTATTTTCACGCTAATTGGTGCTTCAGTGAAAATAGTGAAAATTATTTGACAGTGAAAATTTCACGTTTTACAGTAGATAAAACAGACCAACATATGTGACAGCAGCCTATACTGATCCAGCAGAGGAGTTGACAGCCAATCAGAATATGCTATCCTATACTCAAGCAAGCATGTGAGAATAATGCCAGTGTCAGCATTTGAGATGGATCTTTGTTTCTCTGTGGCTAGCTCTTTGTTCTTCTTTAACCATGTTTGCTTTTATACTACATACTATTTGCCAGCAGATTAGGCCTTACGGTCTATCGAGTCTGCTCGCACCTCAGATCCCTAGTTGGGTGCCGAGGCCCTCCCCTCCCTTGTGTTCCAGAAACCCCTATCATCCATCCCAACCCCCCTGGGACAGGCCATCATCTGATACATCCACTTTCTGTGTCTGTCCCACCCTGTCTTGAAGCCTCCACTGTGGATCTCCGAACCAGCTCGGCCAGGCAGTGCATTCAGGGTCCACCACCCTCTCAGTGAAAAACCTCCTCTTTTCCCCTCACCCTTCCACCTTCCAACTTCAAACCATGCCTCTGGTGATACCTCCTGCTTTAGTCTAAAGACTCCTCCATTAGCATCCTATTTATTCCCTTGAGGTACTTGAAGACCTCAATCATGTTCCCCTGTCTCTCCTCTCCTCCAATGAAAACAGGCAGAGCTCCCCAAGTCTGTCCTCATACGTCAAATCCCCTAGCCCTCGTATCATCTTAGTTGCCCTCCTCTGTACCCTCTCCAGGAGCTGTATGTCCCTCTTCAAGTGTGGTTCTCAGTACTGCACAGTACTCAAGGTGTGGTCTAACCAGTCCATTGCACAGCGGCAGAATCACTTCCTTGCTCCTAGAGGTGATCCCCCTTACGATGCATCCCAACATCCTGTTTGCCTTGCTAGCTGCTCTCCTGCACTGCTCAGAGTTATTCATACATGCATTCACCATGACCCCTAGGTCTTTTTCCCCTATTGAGGCCTCCAGCTCCTCCCCTCCCAGGGTGTACCTGTGTTTAGGGTTTCCTGCCCAAGATGCTACACCTTGCACTTGGTGATATTGAAATTTAATTTCCATGTGTGAGCCCAGCTTTCCAGGGTGTCCAGGTCCCCTTGCAGGACCAACCTCCCCTCTTCTCCCTCAACTAATGCTCCCATTTTGGAGTCATCAGTGAAGAGACTCATTTCACACCCTTTACGCTCCCTGATGTCCGATATGTATGCATTAAACAGGATCGACCCAGGATCGAGCCCTGCGGTACCCCACTACCACCTTCTAGGTTCGAGAGCCCCCACAGACCACTCCTCTGGGTGCATCCAGCTAGCCAGTTTTCAATCCATCTGACCATCAAGGGTCTACTCTAAACCCATCAGTTTCTCCACCAGACCATTGTGGGGGACAGAGTCAAATGCCTTGCTGAAGTCCAAGAATAATACATCCACAGGCTTTCCCCTGTCCAGTTCTGATGTTACCCATTCGTAGAACTCCACAAGATTGGTTTGACATGATCTACCTGGCACAACCCCATGTTGCTGACTATCCAGACCTCCCACCTCCTCCAAGTACACCCCCAATCATTCCTTTAGTATACTCTCCATTAATTTTCCCACCACCGAGGTCAAACTGATGGGTCTATAGTTCCTTGGTACTTCCTTCGACCCCCCTTTATGGATTGGCACCACATGTGCCTCTCGCCAATCCCTAGGTACCCTCCCTGTCTCAAGTGACCTGTTGAAGAGCTCCGCCAGGGGTGCAGCCAGTATGTCCGCCAATTCCCATAGTACTCTCGGATGAATGCCATCCGGCCCAGGAGATTTGTCTTTCTTTAGGGCCTTTATCCTGTACATTTTTTTTAAGAGTGTCTTCTTTGGCACGAGTTTCCAAAACCTTTAGGTGAGACAGGCTTCTCCTTCTGTGGGGATCCATTTTTAAATCATCATCTTACTACTAGCAGAGGGCTTGAGTTCCTTCTTGACTCCAGTTTTGATTGGTTTGGTACTTTAGATTGAGAGTTTGTTCTGGAGTTGTTGGGGATGGGGACTGGGTGAAGAGCAATGCTTCATATTGGATGGATCATTTCAGCAGCTTCCTGTGTCTGTACCTCACCAGAGACCATCCACCTCCTGACTTCCTCATCTCCATCCACTATAGCTGGCAGTCTGTCATGCACCCAGTCCATGTCTTTGAAGGTATCCAAAATGATAATGGCAGAGGTGTATAAAGGTCCCATCTGGGGGCTGCCAACAGTCAAAGATTCCAGCCATGTTCAGAAACCACCAGCCATTCCACTCATCCTGGTCATCTTCATTGTCTGACTCTTCACCTGTGGGAAATAAATGAAGCAGTGTTTCTCTCCTTCTTGTCTCTGCCATTTGTAGAAACCATCCACTAGTACCTTGCAATGCTGACCCTTTATCAAGTGATACTTAAATTATTTTTTTTTCTGCATCATACCATTCACTGTGACAATTGTTGCTGTACTGCATTTTAGAGGGGTTCCTTTCTTGAAGCCAGGTGGGAATGACACCCCGACACATGGCAGGGATGATATTCTCTGAGCTGTCTGCATCCATCTGAAAATGCGAGACACAAGAACTGAGCTGTTTGGCTGAGTGCTCTAGTTGTAGGAAGGCCTGTGGTTTTCTGGTCCACATATTTCCTTTTGAATCTCCTCAGCTCGTCATATTTTACTACCTACAGGGTCTCCTTATCTCAGCGGGTGCCAGTTGGCAAGTTGTGCGCCCAACACATTCTACAAACATATGACTTGGGACTGTTTTGGGGGTAATGGAGAACAGTTCCAAGATTAAATTTTGTGTTTAATCAGCACAGCTACTCTTATCTTTTCTGGCTACTCTTTCCCAAAACTTGGACAGGTAGCTTCACTGCAGTTCAGATAGACAGCAACAGGAGAGTTGTGCTGACTAGAGGGGTGAGGCCTAAAGCTTACATTTTCCCTTCTATGACCTACACAACAGATTAAATGGATTATAATTGTTGACAAGGAGTAATGACATCCAAATAACCATTGTGTCATCAACCTTTATAACCAATTGGCTGTAACAGCCAGCATGAGACAGCCGAAGGCTTATGTTTTGTTTAATTTTATTCTTTGTTAATCAGGTAAGGCCCACTAGGCACAGGTGCCTGTTTTCAGGGTGACCTAGGAGCACTGAGGAGGCTAAGTGACTTGTTCAGAGTCACACAGTATGCAAGTGGTGGTTGTGGGAATCAAACCCCGGTCAGTCTGCTGGATGTACCAAGCTAATTTGCAGCTCATTACTCTAACCTCTAGACTATACTGCCAGCCAGTAAAGGCTGTAAATCAACAGACAGCAGTGCTAGCATGTTCTGTGAAAACCACCAGTCATTGCTGCCGACACTGCAGCCAACTGCCAAAATTGCCACTGACCACCAGAACCGCCACCAACTACTGAAAACGCTGAAGCATTATTTGGTCCCAGACTCTAGGGCAATCAGCACAGCTGGCACTGCACCTTAAAGAGACTGAAGCAGGAATTAAACAATGTTTTCCCAGCCCCATGACAGGCAGTGGGGTAGAAAAACAAAAAGTACGAGGCGCTCAGCACCAGGCACTCCATGCCAATACTGAAAGAAACTGAAGGTCAGCAAATATAAAAAAAATAAATACGGGTAGGGGTGTAATTTTTTTTACCCTCACTCTCAGTGTGATGCTTCCCCCCCCCCACCTACTCCTCCGGTTGGCCATCTTCAGCTCACATGGTGCTCCAACCCCATCACCCACCATCTCTGGGACTTATCTTCAGGGCCACCGATTCCTCTATAGACTGTCCCTTATGGAGGGGCATTGGGAGGACCCCTCTAACCCCCACCAGTGCCACATTTAGTCTGGTGGTCCCCCTGTGCCCAGCAGGTGGTGTGGAGTCCGCGAGGCTCCACGGGGCGACATGCTGCCTCTGGTGGTGTTTTTTCACTGTTCTTCCCCTAGCTCTCAGACCCATGGATGCTCCATGGAAACGATTGCCTAGATGCATGCACATCAGAGACGTGCTGGATGGCCTTCTGTCAGGGAGCTTCCCCCTCCCAGAACTACTGCTCCAGCCTTGTGCCACCACCTGTGGTCACCTAGGTGTCGATGTTGCAGTGGAGCTGGCACCCCTCCCTCCCCAGAGAAGGAGAGCATCCATTGGGATGCTCAATCCTCCTCCCCCCAGCTGACCTGTGAGCTACCCAGGCTCATCACCAATGGGTCACCAGTGTGGTGACAGGTGAGGCATGGATGCCTCTGCCCACCACACCACTGGGCCAGCTTCAGTGTGATGCCTTGATAAACCCCTCAAGCTTTGCTCTTCAGGTTTATGAGGTATCACACACCTTCAGTGTGTGCAAGAAAACAATTATATATCCCTAGCCGTACTTCATTCTCAATAAAGTGATCACAGATTATGGTCACTGTTGCCATGAGCTCTCCAGTCTTTACTGTTCTCACCATGTTATCCCCGCTCCTTATCAGCACCATCAAGAACCACATCCCCTCTTGTCCAGTGTCTGATGTGCTAATGAAGGGAACAGGCCTTCCTGAGTGGCAAGGAATCCCTCCATTTTTTCCCTTTTAGCACTTTACTTCTGCCAGTCTATTTTCAAGGTCAGAAACTGTGTTTATTTCATAAACGAATAAACCAAGATAATGGCATGCCAGCTGAGATGGGCTTGTTGTCAATGGTACCCTTGCAACTAACTATATAAAGTTACATAAAATAAAAATAACAATTTTCAGTAACTATACAGTATTAAATCCTAATGCAGAAGTACTGCTTTGTACATTTTGTTGCATTTGTAAATGTATTTAAGCAGTACCACCTTAAGTCCCATTGTATTTAAGCATGGTGGGTAAAACTGAGCCCCGCCCCCTGACAAATTCTCCCTCAGATGCAAACTGCTGGCATCAATTATGCTGTCCTTCTGTGCTGCAACACCTTAAAAATTTCTTTTTTGCAACAATCTGGGTTTCATCCATTTTTTTCTTTTTTCCCCTCATGATCAATTTATTGCCCGGTGCACCAGGCTGCCCTCCTTCGTGTCGGCCACCCCAGCCCCATTACTCCAACTTCCCCGTACTTACCTTGCCTGCATCTTACTCTAGGTCTTGCCCCTCCCCCCCAGTGGGACGGTGGGATTCCCCAACCCTCGCTGCTGAATGGATTCTGTTTTGTGGTGGGGCCTGGTCATGGGATGAGGAGCCTTTAGGTGGCCAGAGTCATTCTACTGACTGGGGATTTTCCATGATTTTTCTGGTCCCTCCCACTGACATGGTGGAGCATGCATGCAGTGATGTCAGTGGCAGCTGTATGCATGCTTTCGCACATAGAATGCTGGATGTCTGCCACTCCACTGCTTCCAGCCGTGGTCCCTGCACTCTGCCCCCCTAGCCACTGCTATGGCCAGGCTCACACCAGGCTCCATGTAACCCCCTCCTCAGAGGAGGGAGCAGTCTATTGGGCATCATTGTGTGTGTGTGTGTGTGTATGTGTGTGTCAGCTTTTAACTTTAAATTAGTCTTTATTTCACTGTGTGTATAGAACATTATTGTTACCGAGACCTGTATTATAATATTGTTGCTTTTATCTACATGGGTTTGTAAATGTTGATATTTATGTATGGGTTAATGGTACCCATTGAAAATGAACTTCTCACTCAATTGTCTGTCGCGATGCAGGCCAAAAATGTTCCCATTTATAAATCAGGTGACACTAGTCTTATGGAAAACTACTGTCCCATCTCCATTCTACCCCACCTTTGTAAGCTCCTAGAGAAGGCAGTAAACTACCAAATTACAGAGCATATCTCTAAATATAATCTCCTTTGCCCTCAGCAACATGGTTTCTAGAAGGGGCACAGCACTACCACAGCCCTTGCCCTCTTCACCGACCATGGACTGAGGAATATGGATGAAGGGAAGCCAACTGGTACAGTTTTTGTTGATCTGTCCAAAGCATTCGACCTTGTAAATCACAACATCCTGATAGCAAACTCGATGCCCTCGGTTTCTCCCCTGCCTCCACCACCTGGCTCAATACCTGCCTCTCTGGTAGAATATAGATGGTCTGCATTGGTGGTGTCACCTCCCCCCTCTTGCCTGTCTCTGTGGTTGTTCCCCAGGGATCTGTTCTTGGACTCCTCTTCTTTCCCTCTTCATAAACTCTCTCCCATTGGAGGTCCTATCCTGTAAATCACTCTTCTATGCCGATGACTTAATACTATACTAAAGGGACCCCTCCTCTTTATCCACCATACTTACCAATGATTTCTGCAAGGCACATTCTTGGTTTTCCACCAGCAAACTGTTGGTCAATGCTACCAAAATAAAGGCCATGTTTTTCATTTCCAAACTGAAACGCTCTGCCCTAACCCACAACGGTGGCCTTTTCACTGTCAAATCCCCAGATGGATGTCCTCTTGACACTGTTTCCACCTTCAAGTATCTAGAGGTAATCCTGGACCCGTCCCTAACCTACATGGACCACATTGCCTCACTGATCAAGCACATCAGCCAGAAGACAGGGCTCTGCTATCGCATGATTAACCACCTCTTGCCGGAGGCCCGCCTTGCTATTGACAATGGCTGCCTGGTGTACTCCCTCACCTCCATTACCAACCTTAACCACCTGGATGCTATCTACACTTGTATATGTTGCTTTGTCCTCCACGCCCCTCTCCTCAATCACCACTGCACTCTTTCCCTGTACCTTAGCTGGCTCCCTCCACAAGCACAATGCTCCTACCTGCTGGCCTGGACCATTGCTGATACTTTGCACAATCCCTCCTACTCTCCACTATCCCTTCTTATCCGACCTAGAACCTACTGCCGCAATCTACATCAATCTTCACACTTTCAAGTAGAATGCCCTAACATTAACTATGAGGATGGGCCTAAGAGCCTTCTCTGTAGCTGGACCCTCATTATGGAATGACTTCCACTCCCTCCCTATGTTCCTCGACCCACCTCTAAATCTAAATTCCCTGTTAAGAATGCACTTTCTGTCCACTATAACCTGTGTCTGCCCACAGGCTGCTAGCATGGCTTCACCTCCCTTGTAGCTCATCCTTACCCCCTCCCTGTCTAGTGCTCCACTCTCCTCTCCTCTCCCGCTCCGAGTACTATTGTTATTCCTTTTGTTGAATGATGGAGCAACCTTACAATGTTTATTTCAATGTTATATACCTTGTTTGCTCAATTGCTGATGTACCTGGTTCTGTTTACCTTATATTTTCTCTGTTAGCTTAGCCTACACGGTTAAGTTCCCTGTATGATTCACACTGCTCTCTCACTGTATTTTTAGATTGTATGTGCCAGTTTCTGGCTAAGGCTGTGGCTGAAAAAGGTCTTCAGATCAGTGCACCAACCCGGTTACCAAATGAATAAATGAATAAATAAATAAATTGGGGTTGACCATGTTCATTGTATTTTGTAAATCATGAATACATTTTACTACTACTACTACTAATACTCAATGTTCCTGCCCTGATCAACCCTCTAATTTTCCAAGTTCTCTCCCAAACTCAGGTTGATGGCACTGCAAGTGGAAATCCTAGCACTGCGGTGATGGGCTGGCTTGGATTTCTCCCAGTGTATGTCAGCATCTGTGAGTAAGTTTCCTGTGTTCAGTGTGTTCAAGTATTTGCTCTCCGGTTGCCACCCCCCCCCACTCTGGGGTGCTAGCACAATCTGAGTTGCGTTGGCTCATTTACAGGGCACCTGTCCTGAACACAGAATAAAAGTGTCTCAAGCACAGGGGAAATTAATTCTCCATTTAGCTGGGAGCACTTCCTTGATTTAGAATGACTCCGATGGAGGCAACTTATCTGCTTTTGTCATCATTGAACGCTGTCAAACAGTGTGGTTTCCAGGCCGTATAATGACCAGTGACATTCTGTAATTTCTTCATAGTTCTCAAAACTGCCAGCTAGTAGACATGAAAGCTCAGAGTTCAGTACCATGCCCTGGTAGCCACAAATGATGCGAGATGGAGTACAAAGTGATAGGGTCAAGGTGGCCCAAGGCAGTAGAGTGAATGGAGTTGTAGGCCAGAGTCCAGTTTCCAAAGGACCTGGTAGGACCCAGGGACCAAGATTCGAAACATAACAGAAGATTATGTCAGAGAAGCTAATTAATACCAGTATGCTTTTAGCTGAAAAGCCATTGAAGGTCAAAGGTTATCAGAAGATAACAATAAGCTTTCTGACGTAAGCTTCTGTTATGTTTCGAATGAGTATGTTAAACCAATGAGAATTATTTCTGCTTTTTATGCATTATCTGGGTGTTAATAGTATGGGATTTTCTCAATAACCGTCATAAAGCTTCTGAAGAAAGATTTGGTTGGCCCGAAAGCTAGAGCACTTAGTTCTTTTGTTGTAACATCTATGTTGGTCCAATAAAAGGTATCAAACCATTTGCTTCTGGATCTGTTCTTACTAGGACCAATACAGCAACTACACTGCATTATTCAAAAACATTTTTTACATGGTCTAAGCATTCGTTACTACATAATGACTTGTGTTCAAAATTTATAATTCGATGACTGTTAGATAAAATAAAAATTTAATAAATGGACACAAAATATGTGATATTTAAAAGATGAAACATATTGTCACAGAGAAGAAAGAAGAATTTTAAAGTTTTAGATTTATCCTACACAGCTGGCTGTAGGAGAGTGACCAGTGGAGGTCATTATAACTACTTACCAGCACAGACATTATTGTCTTCATGGGAAGGTGATAGGTATATAAAAGAATGATAGTTGTTGATTCTAAATATTTAAGCAATAAACCACATCTGGGTGTGGGTTATCCGGGGATTTACCATGGCTGGGGTGGTTTGCCCACGAGGCGCAGCCGAGTGGGTAAATCCTCGCCAGCTGTGTTAAATCCCCCGATAACCCAAATCCTCCGAGTGGCTTATTGCTATTATACCAAGGTTAATTTTTTTTACTATAATAAAATACAACTTTTAAAGAGGTTGCTGTGTGTGTTTATTTTTATTGTATTTATTCCTGTGCTGCAGATGATTAGGATTTAGATGACCACTATTTGCTCATCAACGGCCAGTGATTATCAGAGGATTTACACCGATGGTAAACTGCCAGTCTGACCCTTTCATTGGCTGTTCACGTATGTCCATGGTATAATTAAGCAATAATGCATGACAGGGTGTGGTATATCATGAGATATCGTCACGCCTCGGGTGGTTGGGCACGAGGCCGCAGGCCGTGTGTCCAACTGCCCAAGAAGTGACTATATCTCATGATGTACCACACGCTGGAGTGCATTATTGCTATTATGAACTGGAGCAATTGATATTTTATGCATTTAATGTAAAAAAATAAAGTTTTAAAATATTTTAATACTGTTTTTATATGAGTGTAGGTAGACATTTAAAAAAAGTTTGTATATGTCATGTTTTGGGCAGTAGGTGGTGCTGTTTCCATTTGTTGCTCCCCATTAGCATGGTGTGCTGCTGTTTGGTACCAGCCATTGTTGTGTATGCATTCCACACAGTTACTGCCCACTCCTCCCATCGCTGAGTTTATATTGGATTTCAGGGCTATGGAAAGAAGGAAGGAGTGATCTGGTAAGTCTAGCAAGAGCTGGTGGTCTGCAATATGTAAAACATGCTGGTTAAACATTGGAGTGCTGTCCTCGAGCACCCCTCCTTACAAACCGAGCGTCACTGTATGCAGCATGGGGTAAAGTGAAGGGGAGCAGTCATTCACTGAATAAACCGGAGGAGCTGGCATTTGATAAAAACAAGCGGGACCTGTGTTTGCACAGTCTGCAAGAGGAGTTTGTTGGAATGTTGTCTCTGAGAGGAGCGGGAGGGTTGAGTTGGAGTTAGCATGGTAGTTGGCAATGGTTTGTTTCAGTCAGCAGGAGAGCGGATTAGTGGCAGTGCGTGAGGAACTGCTGTTTCCGTACTGCAGTACACGGCGATCTGAAGGAGAGCGAGAGTTTTCTTTTTCATGTGGAGAGCAGGTATTGTGGGCAAAATGTAAAGGGAAGGGGGGACAGTTGTCAAGTTTTTTTATTTTTTTTTTAAATAGTGGCTGACTGCGGACTTTGGGAAATAGGAAACATTGCAATGAGTGTAAGAAGGCTGGTAGTCGGAGCTTTTTTTTTAAGCCGTGATGATGTAGCCCGATATCATCATGGCTTAAAAAACGTCTCAGACAACCAGCTTTCTGTATTAACGGTGCCCAGTTCATAATATACTCTAATGGTGTACGCTCGCCACCTACTGGCATGAGTGGCATATAACAAAAAAAATGTTTTAAAAAAAAATGTATGTAACTTTGAAATTCATGTAAAACCTGTACTAATCATAGAGGACAATGGATGGGCAACAGTGAACAACAACAGTGTTGTTCACCTTCGAGAGGTTTTCATGACAACCATGTAAACCTCGAGAGAGAGAGAGAGAAGCTCGAGAGGTTTTCGGTTGTCATACAACCTCGAGAAATGAACAACTGTTGCTATTTACTGTTGCCCATCCATTATCTTGTACAGTGTACGGGGCAACAGCAAAAATTGGCAGCTGCTCACTTAGCCTTGCAGTGCGATTTACTGACAGAGAGCAAGATCCACTCCGTTCTGGTCTCCTCCCGCCCCCCACCGCTCTCACATAAACATTTTTAATTTATTAAGCATGGCCCCTTGTTCTCAGAAAAAACATTTTTTTTAAATAAAACTTGGCTGCTGCTCTTATTTAGGATTTGAGTCCCACATTTCTACTCTGGTGCCTGCATTCAGGGTGACGGCAGTTTCCCAGTGCACTGCATATTGAAAGATCTGCACATGCGCAGTATCAACTGATGCTGTTGTACCATCAATGTGACATTCAATCGATGGTATAACAAGATCAAACGTCTCATTGATGGTACAACAATGCTAGTAAATGATGGATTTCTGCCAAATACAATGTTCTACCATACACTATGTGCTGTTTAACTATGTTTTTAAGATTAGATCCTTGACCCTGAAGAAGCCTTAACGGGTGAAATGTTGGTTTAGGAGGATCTATTTTTGAAAAAAGAAAAATGAACAAGAACTTTGTTGAAAATATTATTGGAGTGGCTGGCATAACTCTTTTCTTTGCTATCTTTTATCCCTCCTTCCTCAGAGGCAATCTCAGTAGCTGATTGGTGAACGGCCACTTGGGGGAGTCCCATCTCCCTCTTATTACTCTCCCTTGCAGGATACACAGGCTGGTGGATCAGCCTCCCACTCTCCCTTTCATCAGCTTCTGTGTGGTTATCACATGAGGCCCTAGCCGTCTGGCACAGGGTAATGACACATACTACCCCCTACTGAACATCATTTCCTAAAATAACATCCACAGTGAGTATGTCTGCTACAGCCACCTTTCATGCCCTTTCTCCTGCAACACCGCCAGTCTAGGATAACACTGGTTAGTGGCAGGGTTTTCTCCTCCCCAGTGAATCCCTTCACAGAAACAAACTGATTTTGGCAGGAGTTGCTCAGGCCCCACCAAATCCCCTTTCACCAGGGTAAGAGATGCCCCAGTGTCCCTTAGCCCTCAGATCTGTACCCCATTTACTTTATCTGGATGCATGTGCTCCCTCATATTCACAGGAATAGCTTCTATACAGTTGAGAGCCAGTTCAGCTGGAGGGACCCCTTTCACACCTTGTGTCTTTTGAGGACACTGCCTGGCAGTATGCCCTGGCTTCTTGCAGAACCAACATTCATCATTTTTCTTGTCCCCAAAATCCCTTTTTGGTGCACTGCGGTTCTCCTCTTTTGGAAGAGGAAACGAGGATTTTAGCTGCCCTGAAGGCTTGCTTTTCCACTTTGTCCCTGCTGTACCTGCTCCTCCGCTTCCCTTCGGAGGTGGCCTGCTCCTGTCATCGTGATCAGCAAGCTCAGCAGTGTGTTTTGCTGTCTAAGGATCCCAGGTTTTTAGCTCAGCTGGACATGCCCAAAAGAACTGTTCCAACATTACAACCTCCTCAATTGCCTCCACAGAATTAGGTTTTACCCCTTCCCACCAATGTTTTAAAAACTGGCATTGTTTTGAGGCGAGTTCCTCAAAGATAATTTCGTTGCCCTTCCTGAGCTTCCAAAATGTTACTCTGTAGGCCTCAGGAGTTAAATCATACTTTTTAAGTAAAGCACTCTTTAATTTATCTTAATCTTTGCAGTCATCATTGTCCATTTGACCTTGCGCCTCATGCCCCTTGCCAGTAAGCAGCGGGGATAATTGAAAGCTCCAGGCCTCTTTGGGTATCTTTGCCTGAATACAGACCTTCTCAAATGACTTAAAAGATGCGTCCGTGTCCTCTCCATCTTTAAATTCTGCAATCATGGAAGGATCAGAGGGAGGCGATGTTAAGGAATTTGTGGACGCTTTGCTGCATACTGCACTGGAGCTACCTAAGGACTTAGACCTACAGCTTGAAAGGGTCCGTAGAGCGTCAGCACCTAAATCAAGTACTCTAAATGTGCCTCTGAGGTCTATCATTGCAAGATTCAATAACTATGCCACCAAAGAAAATGTTCTCCTTACAGCATGATGTAAGCAAACAATATTTTATGGACAGACACATTTTTACATCGATCACAATTCTGCCCCTAAAACAATGCACCTCAGAAAAGCATACCTTCCATTACTGCCTGTGTTAAAAGCAGCTGGCCATAAATTCTCTACCCTGTACCCTGCCTGTCTCATGGTACATCTGCCTGAGGGAAAGAGGGAGTTTGCCACAACATTGGAAGCCAAAGTGGAACTCTCTAAACTAGGACTGAAATGTCCAGACAAACCGCTGGAGCAGCGGGATCCCTCCATGAGGCCCTCACGTTGGCAGTCTAACCAAACAAACAGAAGAGGCAACAGAACAACATCGGAGAAAGTATATTAATGTATGTTTTCTGGTATAATTTTACTTACCATAATTGATAAGTGTTTTGTGTTAAAGGTTACCTAGAGTTAATGTTTCTCTGTTTTGTTTTTTCTCTTTTATTTTTTTCTTCTCTTTTGATGTTATATGCTTCAACTATATATGTAAAGTTTGCTGTATTAAAGTGAAAAACTAATAAAATATGAATTATAAAAAAAAAAAAGAACAACATCAGAGAAGTGCAGAAAGCCCTGGCTGTGTGCCGCAGAAATGACCTTACTGCAGTGACCTGAAGGGAAGAGACGTTTAAATATTTTTGGGACATCGCATGTCATAATTCAGGTGGGTGCTTAGCGGGTGGGGGTACTCTCGACAGAGAGTTTTCCTCTTTTTCCCCTGTATCCCTTCCTCAGTGGCTCGACTCTAGGCTAAGAGCGGTCCCTCTAAATTCTGGGCCTGCATTAAGCCACTTGCTGGCTATGCGGGAAGGAGACCAGGGCTACCTCCCCCCTCCCACTTAGCCTTTAAATAAGGCCTATTAGGCTAATAGCATTGTTGTTTATGAGTCAAAAAACTATGGCAGACCGCAGAAGGGAACAAAAAAAAAAAAATTTTTATTTGTCCATGCTCTTTAAAGCAGCAGTGCAACGAAAATTAGTTAAAAGTTGATCCCACTTTTTTTCTTCCTAATTGATGCCATATGTCTTCCAGATTATTTTGGCGGTGACATTTTCAGTTTTTATTATCATTTAAGAATTTCATGAACATTTTAAAGTAATTATTTCTCAAGAAAAAAATATGGGCACCTCATTTCTGCATAGAAATAATACTGAGGACCCGGGGAGGATAAGAGTCCAGGCAAAATTGCAAATGTACAGTGCACAGCATAGGAAGCATCCAGAAAACCCAAATCAACAGTTCTGCCAATATTTTTTATAACCATCACAGAAAATTAGCTTTTCAGATTAACTTTTTTCATTGCACTGCTGCTTTAAAGGAACTAATAATTTCAGAGACTTATGAAAGATTCCTTTTGCATTTTAAGTTTTACAGTCTGGGACTATTCTGGTAACTGAGCTGAACTATTTCTTTAAGGCCTCCCTGCCATCTGTTCCGCACTTTAACATGGCTTTTTCTTTCTTTAGCTTGCATGGCAATTATGGAGTAATGGTATGGGGGGTGAGAAATGAGACAGGATGTGGAGTCTGCTCCGAGGAGTGCTATCCTTCCCTAAATATGGTTTTATTTTTTTTGGTAAGTCCTTACTTTTTTGGATACACTTTTCTGGTGTCCTGGAGGCCCTAGCCAGTTATGATCTGGGACTACTGTACCTCCATCTCCAGGAAGAGCTCGACAACTACATAGGGCTCTTCATGAGGGCACAGGGAGGAACTGATATAACTCCCCACTTATGGAAGTCACTGTTCTACTCAATGACAAGGTTTTTCTAATCGATGTCATTTATAATGTAAATAGCTTTGTTGTATTGAAAGTCAGGCTGTTTACTGACTTACGGTTATATGTAAAAATTCAGATTATAAGATATATGGGATATCTGGGAAATGCATGGACATGATATTCAATGCAAATGGATGAGTAACAAATATAATTTACAGGAGACTGTTAGAAATATAGATTTGGCTAGGCAGAGCAATCTGACCTTACCACAGAAGATTCTTATCAAGGCTTAGATTTTAGTTGGAGACTTTTGATTATAAACCATTAAAGTAGATGGTTACCTCGTGCAGCCTGGGAAGAGGTTGTCAGATTGTGTCCTGTCCACCAGAGGGAGCTCTTTCCTTTTATTAATCAGTTATGATGGATCCTTCAATAGAGCTTTTATCATTGAACATTAATGGTATTAATAATCCTATCAAGCACTCCAGATTGCAGCAGTACTTATGCCAGCAGAGAGTGGATCTTACTTTTTTACAAGAGACACATTTGTCTCATTCAGAACACCAGAAACTTTCTGCTGGTACTCTGTAATAGCTTCTTCCAGTACGACTGGCAAGCATAGGGGCACTGCCATACTGATCCCTGCAGGAACACCCTTTTTGAAAGAAGCTGAGAGGATTGATTTTAATGGCTATTTCACTATTGTTCGAGGATGCCTCTATGACTCAGCTGTTATGATGGCGAGTGTATATTTTCCCCCAGGGGTCCCTCCGGTTCATATGAAAAGGTTCTTCAACCAGCTTATAGATATACAGCAGGGTATAATTATAATAGGGGGTGGTTTTAATATAACCCTGTTCCCCCATCTAGATGTCTCTCATCCCCATAAGCACAGAACTAGTCCCTCTCAGAAATACCTCAAAGCCCAATTGCCTGTGTTGGGTCTGACAGATGTATGGCGGCAAATTTTCCCTACAAAAGAAGGATTTACTTATTTTTCTTCTAGACACCATACCTCCTCTCACCTAGACTATTTTTTCTCTCCACAGAGCATGTCTAAAAAATTAGAGATATTAGGCTAGAAGCCCGTCTCCTATCTGATCACACCCCGATTATATTAAAAATAGAAATTGCAGCACTTAGGAAGACTACCCTCTGGAGGCTGAAAACCTCTATCTTGAAAGACCCGAGTTTAAGACACTCATGGAAGATCAGCTCCCCCAGATAATTCAAAAAAATCAATCCCCAGAGATTTCCCCAGCAGTGTTGTGGGATACGGTGAAGGCTGTCCTTAGAGGTGAGATAATTTCATATACAGCTCAACAGGAGAATTAGAGAAACCAGATACAGACAATTGCAAGATAGCCTCGCAGAGCTTCAAAAAGCTAGAGAGGAAGGGCACATAGTTCAGACTACAGAACTGAGGAAAGTGCAGGCTGAGCTCCAAAAAATTCTGGACCTGAGGGTACAGGCTACACTTTTATATACTAAAAGCACTTTTTACGAGTGAGGACCCAGGGAGCCAGGCATTTAGCCAGATACACCAGAATGTTCAAGCAGAAAGCCACACTTACTACAATTAAGGATCCTAGATCTAGTATCCTTCTCCATTGGGGTCTGGAGATAGAACTGGCTTTTCAAAAATGTTATACAGAATTATATTTTGAAAAGCATCCCCTTCCCCCCTGGAGATTGAAAGTTTTCTTAGTAAGCTACATATTCCCAAGCTCTCTGCGACACAACAAGCCTCACTACTGAGTCCGATTACTAGGCAGGAAATCCATCTGGCTATTAAAAAAAACAAAACCATGAAATCCCCAAGCCCTGATGGCTATTCTGTCGAGTGGTACAAGGCTTTTCCCCCTTTATTAGGCCCCCTGCTGCTACAGGTTTTTCAAGATGTTCACTATGGTGGACCACCTCCAGACTCCTGGCACTATGCTGTGCTTTCGGCTATACCAAAACCAGGAAGAGATCCTCAATCCCTAGAATCATATAGACCTATATCTGTACTTAATTGTGACTAGAAGATATACATGTCTATATGAGCCCAGCACCTTGATCATACTTTACCAGAAGTAATCAATATGGATCAGGCAGGCTTCTTATGACAGGCAAACCGCAGATAATACCCTCAGAACATTCCATCTGATGGACCATATGACCCCGTAGCTGTCTCCCTTCAGTACTAGTGATTCTAGATACTTTTAAAGTTTTTGATAGGGTCTGTTGGGAATTTATCTGGAGGGTCTCGGAGGTCTTTGGATTCCCAGAGCAATTTGTTACATGGCTTAGTCACATATGTTCTGCCCCAAAGCCTTTTTAAAAATCAATGGAGCAATTTCCACTCCATCCCTTTAGAGCGAGGCACCCATCAGGGATGTCCTCTCTCCCCATTATTATTTGCAGTTTATATTGAGCCTTTAGCCCTGGCGGTCCGACAGTCAGATGATGTAAAGGGAGTTAAGGTGGGAGAGGATACCTTCACAATAGCCTTATATGCAGATGATGTCCTACTGTCTCTGTCAGACCCAGAACACTCTCTTCGAGCCCTCTGGAATATTATTACTCAGTTTTCATTAATTTCAGGATAAAAGATAAATTTAACAAAAACAGAGGTCTTGACTTTCTGCTTTTCCCCCTCTCCGTCACTTCGAGCCTATTTACCATTCAAGTGGTGGGGACAAAGCTGAAATATCTGGGTATACAGTTACCTCAGAATATTGATCATACTGTCCTGATAAATTATTAACCCCTTACTCAGACAATAGAGAATGATCTTCATACTTGATCTCAATTACGTCTCTCTTTCTATTCGAGGACTGAACTAATTCAAATGAATATATTGCCCAGACTACTATATTTGTTTCAAACTATTTCTGTCTTGCCCTCCTTCTATATTTTATCTCCTGGAATAGGGCCTTAGCTCGATTTGTCTGGGCTGGCATGAAACCTTGTGTTCGTTGGTCCATTCTACAGCTCCAAAGAGACAAAGGAGGGTTGGGGCTACCTGATCTGGGTAAACACGCATAAGCAGCTACCCTGGCTAGGATACTGGGGTGGATTGATCCAAATTACAGAATACCTTGGAAAAAGCTAGCGATTACCCTTAACCATATTCAAGATATTAAAAATGTTTTGTTTGATCTGGGAGAGCCCCTCCCAGTTTGGAATGGTTATCACAGAGGACTGCAGAATAGCTTAACAATCTGGGACAAACTCAGAGCCTCTCAGGAACTTGTCATGGTTTTTAATTTTTTACGACAGCTTAGGTCAGAGGCGAAGCATTTTCAGGTTCCCCTAATTGAGACCCTTAATGGCTGGCATAACAGATATTTAACTTTCATTTTTCAGATATTAGACAACCAGGGTGCATTACCCTTTTCCACATTAAGAGACACCTATGGGCGACCACCAGAAACTAATGTAGCTTATCAGAAGGTACTAGCTTATTTGGTAAATAAGGCTCCTCAATGGAACCACCTTCCTTCTCCATTTCCACAGATATTGACACTAATTATATCTTCTATAAAGGGAATAACCCCACCCCACTTGGTTGGAGCACTGTATAAGAGACTACAGAAGGTTAATAAGGACTCAACTTTGGGGTCCTAGCTGCCTGGAACCGGGAATTATTCGCTCTGGTCTCGGTAGATCTTTGTTTCAAACATGTTAGGCTATCCTGTGGAATATATCTTAGCACCATACAGGCGGGAATTGCCTGAAAAGTCAGGTTTATATTTTTCAATACACTGGCAAAATTTGTAACTGGACCAGTGGGAAGCTGCTGGAGATCTTGTGGGGGAAAAGAAGGCTGGACATGTACACATTTTCTGGTCATGCCTGGTGCTCTGACCATTTTGGGGAGAGGTGGCGGAAGCCCTGGGGGAAATGGTGGGAGAGGAGGCTGTCCTTACTCCTGAACTGGTCTTGCTTCCGATACCTCCTGCAGACCTCTGTTTTCCAAAGGGCTCTCTTTCAATTACTTGTATACTGTATTGATAGCTAAGAAAGCAATTACCAGATTATGGGTCTGGACTTCACCTCTGACCAGAAATGACTGGTTTACGATTATGAAAGAAGTATATTATCTTGAAAGACTGGTAGCCAGCCATTTAAATAGAAAAGATAAGTTTGAACTCCAGTGGAGGAAATGGGTTCTCTATATACTGTATCTGTACAAGATCCTCATAAAGACCTATTATTTTAGTACCAGTATACAAGGATCTCTATCAGGGTGGACTTATCTATGGCTGTATATGAATTACGGTCTTGTGCCCATAACTGTAATGCACTGTGTGCTGCTTGAGTCATGCTTGATTGTATTATGTGATCTCTACAATGTACTGTATCCCATCTGTCTTTTACATATTTTAAAACAAATAAAAATACAATTTAAAAAAAAAAAATTCTGCAATCAATTTAGATTTTAACTTATACCTCAGCCCTGGAGTTTCATGTTCACCCCCACCAACTACTTGCTTTTTTTTTTCAATTTAAAGTTTATTGATACGTTTTCCACAATAAAAGGCAGTTTAAGTGACAGTGACATTGACATTCCGATACAATGTAAACGGATAACTGCCTGACCCACCCTTCCTTCCCCTTACTGCAGTAACCCAACCTAATTCCCCTCAAATGCCAAGCACTTTACTTAAGGTCTTACATGACAATGTAGCCCGAGATATACTTAGACCTGAGCCAGAGACATTAGAGCGTGAAGGGGATCCCAGATTTTGGTATAAACTGCCGATCTATTGTGAAGACTGGCAATCGCTTTTTCTGTGCAGATTGGGCAAAATTTCTTTAACCCATTCCTGCACAGATGGAGAGGACTTATCTTTCCAGTGGCGTAAAATGAACTTCTTAGCTGATAAGGCAATCATGAAAATGTGAAACTTTCTTACTTTAACTCTAATAGATGATAAGTCCCCTAACAGACAACTCTCGGGAGTAAAGTACTCCTGAAGGCCCAGCAGAGGATCCAAGAAAGTCTTAATTGAATCCTATAATGGGGAGATTTTAGGACAGGACCAAAACATGTGGAGAAGTGTTCCTTCTTCCTGCAAACATTTATTGCATATATTAGAATTCAGATAACCCCACTTCTGTAATTTAACCGGGGTGTAGTACAAGTTATGTAAAATATGATATTGCATGAGACGCAGTCTGTCTTGAGACATATGTTTATGACATGATCTCCACAGAGAATGCCAATTCAAATAATGTTGAGGGAAAAAATTATTCCAGAATCTTGTAGGTCCAAAGGGACCCCCGTATTTTTTGTGAAACAAAACCTGAAATAGTTTAGAAATTACACCTGAAGATCCGGAAAGTGAGGAAACCTCAGGTATCAGAGAAGTGATGGTCTGGGAGGGAGGAGTATTACCGAAATTAATTACAAGTAAATGCCTTAACTGTATAACTTTAAAATGAGAGGAAACTGGAATGAGAAATTTCTTAATAATATCTCCCACTGATAACCAATGCCCCTCTTCATCCGTAAGAGGAAGAAGCTTCCCATCTCCTAATTGGGACAACCATTGACGGGAAATCTGGTTCTTGTTAATAGTGAAAGATGGGGAATTCCAGATAGACTGGGCCAGATCCCGGTGAGGGGAATATTGCAAAAATGAATACATTTGTAAGTAAATCTTTAAAGAAGTCAATATTATGGGGCACTCCTCGGTCATACGTACTTGGGGGAATTTAAGGAAAAATAATGTAAGGGAGTCCAGATTCTTGGACTTGATTGCATCCAGTTCTATTCTAAGCCAAACCGGTTGCTCTTTTTCTGGGCCGGAGGATTCCCATCTCAGACATTTGGTAAGTGACTAGCCCAGTAATATATAGCCAGATGGGGAATTCGTAAACCCCCCTCCAGTTTCGGGGCTGCCAGCTTATGATAAGCCAACCGAGGATATCTGTCGGCCCAGATAAATCTGGTGAATATGCCATGTGACTTTTTAAACCAGAGTAAAGGAATAAAAGTTCACTTGGGAGCTTAAGCAACAGGTTGGTAGAAAAGAGGCCAGGAGTTATATTTTGTTTTAAACTGAAATATTTGAATAGTTTGTTAGTGAAATTAGTTCTATGTGTTAAAAATTATTACCTTGAATTTGAACTGATACTTGGGCTGTGATATTGTAGGTTTGGGGGATAGATGTTTGGCAGGGAAAATTAGAAGGTAATTTAAATGTGTTTGCCTGGTGTTTGGTAAGATGTTTTGTAGGCTTACTTAAATACTGAAAAGCCACTGGGGGGTTGGGATTGAAGGGCTAAGTATTTCTGTTTGGGACTGAAATTTTGAAGCAACAGGAGTTGGTGGGCCTGTGACATCATACGGTACCTGGAGTCTGCTTACACACACTGTTAGTGGGACTGAACACATACTGGACTGTATGTGTTTGTGAGACTTGGGAACTTTGTTGGTGGGGTTGAAATTGGGTTTGTAAATAACTACAGTCAGTATAGAGAGAAACTGTACCCAGGAAAGGGACTGAGAAAAGGGGTGTGCTATTATAAACAGAGGGGATAATCAGGGTGGCCATATTCCACCATGGCAGGCATCTTCGGAAGGGTTGTAGGCTGCACAGGCTGTGGGATGGCAATAATTCTAAATTGGGCCTGAGAGAGGGAGGCTGCCCACTCTGTAGACAGCTATCTTGTATTAGGAGTGAGGTATGTTGGTTAAGGAGTAAGCTGGGGAGCTGGGGGTGTCCAAGGATAAGGGTGTGGATATGGGCAGCAGAAGGGTGGGGCTGAGGGAGGCTGGGGCAGCGCCTGAAATTACAGGACATTATGCTACAGCAAGCAGAAGGGGGATATTAGGACAGAGGACCCTTAGATAGGGAAGTTGATGCTAAGGGAAAGTGTACAGGGTGAAAATTCTGAATTCAAGGAGACTGGAGGGAAACAGGAGGGGCTGTTGTGCGGAAGCCTAAAACAGCAGACTGTGGGAAGGAGCTCCTAAGGTGAACAGTGCAAGAGAGGAAGAAGAGGGTCAGTTTAGAGATGCAGTCAGGGAAACTCGGGTTACTTGATGGAGGCTGACATAGAGTGTCACAATAAATTTGAGATACTAAGCATCCTAGAGGGGGAGGAAGGGGTTGGTGGAAATGAGGAAACTTATACAGAGGCCGGGGGGAGGGAGTCAGATACCCATAGGGCATCACAGAACAGCTATGGAAAGGATAGACATAGTCCCAGAGGGAGAAGGGGAAACATATATGTTAAGCAAATGGGGGAGATGCAACATATTCCAGACATGAGGGAGGAGAGCATGATTGGAGAGGAACTGGGAGACAAGGAGGTGGGAGAGGAGCCCCCCTTCAGCAGGAAGGTCAGTACCAAGGATGGGGCCCTAGCTAAAGGGGACCCACAGAGAGCCTCTGGAGACAGGGGTACTATTACAAGGGGGATGAGGGTGCGGGGAGGAAACCATCAGGGCCAGGATAAGTTCAGAAAGGGTTAAAGGGACACCTATTCAGAGGGGTTTGAGTTAAGTGGGCAAAATAGCAAGGGAGGCAGAAAGGGAGGGTGACAAGGGGTCTCTAATAAGGCAGGAAGACTCCATGAAATTGTGATCATGAATAAAGTGGGAGGGGGGCTGAGAGGGCATAGTGGAGGTAACCATAAGGATGATGGCGGTGTTAAGGTTCTGTTACTGGGAGACTCGATGATTAAGGGAATCCATTGGGAGGGACAGGGGGATGGATGCCATAGCCAGGTGAAGGTAGTGAGTATCTCTGGGCTGACAGTGCACAGAGCAAAGTTCATGGTGTATGAAATGGTTAGGGATTGTGGAGGGAAACCGGATTTCCTGGTGCATTTGGGAACTAATGATCTAGAGGGAAATAGCATTATGGAAATCCAAGCAAGGTTCCAAGAACTTGCCAGAGTCTGTCGGGATAATGGATGCAACATTTCCTTTCGGAGATATTGCCAGTACCAAAGGCCTCAGTGGAGAAAAAATGAAGCTCACAGAGGTTAATGAATGGCTCAGGAAGTAGGGTGAAGAGAATGGGTTGGGGGTGTTAGGGAACTGGAATGGAGTTTGGGAGGATAAGGGACTATATGCCAAGGACAGGTTTCATCTTGCCCCATTAGGGAAGGAAGTCCTTAAACAGGGGATGGCTGACTACATACAAGAAAGGTGGGGTTTAAACTTGTAAGGGGGGATAAGGGAGGGGCTGACCAGAAGCCCTCCCCTCCAGATGAGGAGTAGCCTTCAAGCCCAAGGGGAGGAAACAGACTGGAGGTGGAGGTTTCAGGAGGAGCAAGGAGGATGGAGTATAAGGAATCTGGGTGGGGTTCAGACAAAAGGATCAGGGATAAGGGTGGGGGTTAGTGTTAGTGTTAGTAAATGCCAGGAGTTTGGGAAACAAGTTGCCAGAGTTCCAGGCCATGCTGTTCGAGGAGGGTGGATGTGCGGCAGTCACGGAACGTGGGCAACAAAAATCATGACTGGGACCTAAATGTCGGGGTACACTATGCTTAGGAAGGATAGAAAGGGCAGAGGGGTGGAGGGCTATGTTCATTAGAGATGACATAGAAATTGCTATGGTAGAAGAGGCAAAGGAAACGTGGAGGCCTTATGGGTCACTCCACGATCCCCAGCAGGAGATAAGGTCAAGCTGGGTGTAGCATATAGGCCCCCGGATGAGTGATGTTCTAGAGGATGGTTTGCTGGACAACATCATTGCCCAGTGTGGTCCAAAAGGGAAGGAGTGGTGTTGATGGGGACCTTAATATGCCAGGTACTAACTGGGAACCATGTCCTCTAAGGTGGCCAAGGAGCAGAGGCTGCTGGATGGCTTCCAGGATGTGTTCTTAACACAGCATGTGATGGAGCCCACAAGGGAGGGGCATGTCCTGGATGTGGTTCTGGCAGATGGGGATCTGGTAAGGGACATGGTTGTACAGGACCCCTGACTGGGAGTGACCACAATACTGTCTGGTTTCAAATAAGCATTGGGAGAGTGGGGTGAGATCTAGGACACTGGCAGTGGACTTCAGGGGGCAGACTTTATGGGCATGGGAAATATTCTCAAGGATCACTTGAAGGGATTACCTCAACAACAAGTGTGGAAAGGAGATGGGAGGTCATAAAGCGGGACTTCATGAGGCAGTCAGGATCTGCGCTAAGTTGAAGCGTAAGAGGGCAAGGTCACATAAACCATGCTGGTGGTCCAGTGAGGTCCAGGTAGCAGTCAGAGAAAGAAGGCGTTCAAAAAATATAAAACAACAAGAGGGATAGGGATAAGGAAATGTACCAGCTTGCATCTAGAAAAGTCACCCGTATGGTGAGGGGAGCAAAGTCCAGTAAAGAGCATCGGCTGGCACAGGGATACATGGAGGGAAAAGGGTTCTTCCGTACATTGGGAGCGGAGAAAACTAAGGGCCATCTCAGCAGATTGAGATCAGAAGGAGGGTGGGTGGAAGAGGCGAGGGACCAGGCAGAGGTATTTAACGAGTACTTTGCCTCTGTGTTCACTAGGGAGGGGATGGGATATCTACAAAGCAAGGCACAAAGGGGATAGAAGCGGCAGGGAGTGGGATCAGGGGAGCAGCAGAAATGGAGCAAAAGGGAGGGAAAGGTACCCCAGGGGTGTCGCATCTGGATAAGGATAAAAAGACCAGTAAGGTGGAGGGGACGGATGATGCCATCCCCACCAAAAGGGTGTGGTTTGCCCTCAAGGCCCTAAAGAAAGACAAATCTCCTGGGCCGGATGGCATTCATCCGAGAGTACTATGGGAATTGGCGGACATACTGGCTGCACCCCTGGGAGCTTTTCAACAGGTCACTTGAGACAGGAGGTACCTAGGGATTGGCGAGAGGCACATGGTACCAATCCATAAAGGGGGTCAAGAAGTACCAGGAAACTATAGACCCATCAGTTTAACCTCGTGGTGGGAAAATTAATGGAGAGTATACTAAAGGAACGATTGGGGTTTACTTGGAGGAGGTGGGAGGTCTGGATAGTCGGCAGCATGGGTTTGTGCCAGGTAGATCATGTCAAACCAACCTTGTAGAGTTCTATGAATGGGTAACATCAGAACTGGATAGGGTAAGCCTGTGGATGTATTATTCTTGGACTTCAGCAGACGTTTGACTCTGTCCCCACAATGGTCTGGTGGAAAAACTGATGGGGTTAGGAGTAGGCCTTTGATGGTCAGATGGATTGAAAACTGGATAGCTGGACGACTCAGAGAGTAGTGGTCTGTGGGGAGCTCTCGAACCCTACAGAGGTTGGTAGGGTACCACAGGGCTCGGTCCTGGGTCCAATCCTGTTTAATGCATAATATCAGACATCAGGGATGGTATAGGGTGTGAAATGAGTCTCTTCATGGATGACTCCAAGATGGGAGCAGTAGTTGAGGGAGAAGAGGGAGGTTGGCCCTGCAAGGGACCTGACACCCTGGAAAGCTGGGCTCACACATGGAAATTAAATTTCATTATCACCAAGTGCAAGGTGTTGCATCTTGTTGGGGAAACCCTAAACACAGGTACACCCTGGGAGGGAGGTGCTGGAAGCCTCAACAGGGGAAAAAGACCTAGGGGTCATGGTGGATACATGTATGAATAACACTGAGCAGTGCAGGAGCAGCTAGCAAGGCAAACAGGATGTTGGGATGCATCGCATGAGGGGATCACCTCTAGGAGCAAGGAAGTGATTCTGCCACTGTACAATGGACTGGTTAGACCACACCTTGAGTACTGTGTACAGTACTGGAGACCACACTTGAAGAGGACATACAGCTCCTGGAGGGTACAGAGGAGGGCAACAAAGATGATACGAGGGCTAGGGGATTTGACTTACGAGGACAGACTTGAGGAGCTCTGCCTGTTTCATTGGAGGAGAGGAGAGACAGGGGACATGATTGAGGTCTTCAGTACCTCAAGGGAATAAATAGGGTAAACATGGAGGGATCTTTAGACTAAAGCAGGGAGGCATCACCAGAGGGCATGGTTTGAAGTTGGAAGGTGGAAGGGTGAGGGGAAAAGAGGAGGAGGTTTTTCACTGAGAGGGTGGTGGACCCTTGGAATGCTCTGCCTGGTGAGCTGGTTCAGAGATCCACAGTGGAGAGCTTTAGAAAGGGTGGGACAGACACAGAAAGAGGATGTATCAGATGATGGCCTGTCCCGGGGGGGTGGGGATGGATGATAGGGGTTTCTGGAGCACAAGGGATGGGAGGGTCTCGGCACCCAACTAAGGATCTAGGTTCGAGCAGACTTGATAGACCATAAGGCCTAATCTGCTGGCAAATAGTATGTTAGTATGTTAAAAGTGTTGAAAAGAGATAATGGATAGAAAATTCTAGGAAATATGCTCATCTTAGTTATGTTGATCCGACCCCATAAAGAAATAGGAAGTTTGGACCACCTTTTGAGGTCGTGAGCTATCAACTGTGAGAGGGAATCCAGGTTTTCCTTAAACCATGTTAGAGGATTACGAGAAAGCTTAATACCCAAATATTTAAATGACCTGGAAGTCCAGCATAAACCAAAAGGACTAATGTCATTTTTGAAAACTTTATGGTTTAATGGGAAAAATAAGAATTTACTAGCATTCAGTTTGTAACTGAACAGCTTACTAAATCTTGCTATTTCCCTTAGCAAAGCCAGAACAGAAGATACAGGGTGAGATAAGTGTATCAGCGAGTCATCCGCGTATGCAGTGACTTTGATTTCATGCCGCCCAACTCTAACACCCTGTATAGAAACATTATTGAGAATATTTTGAATGAGAGGTTCCAAATGTAAGTTAAATAACAAAGGAGATAAGGGACATCCTTGCCTAGTTCCTGAATGGAGTGAAAAGGGCTTAGAGAAGGCCCCATTCGCAGAGATTCTTGTGGTAGGGTTTTTATAATGTGTGGCAATCTATGTTCCCCTAAGGTGTGCGCATGTGCACCCGCACAGCAGTCAGAAATAACCCACACACAGCTTTAGTAGTAGCGCACAAAGCAGCTGACAGGGATCCTCATGTTCATGAAGTAGTGACTACAGTCATCACTCAGATTTAAGACTCGGACAGCAGGACATGAAAGTGAATGGGAAAGAAACATTGTATGCCCACCCCTGAGGCCACAACTGATTAACTTTAACAAGCGAGCAGTTAACAAGCCAGACATCTCGCTCTTGCTCCACTTATTGAACAATGGAACTGAGCTGCAAAATTCCAACCAATCAGCTTTGCAGTTACAGCAATGTTTTTGGCTTGACACCTCTTTTCAGTAAGACAGTACTTGATAATGAACAGTACTCCCCTGCTGTTCACAGAAAGGGCATTTTTTATTTGTTTGGTAGATTGCCCCCAACAAAGCAATGCGAGAGATTCTCTGACATAGGGTGTATGTAAGCATTAATCACTGATGAAGGTGGCATCTAATGGGAAGTTAATGCACGGTTGGGACCGTTGTGGCACGAGACCAGAGGACGAGGGCATACAATGGTCCAACCATGCATTAACTCCCCATTAGGTGCCACCTTCATCTGTGATTAATGCGCTTGTAACATGGAGATGTTCGTTATTACTGTGGACTATGCAGCCTGCTCCTCATATGACACAAAACACAACGCCAGTTGCATGAAGTACTGTGATTTTTATTCTTACTGTCAGATTTGTGCACAGTGCTCTGTTATATGCTGATGTCATTCTGATTCTTTTTTACTACAGGGAACTACTGTTAGTGTCTTAGCGATTCATGCACATTTCAATGATTTCTGTGTGGCTGTTGTACGAGACTGTGTAGGAGGACTGTGATTCTCTCACTTGGAAACTCTGCACAGCCGATCGCTCTGTCATTTGCATACGCGTGTCATCATTCTAGGGCTCGGTTTCCGGTGTCTGTCCTACTCCCTCTCCCTTTGCCACAACTGCTTCTCCTACCTTTCTGCCATTACTCCGTGTCTCCCCTGTGGTGTCCGTGTCTCACGCTTGGCCCATAGTTAAATTCCTTGGTGCCTTGGACGGTGAGATGTGGCAGCTGAATGCGTTTGATGTGCCTCCTTGTATGTCTGTCTCCCTATGTCCCTCACCCTAGTTCTCCCCTGCATTTTTCTACTCCTATCTCGCTACTTCCTATATCTATGGCTCTTTCTTTCACCACTGCCAGCTTCACACCCCGCTACTTCTCTTCTGCTGGCTACTTTTGGCACTACAAGAGCAACACGGCATTATCGTCTCATAATGCCATGTTGCTCCTGTACTTCGTGACATGCTGCTGCCTATCAGCTTCCCCGATCCTCGCTATTACAATTCTGCCATGTTACAAATTATATTATTTCAGTTTTAAAGTTGCACAACTTCAGTGTGATCTGCCTCCTCCCCCAGCAGTGTCTCACATACAAAATGTGTTTATAATGGATTTAAAGGCTGGCCCAGTGGCGCTGAGGGTTGAGGCACTGGACGCCACACCTGGCACCACGCGACCCGGGTTCGGGAGTGAGCTCGGGTCGCCGGGGTTAGCTGAGGAGACAGGCTGGAGCGTCTGAGACAGCTCGCCTTCTCCGGGGAGGAAGGGACCTCTATACCGGCAAGCGGTGACCCTGGTGGAGACTGGGGAGAGCTACGCAAGTCGAGTCTCAGGGGGCATAATTGGCTGCTGGGTGGCGAAGCCGCAGCCAATCAACCCCAGAGGCAGCTCCTTCAGCCGGGAAGGAGGGGGTGACGCTATGGGATGCCAGAGGATGCCCTGATGCTTAGGCACGCAACATACCATGGGGGAATATGGAGGAAAAGTACTCCACCGGAGCCTAGATGAAGGAGCACCGAGCTGAGGGCTCATGTGCCAGCACCCACCCGCGAACCCAGGACCAGATAAGTACCCAAGATCTGGGGTCCCTGACCCACCCCACCCAGGGGTATTCCACGCAATGATGGGACTGGGGGAACGAGGGGTGCTGGCAGGGGCAGGGCTTCATGGGTGCTCCCGGGGGTTCGGCTCAGTGGAGGGAGAGAAAAAATAGACATTTCAAAAAAAAAAATAATGGATTTAAAGCCTCACCATTGAAAGTGTTTTCATTTTTTTTCAGTACAAGACTGCACATATGTTTAGAGAGATGAGATTGTGCTTCTCTTTAAAACAGGGTCTCACATTATACACACATTTGAGATTCAGTGAATCAGTGCTTGTAAAAGGTTGCCCATGCTGGCTACATGGGGATAGTAATTCTAAAATGGACAACAATAGCAGTGCAACAAATGTCCTTTTCATTTAATTTCATAAATTCAGACTGCTCTTAGTATGGATCCAGAATGGAAGAGAATTACAGTCTCCTAAATGCATCTCCTCTCTCATATCAGACTGACTCACTCACTACGTTGCAAAAATACATTTTAAACCCCCCACTGAGCTTGACAATACCCAGCATAGTTATTGTAAACCATACCTAGGGTAAATGACATCACATACAATTTTGCATGCATCCATCAAAGATCCCATTGCTAAGCACTGCTTTAAGAAGCTGTCCAACCCTGAATACCACATTGCCATAACAGTATTAAATGATGTACTTTTGGAGTTGGCAGAGTTGTTAAGATGTTTCAGAAAGTGGTCTAAAAGTTGAAGCTGTACAGATTGCTAGGGCAAAAATAAAAAAAGTTCAGAAGCCAGTACCTGGGTGAAACTGTCTACTGGAGCCCACCAGTAAAACTGCATTTGGTTAATTGCACAGCTGAAGTAAGCACAACAGCAATTTTGCAATTCATTGACCTGTTATGTGACCATCTGGACAGCTGATTTCCTGCAGGTGAACTTTCTGACTGATCTGCCTTTGATTTTGCAGCATTGCCACATTGCAGCTTTGAGTTTGGCTTATCAAATATTGAGAGACTGTACAGCAAATATCAGGACTATTTATTTTCATCAGTGGACCAGGCAGAAATTGTTAGCCAGTACAATGACTTCAGATTTATAGTTGCTGAAAAAATAAAGGAAGGATCATTAAAATCCTTTACTGACATGATCCACTTTGCTTTGACTAATGTGCACTACAGCATGGTGGCTAAACTTACTGATGCATGTGCTACATTCCAAGCTAAACATGAAGCTATCATGTATAGAGGTTCCTACACAGTCTTATCATTCCCCAGAAGAGATTTTCCATAGGGAGGTACAGAGTGAGAAGGCTACGATAGCACAGAGAGAAATCTTGGGAGTGGTAGAGGATCACGTACTGAAGCAGAGAGAAGTATGGCTGAGTAAGACCATAACTATCTTTGGGTGGAAGGTTTCACTCAAGGATTCTCATAGGAAAGTTAGGGAAGATCTGTTTCTGCTCTTGGAAAGGGCACTAGGATTTTATATCTCCAGAAATATGGTGGAGTCCATAAAGTTATATGGAGACCCTGAGCCCACAACACAGATTGATATTATGTTTAAAAATCCTCATACAGCTAGCAGCATGCTTTCTCTGGCCAGCAAGCTGGATTGTTTGGAAATACGTTTAGTCAACATGTTAGACTTGGGTGAAGTCTTTTCATGGTTTAAACAGACTAAGGATAGTCCAGAATCAATCTTAGAGACAGATAGCCCCCTGATTGACTTTGGAAACCTAATTGACCCTGATACCTACTCGCCGCTGACAGTTATTGATTCAGCCTGACAAATGCAGCCTGTAGATAATATCAAACAAATGAACTCTGAATGCCAGCTGGATTTGGATAAGGGAGCTGGGATCGAGATGTGGATGCCCTTTCTATACTTTTATGGAATATTGAGGGCATCCATCTTTAAAATAATTGACCCTGAAATAGTGAGATTTCTGGATAATTTTGATATTATTGGACTGCAAGAAACATGGTGTACAGAAATGTAACTCCCAAATTGTCTGGATATTCTATCTTTACTCTGCCAGCAACTAAAGATAATAAGTTTGGAAGGTTTAAAGGGGGTATTTCCTTTTTTATCAAAACTTTGCTAAATTTTCAGGTCACTAACATTTCTACTAAGTCAGAGGGTATTTTGGCTCTAATGAGTGGCAAGGGACAAGAGAAGATCATTCTCTGCAATGTATACTTACCCCTTCGCAATAGAGCTACTGATCCCGCTGACCTTTTCATATAGGATCCGAAAGTGGCACTTGATGAATTGTCAGATAAGAGTATACCTTGTTCTATAACTATTTTGGGAGACTTTAATGCCAGAATTCCTTTTCATTTCTTGGAGGATGTAAATTCAGATATGATCCATACAATATCTATAATTAATCCAAATATCTCATATACTAGGACTGCTGAGGATCTAAAATCTAACCTCAGAGGTAAGGAATTGCTAACGGGCTTAGCCAGTAGAAATTTTTGTATTTTAAATGGTACAACTCAGGTCGATCTAGTCAGATCCTTACCGTGTAGAGGACCTACTGGCTCTTCAATCCCTGATTAGGTTTGGACCAATTTGGAAGCAGTAAAGCTGATCCAGAAGTTAGAGGTCATGGATAGAGTGGAGTCAGCACACTGTGCCATTGCAATTAACATCAAATGCCCTTTTGGAACTTTAGGGAGTGAGGCACAACATGAAGAGAGTCTGGAAGTCATAAACAAGAGAAGGATTGAATGGGAGCCGATTCATCAAGCTAGTTTCAAAGAAATTGTTAGTACAGGAGTTTTAGGTAGTGTTCACGAGTTGGTCCTGGACAAAAGTAAGGCCTTTAATATTTTGGAGAATTGGGAAACTATTAATTCTTTACTTGGACCTAGATGTAAAACAACGTACCATCCTAGGTCCCTTTATAAAAGTTTTAGTTTAATTCGGTATGCCTACAGGCAAAGAAAGAGTTTGGAGGAAAACTAAGACAGCATAAGAAGAAAAGAAATAAGTCTGCTACAGATTTTAAATTGCTAAAGACTGAAAGAGAAAAATATAGGAAAATTCTTGAATGGGAGAGACATAACCATACTCAGGGACTTTGGGAAAAACTGAGGCAGGCTGTTTTGGATAGGGATGGAAGGCGATTTTGGAATACTGTTGCCAGGGATATAATAGACATGCAAATATAATTGAAGCCTATATTACACCTGAAGTCTGGGCATCTCATTTCTCCAAGCTCTATTATTCTCATGAAGAGCAGGAGACACCTGATGCTTTCAAAATACAGGAGGATGACATTTTTCCAAGACCTATCTTGATCACAGAGGATGAAATCCAGATGGCACTGATTGGCCTTAAGGCAAATAAAGCACCAGGGCCAGATGGGGTGCTAGGTGATCTCTATAAGGTTTTTACCAACTGATGGATTCCTTTTCTTCCTTTACTATTTAATGGCCTGGTTCAGGGGTACTCTTACCCTGCCAGTTGGGCAGGTAGTGTTATCTTCCCAATTTTTAAACAAGCATTTGTCAATGCTGAATGTTGGCTTGCTGGCATTGGCATTGGTAGTGCAGGAGTTAGACAGATGCATCATAGGAATGGCAGTGAAGTATTGAACTGATGCCAACCCACCCCCACCCTGCAGAGAGTGACAAGCATTATGGTGTCCCTTTGGGTGTTTGGTAGTGCAGTGCGGGAAAACATGTCAGGCAGGATGTGAGAAATGACAGCTGCACAGTTCATAAGGAGGTGTAAAAAAATGCCAGCGTTGAAAATGTGGCATGTAAATATACTAAATTTGTGAAGCTACTAGGGTGTGTGGGAAATATGCAATGCACGCTTGCAACACTGCCATTTTATGGGCGTTCAGCACCAAATTTTCAACATAGGCATTTTAGCACCTCTGCTCATGTACAGTGTCACTGTTATTTCCTCAAAGTGTCCCAAGAAGTGATTTCGCACAGCGACCACGCTATTCTGCGCCAGAAGTGCGAAAACACATTTTGGGCATGGTATGTCAAATGACGGCTGTACTGTTCATCAAGAGGTGTGGAAAAATGGCAATGGTGAAAATCCAGACTGATAATATCACAAATGCATGACGGTACACGCGTGCATGCAATCTACCAACGCATGCTTGTAACACAGTTATTTTGTGGAGTATCATCACCAAATTTTCAACATAGGCATTGTAGGTCCTCTGCTCATGAACTGTGTCACTGTCATTTTCATAATCTGGCCCAAACACTGATTTCCCACAGCGACTGCGCTATTGTGCGCCGGAAGTGCGGAAACACATTTTGGGCAGGATTTGGAAAATGACAGCTGTACTGTTCACAAGGAGGTGTACAAAAATGACAATGCTGAAAATCAGCAGTAAAATATTGTGAAGGTCATAAAATTCACGAGCCTGCATAGCAACTGCGTGCGAAAACTCATAAAACAGGCATTTGTTGGATTTTTCCACCAAATTTGGAACTTAGGCTTTTTAAGGGCACCTCATGAACACCACCACTGTCATTTCATTATGGGCTCTGAAAGGTGATTTCACACAGTGACTGCGAAATCACCTTTCGAGGCTGATAAACGCCATGACAGTGACAGAATTCATGAGGAGGAGCCCCAAAAACCCCATGTTGAAAATTTGGTGCAAAAATTCCAAAAAATGCCTGAGATATGCAACAAAGTTGAAAAAACCCTATCTAGCCCATTATACAGTTTACCGGCATTTCCTCAGTTCGCGGTCGGCTTTGAAGAATGCAGGCGTGTTCCCGTCCACGAAGATCATCGTGCCAGACTCCGGAGGTATGTATGGGGTGGGGGGTGGGGAGGCAGGGTGCGCAGTGGGTGGGTCCGGGTTGTGGGGGCAGGAGAAGTGCCGGGACCGCTTTTTAATTTACAGGTTTAAAAAAAAAGATGTCGCGGGACGTTTGCCACACTGGGGTGGGCTCCCAGCATGGTAGAAGGATGGCTGGGGGGGCATGGAGCCTACAGGGGATTGGGCACCCCCGTCGGCCATGGCATCAGTTGCCACGCTAGGGTGGGCTCCCAGCGTGGCACCCTGTACTCGGGGGAGGACAGTGGAGCCGATGGGGGATTGGGCACCTCCATCAGCCATGGCATCAGTTGCCATGCTGGGGTGGGCTCCCAGCATGGCACCCTGTACTCGGGGGGGGGACGGCACGTACGGGAGGTGTGTCATCTGTGCCACTGCATGACGAGCTTGTCTCTGATTGCAGTGGCACTTTGTTTAGAAGTTATGTCCACTTTACATAATGTTGGTGTCAGTGCTAGCATGCTGGCTTATTGGGGAATGAGGGATGCACCTACTGATGCATGCCCTGCATTCGCCCAACAGCAGCCGCGCCCCCAAAGCTGCACTCTCCCAATATGTTGATCAAAGCTTAAAGGCCGGGCAAGCCAACATAAAAAGAGGATCCGAATGATCCAAGGATGTATAGGCCTATTAGTTTGATGGATGTTTCACAGAAGATTTGGTCTAGGATAATTTTGGGCAGATTGCTGTCATGGGTCAAGGAGAACTCAGTATCGAATGAGGCACAGAACGGTTTCTGGAAGGACTGTTCTACAGTACAGCACTGTTATGTGCTTCAGCACCTGATCTGGAAGTATATTAAAGTGAGAAAAAACAGATTATATTGCTGTTTTGTGGACTTCTCCTTGGCCTTTGACAGCATTGGTAGAAACATCCTTTGGGCTACATTAAGGGATCTGAAGCTGGAGGCCTCACTTCTTGATGTTATTAATAGATCTTATGAAAATATGTGTGCAAGGGTCCAGTATAATCAATATGGTCATCTAACTGATAGATTTGAGACAAATGTGGGGACAGACAGGGGTGTATTTTGGCCCCCACTCTATTTAACATCTACATTAATACAGTCTTGAATCAGCTAGGTAACCTAGATTTCCACACTGCAAAAATTAATGATCAAAGGATTGAATGTTTAGCATATGCAGACGATTTAGTCTTGCTCTGTACTTCAGTCCTAGGTCTTAAATGAAAACTGGATCACTTTGAATCTCTCTGTTCTCAAAGGAAACTAAAAGTTAATCTCAGCAAGACCAACATTGTAGTTTTTGGTTCTCAAACCAAGAATACGGTAGGCTTTAGGCAGTGCTTAATTTGTAAAGAAAGAGTTGCCAGGGCTCTGAGTCCAAACACCAAAAGCTGAGGGGTCTGGGGCCTGGCATTATAAGCCTCAGAGTTTATATGCTCTGTGGTGAGTTTTGGGGTTATATTGCAGATAAAACACATTTCTATATCAGGCTCCCTGCCCCTGAATCCACGGGAAGAATTTTTTTTTTGGGGTGGAGTCAGGTTGGAGAGCCTGGCTGACCGGGCACTGATAAAGGATCATGGCTGGGCATGTATAAGTATAATGCAATGGCAAGATGCTGTGAATTGGCTCCAATGCCAGGGGTCTGGGGCCCGGTAGGCCCCCAGAAGCTCTTTGGTTTTAGATGCTCTGTAATGAATTTGGGGGGTTATATTTATATTCCAGATAAAACACATTTCTGTGTCTGGTTCCCTACCCCTGAATCTGGATAAGAATTGTTTTGGGGGTAGAGTCAATTATTGTAGAGTCTGGCTGACCACTGGTAAGGACTGTGGGCTTGTATAAAGGGCAAGATGCTGTGAATTGAACTAGCATAAGAACTAAATGAGGGCCCCTCAGAAGCTCTTTTGGTTTTGATGCTCTGTGGTGAGTTTTGATAGGTCATATTGCAGATAAAACATTTCTATTCTGTGCCAGGTTCCCTATCCCTGAATCCAAGGGAAGAATTTTTTTTGGGGACAAAGAATAGAAATGTGTTTATGTGCAATATATAACCCTGGCTAACACTCACCATAGAGCATCTGAAACCTAAGAGCTTTGGTGCCTATTGGTTCTTAGACCCCTGGTTTTGGCTTTGGGTCAATTCACAGCATCTTGCCCTTTATACTGGAGTTATGGTATTGGAGACTGTGGCTGACCTTACTAAGCAACAAATGTACCACATAACATCTAGCATGGTACAAGTAATAGAAGAACCAATTAAAACTGAAGCATGAAAAGGTTTTTATAGCTAAAGGATCATGGGCATGTAGAAGCTATGGCAAGGTACTGTGATCCAAAGGCCAGGAGTGGGTGGAAGGCCCCAGAAGTCTTGGTTTTAGAAGCGCTGTGGTGAGCTTTGGGCTTTAATTGAAGATAAAACACACTTCTGTTACATGTTCCCTTAATTGAAGATAAAGCATATTTTGTTACAGGTTCCCTATTAGGAACTCTGTAACGGAAGTGTGCTTTTATCTTCATAAAAGCCCCCAAACTCACCACAGAGCATCCAAAACCCAAGGGCTTTGGCCTACCTATAACATTAATTATGCTCCTGCAATTAATTTGTTAGAATGGGAGGTTAGCTGCTGAAGTAAGAACATTTTATAATATGACATTGACATGGTCTAATACTTATCAAACCCCAGGCCACCATGCACACCATACAATACCAGGCATTGAGCAAAGTTGTACCCTGCTAGATGCCATGTGGTATATGTTGTTGCTTAATAAGGAGAGTCTCAATATCCTGACTCCGTCCAGATGAAAAAATGTTCCCTCATAAGTCAAGGGATGCTCCCTTGACTCCTAGGGAACATTTTTATCATCTGGATGGAGTCAGGATATTGGAGACTCTGCCACCTTATTAAGCAACAACATGGAGGTACTAGGGAACCTGTAACAGAAGTGTGTTCTATCTTCAATAAAAGCCACAATACTCAAACAGACCATCTAAAACCCAGGAGTTTCTGGGGCCTTCATCAGAACAGGATATTAAATGTCTAGCATTGCACCATCTGTCTTTTTAAAAAAATATTTTTCTAGAAGATTTTATTTAGTTACCTCTTTTATTTTACAGGTCTTGACATGTCTTAATTGCCTTATCAGATAAGTATAAAACTTTTTAATCTGATGATTTACAAGTGGTTTAAATCCAACCCTTGTTTCTTTGTGTCCTGTTTAAATTTCTTGTTTTCCTTTGCAGGAATTCTCAGGAACAGACTCAGTTTGATGAATAGCTAATCCCCAGCTTGGATTGACCAGGTAAGAGACACTAATGTAACAATGTTCCTTAACAAAAGTTACTATAATATTTTATGCAAGTATCCATCATGATGTAATGGATGGTGGTGGTAGCTAGGCCACCATTACTTTATGATGGATGCTTGCACAAAATACTACAGTAATTTGATGTGTGTGTGGTAATACATGGTGAAAGTGTAGCACAAAGAAAAGAGTATATAACGCACTGTTTCAGCTGCTGCCTGCTAGCCAAAATACAGTTTCTGTATTAAGCTACAAATACCATTAAGTAAGCATCCATGTTGCTACACCAGTTTTGTAGGTTGCAGAAAGAAATTCTGAGTTTGGTTTGGTTTGTTCTCTACATATCGAGAAAAGACCATAGAATTTCCATATTTCTCTGGCTATCCTCATGTTTTCTTTCCTTACTTTGTGTATCATTGGCTGATCTGTGCCCTTCGGCAAGCCATGAGCGAACATAAGGGATGGGATTGAATTTCTTCAATGGTGGGCCGACTAGATTGAGGAATAGTAATGATGAAATAGTTTCAATAAGCATTGATGCTCGTGTTGATGTGCATATGAGGTTCATTTGGGAAAAGCCCTCACACTTGGCACTGGAGATAGCAATAGCGCCACAGCTGTCAAGAGGTACTTATACTGCTCCTGAATTTCTTTACCACCTGACTCCTTGTACACCCTGTATGCCCTAATGGTTTCACGAGTAGTACCAATAGCAAATCTTCTGCAAAGAGATTCAATCTCACTTTCTCCATACAGTGTAGGTAGCTCATCGGGCCAGTACTGCTTATATAGCACTTTCATTTCGGTGATCAGATTCTCATATCCAGTCTTTCACCAGTTGTGCCTCCTGTAGACAGCATACGTTTTCGTAAGTTGTCTGCTAAGCTGCGGAAAAATTGTCCTGGGTGAATCTTCTTGTCACAAACATTTCCTTCATGCAATAGGACACCCTGAAACATCCTTTCTTCTATGGCTTTCTCACACTGTGACAAAAATTTGCCTTGTTTTTCTACCATTGCGTCGAATACCGCTATTTGGCGGCAGATAGCTCGGTGTGCATCAACAATTGTACAATCGTGATGTTGCAATTCAAGAGATAACTCTGACAACTCCTGTAGGGCATCATACATAATTCCAAGGTTGCTGACAAACTGAATAGACGACAACCGTTTGCTTAGACCATGAGTAGGTTTTGCGGTTGTGCTGTCATGAGAAATGTCATTAGCCGCAGATGAAGTGCTTATAGAGAGCAGGGTAAGCATTCCTAACAGCCTCTACTGTTCTAAAGCTCGATGCAACCCACCGGTGTCTAACACTCTACCTATCTTGCAAAGCTGAATGTCAAGTGCTTCAGCGCATTCTTCAGCTCTAACCTATTTTTCCCAGATGTGCTATAAAGAGAATATAGCTTGTCTAACAAACTTTTAAAGTGATTAGTAGCTCCAACATCTTTCATGACATCATTGACTGCAAGCTCTAGGCGATGAGCAGAGCAGTGCCATGCTATGATATTTGGAAACATGTCTTGCAACCACTTCACGACACCTGTATTGCATCCAAACATCACTGAAGCTCCATCGCAAGCAACTGCTAAAAGGCACTTGGCAAGAAAGTTTTCATTTATGTTAATTTTTTTCAGCGCAGACAATAAACTGTTCACTATTCCCTCGGCAGTCAGATCCTGCAGCTCCACAAGGTCTACAAATAAATTAGCAGGAGACTCCATGCCAGGTAACATCAGTCGCATGTACACAATTAAAGCGCTCTTCTTGTTTAAAGCAGTAGCTTCATCAAGTAAAAGACTCACTTTAGGAGCAATCGCTGTGATTTGGGCAAACAACTTTTTCTTCATCTCAGACGAAATGTGATGTTGAATGTTAGAACATGCCACATTGGAATGCAAAATCCTCCCCATTGGAATGCAAAATCCTCCCCATGTCTAGTCCATTCAACTGCTGACAGTCTATTTCTGCTTCAAAACCATATGACGGGCGGTTACGCTACGCTTCTTTATAAGCAGTTCTGAAGATTCTGGCCGTAGTTGCAATTTGGGCAGACTGTGCATTTGCAGCTAATTGCAGCAATGTGTCTTTTTTTGACTGCTCAAGAATGAGAGCCGCCATGTGACTTAGTTTGTGCATGTTCTCCTATCTTTTCCGTAGTGATTTCTGTTGCTTTGCTTTATTGGTACCGTATGAAGTAACACAGGTTTCGATCCATTCTTTAGCCAGCTTCATTCCAGCAGATTTTCAGGACCCAAGTTACTGACTTGCTGACACACACTGCAACCGAGATTTGATCCGTTGATGACTAACCACCGGTATTTGCTCTGAAAAAAATGTTTTTGTTCACACGTCCATCCGGCAGGAAGTAAATGTTTGCTGTGAGCCACAACTTGTTCAGGTAATTCATCTTCACTACCAGAGCTCTGTGATTCAGAGTCACTATTGGCACAACTGTTTTCGACAACACTATTCCCTTCAAAATCATGAACTTGCTTTTCTTTTGTAGCACTGCTGACACATGTAACAGTGGCACCTGATACATCTTCAGATTCATTTCTGTAGTTTTTATCACTCTCCTTTTTCTTACTCTTAGTCACTGGCTCAGCCTCATTCATACTACTTCCTGGCTTAAAAAAATACGAACACATTTTCTTTTGACCAAGAGACATTTTTTTTTGATTTATGTGTCAGCTGTCTGCCTGTCTCCAAAATGAATAGAGATCTAACCTGCTCCTCTGCCTATCTCACTTAGCTTTTTTTTATTCAAGCCCCAGCCCCTTGAAAGAGACAAAGACAGTTACTGTCACCGTGTCACGTAGAGTAATGTGCCATATGTAAGTGGAACTTGTGAGAATTAAACCAAGCTCGCAGTCCGCATACGTGCTCCTCCACCTGTATTAGCCTTTTTTTATTCAAGCCCCAGCCCCTTGAAAGAGACAAAGACAGTTACTGTTACACACAGTAATGTGCTATATGTAAGTGGAACTTGTGAGAATTAAACCAAGCTCGCAGTCCGCACACGTGCTCCTCTGGCTGTATTAGCCTTTTTTTAATTCAAGCCCCAGCCCCTTGAAAGAGACAAAGACAGTTACTGTCACACACAGTAATGTGCTATATGTAAGTGGAACATGTGAGAACTAAACCAAGCTCGCAGTCCGCACACGTGCTCCTCTGCCTGTATTAGCCTTTTTTTTATTCAAGCCCCAGCCCCTTAAAAGAGACAAAGACAGTTACTGTCACGCACAGAAATGTGCTATATGTAAGTGGAACTTGTGAGAATTAAACCCAGCTTGCAGTCCGCACACGTGCTCCTCTGCCTGTATTAGCCTTTTTTTAATTCAAGCCCCAGCCCCTTGAAAGAGAAAAGACAGTTACTGTCACGTACAGTAATGTGCTATATGTAAGTGGAACTTGTGAGAATTAAACCCAGCTCGCAGTCCGCACATGTGCTCCTCAGCCTGTATTAGCCTTTTTTTTATTCAAGCCCCAGCCCCTTGAAAGAGACAAAGACAGTTACTGTCACCGTGTCACGCACAGTAATGTGTTATATGTAAGTGGAACTTGTGAGAATTAAACCAAGCTCGCAGTCTGCACACGTGCTCCTCTGCCTGTATTAGCCTTTTTCTATTCAAGCCCCAGCCCCTTGAAAGAGACAAAGACAGTTACAGTCACGCACAGTAATGTGCTATATGTAAGTGGAACTTGTGAGAATTAAACCCAGCTTGCAGTCCGCACACGTGCTCCTCTGCCTGTATTAGCCTTTTCTTATTCAAGCCCCAGCCCCTTGAAAGAGACAAAGACAGTTACTGTCATGCACAGTAATGTGCTATATGTAAGTGGAACTTGTGAGAATTAAACCCAGCTCGCAGTCCGCACACGTGCTCCTCTGCCTGTATTAGCCTTTTTTTTATTCAAGCCCCAGCTCCTTGAAAGAGACAAAGACAGTTACTATCACTGTGTCACGCACAGTAATGTGCTATATGTAAGTGGAACTTGTGAGAATTAAACCAAGCTCGCAGTCCGCACACGTGCTCCTCTGCAGGTATTAACCTTTTTTTTATTCAAGCCCCAGACCCTTGAAAGAGACAAAGACAGTTACTGGCAATGTGTCACGCTCAGTAATGTGCTATATGTAAGTGGAACTTGTGAGAATTAAACAAAGCTCGCAGTCCGCACACGTGTTCCTCTGCCTGTATTAGCCTTTTTTTTATTCAAGCCCCAGCCCCTTGAAAGAGACAAAGACAGTTACTGTCACGCACAGTAATGTGCTATATGTAAGTGGAACTTCTGAGAATTAAACAAAGCTCGCAGTCCGCACACGTGCTCCTCTGCCTGTATTAGCCTTTTTTTATTCAAGCCCCAGCCCCTCGAAAGACACAAAGACAGTTACTGTCATGCACAGTAATGTGCTATATGTAAGTGGAACTTGAGAGAATTAAACCAAGCTCGCAGTCTGCACACGTGCTCCTCTGCCTGTATTAGCTTTTTATTATTCAAGCCCCAGCCCCTTGAAAGAGACAAAGACAGTTACTGTCACGCACAGTAATGTGCTATATGTAAGTGGAACTTGTGAGAATTAAACCAAGCTCGCTGTCCGCACACGTGCTCCTCTGCCTCTATTAGCCTTTTTTTTATTCAAGCCCCAGCCCCTTGAAAGAGACAAAGACAGTTACTGTCACCGTGTCACGCACAGTAATGTGCTATATGTAAGTGGAAGTTGTGAGAATTAAACCAAGCTCACAGACAACACACATGCTCCTCTGGCTGTATTAACCTTTTTTTATTCAAGCCCCAGCCCCTTGAAAGAGACAAAGACAGTTACTGTCACACACAGTAATGTACTAAAGTAATTGGAACTTGTGAGAATTAAACCAACCTCGCAGTCCGCACACGTGCTCCTCTGCCTGTATTAGCCTTTTTTTTATTCAAGCCCCAGCCCCTTGAAAGAGACAAAGACAGTTACTATCACCGTGTCACGCACATTAATGTGCTATATGTAAGTGGAACTTGTGAGAATTAAACCAAGCTCACAGTCCGCACACGTGCTCCTCTGCCTCTATTAACCTTTTTTTTATTCAAGCCCCGGACCCTTGAAAGAGACAAAGAAAGTTACTGTCACCGTGCCACGCACAGTAAGGTGCTATATGTAAGTGGAACTTGTGAGAATTAAACATAGCTCGCAGTCCGCACACGTGATCCTCTCCCTGTATAAGCCTTTTTTTTATTCAAGCCCCAGCCCCTTGAAAGAGACAAAGACAGTTACTGTCACGCACAGTAATGTGCTATATGTAAGTGGAACTTGTGAGAATTAAACCAAGCTCGCAGTCCGCACACGTGCTCCTCTGCCTGTATTAGCCTTTTTTTATTCAAGCCCCAGCCCCTCGAAAGAGACAAAGACAGTTACTGTCATGCACAGTAATGTGCTATATGTAAGTGGAACTTGTGAGAATTCAACCAAGCTCACAGTCCGCACATGTGCTCTTTTGCCTGTATTAGCCTTTTTTTTATTCAAGCCCCAGCCCCTTGAAAGAGACAAAGACAGTTACTGTCAGGCAGAGCAATGTGATATCTCTAAGTGGAACTTGTGAGAATTAAACCCAGCTTGCAGTCCGCACACGTGCTCCTCTGCCTGTATTAGCCCTTTTTTATTCAAGCCCCAGCCCCTTGAAAGAGACAAAGACAGTTACCATCACTGTGTTACGCACAGTAATGTGCTATATGTAAGTGGAACTTGTGAGAATTAAACCAAGCTCGCAGTCCGCACACGTGCTCCTCTGCCTGTATTAGCCTTTTTTTTATTCACGCCCCAGCCCCTTGAAAGAGACAAAGACAGTTACTGTCACGCATAGTAACGTGCTATATGTAAGTGGAACTTGTGAGAATTAAACCAAGCTCACAGTCAGCACAAGAGCTACTCTGCCTGTATTAGCCCTTTTTTTACTCAAGCCCCAGCCCCTTGAAAGAGACAAACACAGTTACTGTCACGCACATTAATGTGCTATATTTAAGTGGAACTTGTGAGAATTAAACCAAGCTCGCAGTCTGCCCACATGCTCCTCTGCCTGTATTAGCCTTTTATTATTCAATCCCCAGCCCCTTGAAAGAGACAAAGACAGTTACTGTCACACACAGTAATGTGTTATATGTAAGTGGAACTTGTGAGAATTAAACACAGCTCGCAGTCCGCACACATGCTCCTCTGCCTGTATTAGCCTTTTTTTATTCATGCCCCAGCCCGTTGAAAGAGACAAAGACAGTTACTGTCACCGTGTCACGCACAGTAATGTGCTATATGTAAGTGAAACTTGTCAGAATTAAACCGAGCTTGCAGTCCGCACACGTGCTCCTCTGCCTCTATTAGCCTTTTTTTTATTCAAGCCTCAGCCCCTTGAAAGAGACAAAGACAGTTACTATCACCGTGTCACGCACAGTAATGTGCTATATGTAAGTGGAACTTGTGAGAATTAAACCAAGCTCACAGTCAGCACACGTGCTCCTCTGCCTGTATTAACCTTTTTTTTATTCAAGCCCTGGACCCTTGAAAGAGACAAAGACAGTTACTGTCACCGTGTCACGCACAGTAATGTGCTATATGTAAGTGGAACTTGTGAGAATTAAACAAAGCTCGCAGTCCGCACACGTGCTCCTCTCCTGTATTAGCCTTTTTTTTATTCAAGCCCCAGCCCCTAGAAAGAGACAAAGACAGTTACTGTCACGCACAGTAATGTGCTATATGTAAGTGGAACTTGTGAGAATTAAACCAAGCTCACAGTCCGCACACGTGCTCCTCTGCCTGTATTAGCCTTTTTTTTATTCAAGCCCCAGCCCCTCAAAAGAGACAAAGACAGTTACTGTCATGCACAGTAATGTGCTATATGTAAGTGGAACTTGTGAGAATTCAACCAAGCTCGCAGTCCGCACACGTGCTCCTCTGCCTGTATTAGCCTTTTTTTTATTCACGCCCCAGCCCCTTGAAAGAGACAAAGACAGTTACTGTCACGCATAGTAATGTGCTATATGTAAGTGGAACTTGTGAGAATTAAACCAAGCTCGCAGTCAGCACAAGTGCTCCTCTGCCTGTATTAGCCTTTTTTTTACTCAAGCCCCAGCCCCTTGAAAGAGACAAAGACAGTTACTGTCACGCACAGTAATGTGCTATATTTAAGTGGAACTTGTGAGAATTAAACCAAGCTCGCAGTCTGCCCACGTGCTCCTCTGCCTGTATTAGCCTTTTATTATTCAATCCCCAGCCCCTTGAAAGAGGCAAAGACAGTTACTGTCACGCACAGTAATGTGTTATATGTAAGTGGAACTTGTGAGAATTAAACCCAGCTCGCAGTCCGCACAAATGCTCCTCTGCCTGTATTAGCCTTTTTTTTATCCAAGTCCCAGCCCCTTGAAAGAGACAAAGACAGTTACTGTCACGCACAGTAATGTGCTATATGCAAGTGGAACTTGTGAGAATTAAACCAAGCTCGCAGTCCGCAGACGTCCTCCTCTGCCTGTATTAGCCTTTTTTTTATTCAAGCCCCAGCCCCTTGAAAGAGACAAAGACAGTTACTGTCACACACAGTAATGTGCTATATGTAAGTGGAACTTGTGAGAATTAAACCAAGCTCGCTGTCCGCACATGTGCTCCTCTGCCTCTATTAGCCTTTTTTTATTCAATCCCCAGCCCCTTGAAAGAGACAAAGACAGTTACTGTCACCGTGTCACGCACAGTAATGTGCTATATGTAAGTGGAAGTTGTGAGAATTAAACGAAGCTCGCAGTCCACACACGTGCTCCTCTGCCTGTATTAACTTTTTTTAATTCAAGCCCCAGCCCCTTGAAAGAGACAAAGACAGTTACTGTCACACATAGTAATGTGCTATATGTAAGGGAACTTGTGAGAATTAAACCAAGCTGGCAGTCCGCACACGTGCTCCTCTGCCTGTATTAGCCTTTTTTTTATTCAAGCCCCAGCCCGTTGAAAGAGACAAAGACAGTTACTGTCACGTACAGTAATGTGCTATATGTAAGTGGAACTTGTGAGAATTAAACCAAGCTCGCATTCCTCACACGTGCTCCTCTGCCTGTATTAACCTTTTTTTATTCAAGCCCCTGCACTCGAAAGAGACAAAGACAGTTACTGTCACGCACAGTAATGTGCTATATGTAATTGGATCTTGTGAGAATTAATCCAAGCTCGCACTCTGCACACGTGCTCCTCTGCCTGTATTAGCCTTTTTTTATTCACGCCCCAGGCCCTTGAAAGAGACAAAGACAGTTACTGTCACGCACAGTAATGTGCTATACGTAAGTGGAACTTGTGAGAATTAAACCCAGCTCGCAGTCCGCACACATGCTCCTCTGCCTGTATTAGCCTTTTTTTTAATCAAGCCCCAGCCCCTTGAAAGAGACAATGACAGTTATTGTCAGGAACAGTAATGTTCTATATGTAAGTGGAACTTGTGAGAATTAAACCAAGCTCGCAGTCTGCACACGTGCTCCTCTGCCTGTATTAACCTTTTTTTATTCAAGACTCAGCCCCTTGAAAGAGACAAAGACAGTTACTGTCACGTACAGTAATGTGCTATATGTAAGTGGAACTTGTGAGAATTAAACCCGGATTGCAGTCTGGACACGTGCACCTCTACCTGTATTAGCCTTTTTTTTATTCAAGTCCCAGCCCCTTGAATGAGGCAAAGACAGTTACTATCACCGTGTCACGCACAGTAATGTGCTATATGTTAGTGGAACTTGTGAGAATTAAACCCAGCTCGCATTCAGCACATGTGCTCCTCTGCCTGTATTAGCCTTTTTTTTATTCAAACCCCAGCCCCTTGAAAGAGAGAAAGACAGTTACTGTCACCGTGTCACGCACTGTAAGGTGCTATATGTAAGTGGAATTTGTGAGAATTAAACCAAGCTCGCAGTCCACACACGTGCTCCTCTGCCTGTATTAGCCTATTTTAATTCAAGCCCCAGCCCCTTGAAAGAGACAAAGACAGTTACTGTCACGCACAGTAATGTGCTATATGTAAGTGGAACTTGTGAGAATTAAACCAAGCTCGCAGTCCGCACACGTGCTCCTCTGCCTGTATTAGCCTTTTTTTTATTCAAGCCCCAGCCCCTCGAAAGAGACAAAGACAGTTACTGTCACACACCATAATGTGCTATATGTAAGTGGAACTTGTGAGAATTAAACCAAGCTTGCAGTCCGGACACGTGCTCCTCTGCCTGTATTAGCCTTTTTTTTATTCAAGCCCCAGCCCCTCGAAAGAGACAAAGACAGTTACTGTCACGCACAGTAATGTGCTATATGTCAGTGGAACTTGTGAGAATTAAACCAAGCTCGCAGTCTGCACACGTGCTCCTCTGCATGTATTAGCCTTTTATTATTAATGCCCCAGCCCCTTGAAAGAGACAAAGACACTTACTGTCACGCACAGTAATGTGTTATATGTAATTGGCACTTGTGAGAATTAAACCCAGCTCGCAGTCCGCACACATGCTCCTCTCCCTGTATTAGCCTTTTTTTTATTCAAGCCCCAGCCCCTTGAAACAGACAAAGACAGTTACTGTCACCGTGTCACGCACAGTAATGTGCTATATGTAAGTGGAACTTGTGAAATTCAACCCAGCATACAGTCTGTACAGTGCTCCTCTGCCTGTATTAGCCTTTTTATTCAAGTCCCAGCACCTTGAAAGAGACAAAGACAGTTACTGTCAACGCACAGTAATGTGCTATATGTTAGTGGAACTTGTGAGAATTAAACCAAGCTCGCAGTCCGCACACGTGCTCCTCTTCCTGTATTAACCTTTTTTTTATTCAGGCCCCAGCCCCTTGAAAGAGCAAAGACAGTTACTGTCACGCACAGTAATGTGCTATATGTAAGTGGAACTTGTGAGAATTAAACCTAGCTCGCATTCCGCACACGTGCTCCTCTGCCTGTATTAGCCATTTTTTTATTCAAACCCCAGCCCCTTGAAAGAGAGAAAGACAGTTACTGTCACCGTGTCACGACTGTAATGTGCTATATGTAAGTGGAACTTGTGAGAATTAAACCAAGCACAGTCCACACACGTTCCTCTCTGCCTGTATTAACCATTTTTTATTCAAGCCCCAGCCCCTTGAAAGAGACAAAGACAGTTACTGTCACGCACAGTAATGTGCTATATGTAAGTGGAACTTGTGAGAAATCAACCCAGCATGCAGTCTGGACACGTGCTCCTCTGCCTCTATTAGCCTTTTTTTTATTCAAGTCCCAGCACCTTGAAAGAGGCAAAGACAGTTTCTGTCACCGTGTCACGCACAGTAATGTGCTATATGTTAGTGGAACTTGTGAGAATTAAACCAAGCTCGCAGTCCGCACACGTGCTCCTGTTCCTGTATTAACCTTTTTTTTATTCAAGCCCCAGCCCCTTGAAAGAGCAAAGACAGTTACTGTCACGCACAGTAATGTGCTGTATGTATGCGGAACTGTGTGAATTAAACCTAAGTTTCGTAGTCCCGCATACGCGTTCTCTGCCTGTATTAGCCTTTTTATTCAAGCCCAGCCCTCGAAAGAGACAAAGACAGTTACTGTCATGCACAGTAATGTCATATGGGTGAAACATGTGAGACCAACTAAGTTCACAGGTCCGCACATCGCTCCTCTGCCTGTATTAGCCTTTTTTTTATTCACGCCCAGCCCCTTGAAAGAGACAAAGACAGTTACTGTCACGCATAGTAATGTGTATGTAAGTGGAACTTTGTGAGAATTAAACTGCTTGCGCAGTCCGCAGAAGTGTCTCTGCCTGTATTAGCCTTTACTCAAGCCCCAGCCCCTTGAAAGAGACAAAGACAGTTACTGTCACGCACAGTAATGTGCTATATTTAAGTGGAACTTGTGAATTAAACTAAGCTTTCCTCGCAGTCCGCCCACGTGCTCCCTCTGCCTGTATTAGCCTTTTTTATTCAATCCCCAGCCTTGAAAGAGGCAAAGACAGTTACTGTCACGCACAGTAATGTGTTATATGTAAGTGGAACTGTGGAGAATTAAACTCAAGTCAGTAGTCCGCACAAATGCTCCTCTGCCTGTATTAGCCTTTTTATTTATGCCCCAGCCCCTTGAAAGAGACAAAGACAGTTACTGTCACGCACAGTAATGTGCTATATGCAAGTGGAACTGTGAGAATTAAACTCAAGCTCGCAGTCGCAGAAGCGCTCCTCGCCTGTATTAGCTTTTTTATTCAAGCCCCAGCCCCTTGAAAGAGACAAAGACAGTATTGTCACACACAGTAATGTGCTATGTGGTGGAACTGTGGAGAATTAAATCAAGCTCGCTGTCCCCACATGCTCCTCTGCCTGTATTAGCCTTTTTTATTCAATCCTCAGCCCCTTGAAAGAGGCAAAGACAGTTACTGTCACGCACAGTAATGTGTTATATGTGTGGAACTTGTGAGAATTAACCCAGCTCTCTAGTCCAGCACAAATGCTCCTCTGCCTGTATTAGCTTTTTATCCAAGTCCGCAGCCCTTTGAAAGAGACAAAGACAGTTACTGTCACACATAGTAATGTGCTATATGTAAGGGGAACTTGTGAGAATTAAACTAGTTGGCAGTCCGCATTACGCCCTCCTCTGCCTGTATTAGCCTTTTTATTCAAGCCCCAGCCCCTTGAAAGAGACAAAGACAGTTACTGTCACACAGTGTAATGTGCTATATGTAAGTGGAACTTGTGAGAATTAACCAAGCTCGCTGTCCGCACACGTGCTCCTCTGCCTCTATTAGCCTTTTTATTCCAACTCAGCCCCTGAAAGAGACAAAGACAGTTACTGTCACGTGTCAGTCATAGATGCTATATGAGTGGAACTTGAGAATTAAACCCCAGCTCGCAGTCTGCATTACATGCTCCCTCTGCCTGTATTAGCCTTTTTATTCCAAGCCCCAGCCCCTTGAAAGAGACAAAGACAGTTACTGTCACACATAGTAATGTGCTATATGTAAGGGAACTTAGTGAGAATTAAACCAAGTTGGAGTCCGCACACGTGTTCCTCTGCCTGTATTAACCTTTTATTCAAGACTTAGCCCCCTTGAAAGACAAAGACAGTTACTGGTTACCACAGAATGTGCTAAGGCAAGTGGAATTGTGAGAATTAAACCTCGGATTACAGTCCGGACACGGCACCTCTACTCTGTATTAGCTTTTTAGCCCAAGTCCCAGCCCTTGAATGAGGCAAAGACAGTTAATATCATCGTGTCACGCACAGTAATGTGCTATATGGGTGAACTTGGTGAGAATTCAACCCAGCTCGCAGTCCGGCACGTGCTCTCTGCTCTGTATTAGCCTTTTTTATTCAAGCCCCAGCCCCTTGAAAGAGACAATGACAGTTACTGTCAGGAACAGTAATGTTCTATATGTGGGTGGAACTGTGAGAATTAAACCCAGCCCATCTGCATATGTTCTCCTCTGCCTGTATTAGCTTTTTTATTCAAACCTCAGCCCCTTGAAAGAGAGAAAGACAGTTACTGTCAACAAAGTCACACTGTAAGCAGTGCTATGTGAGTGAATTTTGTGAGAATTAAACCCGCTTGCAGTCTGACACGCACCTCTGCCTGTCTTAGCTTTTTTTATTCAAGTCCCAGCCCTTGAATGAGGCAAAGATAGTTATTATCATCGTCACTTATAGTAATGTGCTATATGTAAGTGGAACTTGTGAGAATTCAACTAAGTTTCATGTCCGCATTAATTGCTCCTCTGCCTGTATTAGCCTTTTTATTCTATCCCCAGCCCCTTGAAACAGACAAAGATATAGCTGGCTCACGCACACAGTAATGTGCTATATGTAAGTGGAACTTGTGAGAATTAAACCCAGCTCAAGACTCACATTACATGTTCTCCCTCTGCCTGTATTAGCCTTTTTTTATTCAACCCCAGCCCTTGAAAGAGAGAAAGACAGTTACTGTCAATCGTGTCACGGTCTGTAAGCAGCTATATGTAGTGGAATTTGTGAATTAAACTAAGCTCGCAGTCCAAACAGACGTGTTCTCTGCCTGTATTAGCCTGTTTTATTCAAGCCCCAGCCCCTTGAAAGAGACACAAAGATAGTTACCGTCACGCACAGTAATAAAAATATATGTAAGTGAACTTGTGGAGAATTAAACTGTTTCGCAGTCTGTTCACGTGTTCCTCTGCTTATTAGCCTTTTTATTGTCCCCAGCCCTTGAAGAGACAAAGATAGTTACGCTTTACAGTAATATATGTGTGGAACTTGTGAGAATTAACTAAGCTCGCAGTCCGCACACGTGCCCTCTGCTGATTAGCCTTTTTTTATTCCCAGCCCTTGAAAGAGACAAAGATAGTTACTGTCACTACAGTAATGTGCTATATGTAAGTGGAACTTGAGACTTAACCAAGCTCGCAGTCCCAGACGTGCTCCTCTGCTTATTAGCCTTTTTACGTGCCCCACCTTGAAAGACAAAGACAGTTACTGTCACACAGTAATGTGCTATATTTATGGAACTTGTGAGAATTAAACTGCTCGCTGTCCGCCCATGTGCTCCTCTGCCTGTATTAGCCTTTTTATCCATCTCAGCCCCTTGAAAGAGGCAAAGACAGTTACTGTCACGCACAGTAATGTGCTATGTGAAGTTGTGAGAATAACGTTTGTAGTCCGTACACGTCTCTCTGCCTGTATTAACTTTTTGTCCAAGCCCCAGCCCTTGAAAGAGACAAAGATACACGTCACACATAGTAACAAAAAGGTGCGTAAGGAACTTGTGAGACTGAACTGTCTGAGTCCGGAGACGCGTCCCTGCCCGGCTAGTTTTTTTATTCAAGCCCCAGCCCTTGAAAGAGACAAAGACAGTTACCGTCACACACAGTAAACGCTATGTAATTGAACCAGGAGAATTAATCTAAGCCAGACTCTGCACACATGTGCTCCTCTGCCTGTATTAGCCTTTTTATTCACGCCTAGCCCTTTGAAAGAGATAAAGATAGTTACTGTCACGTTCAGTGCAATGTGCTATATGTAAGTGAAGTCGTGGAGACCAAACGTTAAGTCGCAGTCCGCTGACGTACCCTCTGCCTGTATTAGCTTTTTTATTCAAGCCCCAGCCCTTGAAACAGACAATGACAGTTATTGTCAGGAACAGTAATGTTCTATATGTATGGAACTTGTAGAATTAAAGCAGTCGTGACACGGCTCCTCTGTATTAGCCTTTTTATTCCGCCTCAGCCCTGAAAGAGACAAAGACAGTTATGTTACAGTAATGTATGTAAGTGAACTTGTGTGAATTAATCCGATTGTGTCTGACACGCGGCTCCTCTGCCTGTATTAGCTTTTTTATTCACGCCCAGCCTTGAGAGGCAGACAGTTACTGTCGTGTCATGTGTAATGTGCTATGTAGTGGAACTTTGAGAATTAAACTCAGTCGCAGTCCGCATACGTGTCTCTTCCTGTATTAGCTTATTCAAGCCTCAGCCCCTTCAAACAGACAATGACAGTTGGCTGTCAGGAACAGTAATGTTCTATATGTAAGGGAACTCTCAGAGAATTAAACTAAGCTCTAGTCTGTATAACGTGTTTCGCCTGTATTAGCCTTTTTTATTCAAGCCTAGCCCCTTGAAAGAGACAAAGACAGTTACTGTCATGCACAGTAATGCTATGTAAGTGGAACTTGTGAGAATTAAACCCGGTTGCATTCTGGACATGTGCTCCCTGCCTGGTTAGCCTTTTTTATTCAAGCCCAGCCCTTGAATGAGGCAAGACAGTTACTTATCATCGTGTCGCACAGTAATGTGTGCTATATGTTAGTGGAACTTGTGAGAATTAAACTAAAAGCTCGCAGTCCGCACATCGCAAGTTCTCTTCCTGTATTAGCCTCTTTTATTCAAGCCCCAGCCCTGAAAGAGCAAAGATAGTTACTGTCACGCCAGTAATGTGCTATATGTGCGGAACTGTGAGAATTAACTAAGTTTCGCAGTCCGCACACGTGCTTCTGCCTGTATTAGCCTTTTTTTTCTAGCCCAGCCCCTGAAAGAGACAAAGATAGTACTGTCACTCACAGTAATGTGCTATATGTAAGTGGAACCCAGAGAATTCAGTCTGCTTGCATTCCGGACATGGCCTCTGCCTGTATTAGCCTTTTTTATTCAAGCCCCAGCCCCTTGAAGAGACAAAGATTGTTACTGTCACGACTGTGGCTATATGTAAGTGAAGTAGAATTAAACCAAGCTCGCAGTCCACACACGCAGCTCCTCTGCCTGTATTAGCCTTTTATTCAAGCCCCAGCCCTGAGAGAGACAAAGATAGTTACTGTCACGACAGTAATGTTATATGTAATTGGAACTTGTGAGACTTAACTCAGTCGCAGTCCGCATATTACCCTCTGCCTGTATTAGCTTTTTTATTCAAGCCCTGTCTCTTGAAACAGACAAAGACAGTTACTGTCATCGTGTACGTAATGTTCTATGTAAGTGGAACTTGTGAGATCAACCCAGCTTGCAGTCTGACACGTGTTCTCTGCCTGTATTAGCCTTTTAATTCAAGCCCCAGCCTTGAAGAGACAGATAGTTACTGTCACTTACAGTAATGTGCTATATGTTAGTGGAACTTGTGAGACTTAAACCAAGTTTCCGCAGTCTGCACACGCGGCTCCTCTGCATGGCTAGCCTTTTATTATTAAAAGCCCCAGCCCCTTGAAAGAGACAAAAGACACTTACCGTCATCATACAGTAATGTGTTATATGTACTGAACGTAGAATTAAACCCAGCTCGGATTCCGCACACGTGCTCCTCTGCCTGTATTAGCCTTTTTATCTGCCCCAGCCCTGAAATGGAGAAAGACAGTTACTGTCACTGTCACGCACTGTAATGCTATATGTAAGGGAACTTGTGAGACTTAACCCAGCTCAGTCCTGACACGTGCCTCTGCTTATTAGCCTTTTTTATTCAAGTCCCAGCCCCTTGAAAGAGGCAAAGACAGTTACTGTCACATTAGTAATGTGCTATGTTAGTGGAACTTGTGAGACTTACTCTATGGCAGTCTGGACACGTGTCTTCTTCCTGTATTACCTTTTTTATTCAAGTCCCAGCACCTTGAAAGAGGCAAAGACAGTTTCGTCACCGTCACAGTAATGCTATATGTTCGGAACGTGAGAATTAAACTGCTCGGATTCCGCATTCGTGCTTCTCTGTCCTGTATTAGCCTTTTTTATTCAAGCCCTGCCCCTTGAAAGAGCAAAGATAGTTACTGTCACGCACAGTAATGTGCTGTATGTAAGGGAACTTGTGAGAATTAAACCCAGGTCAGTCCGCACACGTGCTTCTCTGCCTGTATTAGCCTTTTTATTCAAGCCCCAGCCTTGAAATAGAGAAAGACAGTTACTGTCACTGTGTCACGCACTGTAATGTACAGGCATGTATGGAATTGGTGAGAATTAAAACAAGTCGTAGTCCGTACACGTGCTCCTCTGCCTGTATTAGCTTTTTTATTCAAGTCCCAGCCCCTTGAAAGAGGCAAAGACAGTTTCTGTCACCGTGTCACGAACAGTAATGCTATATGTTGGTGGAACCTGTGAGAATTAAACCAAGCTCGCAGTCCGCATATCGCGGCTCCCTGTTCCTGTATTAACCTTTTTTTATTCAAGTCCCAGCCCCCTTGAAAGAGCAAAGATAGTTACTGTCGCGTTATTGTGTGCTAAGTGTAAGTGGAACTTGTGAGAATTAACCAAGTCGTGAGTCCGCACACGTGGCTCCACTGCCTGTATTATGCCTTTTTTTATTCAAGCCCCAGCCCTTGAAAGAGAGAAAGATAGTTACTGTCACGCACGACTGTAATGTTATATGTAAGTGAACTGTGGAATTAAACCAAGCTCAGTCCACACATCGTGCTCCTCTGCTCAGGCAACCCATTTGCCCGCCCCAGCCCCTTGAAAGAGACAAAGATAGTTACTGTCACGATAGTAATGTGCTATATGTAAGTGGAACTTGTAGAATTCAACCCAGCAGTCTGACACGGCTCCTCTCCTTATTAGCTTTTTTTATTCAAGTCCCACCTTGAAAGAGGCAAAGATTTTTGTCACCGTGTCGTTTATAGTAATGTGCTGTATGTTAGTGGAACTTGAGAATTAAACTAAGCCGAGTCCGACACGTGCTCCCCCGTGGCTTAACTTTTTTATTCCAAGCCCCAGCCCCTTGAAAGAGCAAGTATAGTTACTGTCACGCAAAGGCAAGTGGAACTGTGAGAATTAAACCACTGATTCCACACGGTTTCTCTCCCTTAGTTTTTTTTTTCTTCAAACCCAGCCTTTGAAATAGAGAAAACAGTTTGTCACTGTGTCACGACTGTAATGTGCTATATGTATGGAATTGGTGATTGTCGTTTCATCTGGCACGGCCTTCGCCTGTATTAGCTTTGTTTCATTCAAGCCCCAGCCCCTTGAGAGACAAAGACAGTTACTGTCAGGCAGAGTAATGTGTTATATGGGCGGAACTTGGTGCGAATTAAACCAGTTGCAGTCCGCACACGGCTCCTCTACCTGTATTAGCTCCTTTTTTTTATTCAAGCCCCAGCCCCTCGAAAGAGACAAAGACAGTTACCGTCACGCACTATAATGTGCCGTTACAGGTATGGAACTTGTAAGAATTAAACTAAGTTTCCTCGTAGTCCGCACACGTGCTCCAATCGCCTGTATTAGCCATTTTTATTCAAGCCCCAGCCCCTTGAAAGAGACAAAGATGTTACTGTCACGTACAGTAATGTGCTATATGTAAGCCGAACTTCTAGAGAATTAAACCCAGCTCGCTGCAGTCCGCATTAACACTGCCCTGCCTGTATTACCTTTTTATTCACTTCTGGTCTTTGTTAGAGACAAAATAGTTACTGTACGCATATAATGTGCTATATGTAAGGGAACTTGGAGATTTAAACTGTTTTGTCCGCAGACGTGCTCTCGCCTGTATTAGCCTTTTATTCAAGCCCCAGCCCTTGAAAGAGATAAAGATGTTACTGTCACTATTGTAATGTGGTATTTAAGTGAATTTGAGAATTAAATCTGTTTTCAGTCTGCCCAACGGCTCCTCTGCCTGTATTAGCCTTTTTTTATTCAATCCCCAGCCCCTTGAAAGAGGCAAAGACAGTTACTGTCACGTAATGTGTTGTCTGCGCTGAACTTGTGAGAATAACCTAGCTCGGTCCGCACACTGCTCCTCTGCCTGTATTAGCTTTTTATTCCAGTCCCAGCCCCTTGAAAGACAAAGACAGTTACTTTTAGCACAGTAATGTTATATGTAATTGGAACTTGTGAGAATTGAACCAGCTCGCAGTCCGGCATTAACGGCTCCTCTGCCTGTATTAGCTCTTTATTCAAGCCCCAGCCCTGAAAGAGATATAGTTAGTTACTGCTACAGTAATGTGCTATATGTGGAACTTGTGAGAATTAAACTGCTCAGTTCCGCATGGCTTCTGCCTGTATTATCCTTTTTCAATCCCCAGCCCCTTGAAAGAGACAAACAGTTACTGTCATGCGCACAGTAATGTGTTATGTAAGTAATCGGAGAATTAAACTAAGTCAGAGTCTGGCACACGCAGGGGTCCTCTGCCTGTATTAGCTTTTTTATCTGCCCCAGCCCCTGAAAGAGACAAAGATAGTTACCACGTTATTAATGCCATATGTATGAACTTGTGAGAATTAAACCCAGCTTGTAGTCCGTAGACGAGCTCCTCTGCCTGTATTAGCCTCTTTTATTCAAGCCCCAGCCTTGAAAAGAGAAGACAGTTATATTACTGTCACGGACAGTAATGCTATGTGTGTTGAACTTGTGAGAATTCATCAAGTCCGAGTCCATTCACGTGTTCTCCGTATTAGCCTTTTTTTCTCACGCCCAGGCCCTTGAAAGAGACAAAGAATACTGTCACACAGTAACAATGTATGTGGAATGGTAGTATTAAACTTAGTCGCAGTCTGCACAATCTGCCCTCTGCCTGTGCTAGTTTTTATTCAAGCCCCAGCCCCTCAGTAGACAATGACAGTTATTGTCAGTATAGTAATGTTTTATATGTGTGAACTTGTGAGAATTAACTGTCGCAGTCTGCACACGTGCTCCTCTGCCTGTATTAGCCTTTTTTTCAAGCCTCAGCCCTTTGAAAGAGACAAAGATGCTACTGTCACAGTAATGTTCTATATGTAAGGGAACTTGTGAATTAAACTGCTTCAGTCTGACACGGTTCCCTGCCTGTATTAGCCTTTTTTTATCAAGTCCCAGCCCTGAATGAGGCAAAGACAGTTACTGTCACGTGTCATGCATAGTAATGTGCTATATGTAAGGAACTTGTGAGAATTCAATTAAGCTAGTCCGCTACACGTGTTCTCTGCCTGTATTAGCCTTTTATCTGCTTCAGCCCCTTGAAAGAGACAAAGATAGCGCTGTCACGCACAGTAATGTTATATGTAAGTGGAACCCCAGAGAATTAAACCCAGCTCGCATTCTGCACATGTTCTCCTCTGCCTGTATTAGCCTTTTTTATTCAAGCCCAGCCCTGAAAGAGAGAAAGACAGTTACACACGCACAGTAATGTGCTATATGTGTGGAATTTGTGAGAATTAACCCAGCTTGTAGTCCATAGACGGGTCTCTGCCTGTATAGCCTTTTTTATTTTTCGCCCCAGCCTTGAAGACAAAGATAGTATCGTCATTGTTGGTGCAGTTGTGCTATGTGTGTGAACTTTGAGAATTAAACAAGTCGCAGGTCCGCACACGTGCTCCTGCCTGTATTAGCCTTTTATTCACTTCAGGCCCTTGAAGACAAAGACAGTTACTGTCATGCAATGTGCTATATGTAAGTGTGAACTTGAGAATTAAACTGCTCGTAGTCCCACACGCTGCTCTTCTGCCTATTAGCCTTTTTGTTCACGCCCAGCCCTTGAAAGAGACAAAAGTTACGTCATTAAAATGCTATATGGGGAACTTGGAGAATTAAACTGTTTCGCAGTCTGCAGACGTGCTCTGTCTGTATTATTCTTTTTTATCAAGCCCCAGCCCCTTGAAAGAGACAAAGATAGTTACTGTCACGCATAGCAATGTGCTATATTGGCGGAACTTGTGAGAATTAAACCAAGCTCTCGCAGTCCGCCCAATGTGCCCTCTGCCTGTATTAGCTTTTTTTATTCAACTCTAGCCCTTGAAAGAGGCAAAGACAGTTACTGTCACAGTAATGTGTTATATGTCGGAACTTGTGAGAATTAAACTCAGCTTGCAGTCCGACATGCTCCTCTGCCTGTATTAGCCTTTTTTTATTCAAGTCCCAGCCCCTTGAAAGAGCAAAGATAGTTACTGTCGACAGTAATGTGCATATGTAAGTGAACTGTGAGAATTAAACTGTTTCGTAGTCCCAGACGTGCTCCTCTGCCTGTATTAGCCTTTTTTTTCTGCCCCAGCCCTTTGAAAGAGACAAGACAGTTACTGTCACGCACAGTAATGTGCTATATGTAAGTGGAACTTGAATTAAACCCAGCTCGCGTCTGCACATGTGCTCCTCTGCCTTATTAGCCTTTTTATTCCAACCCCAGCCCCTTGAAAGAAGCATAGTTACTGTCACTGTCACATTGTAATGTGCTATATGTAAGTGGAATTTGTGAGAATTAAAACTGCCTGCAGTCCACACGTGCCCTCTGCCTGTATTAGCCTATTTTTATTCAAGCCCCAGCCCTGAAAGAGACAAAGATAGTTACTGTCACGATAGTAATGTGCTATATGTAAGGGAACTGTGAGAATTAATCTGTTGGCAGTCCCATACGTGTTCTCTGCCTGTATTAGCCTTTTTATTCAAGCCCCAGCCCTCGGTAAGAGACAAAGATACACTGTCACACCAGGAATGTGCCATATGTAAGTGAACTCTGAACCAGAGAATTTAAAACCAGCTCGTGTCTGCACACTCGTCTCTGCCTGTATTAGCCTTTTTTATTCACTCCCAGGCCTTGAAAGAGACAAAGACAGTTACTGTCACGCACAGTAATGTGCTATACGAAGTGGGAACTTGTGAGAATTAAACCCAGTCACAGTCCGCATACATGCTCCTCTTGCCTGTATTAGTTTTTTATTCAAGCCCCAGCCTTTGAAACAGATAATGACAGTTGTTGTGAACAGTACTGTTCTATATGTAAGTGGAACTTGTGAATTAACCAAGTCGTAGTCTGCACACGTGCCTCTGCCTGTATTAACCTTTTTATTCAAGACCAGCCTTGAAAGACAAAGACAGTTACTGTCACGTACAGTAATGTGCTATGTAAGGGAACTTGGAGAATTAAACCCGATTGTAGTCTGACACGCACTCTACCTGTATTAGCTTTTTTATTCAAGTCCCAGCCCTTGAATGAGGCAAAGCATTTTCATCACCGTGTCACGCGCAGTAGTGGCTATTGTTAGTGGAACTGTGAGAATTAAACCAGTTTGCAGTCCGCACACGTGCTCTTCCTGTATTAACCTTTTTATTCAAGCCCCAGCCCCTTGAAAGAGCAAAGATGTTACTGTCACGCATGGTGCTATGTGTAAGTGGGAACTTGTGAGAATTAACTGTTTCGCAGTCCAGACACGTGTTCTCTGCCTGTATTAGCCTTTTTTCATCTGCCCCAGCCTCGAAAGAGACAAAGATAGTTACTGTCACGCACAGTAATGTGCTATGCAAGGGAACTTTGAGAATTAAAATCAGCCTGTATTCCGCATGTGCCTCTGCCTGTATTAGCCTTATCAAACCCCAGCCCTTGAAAGAGAGAAAGATGTTACAATACCGTGTCACGACTGTAAGGTGCTGTGTAAGGAATTTGTGAGATTAAACTGCCGCAGTCCACACACGGCCCTCTGCCTGTATTAGCCTATTTAATTCAAGCCCCAGCCTTGAAAGAGACAAAGATAGTTACTGTCACGCACAGTAATGTGCTATATGTAAGGGAACCTGTGAGAATTAAACTGCTCGCAGTCCGCACACGTGCTCCTCTGCCTGTATTACTTTTTTTATTCAAGCCCCAGTCAAAGAGACAAAGATAGTTACTGTCACTTACAGTAATGTGCATGTAAGTGGAACTGGAGAATTAAACTGCTTGCAGTCCGGATACTGTCTCTGCCTGTATTATTCTTTTTTATTCAAGCCCCAGCCCCGAAGAGACAAAGCAGTACGTCACGCATGTAATGGCATGTAAGTGAAATCAGAGAATTAAACTAAGCCGCAGTCTGCACACTTGTCTCTGCATGTATTAGCCTTTTATTAAAGCCCAGCCCCTTGAAAGAGACAAAGACACTTACTGTCACGTATTGTAATGTGTTATATGTCTGGAACTTGTGAGAATTAAACCAGCCTGCAGTCCGACACATGCTCCTCTCCCTGTATAGCCTTTTTATTCTGCTTCAGCCCTTTTAAACAGACAAAGACAGTTACTGTCACCGTGTCACGACAGTAATGCTATATGTAAGTGGAACTGTGAGAATTCAACCTGAAGATGCAGTCTGGACATGCTCCTCTGCCTGTATTAGTTTTTTTATTCAAGTCCCAGCACCTTGAGAGGCAAGACAGTTACTGTCATCGTGTCACGCATGTAATGTGCCAGTATGTTAGTGGAACCAGAGAATTAACCTGTTTCGCAGTCCGCACACGTGTTCTTCTTGTATTAACCTTTTTATTCAAGCCCCAGCCCTTGAAAGACAAGACAGTTACCGTCACGCAATGCTATATGTAAGTGAACTGTGAGAATTAAACTCAGTCAGATTCCGTGACACGCACCCTCTGCCTGTATTAGCCATTTTTTTATTCAAACCCAGCCCTTGAAAGAAAGACAGTTACTGTCACTGTGTCACGACTGTAATGTGCTATATGTAAGTGGAACTTGTGAGAATTAAACTGGGCTCAGTCCACACACTGCTCCTCTGCCTGTATTAACCATGTTCAAGCCTCAGCCCTTGAAAGAGACAAAGATGGTTACTGTCACATAGTAATGTTATATGTGGGTGAACTTGTGAGAATTCAAAGATGCAGTCTGACACGTGCTCCTCTGCCCTATTATTTTTTTTATTCAAGTCCCAGCACCTGAAAGAGTAAAGATGTTTCTGTCACTGTCACGATGTAATGTGCTATATGTTAGTGGAACTGTGAGAATTAAACCCAGTCGGAGTCCGCACGCGTGCTCCTGTTCCTATTAACCTTTTTATCTGCCCCAGCCCTGAAAGAGCAAAATAGTTACCGTCACGCACAGTAATGTGCTATATGTGTGAACTTGTGAATTAAACTTAGTTCGTATTCCGCATACTGCTTCTCTGCCTGTATTAGCCTTTTTTTATTCAACCCCTGTTCCTTGAAATAGAGAAAGACAGTTACTGTCACCGTGTCACGACGTAATGTGCTATATGTGTGGAATTTGTGAGACTAAACTAAGCTCAGTCCGCACGCGTTTCTCTGCCTGTATTAGCTTTTTTATTCAAGCCCCAGCCCTTGAAAGAGAGACAAAGACAGTTACTGTCAGGCAGAGTAATGTGTGTGCGGGAACTGTGCGAATTAACCCAGCATGCAGTCTGGGACACGTGTTCTCTGCCTCTATTAGCCTTTTTTATTCAAGTCCCAGCACCTGAAAGAGGCAAAGCAGTTTCGTTCACCGTGTCACTTATTGGTAATGTGCTATATGTTAGTGGAACTCTGTGAGAATTCTAAACCAAGCTCGCAGTCCGCACACGTGCTCCTGTTCCTGTATTATTCATTTTTATTCGCTTCAGCCCCTTGAAAGAGACAAAGACAGTTACTGTCACACAGTAATGTGTTATATGTAAGTGAACTTGTGAGAATTAAACTCATTTCGCATTCCGCACACGTGCTCTCTGCCTGTATTAGCCTTTTTTATTCACGCCCCAGCCCTTGAAATAGAGAAGACAGTTACTGTCACCGTGTCACGACTGTAATGTGCTATATGTAAGTGGAATTGCGGAGAATTAAACTGTCGTAGTCCCAAGACACGCGGCTCCTCTTGCCTGTATTAGCTTTTTATTCAAGCCCAGCCCCTTGAAAGAGACAAAAGATTAGTTACTGTCACGCATAGTAATGTGTTATATGTAAGTGAACTCAGGAGAATTAAACTAAGTTCGTAGTCTGCACACTTGTTCCTGCCTGTATTAGCCTTTTTTATTCAAGCCCCAGCTCCTCGAAAGAGACAAAGACAGTTACTGTCACGTTAATTATAATGTGCTATATGTAAGTGAACTTGAAGAATTAAACCAAGCTCGCAGTCCTCACATACACGTGCTCCACTGCCTGTATTAGCCATTTTGTCCAAGCCCAGCCCCTTGAAAGAGACAAAGACAGTTACTGTCACGCAGTAATGTGTTATATGTAATTGAACTGTGAGACTTAATCAGTCAGTATCCGTACACGGCTTCTCTGCCTGTTAGTCTTTTTATTCAAGCCCAGGCCTTGAACAGACAAAGACAGTTACTGTCACGCAGCAATGTGCTATATGTAAGGGAACTTGGTGAATTAACCAAGTTCAGTCCACACACGTGCTCTTCTGCCTGTATATTTTTTTATTCAAGCCCCAGCCCTTGAAAGAGACAAAGACAGTTACCACGCGCGTAATGTGCTATATGTCAAACTTGTGAATTAAACCAAGTCGCAGTCTGCACACGTTCTCTGCCTGTATTAGCCTTTTTTATTCAATCCCCAGCCCTTGAAAGAGACAAAGACAGTTACTGTCACAGTAATGTGTTATATGTAATTGGAACTTGTGAGAATTAACTCAGTTGTAGTCCGCAGTCTCCTCTGCCTGTATTGCCTTTTTTATTCTCCCAGCCCCTGAAAGAGACAAAGGTTACTGTCACGCACAGTAATGTGTTATATGTGTTGAACTTGGAGAATAACTCAGTTTCAGTCCGCACACGTGCCTTCTGCCTGTATTAGCCTTTTTTTATTCAAGCCCCAGCCCTTGAAAGAGACAACAGTTACTGTCACGCACAGTAATGCTATAAGTGTAAGTGGAACTTGTGAATTAAACTGCTCGTAGTCTGCACACGTGCTCCTCTGCCTGTATTAGCCTTTTTATTCAAGCCCCAGCCCTTGAAAGAGACAAAGATAGTTACTGTCATGCACAGTAATGTGTTATATGTACTGTAATTGTGAGAATTAACCCAGTCGCAGTCTGCACATCGTCTCTGCCTGTATTAGCCTTTTTATTCAAGCCCCAGCCTTGAAAGAGACAAAGACAGCGTCACGCAGTAATGTTCTATATGTAAGGAACTTGTGAGAATTAAACTCCGCAGTCCGCAGACTGCTCCTCTGCCTGTATTAGCCTTTTTTATTCAGCCTCAGCCCCTTGAAACAGACAAAGATAAAGCATTGTGTCATGACAGTAATGTGCTATATGTATTGAATTTTGAGAATTAAATTAAGCTCAGTCCGCACACGCGTTTTCCTGCCTGTGGCTACTTTTTATTCAAGCCCAGCCTGAAAGAGACAAGACAGTTACTGTCATACAGTAATGTGCTGTCAGTGGAACTTGTGAATTAAACTAAGCTCGCAGTCTGCACACGGTGTTCTCTGTATTAGCCTTTTTATTCAAGCCCGAGCCTTGAAAGATAAAGATAGTTACTGCCACTTACAGTAATGCATGCTATAAATTGTAACTGTGAGAATTAAACCAGCTGTGTCCGCAGACGCGCTCCTGCCTGTATTAGCCTTTTTTCTGCCCCAGCCCTTTGAAGAGCCAAAGACAGTTACCGTCACGTGCAGTCATGTTCTATATGGGTGGAACTTGTGAGAATTAACTGCTCAGTCCGCACATCGCCCTCTGCCTGTATTAGCCTTTTTATTCAAGCCCCAGCCCCTTTGAAACAGACAAGGACAGTTACTGTCATCAAGTCATGTACAGTACGTTATATGTAAGTGGAAACTTGTGGGAGAATTAAAACCACGCAGTCCATACACGTGCTCTTCTGCCTGTATTACCTTTTTATTCAAGCCCCAGCCCCTGAAAGAGACAAAGATACATTGTCACGCATAGTAATGTGCTATATGTGCGGGAACTCAGGAATTAAACTGCTCGTAGTCTGCACATGTGCCCTCTGCCGTATTGTTTCTTCTGCCCAAGCCCCAGCCCCTTGAAAGAGACAAAGATGTTACGGTCACGATAGTAATGTGTTATATGTAATTGGAACTTGTAGAATTAACTCAGCTCGCAGTCCGCACACGTGCTGCTCCTCTCTGCCTGTATTAACCTTCTTTGTTCAAGCCCCAGCCTTGAGAGACAAAGACAGTTAATGTCACGCACAGTAATGTGCTATATGTGTGAACTTTGTGAGAATTAACTGCTTCGGGTGAACCGCACACGTGTCTCTGCCTGTATTAGCCTTTTATTCACGCCCAGGGCCCTTTAAAGAGACAAAGATGTTACCGTCATGCACAGTATGTGCTATATGTAAGGAACTTGAGAATTAAACTAAGTTCGTAGTCCCACACGTGTTTCTGCCTGTATTAGCCTTTTTTATTCAAGCCCAGCCCCTTGAAAGAGACAAAGAAGTTACTGTGTCGCACAGTAATGTGCTATGTAAGTGGATTGTGAGAATTGAACCAGCTCGTGATTCCGCACATGTGCTCCTGCCTGTATAGCTCTTTTTATCAAGCCCCAGCCCCTTGAAAGAGAGAAAGTTGTTGCATTGTCACGACTGTGTGTGTGTTATATGTAAGTGAATTTGTGAGAATTAACCAAGCTCGTAGTCCACACACGCGTTCCCTCTGCCTGTATTAGCCTATTTTTGTTCGCCCCAGCCCTTTGAAAGAGACAAGATAGACTGTCACGACAGTAATGTGCTATATGGGTGAACTTGTGAGAATTAACTCAGTTTGCAGTCCGACACGTGCTCCTCTGCCTGTATTAGTTTTTATTCAAGCCCAGCCTTGAAAGACAAAGATAGTTACTGTCGTGCACAGAATGTGCTATATGTGGGCAACCAGAGAATTAAACTGCTCGTGATTCCGCATAATGCGGCTCCCTCCGCTCAGACACGCCATTTTTATTCAAGCCCCAGCCCCTGAAAGAGCAAGCCAACCCCTTGAAAGAGAGAGAGACAAGACAGTTACCATCACTGTGTCACGTACAGTAATGTGCTATGCAAGTTGAACTTGTGAGAATTAATCAAACTCCATGATCCGCACCACGTGCTCTTCTGCCTGTATTAGCCTTTTTTTTTTATTCAAGCCCCAGCCCTTGAAAGGAGACAAGACAGTTACTATCACGCACAGTAATGTGCTATATGTAATGGAACTTGAGAATTAAACCCAGCTCGCAGTCCGCACAGTGCTCCTCTGCCTGTATTAGCTTCTTTTTATTCAAGCCCCAGCCTTGAAAGAGACAAAGACAGTTACTGTCACGCACAGTAATGTGCTATATGTAAGTGGAACTTGTGAGAATTAAACCCAGCTTGATCCACTCTGACGTGCTCCTCTGCCTGTATTAGCCTTTTTATTCAAGCCCCAGCCCTTGAAAGAACAAAGACAATTACTGTCATGCACAGTAATGTGCTATATGTAAGTGGAACATGAGAATTAAACCAAGCGCATGATCCGCTTTCACGTGCTCCTCTGCCTGTATTAGCCTTTTTTATTCAAGCCCCCAGCCCTTGAAAGAGACAAAGACAGTTACTGTCCATTGCACAGTAATGTGCTATATGTAAGTGGAACTTGTGAGAATTAAACCCAGCTCGCATTCCGCACATATGTGCCCTCTGCCTGTATTAGCCTTTTTATTCAAACCTCAGCCCTTGAAAGAGAGAAAGACAGTGTACTGTGTCACGCACTGTAATGTGCTATATGTAAGTGGAATTTGTGAGAATTCAAACCAAGCTCGTAGTCCACACACGTGCTCCTCTGCCTGTATTAGTTTATTTTATTCAAGCCCCAGCCCTCGAAAGAGACAAAGATAGTTACAGCCTCACGACAGTAATGTGCTATATATATAAGTGGAACTGTGAAATTAAACCCAGCTTGTAGTCCGTAGATCGAGCCCTCTGCCTGCATTAGCCTTTTTTTATTCAAGCCCCAGCCCTTGAAAGAGTATCAAAAGACAGTTACCATCACTGTGTCACGCGACAGTAATGTGCTATATGCAAGTTGAACCTAGTGAGAATTAAATCTGCTTACATGATCCGCTACGCATTGCTCCTCTGCCTGTATTAGCCTTTTTTATTCACGCCCAGGCCCTGAAAGAGACAAAGACGTTACTGTCACGCAAAGTAATGTGCTATATGTAAGTGGAACTTCTGAGAATTAAACCAAGCTGCGCAGTCCGCTACATGTGCTCTTCTACCTGTATTAGCCTTTTTTTTATCAAGCCCCAGCCCTTGAAAGAGACAAAAGACAGTTACTAGTCACGCACAGTAATGTGCTATATGTAATTGGAACTTGTGAGAATTAAACCAAGCTCGCAGTCTGCACACGTGCTCCTCTGCCTGTATTAGCCTTATATTATTCAAGCCCCAGCCCCTTGAAAGAGACAAAGACAGTTACTGTCACGCACAGTAATGTGTTATATGTAATTGGAACTTGTGAGAATTAAACCCAGCTCGCAGTCCGCACACGTGCTCCTCTGCCTGTATTAACCTTCTTTTGTTCAAGCCCCAGCCCCTTGAAAGAGACAAAGACAGTTACTGTCACGCACAGTAATGTGCTATATGTAAGTGGAACTTGTGAGAATTAAACCCAGCTTGCAGTCTGGACACGTGCACCTCTGCCTGTATTAGCCTTTTTTTTATTCAAGTCCCAGCCCCTTGAAAGAGCAAAGACAGTTACTGTCATGCACAGTAATGTGCTATATGTAAGTGGAACTTGTGAGAATTAAACCAAGCTTCGTGAGTCCGCTTACCGTGCTCCTCTGCCTGTATTAGCCTTTTTTTCATTCAAGCCCCAGCCCCTTGAAAGAGACAAAGACAGTTACTGTCACGCACAGTAATGTGCTATATGTAAGTGGAACTTGTGAGAATTAAACCCAGCTCGCATTCCGCACATGTGCTCCTCTGCCTGTATTAGCCTTTTTTTTATTCAAACCCCAGCCCCTTGAAAGAGAGAAAGACAGTTACTGTCACCGTGTCACGCACTGTAATGTGCTATATGTAAGTGGAATTTGTGAGAATTAAACCAAGCTCGCAGTCCACACACGTGCTCCTCTGCCTGTATTAGCCTATTTTATTCAAGCCCCAGCCCCTTGAAAGAGACAAAGACAGTTACTGTCAGGCATAGTAATGTGCTATATGTAAGTGGAACTTGTGAGAATTAAACCAAGCTCGCAGTCCGCACACGTGCTCCTCTGCCTGTATTAGCCTTTTTTTTATTCAAGCCCCAGCCCCTCGAAAGAGACAAAGACAGTTACTGTCAAGCACCAGAATGTGCTATATGTAAGTGGAACTTGTGAGAATTAAACCAAGCTCGCATTCCGCACACGTGCTCCTCTGCCTGTATTAGCCATTTTTATTCAAGCCCCAGCCCCTTGAAAGAGACAAAGACAGTTACTGTCACGCATAGTAATGTGCCATATGTAAGCGGAACTTGTGAGAATTAAACCAAGCTCGCAGTCCGCACACGTGCTCCTCTGCCTGTATTAGCCTTTTTTTATTCAAGCCCCATCCCCTTGAAAGAGACAAAGACAGTTACTGTCACGCACAGTATTGTGCTATATGTAAGTGAAACTTGTGAGAATAAAACCAAGCTCGTAGTCTGCACACGTCCTCCTCTGCCTGTATTAACCTTTTTTTATTCAATCCCCAGCCCCTTGAAAGAGACAAAGACAGTTACTGTCACGCACAGTAATGTGCTATATGTAAGTGGAACTTGTGAGAATTAAACCCAGCTTGCAGTCCGCTCACGTGCTCCTCTGCCTGTCTTAGCCTTTTTCTTTTATTCAAGCCCCAGCCCCTTGAAAGAGACAAAGACAGTTACTGTCACGCACAGTAATGTGCTATATGTAAGTGGAACTTGTGAGAATTAAACCAAGCTCGTAGTCCGCACACGTGCTCGTTTGCCTTTATCAGCCTTTTTTTTATTCAAACCCCAGCCCCTTGAAAGAGACAAAGACAGTTACTGTCACTGTGTAATGCACAGTATTGTGCTATGTGTAAGTGGAACTTGTGAGAATTAATCCAAGCTCGCAGTCCGCACACGTGCTCCTCTGCCTTAAATTTTGCTCTGCCTCTAGTCTCTGGCTTGCTTGAAATTGTTGCTTAATAAGGTGAGTGATAGTCTCTAATATCAACTTCATCCAGGTGACAAAAAATGTTTTCCCAAGAAGTCAGGAAGGCGGAAGAGATTATTTTACTTCAGCTTGTGGAGAACTAGGAAAACCTTTAAGTAAAATAATAGTCAAATCCAGACAGACAGACTGCTGGCTGAATTTACCAAGTTCAATAAATACACACAACTAACTAAGATGATTAGCTCTCAGCTTGTCTTGAGCCAGCTCAGGCTCAAAACCTATCAGCTTTTAATGCAGTCTGTCTGCTTCTTCACTTTACTGTTTTTTTTTTTTTTTTTTTTGTGGTTTACTACTTATTTATTTCTGTTTATTAGGTAGGTAGTAAGTGAAGTCTCAAGTCTTTTGCCTGAAGCAGAGGCTGCTTCTTCTGTTCCGCCCTGCAAATGCACTGTACGCTTCTCCTTGAATCCCAAGTTAAGTTGCCTTAATGCTGCCTGCCTGGCCCTTCTGATTGTTCTTCCTAAATTGCTTCAGCTTACTAAGCTGCCTTCTTCACCACTCCATTTTAGCACCCTGAATCAAATTTTGCTGCCTCAGTCAGCAGCCTGGCTTCCAAGTTCCTTGAACCTCCTCCTCTTCTCCCTCAGGCTCCAGCCAGAAGCCCAGCAGCTACTTCACCACCACAGCTTGTGGCTGCAGTTTCTCGACCTCGGTGGCAACACTCATTCTGTTCCCAGCCTTGCCCTCCACCCCACCCGTGATGCCCGACTCTCCTTTAGCAGCCAGCAGCAACCAACCACCATTCCCTAACTTCAGTTCGCCTATCGCCTAAGATATTTTTTTTTGTGCAGAGAATATGTGGGTGAGCCGGAGCAGAGTGTTAAATGTAGCCACAGCTTGGCCCTGCTGCAACAACACCAACAACCCGGCAAGGCGGCAACTGTACTAGTCACTCTGACTCCTCCCCGTCCGTCCCACTACATTTACGCTGCCTGTGTATGCAAGAGACAGATGCACCACCTGACCACAGAACAATTGATCAGGTGATGCATGTCTGAATGAAGTGTGCTGCTGCCGCCGGCATCCGAACTCACCCCGCCCCGGGCAAGTAGTGAGGGCGAGCACAAGTCAGAGGCGGATCCTGCACTGCATGGCGGCAGTACACTGAGTCTGAGTGAATACTGTCTTTCTGTCTACTAGACGCATTTAAAGGGCAGCTGCAAGCTGCCAGTGTCACAGTGTGAGTCGGCTCAGTCGGAGAACTTAGAGGTGCTGGGGTTCATCCCCGGAATGAAAAGAGGTGCCGGGGCTGAGCCCCGGCTAGCACCGGCACAAATTAAGCACTGGATTTAGGTTAAATGGTAACCATATAGACACTGTTAAGTGTTATGACTATTTAGGTGCCCATTTTGCATATAGCCTATCTTGGACCAAACATTTGGAGGCTATTCAATTTAAAATGGGATCTTCTATAAATGCCCTAAAAATATTTAACAGCAAGATGAGGAAGTCATCGGTGAGCGGGGATAAGAGTTCTTAATGCCAAAATAAGAATGATCATGTTATATGCCTCTGAAATCTGGGGTTATACTAAGGTTAGAGAATTAGAAATAATTCTGAATAAACTCTATAGATACATCTTAATATTTTTAAATGGAACTCCAAGCTGTATTCTTGCCATGGAGGTAGGACAGTGTTCCTTGAATTTTCTCATCTGTGAACGACAGATTTTCTTTCTGTTGAAGCTTTTCCTTTTGCCCCTACAAAGATATCCCAGAATGTATGTAGTGGAAGCCATCAAATTGGCCAGCATGGGATATGTACATCCCTTTATTCAACTTATTAAGGAAACAATAATGCCAGCCAGATTGGGCCACCTCTTATATAAAATTTACATGAGACCATTTGAGGAGATTAGGCAGGATGTCAAATTGAGGCTTATTGACTTATGACATAAATTCTTTCTGTGTTCAACTCTCCAATCTTAAGCTATATGGATTTTTTTTAAAAAGTAAAGATTTCATGGGGATATGAGCCATATCTCTCTTTTTTTAACCTGTCCTAAACAAAGAAGAATCTATACAAGATTTGGAACTGAAAACTATAATGCTCAATGCATTCATTTCGGACAAAAGAGAAGGGGTACTTTTTCCATATTGTAAATGTAGACTATAGATGATCTCAAACATGTGGTACTCTTGTGTCCTAGGTACGAGTCAACTAGGAAAAAATTGCTGGGGGGATCTCAGCCTCCCCCTGGAGGATCTTTTGGAATATTTGTTTACTATGAAAGAGAAGAACATGGAAGAGATCTTTGCAAGATTCTTCATCTCAACTCATTTGTAAAGTTTATTAGGGGGACTTGAAGTTCTGTGGAGGTTTTTTATGTGAAAAGATACTCTGTTAAATCGAATTGCACTGTAAAGATATTTAAGTTCCTTGTTGATTTATTTATTGCCTATTTATATTTACTATGTATTTTGTCCTGATTTTAGAATATTGTAACTGCTTTATGCAGAACAATAAATTGTACTACTACTACTACTACTACATTCCAAGCTTCTAGTGCTGACCGTGAAAGAGGCTTCAGCTTCATGAACTGCATTAAGAGCAAACAAAGAAACCGCTTGGAAGAAAGTCATTTAGATATGCTGATGCAAACAAAATTGTTTTTAACATCTGGTGGAAAAATGGATCTTAATAAAATATAAGTCCACTGGAAGCATGGGAAAGACAGGAGAGAGAAAAACAGTAAATGTTGATTTCTTAGCAATGCATCATCAACAGCACCCTTTTAGATGCATAACAGACTCTTTAAAATGTACATAGTTTACATGTTTCCAGTTCATACTGTTATGGTGCACAATGTACATCCAAGCTTCGGACTGTGTCAGAATGTATATTTATATTTTGTATTGAGTATTTGAGTGTTTGGTTATATTTTCTACTGTTTACTGGCAATAAAACATATCACTTGTTTGGGCCACCCAATTTGCGCACATGAATCAGTTTTTTAGCACAAAGTGCCGCACACACATATCAGTCGCCCACCCACAGAGACTAAAAATTAGAGGGAACATTGGTGGCAATCCAGGAAACAAACAGAGAAGGAAATTGAAATGCTTCCAGAACTCGGAACAAGAAGTTCCAGTTCACTCAATCAAATGCCTTCTCGGCATCCAGGGAGACCAGTCCTGCAGGGAACTCAGCATCCCTGGTAGCCGTGAAGACATGTGATAAGGTATGCAAGTGATCAGAAGATGAACGCCCTTTCATAAATCCTACCTGGTTTATACTGTACCTATCAATTCAGGAAGAATTACTGTTAACCTATTAGCTAATATTTTGGAGAGAATTTTAATATCCTGATTTAAAAGTGAGATAGGTCTGTAACTCTGAACAAGCTCAGGATCTTTATCTGGTTTAGGGAGAAGAACAATCAAGGCCTCAAAAAGGTGAGAATCGGCCTCCACCCCAGCTAAAATATATTGAAATAAATGGCAAAGTACTGGTAATAAAAGGTCCAAAATCCTTTGTAAAATAAGAAGGAAAAACCATCAGGGCCTGGGACCTTGTCTGCCGGCAATTCACTAATAACCTCGGCTATTTCTTCCTGAGGAATAGGAGTAACCAGAAAATCCTTGTGTCGGTCAGAGAGAGACAGGGCAAGTGGGAATCCTTCGGATAACTCTCCATACTCCCAGGGCAAGGGGGATGCTCCATGGCTCTGTACACGTTTGTGTAGTAACGGGCAAATTCTTGAACTATTTCAGTGGGAGATACTTTAAGGATCCATCAGCCATTGCCCTGATAGGAGGGATAAATCTCACTGATTCTTGTTGCTTAATACACAGTGCCAGTAGGAGCCACGCCTTTTCTCCCTGGTCAGTATAACTAGCTCTTGTACGAATAATAGCTAATTCTGCTTTGTCTCGGAGTAACTCCAAATATCTATCTTTCAACACTAAGAGTTTACTCCTATCCTCGTCAGGAGGATTAGTCAAGAAATTATTTTCAAGTGATGTAATTTGGGATAGTAACGATATTAATTCCTTCTCCTGTGCCCTTTTCCTGCCTACCGCCATACTGATCAGGATCTCTCTCATGAAAGCCTTAAAGGCCACCACAAAATATCCGGCTTTGCACTATCTAAAGGGTTAGATGAAAAAAAGGATTCAATTTGCTCCCTTATAAGTTTGCAGTATTTGACATCTTTGAGAAGTTGTTTATTAAGTTTCCATCTGGTTTCTCTGTTAGATAAATTAAGCAATACCAATTTACATAATACTAGTGAGTGGTCGGAGATTGGGCCAGGTTGAATCAAGGAAGTCTTAACCCCAGGTAATAGGAACTGAGAAATAAATATGTAATCAATGCGGGACTGCAAACCATGCACCATTGACCTGAAGGTAAACTCCCTAGAATCAGGATGTAAGATGCGCCAGACATCACAGAGCCCGCATTGATCCAATAGATCTTTAAAAGCCTTCTGCCCCGGAGTGACCCCTCCCAGACCTCTACCTGACCTATCCAAATTAGACTCAAGTATTTGGTTAAAATCCCCCCCTAAAATAATCCTGATGGGAAACATTGGGAGAATAGCAGATATAAGTCTCATAAAAAATCCTGAGTCATCTATGTTAGGGCCATAGATACTGCCAAGTAATAATGGAACAGACCAGAGAGTACCTTTAACAAGGATGAACCTTCCCTCAGGGTCTTTAATAACATGTGTAGAAATTAAGGGAATACCCCTATTAATCATGATCATGACCCCACAGCTATTTGTAGATCCCTAGGCATTGTAAACCAGTGCCACCTGTTGTCTCCTTAACTGTGAAGCTTCCGCTTCTAATAAATGGGTTTCCTGTAAAAAAAAGTTATCTGAGAACTTAGTAAACTTAAATGTTTAAGAGCCTGATATTGTTTGTGCTTTTTCCTGATCCCCTTAACATTCCAAGTCACAAAAGTTATTTCACTAGCCATCCAGTAGTGGTAGTTAGACTTAGTGTAGTCAGCTCAGCACACGGGATACATAATACCTGCAACCTTACACTGATGCTTACTGCAGTAAAGCCCTCCCTCCTCCCTAACCCCCCCACATTTAAGTCCATCCCCTCTCCCCTACCCACCCTTACCCTCCAACGATACCCCAAAACCCGCTTCAACCCTCTAAGCTGTCACAAGCAACTTCAGCACAGTACTGCGCTTTTCCTTCATCTCTCGCCTCCGATGATGCACCTCTGCTAATGAAAAATCTTACATTCCGCTATACTCATATAGAAAACAAGACAGTGCTGGTTATCCCCAGAAAATGAGAGAATGGTCTTGGGCTTTCAATACCACCACACCAAAGTGTTAATATGATGAGAACCTATTAGAAAAGGGTTGCAGCAAAAGCCATATACAACCCAAGTAGCCAGGAAAACCTGAACGAAACTGAGAGAGAGAATTGAAATCATCCTTGCCTTGTGAGGCAGTTATGCAAGAACTAAAACCAGATCGAGAGCACAGTGAGGGGGAGTGACCTCTGCCACAGACTGAGAGCAAGAATCAGGAAAAAGATAGTAACCACATCTCAGGAAGGGAAGACTGAAAAATTGCGTCTTCCCAGAGGTAACCAACCTCCAAATGCAATGGCTCTCCTTGAGAGAATTAATTGTCCTACACTTGAGTCTAATGAGAAGATTCAGAGAGATCCCCCTCGAATTGAGGGCTGCTCCCCCGTGAGTTACTAATGCCCGGTGCGCCCTCTAGTGGCCAGTTCCAGGTCATGGTAGAATGAAAGTGAACTGCAGAGAAAGCCCAAGACCGCTCTAATTCCCAATCCAGATGACATAAACAAGAATCTAAATCTCAGCAAAACCAATTCCCCTTTCCACTGTGTTTACCATACAGAGAATACTGAAAATTGAAACATTGTTCCCCCCGTAAACAAACCCCAAGACCCTAAGTGTCCTTTACCCTTAACCAGCGTAGGCCCTCTGCAATTGGGGTCAAGGAAATTAATAGCAAGCGCGCCCTGTGCTGATCCCCCCCCAGTCCAAGCAAAACAGGAGAAGTTTCCCATCCAACTCGCACTGAATGGTTCCTCAAAGAGGGAAAAAACGAAAGTTCCAATTCACAGCTCCATGCAGCTCTTCATCCTGCAAACACAGTATCTCAGGGTTCCCTAAACAGATCTGGTAGCATAGATTTAAGGCTCATCAGGGCCGCTGCAGGATCATCATAGTTGGACCAGGATCCATTTACTAGAACCTGTAACCTGGCCGGGTATCCCATCCTGAATTTCAGGCCTGCCGCAATTATCTTAGAGACAATAGGATGGAACGCTTTCCGCTTCAGATGAACCGAGCCAGGCAAATCTTGTGAAATTCTCAGTTTCATGTTCTCCCAGCGAACCTCTTGTAAAGCTCTCACTTTCTGCAGAAAATGTTCCTTCTCCAGGTAGTTCAAAAACCGACAGATGATGGGATGGGGGGTGTCCTCCGGAGAAGGCTTAGGCTGTAGGGACCTGTGAGCTCACTCTATAATATAGACATGGCCAAAGGGAGAGGGGCCGGTGACCCGCTCCACCAACTTCTGTACAAATGCCACAGCATGTTGGCCTTCTTCTTCCTCCGGTAACCCAAGTATCACAACGTTGTTTCTGGGGCTGCAGCCCTCTAGATCTTTGAGCTTGGCTTCAAGATGAGATAACCTCTGACACATAGACACCAGATCGGCATTGAGAATTTCTAACTTTTTCTCCATTGAGACTATTCGAGTTGTGTTATCGTAGACAGTTAGCGAGACTTCATCCAGTTTTCTGGAGAGAAACTTCAGATCCATTGCCATTTCTTTCATTTCCTCACAAAAGAGCTTAAACTCCTCAAGAAACCTAGTGAGCATTAAAGGTTCCTGTTCTCCGAATTGACTGGGAGGATCAGGCCTCTCAGGCCCACCTGAGGCCCTGGATTTCTTGGAGGCCTTTTCAGGAGTGGCGGGGGGGGTGTGCTTCTGCGGGGCTTTCTTCATGTAAGCCTCCATCAGCCGATCTAACACTCAAACCAGGTTTCCAAAGTGTTCAGATAGCACTGAATCTCAAAAGCAGAGGAAATGGGGAAATTCAGACATCCAAAAAAGACGATTTAGTGATCGGGAGGCAGGAGCTTCTTGAAGAAGCTTCTACTCAGCACTCTGCATCACGTTATCTCCAGCTACCTGCTTTTTGAAGTTTCAGTCTGTCCAGCTCAAACTCCCGCTGGCATTGTCTGTCCTGCAGCTCTGCTTCCCTTTCATGTCATTTTTCTTGAAGCTCCCTTTCATGCTGCTTTTCTTGCATGACAAGCTCCAATCTCTTCATCTCCAATTGCAGTTTTAACCTCTCCAGATCAAAATCAGTGGTGATTCCCCCTTGGTGCTGTGGCTCCTGGTCTGCTCTGGTTCTGCTTGCCTCCATACTGGATCTGGTCACTGTGGTTCCATCCGGCTCCTCCATGTTCAAGGTCTGGTCACCTGCAGTCACTGACTGTGATTTGAAGTCCCGGGCTACCATGAGGGCTTCTGTGAGGTATTTTTTTGTGTGCCCCTCACTCTTGACCCTTCTCCCCCGGCACAGTTGTTTCAGATGTTTCACAGTGTAGTCATTGTAGTTGGAATCCATCTTCCCTCTCTACATTACCACTGGTCTAACTTACACCCCAACCAAAAAAAATCAAAACAGGGTTCATAGGTTCATAGGTGTGTTATGAGTAGGGTACTATATTCTGTAACTAATTTTCCCTTTTCAATTTCTGCCCTCTTTGTGTGTGGTTTGTTCAAATGGTTCACAGTCCCATATGCTGGCACCAATCTATCACAGGCCCACTCCAGTGGGACAGAATTCCCTGGGCTACAGCAATTCCCCTATGACTGGGTCAGGAAACCCCTCCTCTATCCTTCAAGGGCACTCACGGGATTTACAACTTGAACACCCACCAGAGGATCCCGGGGCTCCTCTTTCTGTGTGAGGGGTGAAAATAAAGACTCAGATCTGTGTTCCTGGGACAGAACCCTCTTGGCCATTGCTCAGCAAACCAGAAAAGCCACAGGTTTGTACAGGCCTTCAAGGATGCCCTATACACCCTATATGTGTCTTTTCCCAGAAAAATGCAGAGACTGGTTCAAACCCCACAGACCCCTTCAAGATACCTTTTTGTATTCAGCCTCCTGTCATCCACAGAGTCCCTTCTTGGACTCTATCTCAGTAGTTTCTGGCCCTTAAGTGTTAGGCGTAGTATTGTTTGAACAAACTTTCCCAAAACAACACACAACAGACACTGACAGAGTTATTTTAAATTAAGCCAAAAGCTTTATTAATTTGTCAATAAATGTAAATATCATACAAAAAAAGACATTATATACTTTTCTTAATATGGGTTACAGGATATGAAAAAAAGTTGGAAATATACAAGAAAGATATAGGCCCAGATATTCAAAAGAGTTAAGCCATGCGCAATAGGGTTGCGCCTGCGCAAGTCAGAAATTGCGCCATTCTGCGATATTCAGCAGGAGGCAGTTGTGCCCCTGAAATCATGCTGAGCAACAGCGCAATGATAATGAAGGCATGCGCAACCGAAGGGGGAGGAACCATGCATAAATGGTGCAGTGTGATATTCAAAGACTTGCGCCATGCACAATAGTGGAGCAAGCAGAAGTTGCGCCATAGCGGAAATGAGCCAAAATAAAAAGGAGCAAGGAAGAGGTGGAAGAACGCTACAGGGAAGCCACATGTGTCAGAGGCAGAGGCAGACAGACAGGGCAGGAGGCACAAACAGGGCAGGCCAGGGAAAGGTCACTCTGAACAGCCAGGCACAGGGAAGGTGTGGGGAGCCACACAGCACAGAGGCCAGCACAGGCAGGTGTACCTGGTGCAGGGGAGGCAGCAGCCAGGACAGCGGGGGGAATACAGCAACAGCTGCCAGGGGGTTGAACACAAGCCAGGGACATGACCAGTGCCACCTTCCACATGGAGGCCATAATGAGGGGGGTGAGAAGGTGGGCGGCAGGGGGGCGTGGCCTTGGAAGGGCCCGTCGACCCTATGCCCCCAACAGGCAGTACCAAGCCCGCACCAGCTTTGAGCTGTACACTGATACTGAGATTTTGGGCCGGTACCACCTGAACAGGGCAATTCTGAGGTGGCTCTGTGAGCTGTGCAGTGATGTGATGCAGGCACCCACACGACGGAGCCATGCCCTGTCAGTGGAGACCAAGGTAACAGCCTGCATGTGCTTGCTTGCCACAGGTACCTTCCAGAGACCAACTGGGGACACCACAGGCATAACCCAGTTGGCCACATCATGCCACCTCACCCAATTCCTCAGCGCATTGCCCATGCTGAGAGTACATCCATTTCCCCAAGCACGGGCGGAGCACACAGCAAACATACAGGAGTTCCACAGGGTAGCACATATTCCTGGCATGCTAGGGGCAATAGACTGCACCCATGTGGCCATACGCACACCACCTGGCCACGAGGGGGTCGCATACATGAATTGCAAGGGCTATGCCAGCATCAACTGCCAGGTGGCATGCGCTGCCAGGGGGTGCATCATCAATGTCTGTGCCATGCACCCTGGGGGAGCACACAATTCTTTCATCTGGCACCAGTCGGCACTGTGCCACAGATTTGAGAGTGGGGACATCCCCACTGGCCACCTAGTGGGTGAGTATGCAAACCACATGGACAATCATAGGGCCTGGGGGGGCATGGCCAGAGGTGGCATGGGTAGTGGCCTACATGGCCTTGGGCAGGGCGAAGCTGATCACAAAACTAACCTCTGCCCTCTACACACAGGTGACAGTGGATACCCACTCCGTCCCTGGCTGCTTACACCCTACTTGCGGCCCATGACCCCATCGCAGCAACACTACAATGAGGCACACGCCACCACACGTAATGTCATTGAGTGGGTGTTCGGGATGCTGAAGGCATGTTTCCATTGCCTGGACACCTCTGGCGGTGCCCTACAGTACAGCCCCTCAAAGGCCTGTGGGATATTCCTGGCCTGTTGCATCCTGCACAACATGGCCAATGAATGTGAGAAAGCCGTACAGGTCAAAGAGGGAGACAGCGATGGGGACGATGGGTACGTCGGTGATGATGGTGATGGGCGGCCCCCCTTGGCCGACGGGATCCCTGACTGCTCCAGCTGGCACAGCTGCACCAGGACACCATCACGGAGGAGCACTTCAGCCAACCCAGGTAAGTCATGGGGCCATGCGCAACCACCAGTGGCCAAGGCACAACCCACAAACACGCATGGACACACACCAGGGGTGCATGCCGTCAAGGGAAGTGGCAGGGCACAGAGGCACACACACAACCAGGGATGGGTGAGGATTAACATGCCACACCGAAGGACACACACACATGCACATGCACAACGCAACAAATGTGCACAGAGGGCAGAAGGCACACCGACCCAGAACACACACCCTAGCAACACACATGTCCACAGGCCACCACGCCCACTGCCTGTCCATGTGCGTGTGTCAGATGCTGAGCACCATTGCACTTTGGCACAATGCAGACATCATCATGCACATGCAACTGTGGACAGCAGCTGTGAGGGTGTGCAGGTGGACTGTGTGTCCGCGTGCAGGGCTGGGTACCCACCAGTGCACTGCCCACTGACACACACAATGCACACAGGGCAGCATCAGACAGTAACCGTACTGGGAGACAGGTCAGTAAGGTGCACAGTGCCATGGCTGCCACAGATGTGTGAGCAGCCCCGCCGAGACCTGCCAGCACTGGCAGGCTGACCACTGGCCTCATGGGGTGACACCGATGGTCCCCCAAGGGTTCCACTGCGCGAACGCGACCATGCTCATGCAGGGGTCTGCAGCACACCGAACATGCCTGCACCAGGAGTGCTCAGGATGCCCACAGCTGAACCCGGCATCGACAGGGTGGGAGTCGCACAATGCCGGGAATGGGGGGTGGATTGTGCACTACGTGGTGTCCACGATGCATGGGCACCTGACTGTGTGCCCACTGTTGCCATGACAGCAATGAATGCTTGTGCATGCCTGTCAATGGCAGTGGTCACATCCTCCCGCAAATGATCCATCCCTGCCAGGATCAGTGCGGTGTCCCTGCTGCGACGCTCCTCTGCCCACTCCAGAGCCACACACAGTGCATCCACGGATGTCACAAGCTGCATCTGCTGCTGGACCGATGTTTGCAATAGGCTGGTGTGCTCGTCCAAGAGGTCATCAGCCTCTTCGGCATCCTGTCCCTCAGGGTGTGCAAGGCCCTGATGTTCAGCACCCCTTGAGGGTGGGTGCTGTGCACCAGGACCAGGTCTGGGCATGTCCACAGGCGGTGCACAAATGCCGCCGCTGAACCCTGTACCCCCAAGCACAGTGGGCGACTGCTGATGCTGCCCCTCTGGCTGCCGCACCCAAGGGCTCAGTGGTGCTGCCACAGTGGCCGCAACAGTCCCACTGTCCTGAACAGACACCAGTGCTGCCCCACTGGTGCCGACAGGCACAGCCTGGGACTGTGCTGACACGCAGGCCTCCATGGCGGCACCACCCACAGTCATGGGCACAAATTGCCCTGCTGTGTGGCCATCCTCTGGCACACACGTGTCACTGCCCATAACGGTCGTGTCATCATCACTGGTGCAGGACTCTGCCCCGGCCACAGCCACAGTGTACTGGCATCCGTGGACGCCAGCATGCTGGGACACAGGCAGGGCTTCCTCCACACCTGTCACAATGACATCAGTGTGGCCAGCCAGGCGGCCCCACTGTCGCACTGATCCACATATACCTGGGGAGGTGGATGGTCCCAACTCCGACTCCATCTGACTGTCCGCAGTGGACAGGCCCACCACCACTGACCCATGCAGATGCTCAGGATCTGTAAGGGAAAGCAAAGTCATGTTACTGTGTGTGACCTACCCTGCCCCCCCCATAAACAGACCATGACTTACCATACAGTGATGGGCCACCACCCGTCTGGAAGCCACCACCTGGTACACCCTCAATGGCACTGCACTGCATGCTTCCAGCAAGCCTGTCCTCCACTGGTGGTCAGCTGTACCACCTCCAGCTGTCCCTCACCTGTTGCAGCACGTGCTGCCCTGATGGCAGCCACCTTCTCCTTTACCCTCCTCCTGTCCGTGCCCATCTTCTTCTTACACTCCTGCACGGAATGCTGGTGGCTGCCATGCAGGTTCACGGCACGTGCTACCTCCTCCCATGCAGCAGCACGGGCCTGAGGGGTTCCCCGACATCCACCGAGCAGTGGCTCCTGATCCAGGTAGGCCTCGAACAGGGCCTCGGTTTCGGCCTTTGTAAAATTTGGCCTCCTCCTCCTCCTCCTCCCACCATTGTGTTCCTCCTCTCCAACAACCTGCTCGGTCATTATGTAGCCTGTAAGAATGGCAGTTGTTACCTGTGACTGTGCAGTCCCATGCATGTTCCTGAATCCACAGTCCACACTCCCAAACAGCATGCAACTCACCAATAAACTGCAGTAACCGACTATGGCCACTGCTGCACATTGTCGCACCTTTATAGCGCAATCCATACAAATGAGGTGAGGAGCAACTTTAAGTAGATGCAAATTGCAGTGCTGCGGCACTGAATGGCTGATTATATGATTTGCATATGACAGCTGAATATCGCGCTGTTGCACTTTGCGCAGTTGTGTTAAACGTGCTGAGCCAATGGCGTAGTTCTTTGGCATGCGTAGTACACCTCACTGCACATGCCTGGGTTGCTGATGCAGGGGTCTGCCATGCTGATGATGTGCTGTGCGCGGTAGGCAATGCAGGGCACGGCCACCATTGTGCCAGTGGCGCTATAGCGATGGTCACTACATGGCGCTGTGGCACTGGGCCATCATAGGTGCAATGGCCCAACTGCCCAGTAGTCCACTATGGCGCTGGCACACAGGCAGCCAATCGCGCTACACACATTGTCATCCAATGGTGCTGTGCGTGGCCTTGCGCCAGAGACCCTTGACCCTGTGCCCGACCTTTGCCCCCTTGGCGTCATGCGTCAGGCATAGGTGCACCTCTATCGTGCTGTTCAGTAACAGCGCGATAGGGAATGGCAGCACTGTACCGCGCAGCATCTGCACGTGGGGAGCCGCGCTGCAGAGTGCCATATTGCCTATTATAGCTGCTAGACATTCTACTTCTTTCCCGGTTCTGCTACAAGGGGACCTGAGTCTGAAGGGTGGATGGCCACTAACTAAGCTGCTCCTGCTCTCCTTGTTCCCCTTTCTGCTGTATTTTCTCATCTAGGTTTTAAGTGAGTACCTAGGTGGGCAAATTTCTTGCCTAGAAAATATTGCACTATTACAAATCACGAGACCACTCAATCTGGGACCATGGCTCTCCTTATTGTGTTTTTATTGCTCCTAAGGTACAGAGTTTTCAGCAATACAGTGCAATTCAAAGTACCTCAATGCAATTCAGTTCTCCAATGTACCTTATCAATACCTAATGTTATAACGGTCTACCGTGCAGACACTATGTCATTCTCCTCTCCCCTTTTAGCCTATTCCCCCCCAGTTAGCCTACACCCCCTTGCTACTGTCCTCACCTATGTCCACCCAAGCACTTACATTGATCACGATCAACTGTCATTGCAGTGGTGCCACCTCTTGCGCAGCACGATATGGTGCAAGAAGAAATAAAAAGCAGTCTCCATTCTTATAAGCTCCTTAAAGAAAGTTATACTTCTGCTTCTTCTCTGCTCAGAAATGTGGAGCTCAACCCTGGCCCCCCACAACTTACCTCGACTATCGATTTTGCTGAGGGCCACAGGTCTCAAAATGATGATGGTCAACATTTTAAGCCTGCCTAAAAAATTGTATAGCTGCAAGCCTGTGCTGCACACGTTAACCCAGACCTTATCATAATTACTGAGTCGTGGTTAAAAAGACGAACACTGATCAACAAATATCACTGCAGGGCTACAATTTATTTAGAGCAGATAGAGACTCTAGAGGCGGGGTGTGGTTATTCACGCCAAATCTAAGTACTGGTCACCAATATTAGTTGCAAATCTCTCCAAGGAATTTGAGTTAGCTCATTGAGCCTTCATCTCCTCCTCGAACGTATCACTATCCTAGGTGGCTATAGACCCTGTCTGGTGGTGATGAAGTCCTTAATCTTTTGAAATCCATGTTCATAGATACAAAACTGAAACAATATTTCTAGGAGATCTAAATATGGACTGGCTGTCACCTGAATCACACGGCCTCAAATCCCTTTGTGAGCTAGGTCTGAGCAATTAGTCAGTGAACCTACTAGAACAACACTCTAAATACTGCCAACAGTTCCATTCTAGATGTGGTACTAACCACCCATCCACACAAAATATCTCATTTGGCAGTGTTTACAACGACATGAGCGATCATGGAATTGTTGCTTATAAGATCTCAAATTAAGGCCCGATCGCAACCCATCTTTTATAACAAAAGATCCTTTGCAAATTCAGTGCAGTAAACTTCCTATCTACTCTGAACATGATCAGATGGCAAAATCTTTACCTAGCCAAAGATGTCAACAAGGCAGCGTGCATCCTTAATGACAAACTCACTACAATAATAAATAAGCATGCCCTTTCATCAAAGTAAAAGTGGGAACAATTAACCCCTGGTTCACCTTGGATCTCGGCAGCCCTTATAGCTTGAGATAAGCTCTGGGCTAGAGCTAGACATTCCAAAGAATCTTCGATTGGCAGGCCTGTAGAACAGCCAGGAATAACTGTGTGAAAAACTTGCCTACTAAAGCTAACTGTTATATTTCTACTCTCGAACAAGCTAAAGGTAACCTCATAAAATATGGAAGACTATTGAAGCTATAGAAGGATGGCCCATGGCCCCTCTGTCCCAACAAAGATAGTTGCAAGTGGCAAGATTGGAAAACAAGTCCCTAATCCTGGAGAAACTTAACTCCCACTTTGCCACAGCTGGATTAGCTTTTGACTCGTTACTTTATGCTGGTGCTGCGTGTGAGCCAGCATAACCTCCCGCCACATCTAGTCCTGCACCCAGCCCCTTCCAACTGCACGAGATAACTTATAAAGAAGTAGAAGATTTCTCTTAACTTAGACACCAAAGCACAGGGACGATGGCTTGGAACCCTTTTTCCAAGGTCAAGCTACGCCCATCTCACTGCCCAATTCTCACATCTTCAATCTTTCCATTACATTCTACATTGTGCCGCCCTGCTGGAAATCAGCACATATCCTCCCTCTATTTAAATCTGGTGACCCATGTGATGTAAACAACTATAGGCCTATCTCCATATTGTCTATCCTTTCTAAAGTTCTCGAAAACTGATCCATATTCAGTTAAAATCTACATTGAAACCTTCTCTCTCATTAACCCAGCTCAATCTGGCTTCGGGCTAATCATAGCACAATCACTGCACTAGCAAAAGTAACCAATGATTGGATCTCTGCTATAGATGCTAAGAAGGTAACTGGTGCAGTCTTTTGGACCTCAGCAAAGCTTTTGATACTGTTGATCACAAACTATTAGTCAATTGCCTTGCAAAGTTGGTGCCACATACCATACCACCCAGTGGTTCTCTAGCTACCTAACTGAAAGATTCCAAAAGTAAAGGCGGAAGGCTTTTTTCTGCTGCCTTGCCAGTTGCAAGAGGAGTCCCCAAGGATCCATCTTAGGCCCATCTTGTTTTCTCTGTACGTTAATGACTTAGATGCTAACATATCTACGTCCAATCTGCACTTTTGCAGATGATACTGTTTGTATACTTGGCTCATCATTATCTGAAGTCAAGGGAGTGCTTCAAGTGGACTCGCACAACCTGAGCATAATCTAATAAAGGCAAAGCTTCTGCTCAATGCTAAGCAGACTAAAGTGATGATATTCTCCGCAGTGCTGTCTCAGGCCCCCAATACCCTTGCCAAGACTTCATTGTCACAACGCTAAACGAGCCTCTGGAAGTTGTAACCAAATTTAAATATCTAGGTATCTGGATCGACAATAAATTATCTTTCAGTGACCACATCAAGATGTCTCTAGAAGGTTAAAAGCAAGGTTAGGTTTCTTCTACAGAAATAGGCCTTTTCCCCTTGAAACTCGAACAAGCTTGTACAGGCCACTTTTCTCCCCTACTCGACTATGGCGATGTAATCTATTCCTCCACCACTCTTGCAAATCTAAGTAAACTGGACATCCTTTATCACCATATTTACGGTTCATTACCAACTCGCCTTACCGTTCGCACCACTGTGACTTATATGCAGCTGTTGGTTGGACATCCCTTACTACTAGACGCCTGCTCCATGCTGGGCTATGGACTCTTAAACTGCTCCTGCAGAAATTGCCAAGCTATCTCTCTTCCCTTATTAGTATCTCACATAGTGCATACTCGTTAAGAAAATCTGACTTTATTATGCTTGACATACCAAGGATGCGGACTTCCTTTGGTAAACGTGCTATTGCATATGCCCTTCCCTCCATTTGGAACCAATTACAAACCGTACTGAAACTAACTAGCACAGTTTCAATAAACTTCTACAAATCGCTAAGTTCAGCCAAAATAAAAGACACCTGTAACTGTCATTAAGTCTCTTCCTTCCCAATGTGTGCCATATTTATCCACTGGTAAGGTATAATTGATTTGTCATATTAACTGCTTTCCCTTCTCCTTCTACTCCTGGCTTTATCTTTACTTACGCTCCACTGCTACTCTATCAAATCACTCCTCCCCCCCATATCAGTTGTAGACTGTTGTTTGTTCTAGCTGCCAAAATACTGTATATGTATTGCACACACCAGTCATCATGTTTCCTTTATCAGTATGCAACCTGTAAGTCGCTTCCCTGTCTCATATCAATGTTTACCACCTGCGGTCACCCTATATGGTACCCTTGTATGTATATTCAGCCTGTATCATGTAATGTGCATTTCATGTATATACTGTTATTACCTATCTGTGTTTGTACTTTAAGTGTTTATGTCACAGGACCTCCTTGTGAATGAGCTTGCTCAATGGAGTTTTCCTGCAATAAACTTGAAACTTGAAACTTGAAAGAATGGCATGCAGATTGGCAGCACAGTGTACGGCTATTGAGCTGGCCAATCTGGTGGTCATTGTTGAACCACACCATGGGCCTCTCTTCGGGGAGGCCCCCCTGGACAGGGCCAAGACCCAGGTGTGGCAGGAGGTGGCCTCTGCCCTTGAAGAGGCCACAGGATGGGGGCGAACTGCTGAGCAGTGCAGGCACTGCTATGGTGACCTGCGCAGGAGGGAGCCGGAGCTACTGGCCCGACGACGGGCACATGCCAGGAGGGGCAAGGTGCCACATCCAGGTAGGGGGTACCGTCAACACACTTTTATCATCCATATGAGTCACAGTGTTGTATGTGTCCAGCACATAGGGGAGGGACAGTATGGGGTTGGCCGTGGCGGTGTTCACAGGGTGTGGGGTGGGTGGGTCTGACTGGGTGGGAGGGCACACACCTTGAGGCAGTGGGACTTTACTTCAGGAATGTACTGATGTTCTTCTCTCCTTTTTTTCCCCACGGGCCCGGACGAAATCTGCAGATTGTGGGCAGAGCGGCGGAGGGGGGAGGACAACGTAGCCAGGTGAGCCGAGGGTCAACAACGCCCACCTGACCGGCCCGACGAGGGTGAGTGCCATACATCCATGATTAGTTTTGCATGCTGTGTGACAGGGTGGGCAGTGGGGCATGGCCACCATTCATCGACATCACTGCCATGCACGCCACTTGTTACAGTCAACACTGTCCAGTGGCAATGCATGTCTGGGTGTGCATCACTGGTGGTCCATGCGTGCACCAGGTGCATGGCTGTGCCACTGCCTTTGCCCCACATAGCCATGTCACTAAACGGCCACGGTGGTGCTGTGCGTGACTTGGCCGGTGGGTGTGTGCAGCGTTCCGCATGGCTGTATGTGCCTGGGTGGGCAGGTCCTGTGGACGTGATCACTGCGGGTGGTCACACACCATCACAGTGGTATGTCCCATGGCCGTATGCCATGCACAGTAGGCGGGCTGTATGGGGTTGTGCACTCACACCTATTGACTGTGCTCCCTTGTCCTAGGTACGCGCCATCTCCGGGAAATTCGGGACACCTTATGGGAGCATGGGAGCTCCTTCATCTGGCCCGCGAGTCCCTAGACATATTGAGGAGGCTTGATGCAACTGGGGTGCTGTGGAGGCATGGAGGCAGGAGGTCCCAGAGCCAGGAACAGCGGTCAAGATGACAGTCCTTTGGTCCCTGACTTCCCCTACCCCCTGGACCCACCCTCACACCCCTCCTATCCCATCCCATTTGTCCACCCCTTCCCCCTACCCACCCCACCTTGTTTGTGTCCCCCACCCCAAGCTTGTATATAGTTTTTATTGTTGTACATAGTTCACTTTTATGTTTACAATACATTTGAATTTGATATGAATACTGTGGTGGTCTCTGATTTTCAGCGGGCTATAGGTGCTCAGCTGCAGTGGTATGCATGGCATCGGGGTGGTGCAGTCATGGGTATGTGTGTGTGTCCGTGTGGAGGTGACTATGGTGTGGGGGTAGATATGAGTCAGTGTCTGTGTTGTGTGTGTTGTTCCCTGTGCACTGGATGACTGTGTGCAGTGGTCCATGGCACGTGCTCTGTGTCCATGGCGCATCCATCGGCCCATCCATGGCCTGTGCAGCTGACACACATGCCTGTCTGTGACCTGCATGGTCCACTGGCATGTCAGTGGTGGCATTCCCTGCAGGGTGGACACTGTACCCGTCACTTTGCTGGGTTGCCTCTGTCACTGGTGTGGTGCATACCTGGCTCGGGTGGCACTGTGGGCAACACGGTCATTGTCCCACCTCCATGCTGTGGCTTGTGTATGTTGCAAGGGATGTGCCCCACTGTCTGTGGCTTGTGCTTCGGGTGACTACTGGTGGTGTACAGGTCCACAGTGCCTGCGCAGGGTGGCTGGCACTCTAGTGCCATGGTGGAATGCAGGTTGTGTGTACACAGCTTACATGGGCCCACAATGGGGGCTTGGTTGCCCCACCACTGCGTCCTTGTGTTGGTGTGCCCTTGGGTATGGGTGGGTGTCTGTCCATACCCTGTGTGGCATCTGGTGTGGTGCATGCTTCCACGCACCACTATGGGTGTCTGTGCTGGCTGTTGTGGCCAGTGGTGGGTCGGGGTGTGTCACTGGAATACTGTGCAGGGCACTGTACCACTGGTGGTGGTGTCAAGGGCATGCCCGTCCCATGTGGGGGTACCTCTTGTGCCAACGCATGGTCAGTCTCTCAGCAGTACCTCGGGGGGACTGTGCATGGTGGCACTGCGTCTGTCATTGTTGCATTGCCGTGTGCTGCAAACGCTGATGGGTGCTTGTGGTGGGGCTGGTTGCATGGTTCTGTGGTGCACAGGGTTGCATTGACACAGTGGGGTGTGGCATGCATGGGGTTTCCTGCAGTGGTGGTCACTGCTCATGGGGGTGTCTGGGGTCATGGTGCAGTGTGTGCTGTGCACTGGGGGGGATGGTATGGCACGGGGTGGTCTGCCCTTCTTGTGTGCCAGTCACAGCTTGCTGGTAGGTGTGATGGGGCACCATGGCCAGGCTGTGGGTTGGTTGCTTGTCTCCATGGGCCAGTAGTTATTCCAGCCCTCCCCCAGTTGTGCAGTGCATGGGGTGTGGGGGGACGATGTCTGTTCTGCTGTGTGTTCCTGTGCCCATCTGTGGCATGGGTGGTGGGCCCCTGCCTCCCTGATTGTGCAGTTACATTGCTCTGCAGCTGGGGGGCTCCCTGGTTGCGCTATGGCGCCTCTGGACTGTTCAGCTGAACATCCCTTGTTGCGCTATGGCGCATCAGATCTGCTCAGCTTCCCCTCCCTAGTTGTGCTATGGCGCAGGTGGTGCGATATTCAGTCGTCGGCTGTAGGCTCAATTTGGCCTGCTCCGTTTTTGAATATTGTGTCTCTTGCGCATGGGCACAATAGACTTGCGCTTGCTCCTGCTATTGCGCACTTTATGGGTGCAGTTTGAATATCGGGGCCATAGTGTTTAAAATCTAGTACATATAGTTCTACCTTGAAAAAATCCTTAGTTGCTGGAAATGAAAAGTGTTCTTAGCAGGTTGCTGACTCTCCAATCTGTTTGATGGAAATTCAGACGGGGTCCAAATCCTTGCTGCTGCCAGGAGAGTCTTTGAAAAAAAGTGTGCTTCTGGCAAGCCTTACAGGCTCTATTAAGAAAGTTCAAAAGTCCTGTCTACAGGGTTCCTTTTTGTGACAGGCTGACCCCATCACATGCTGAGAAAGGACCAACCAGCACCCATGTTCAAGTTTTAAAAGTCTAACTGAAAGTTTCTTGGCTGGGGGGGTTTCTTCCTTCCCCCTCCCCAGGGTTAGAAAAACACAAGTGCACTCCAGGCCTGTGACTGGAGTCAGCATGTCTCATTTCCTGCTGGTTTTGCTAGCCCAAAGTCCTTTGTTTCCAGTAAACCACTTAGCCCTTAAGTGGCTACCATCAAGTTGTAATTACTCTAGTCCAAGTGCAGAAGGCCTAAGACTATAGACTCCATGGCACCATCATGCTGATTTTAAGCTCAGGGCCGTTTGTAAGGCAAATATTTCCAGTAACCTAGGCTTGACTAAATGGGCCTGCTATTAACCATAAATGACCCTCCCATTTAACACAGGATTCTGGATGCCCAAATCCCTTTTAGAATTTAAAGCAATATCTTTTGAATGAAAAAGACAGGTCACCTAGTAAGCTACATGGTTGCCTACCCAAAAACACAGGGAATTGTACCATTCCAATAAACCATATTGGACCTTTACCCAGACTCCCTTGAAATCAGACTTATGCAATGGGGACTTTTTAAGAATCTGAGCAAACAATAACAGCAACGGGACATGGCATGATCCCGCCACAGCAAGTAGATAAGCTACAGAATTTTAAGCCTCTATAACTTTAAAAGTGGAGACCAGAATATTGACAACTTTATTAGCTTCACTGACCCTTATGCCTACACTCCACGGACTGCACTGGCTGCCAATACAGTGGTGGATCACCTTCAAGGTTGGGTTACTGACCTGTAAAACCCTACATGAGCAAGGGACTCATTATGTGCAAGATCTCCTTCACCCTTACTGCCCCCTCTGCCCACTCTGCTCCACCTGTGAGGGATTCCTAGAGATTACCAGGGTTCAATTAAAAACATCTGGGGCCCGGTCTTTTGCGGCCCCTACCCTGTGGAATTCTCTACCTTGACGGGTACGAGAGTGCCTGACCGTCCAGAGCTTTAAAACGGCACTTAAAACGTATTTGTTTAGCCTGGCATTTCTAGACTCTTTTTAATTGTGAAGGTGATATTTATTGGGACATAGATTTTATGAGACTCTTAGGTTTATCAGCTTGTTTGTGATTTGATTTTAATTACTGCGTGTTTGTGTTTTAATTATGTACAAGCACCTTGCTCTTTGGAAAGGCGCTTTTTATAAAGTATGATATGATATGATATGATATGATATGATATGATATGATATGATATGATATGATATGATATGATATGGTATGGTATTGTATGATATGATATGATATGACATGACAATGAAGCTGTGTATGTCATTTCTTTAAATTTCTTGCTTGAAGGATGGCTAAGTTATAAGCAGCCAAAGACTGCAAAATCACATCAGTATTTAAAGCTGAATTTCATGAGCTTGTGTGCAAATTGTTAAATTTTGTGATGCTTTTGTCAAAATCATATCCATGCACTTGGCCCAGTCCTACATTTGAGTTGCCATTGTGGAGGAAGGAAAAGGCTGGGTATAGTGACAATAAGGTAGCATTAATAGGAGGCTCCACACTAAAAGTATAGTGGTGCCATGTTTCAGGTCAGTATCTTGCATGAAGAACTATGAAGGAAAGTCATGCACATCACTGTACGCTACCCTGCCTTCTTGCATTATACCAGCTAACCACTAGAGCAAACTGACTAAATGACTTGTGGAAGCACATACATGCAGCATTGTTTCTGTACAATGCCACCTGCTGACTCTTTAACAACCTGGTAGATAACAATGAACATTTTTAGCATTTGAAAACAGTGGCACCAAGTGAGGCCAAGCCCTGCAACTAGTTGAGACTGAGGTCATTGTGACAGAAGTATCTGGATATCTTTAGTCATGATGGAGCATGATAACCTGGTGTGCTGGAATCCTTCATGTGAGACAGGGCTGCAGAGCAAATCTGGTTGACAACAATACACCTGATGCAACACACTGGAGGCAGAAAGCAGGGATACAACAAAGAACAGATCCTTTAATAAAACTGATAACTCCATGGAGTTTGAACAGGTTATCCCAATAGGGAAATGTGGGGTTAAAAACCATAAGGTCCTTAATGTCCACACAAAGTCCAAGAGTCTATATGCAGTGTTCATCTTCTAAGGAGTGTCTTGCTAATGACCCATAAGCATAGGCAGCTCATAGTCCCACATAATGCTCACTTGGGGGTCTCACATTAAACACAGACATTCATTTTGCTTCGAGGACTCCTTTACTCGGGCCTCCTCTCACTAGTCCTATGATCTGCGCCACTGCAACTACTGACCTCTAAACTCTGGGCCAGCATGTCCCCTCCCAATGACTAGCTCTCAAACTTTACTCCTGGGTGACTGACCTTTGGGCTATGGGTGACACGTCCCCAAGAACCCCTCTGTTCCAAATCTTCCCGTGGCTTCATGTATCTTAAAGCCACTATACCAGGGCTGTACATATTCTCTTTGGGCCCAAATACCCATCTCGTCTGGGCTCAACTTGCCAAGCATGAACTTAAGCTTTGGGGGCTCTAGAAGCTAGTGGTGGATGTCCACTTTGGAAGTGAAGTCCAGTTCACCTTGGCTCTAAATCTCACTGTCTCTGACTCAGGTTCTAGCCCCACTCACGGACACTTACTCCTGGGCTCCAAACTGCCAGCTGTTTCTCCCCCCCCGGGGGGGCCTTCTCTCTTAGATGGTAGCTGCCATCTCAAATTTGGGAGTTTTGTCTTCCATCTCACAGGAAACTGAAAAATGGCACCAAGGAGTGGGCAATCAAACCTGGTCCTCTCAACACCGCCACATTCTCTCTCTGTCCCCTGGCACGCACCCACATGGATCATGAAAGGCACACCTTCCAGGGTACTCCCCACCTATCGCAGGCAGTCCCCAGAGGCATTCAAATTAACCCTTTAAAGGGTCAGGGCACAGAACCCTTAAAATGTTACCCTGTGTAAACCAGTACACTGCCTGATGCTCATATCCTGGGGGGGTTATATCTCACCACCCTTTGAAAGCTCAGTGCCCTCGGTGAGCTCCTGGAGTGCCTCAGCCACTCCCCTAGGGCCCAGGCAAGAAGAGTATGCACACACACCCACCCACCAAACCCCAGAAAGGCTTAGACTGCCTCACCATGAAGGTGGAAAACTTTTCTAAAATAAAAGGGCCCAAAACAGAGCTTGACTCTCTGAACTCACTCAAGCTCAACCCTGGCCACCCACCCTCAGGTTGGATTGCCTAAGTCCCAGTGAGTGGCATCCCAGGCCCAACATCTAAAACTATCTAACACTATTTACCAATGGAAAGAGCCCTATTATGCTGGCTGGCTGCCTGCCTACCTATGACACTACCTAAACTGACTAGCCTCTCTCTTCCTCTACTAGCCCTACATTCTCCCAGGATCCAGTTAATAACATGTAACCAATAAAAAGAAGGCCCAACAAGGTTTACATTGGGATTATAAACAGTAAACAAAGCACAGTTGCCATTATTACTCCATTCACATTTTGCTCAAAACACTAACCCAGTTATCTCAAACACATTCCTCTTTCTTTTCCATGTTCAAGATGATGACACGCAACAATATCTAATAGTGCTCATGTGCAGCTAAATTAAAAATTAAAAAACTAACAAGTCCCACAATAGTCTCTCACTGCTATACTTTAAAAGAGAATGAAAGGAGTGGTCTCACCCATCAGCTGGTCTTCAATGGTGAGTCACTGGCAGATCACAGCCTCTGAGGCTACATTGCTCCTGGAAGTCAAAACAGTACTGGTGGTCTGGCTTGGTACATGGGCATCCATAAGAATCATGGCTGTCTTCACCTTATCTGGTCCTCTTCGCCTCGAGATCTTGAACCATGGTATAATGTTTCATCAATGTCAACCCTTCATAGGCATGATGGGAACAGATGTCTTTAGCCACTCTATGAGATTCCTGCAGCTGTATGGTTTGAGCACCCAAGGATAACCTCAAACACCCACTCCTTTCTTTTGGATTCTATAATGTCCCACACTCTTTAAGGCAAATAGGGGTAGCTGTAGTCTGGAAAGTCCAGCCTGATATGTCTTTGAACAATCTGCTCAGCTTGCGACCACTCTGGCAGACTTCTAATGGTCGTACGTGGTGCTTCTCCTGGGGGAAGCTATATGCCTTCACTGTACTGGAGCTCCCTCCTCTCATACTCCCTCTTAGGCCTTACTTTAAAAGTGCCACATGGCACTGGGCTCCCAAGTGCAACCGGGGCTTCAGAAATACAGATCAGGGGATCTCTTTAAATGACTTCTCAGGCTCCTCTTCCCACTCATCCTCCACGTTCATATCAGAGAGGGTCTCCTGACCCACTATGGCCTGATCACATGCTGGGTCAGACTGTTTCTCCATAGGCAAGGGGGTCAGTGTTGCACTGGTGATAGACTCTTCCGGCAGTGCCCCATGGGGGACTGGCTGCTGGGTGGCATAGCCTTCATATTGCACATGCTAGTCTTTGGCATTATCTATTTCAGGGGCTACACAATCTTCAGGCATCATTAATTTAAGTGTGGAAACCACTTTGGGAACTGGAAAAATATGCTCATAGCTGGTGCAGGACTTATCAGATGGTGAAGGGGCAGCCGAGGGGATTGTAATAGCTTAGGGAATAGATTTCTTCTCATGGGATCCTTTGGCATCTGCTTCAGTACTATGGAGCGCAGCTGCAAAAAGTCACTCCCATCCTTCAGAAATGGTCTCTTCTGATGCTGTAGAAGAAACGGAGTGGCTTCGGCATCCATGAGGGCCAGGTGGCAGCCACATTGCCAGAGTTTTCTTTGATGCCTGGCACCACACACATACAGGGACCAGCTCAACCTCATGGCCTGTATATTTACACAGCACGCATGCTCTGGAGGTAATTGCTCTTTCCACCATCTCCCATAGCCAACGAAACAAATGCGAGGGCACATTGATGTTAGGTGATGTATGCTCTTGTGCCATCTTGTACACTGAACTCTGTCTGTTCATCCCCTGAAAGAATAACAAAATTGGCTCATTTTCAAACTCAATCTGATCAGTATCTCTGCACTTTCCCCACTGCAATCACAGCGCACCCAAAATCGATTGAGCTGAACTTCCCAGGAGGTCTCCTTAATTTTGACCAGCAGAATAAACTTAGTACTTACTAGGGTACAGTCCACTGATGATCTTGGTGCATGAATACAGTTCACCCAACTGGGCACAGGGGAATGCAGGGGGAATATATATATTTTTATATAGTTTGCTGCAAAGCAACAAAACTAGAGCTGAAATTAGCTGGAGTCTCCAACACTCAAGCTGCTCACTAAACTGGCTCACTCCAGGAGGAGCCAAGCAGTCTGCAGCCACACCTCCAGTGGGCACAGCAGTCCAATCCCCACACACTGTTGCAGTAAGATTGATTTCCATTTGCATAGCCCTTACATACACAGTCTACAAACGCTTCTCTTTCCTCCTCTTAGGCACAAAATTCCTCAGCTCTCAGGCACCATCTTAAAGTTCAGTTTCTTTCAATCTGATAAGTCCAAACAACTTAAAACTTCACCCCTTCACCTCCCAGGCATCCTTTCATCACCACAGACACCCCCAAAAACATCCTGGATGAGCCATCACTTGTAGCCCATCCCCTCCATGGTGCCTAGTAGTACGGTTGTAACAGTCCATGGGGAGGGGGACCACAGTGGAAGCACACAAATGGCTTACTTTTAGAGTTTTGGGAACTGGGGTGCTGGAATCCTCCAGAGGGGTCAGGGCTGCAAAGCAGACTTGGTTAACAGCAACATACATGATGATGCAACAAACTGAATGCAGAAAGCAGGGATACAACAAAGAATGGATCCTTTAATAAAACTGATAACTCAGTGGAGCTTGAACAGTCTATCCCAATAAGGAAATGTAGGGCTGAAAACCATAGGGCTCTTCATATCAATGTCCACATAAAGTCCAAGAGTCCATATGCAGTGTCCATCTTCTGAGGAGTGTCTTGCTGATGACTCCTAAGCATAGGCAGCCTATAGTCCCACATAATACTCATTTGGGGGTCTCACGTTAAACACAGACATTCATTTTGCTTTGAGGACTCCCTTACTCAGGCCTCCTCTCACTATTTCTACAGTCTGGGCCACCATAACTACCAAACTCTAAACTCTGGGCCAGCATGTCCCCTCCCGACGACTAGCTCTCAAACTTTACTCATGGGCGATTGCCCCTCAGGCAATGGGCGGCACGTCCCCAAGAACCCCTCCATTCCAAATCTTCCCATGGCTTCATGTACCTCAAAGTCACTGTACCAGGGCCATACATATTCGCTTCTGGCCCTGATACCCATCCCATCTTAGCTGGGCTTCTGCCAGGCATGAACTTGAGCTCCCGGGGGCTCTACACACTAATGGTGGATTCCCACCTTGGACACGAACTCCTGTTCTCCTTGGCTCTAAATCTAACTCCTTCTGACTCAGGTTTGAGCCCCACTCATGGCTACATACTCCTGGGCTCCAAACTGCCAGATGGTTCTTCCCCACCAGGGGATCCTTACCTCTTACGCAGCCACCGCCACATCAGATTTGGGAGTTTTGGCTTCCAATTCACATGAACCCAGAAAATGGCACCATGAAGCAGGCAATGGCCCCTGCTCCCCTCAACACCACCACACTCTGTCTCACTCCCCTGGCACACTCCTCAACCAGCCAGGAAACGCACACCCTCCAGGGTACTCACCACCAATTGCAGGGCAGTCTCCCAGAGGCATTTAAGTTTACACTTTAAAGGGTCATGTGCAGTACCCTTAGAAGTTTTCCCTGTGTAAACCAGTACACTACCTGACACTCACACCCCAGAGGGGGGTTGCATGTATATTAAATACTTAGGTATTAAAGTGGGCCCAACACTGGCCATGATGTATGACCTCAATCATAAACCTCTCCTTAATATAGTAAAAGGGATCTGCAGCAATTGCAGGGGTTACCTATCTCATGGCTGGGGATTAACCTCATTAAAATGAACATTCTTCCCAGTATTTTATAAAATGAACATCCTTCCCAGGATTTTATGTCCTGTCCTGATGTTACCAATAGGTCTGCTGCTGAGTTTGTCTGGAATAAGAAAAGTCCTAGAATCATTTTGCAGAGACTAAAGTGTTCTTGGAATAAAGAGGAAATTAAGTACCTGGATTTCTCCCTGTGTCATCTGGCAGCTCAGGCCATTAGGCTTACAGACTTGCTATAAAGTACAAAAGGAGCACATTAGGTATCTCTGTGGACCTCACAAAAGCCTTTGACCTTGTTGACCACTAGGTTCTTCTTTACACCCTCATCAGTCTCAATTTCTCCTAAGATGTTGTAAACTGGTTCTCCAACTACCTAAGCCATAGATCCCATGGAACTGTGATCGAAGGTTTTCTCTCTGCCATTTCCCCAATCAAATATGGAATTCCCCAGGGCTCCATCCTGGTACCCTTCCTCTTCTCCCTCGTGGTTAACTCTCTCCCCAAAATTTGCAGTCACACTGAAATCATTCTCTACCCCGATGATGCTGCACTCTTCTGCAAAGACAAGGACCCCTCTACCCTTCGTGATGAACTCCAGCAGGACTTCCTCAGGCTCCACTCCCAATTCTCTTCTTGAGGGCTAGTACTTAATGTGAAAAAAAACAAGTCCATGGTTTTCTCTGGTTCCAGAAAATCAGCAGCCTTTGACTTCTTCCTCCAGGACAATGATGGCAACCCAGTTAAACAAGTCACAGAGTTTAAATACCTTGGCTTGGTCCTAGACTGTCATCTAACTTATGAACTTCATGTCAATCAGCTAATTAAGAAAGCACACCAAAGGCTTGGTGTGTTATATCATGTCAAACCTTTTCTAATCCCTGAATCCAGGATGCTTCTGGCCAGCAGCTTCCTGCTCCTCATCTTCAACTATGGAGCTCTGCTCTACTACCCCCCCCCATTCCCGAAGGAATTTCAGTCAGCTGGTTAGCAACTACCACAATGTCATTCAGTTTGCCACAGGCCTCCCCAGACTGACCCTCCATTGTGACCTGTACAAATTTGCCAACTGCTCCTCTTCCCCTTGAAGACAGGCTTGACAGCAAGATCCTGACATTCCTCCACAAACATACTCTGGGACTTCTACCAAGAAGCATCAGCTCCCTCTTCCCCATGTATGCCCCCACATGGTCCACCAGATGGTCCTCTTCCCTCTCCTTCTCCCTCTCTTTCTGCCATACTAGCCAAGGCCAAAACACCATCTCCTACAAGGGCATTAAACTGTTCAACAACCTTTTCCCGTCACTTACCCTATGCCCCTCAACAGCCTATTTCAGGTAAAACCTTAAGGTTCACCTCTCTAGCTGTCAGTCATGCAAATGCCCCAGGCCTTGAATTATCCTGGTATGTCTGTTTTTTATCTGAACACTACCTCTGATTTTGATTATCTATTGCTTGACTGTAATGTACTGTATTATTCACATAAGATGGCACTTATTTCATACCCTTTATGTCTAATATTCCTATGTAATGCACTTTCTTGTAAACCCTGTAACCTACTGTTGTTTGTCTGAACTGGATACTTGTGAAAACAGGCAATTTTGCTCACATGCCTTTCCAGCATAAAAAAATAAACAAACTATACTGAAATCTCTGGATGGGGTGACACAGCTCACCCTATTGCAACATACTTAAATCATGCAGGTCTAAGGGAGTACAAAGTGTCGTGTTCCACAAACAGCTTAGTGGTCCTATTGGCAGAGGCATGGGGAAAGATTAGGAGACAGCTGGGAGATGACAAAGGGGGACATTGCTGGCACCAGTATTTACAAACCCTGAATTTTTTCCAAGCTTGGAAGATCAGGGCTTCCAACTCTGGGAGTAAGCAGGTGTGGGGTGTTTGGGAGATTTGTTCAATGCCCAGGGGTTTAGAGCATTTCAGCAAACAATGGAGGAGGTGAGCATACCCCCATGCATATGTTTAGGTACTTCCAGACTAGTACTTGGATCCAGAGAGCAGGAAGGTTGGATCCGCATGAATCCCCATTACACAGTGTTGAGAGCTGTATCCTCCAGGCAAGAACCAACCCAATGGGAACTCTGGCCAAAGGTGTATAAAAGTCTTAAGAAGAGATCTCCTGACCTTTCCCAGAAAAAAGAGCAGATCTGGGAATGAGATCTGGACTTTCAAATCTCGGATAAGGCCTGGGGGAGGCTATGTGAGACACATATGGGTTTGCTAGTCTGTTGCCTATACAAAGAAGCAAGGTTTAAGTTTCTGCACAGACAGTATATGCCGCTAGACATAGTGAGTAGATTGAATACTAGAGTGTCCCCCACACATAGTAGTTACAAAAAAGGAAAGGAGCACCTGCATGTATTATTTTTGGACATGTGCTGTGCTCAGGCCACTTTGGACAGAGATTGCCCAGAGCATTAGCCAAATCCTGAGAGCCAGAGTTGTGGATGAACCATGGTCACTGCTGTTTGGGGTGGAAAACAGACCAGGAAGACCTAGATCTTTACCCAAGGGTAATCCAAATAATACTGATTATAGCTAGAAAACGCATCCGAAATACCTGGGTTTCCCATATTAGGCCCATAATACATATGTGGAAAGATCTCCTAAAAATATTACCTCTGGAACATCTATTGTGTGACTTCAGGGGATGAAGGGGAGGGGGATAAGTTTGAGAGGCATTGCAGCCCCTACATGGCTACAATATCACCCTTGGAAGGGTCAATGATAAGAATGGCAGACTATGACAAAGCAGGCTGGTGGAATTCAGAGTATGATGAAACGTACTAGGATTTTAAATGTGATGTAGATGTGTGTTGAGTTCTGTTCTATGCTATGTTAAATGTTTGGACTGTGCCTATAATCAGGTTGCTTCTTCGAAGAATTACAGGAATGCTGAAATTACTACCAGCCCAATTTCATCTGCATTGTACATGTTGTTGGGAATGTACTCATGTAGAAGTGTTGCCAAAAACTGTGGAAACCTAGTCTGTGGCTGCTTTACTATCAGCATCGGAGTGCTAACCCTGCTCTGTTTTGCAAACTATGCCATATCTGTTTTTCCACCTAGCTAACCAGCCATCCATGGATTCAAAGCTGTCATACCCTAACTGAGTAGCCAATGCAGTCACTTTTTTTCATTAATAGGCCAGAAAGATGGGTACCTCTGCTGATGGCACTTTTAAACCCCAACAGCAGGGCATCTGCCACCTCTATCTTTTTAGCTTACCACTCTGAGAGGCTCAATTCTCAGTTCTGGCTAATGTACCTCACCTGGCTTTTGCTGATACCAAACTCCTTGGCAACACTGGAGAGTGAAGCTCTTGCAAAGCTTCCGACACCTTTACTCTCTGGGCAGGGGAAAGTTCATTACATTTTGAAGCCATCCCAGCACTCATTTGCCACTTGCACATTAAACCGCACTGGCAGCCTGTCAGCTCCAGCCAAATATGACATCTATAACATCCCTATAAAGCTGAAGTGCAGACATGCATGTCTGAAACAGCTGTGCAAGGATTAACATCTGGATGGAATCGGTTACTAGGGAAATGTTATATGTTGTACATGAAGGAAAACATTTTAATAAACACAATTAAAAAAACATGCTTTTGCCAAGCATTAACCAGCACTGCACAATAAGGTAGTGCTTTCCCGGGACATCTAGTATACCATTGTGCCAGGTATTCATGACTATGCCTTTCATTTACATATGCTAGAGTCCTGCCGTTGCGCTGCTGTGCAAACTGCTTTGTGCCAGCCAGCTGCAGCTTCCAATATACTAGCATCAAACTGCTAACATTCCAGTCTGGGTGCTGCAAAGTGTTCAAATATGCTTCCTAAAGTGCAGAGGACAGGAAGCAGCATGAGAAGCATATTTATCAGGTATGCTAATATTTCAGTTTATTTTAGCTGGCAACTGATACAAACAGAGCATTGACTGCACTGCTGCTTTCATTGCATTTGGGAATTTTACTAAAGGATCATATTAAATGAATATACTACAACCCCCCCCCCCGACATGGACACTTTCTGTCACCTCTGCAGTGAAGGCCAACTTAAAACCTGGCAAGGTAAGCAGTTTGTTTATCACCAGCAACAGCCCTGTGCAGTGGTGGGCCACAGAAATAAAATTCACTGCGGCAGCAGGTAAACCAGCCCCTTTCATTTGACCTTGCTCATTATGGCTGCATAGCAAGAGGTATGCTGATGTCTTACTGAAGTATACAGAAAAGGGGACTCTAGGGGTGTGGCTGGACACCGAATGCATCACAGATGTTTGCTCCTTGGAGAGTGGAGCTGAAGCACATAATACTGTAACAGTGTACTCTCCCTCTCCGCAGAGCTGCTCTTCTTGTCTCTCTCCCCTGCCCCTTACCCTTGCAAGATCTTCTTTTATCTCTCTTCACCCTCCCCCCACACTACATCTAAAAAAAGTCCCTTCCCCTGACTGGACAGTGAATTCTTCATCTCTGTGCTGTTCCCTGTCAGCTACCAAAGCAGATGCCAACCCACACATTCTTCAGTGATTCAACCATTTAAAATGTATTGTCCCCCCCCCACTATATCCAAAGAAAGTCCCTTCCCCTGGTTGTACAGTGATTTTTTTGTCTCCATTCTGTTCTCTGCTAGCTGCCAAAGTGGATGCCAATCCACACATTCTAAAGTGATTCCCCCATTTTAAACATGTTGTTTTCTCACACAAACTGTTGATTTTGGACTGCAGGGCTTCTCTAATGATTTTCTGCTGCAGTTAGATCAGTGCCTTTCCCTTTGGCTATAATTTGTATTTGCATTTTGTGTTTAATGTTTGCCCTGTGCTCCTTCACTATCCCAGAATACCAAAGCAGCAGTCTACAGCAGGGCTTCAGTTAACTCCATTTTGGGAGTATCTGATTTCCAAAAATAAGGCAAAAAACTTCCAAAATAAAGAGGGAGGAAGTCACTGACTTCCAGATGTAAAACCAAAAATTAGATGACTTCCAAAACTGCAGGCATGGAAGTCAGAAATAATGGATTGTTCTAAAAGAAATTGTATTTTACCACTAATATATTAACATCCATAACTGCATCCTTCCTAGAATATTGACTTCCAGAAGTGGGATCCTGGAAGTATTTTGACTTCCAAAAAAATTGGAATGACTTCCAGATTTCGACTCCTGGAACTATTAGACTTCCACTGAAAATAAATTCACTGAACCCCTGGTCTCCAGTTAGACCCCGAATGGCACTGGACAGACCATGGCTGCAAGATGAGGAAGAGAGTCCTGTAATTATTGAGACAGCTGCAGCACACCATGCAAGATTGCATTTTGTGTGCTCTCCGCTCAGACCCCTGATGGCACTGGATGCACCGTGGTTGCAGGATGAGAGAGAGTCGTGTAGTTACTGAGACTGCTGCAGCACACCACAAAGTGAATTGGTATGACAGCAGAATGGCCACGCCAAAGAACTGCCTGTTGGTGCCTGCCTACTGAATGTTATTTCGGGGAAAACTGTCTGACAGCTTAATTTATATACTGATCACTAAGCAAACCTAAGTTGTCAAGCTGACAAGCTGCAGTGTATTGAATCATAATGCTTCACCTCAAGCAAAACTTAGGTGGGCTTTGGGATGGGGATTTCTCTGTGATTGTGGCTCCATGCCTTCCAAGTGTCCACAATTTTTAAGCAGATGTCTCTGATTTGGTTTACAAATGCTCCGCTTGGGCTGGCCCAGTGGAGTGGAGGGCTGAGGCATCCCTGCCTTGCCTCCTGCCATGCTGATGACCTGTGTGCATGGTGTGAGCAGTTTGGCTGGGGAGGGAGAGGATCAAGCATCCGAAGGACTGCTCTCCTCTCCAGGAGACGGAGGATTGGCACTCCCACCGAATGACTGTCCCCAGGCTGAGGCCTGAGGGTAGTGCGGGTCTGTGGGCGCTAAGGAAGGGAGGGTGCTGTGGGACTTCCGCGGACGTGCATGCAACCACCACATATGCAAGTCTGGCATGTGCACCCAATCAACGGGGACAGGAGGACAAAAATGGAGGAAAAATCCCTGACTGCAGGTGACAAACGACCTTCCACAGGCTCTACACCCAGCGACTGAGCAGAACTCTGGAGGTAAGGTGACGGGACTGGGGGGGCAGTATGAAGGGGGCAGCTAGGGGCAACAAGGAGATAAAAAGCTATATAAAAAAAATGCTCCGCTTGGATTGTGAAAACGTTTGACATGGCATTGGAAATCTGTATGATTGGAGAAAGCACATCACATGACCATATACAGACAAGCATTACTGCATGGTCAGGTGTAGGAGCTTGTTTTATAGTGAAAAAATTGTTTGCACAGCACGCTGTAAGGCATTTGGCTAGTCCTTGTTCCTCATAAAACCATGGCTTGTGCATCAAAATGCTTTAAAGTACAAGTAAGTATGTATTTTTAACATTGCTATCAATTAAGTCCTGCCATGCATTTTTATGGCTGCATAGCAAAAGCCTAGACAAATTGGAGGAGTGGTCAAGAGTGTGGCAGCTTCGATTCAATGCAAAGAAGTGCAAAGTCATGCACTTTGGGTACAAAAATCCAGTGGAGGAATAAATGATGGGGGAGGTACTGATGACAACCAGATTAGAAAGAGACCTGGGAGTAATCAAAACAGATGACCTAAAGATAGCCAAGCAATGTGGGAAGGCCATGAGGAAAACAGGAGGGATGCTGGGGTGCATAGGAAGAGGTATCACCAGTAGAAAGCAAGAAGTGGTGATGCCACTGTACAGACAATTGGCGAGATCTCATCTGGAGTACTGTGTTCAGTTCTGGAGATCACATCTCCGAAAGGACATAGACAGAGTAGAGGCAGTGCAGAGAAGGGCAACAAAAATGGTGCAAGGACTGCACCAGAAACTGTATGAGGAGAGACTGAAAGACCTCAATATGTATACCCTGGATAAAAGGATGGAGGGGGGGATATGATAGAGACTTTCAGGTAGCTCAAGGGAATAAACAAAGTTCAGGAGGGCCACATCTTTCAGAAAAACAGATGTGCAAGAACAAGGGGTTACAATATGAGGCTGGGGGGAGACGGGGGCATTGTGAGGAAGTATTTTTTCATGGAAAGGGTGATGGATGCACGGAACAGCCTCCCTGCGGAGGTCATAGGGGAAAAAATTGTAGGGAAATTCAAGAATGCACGGGATAGACAGAAGGCAACCCTGGTGATAGGAAAGAGAAGGTAATCTACAGATCAGTTAGGAGCTGGATATGCAATAGGTAGGGAAACGGGCAGACTAGATGGGCCATGCGGTCCTTATCTGCCATCAAATTCTATGTTTCTAAATGTTTGCTCTGTGGGGAGTGGAGTTTAAGAATATGATAACTGTACATGAATCAGTGGTCTCTCTCTCCCTCTCTCTCTCTCTCCCCACCGCCCCTCTTCCCCAGCAACCAAGCCACTCTTTTTGTCTCTCTCCCTCCTGCCCCCTACCCTTGCCATGTCTACTTTTATCTCTCCCTTCCCCCACACTACATCTACAAAATGTTCCTTTTACCTGGCTGGACAGTGAATTATTTGTTTTCGTGCTGTTCCCTGACAGCCACCAAACTGGATGCCAACCCACGCATTCCACAGCAATCTTGAGAATACAGATTCCACCCCTGTGCTTCCTTTCTATCTCTCAGTCTCCTCCCCCCCCGCACTTCTTTTCTTCCCTCTGCAGCTCTCCCAGTTCTGCCTACTCCTAGCCTAATGCATCTCAGTTGGCTCTCAGCTGTCCTGTTCCCTGCAACCGCACAGCCCACTCTCTCTCTCTCTCTCTCTCTCTCTCTCTCTCTCTGCAGAGTTTCCCTCAGCAGGAGCTGGATTCAGTTTCAGGTGTCTAGGCTAAGTACTGTGTCAATTAGTGTGGAACATTTGGGGATGGGGGGAAAATCTGTTCTTCTCTGCAACCCTGCAACCTGCTCTCTCTCTCCCTCCTCACATGGAGTTGGGCTCAGGTTGCTGTTATGACCCCCTCACTCAGTCTCTACCCCAGTGCCTCTCTCTCTGTTCCCTCACCCTGCACCTCCTCTCTATTTCTCTCTCACTCTGCACCCACTTCTTTGGTGTCAGATGTTAATAAGGAGCATGACTCCCTGACCTGATTCCCCCCTCCCCCCCAGTCACCACCAATTGTTTTATTTTTATTTGACTGATGACTAGAGTGTCAGTAACTTCACCCTGATTCACTTGTGCATTATTAGCATAGCGTGGCACCAACTCCCCAACTGCAGCATGCAGCACCCAGAAGCAACGTCTGCGGCAGTGTCGCCCAGGCTGAGTGTCCCAGAGCTGAAACCCTGTCAGAAACAATCCTGGAAAAGTGACTACAGTTGAGGCCAGTTGTAGCCCCCCACCAATTTGGGGCTTACCTTAACTGACTCCCTGGGCTCTCGTAATGCCCATTGCCAGGCAGATGTAAATCAGAGACAGTAAATCCATGGTTAGTTGGTAATTCTATTGGTCTGTGTGAAAGTGCCTGTGACTCCGCACCTGTCCCATTCAGTGACACTGCCAGTGTGCTAAAAATGGCCTGGGCTGGGTCTGAGTGCCTCATAGCTCATTACCAGCCAGGCGCTGTCCTAATTTGCCCCACTCTACGATCAATAATAAAGCAGAGGGAGCTCTAGCTATTATTGTAAACATTTACTGCTAAATTGTTATAATTAAATTAAAGTGCTTGTTTTAACCTGCCTTTCTGCAGCTTATGCATTGAAATGGGAGCCACCATGTTTGATCTGGAACGTCTAGGAATTTGGACCAATTGGGACACAGGGGACATCGAGGAGTCCTTAGTTCAAGTGCCTTGTGGGAAAAGCTGTAGTTCTTGTAGTTTTCAGTTTGGCACCTAAAGAAATCAATGGGAGAATAGGATTGTGAGTGACCACTCCCCCTAACCAATTGGACTGCTGGAAAAAATGGACTAGTCCGAGAACCAATTAAAAACTTTAAGCAGTTAGTCATGAGACCCTGGGGAGTGCAGCTCAAGCTTTTGGACTCAGGGGAGCTTCTGTGGAGCGTTTGGCCCAAGACTGTGTAAGAGCCATTCAAGTCTGCAGGGTTCTGGCCCAGGATAGGCCTAGTTTCCCCCGGCAGGTGTCTGCGGTCCCGAGTTGGAGATTTGTGTTCAGAGACTGCCGTTTGCAGATTGACAGGCTTGCGCAGTATATCCAATACAATAGCAAGCCGAACTGAGAGCTAGAGAAGTGAATGCTGTTTCCATTAAATGTGCTGAATGCTTATCGTGGGTCAAGGCCTACTGTCCAGGGACTCCCGATTGCCAGAAAGGAGCCTACCTTTACCAGTGACCGAACTGTCTGCCAGCTGGAGGGGTCACCAGCAAACAAACTGAACTTTGCCAGAAGTGTTTATCCAGCCCTGGGCTCATGCCAAACCTGGCCCAAGCCTCCTATTCTTGCACCAATTACTGTTTTCTTGCCGAGAGACCAGCTTGGGGATCCAGCACTTGCACAGCAAGGAATCTCAGATTGTGGCCACCTGGAGGCAGTATTGGATAAGTTACTTTTTCTATTACTTTCTATTACTTTTAGAAACTTGTTCCAGGAAGCTTTGTGCAGTCACTAGCAAGGATGGAGTTATACTAGAAAAAGTAATACACCTTGCAGATACAGTTATATATTTCTTTTTATACAAAAGTAATATGCAACTGTAACAGATTACTTTTATTTCAAAGTAACCAGTAACTAACCTATTACTTTCAAATAAATGTAATTTGTTATAGTTACCTATTACTTTTGTATTGTTTTTGTATAAAAAGAAATATATAACTGTATCTGTAAGGTGTATTACTTTTTCTAGTATAACTCCATCCTTGCTAGTGACTGCACAGAGCTTCCTGGAATGAGTTTCCGAAAGTAATAGAAAGTAATAGAAAAAGTAACTTACCCAACACTGCCTGGAGGGAAAGGCCGTGAAGCGGAGGTGAATTGTGCTAGCCCAGCTTCCCCATGCTCTTCAGTACTCTCCAACAGGTCTTCATTTTGCCAGGTCATCTTCTACCAGCTGGTATTGTGAGTAAATTCAGGGTAGCTCCCTGCAACAGTCCTTTAAATAATTTTGTGGTACCACCTGATTTCTTCAGTGTGTTACTGGGTTACAGTGGACTTGGCCAACCGGCCGAGGATACAAATAGCCAAGGTCTTTGTTATTGCATGTTTAACTGCCTTTCTTTCCATCAAGAGCCTCAACAACAGCTGCAACCCCAGGCAACATTCAGGCTAGCCACCAACAGTCTGGGTACCCAGCAGCTGCAAGACTGTACAGTGGAACTAAATGCATGCATGCATAGTGCCCTGGTTTAAATCCAGTACAGTAATCATTCATCTAGATCTGCCCCTTTCCTTGTTGAAACCCCCCTTAATAAATTGATCGGTTTGTTTCACTGTTACATTGCCTCATAAATATCTCATTGTCTGGGTGAAGGTTAATGTGTCTGTGGGAAACATATTTGAAAGTGCATGCCTGTTTTAAATACTGTTTTGCAGGGGGTTCCAGGGTGTTTACTGAAGACCAGACCCTGGTGGTAAGTGCAAGGGGTGTATGCATATTGTTGATGTTCATTGCCAACTGTATGTTAACTGCTGTAAAGGGCTGTTCTCCATTACCAAGTACGTGGTCACTAGGCGGGCTTGTGGGTGGCTATAGCTTCCCAGAGGGCTACACCAGGTTAGGTAGATACCCCCACATACATTACTCTGGGTGCAGGCATCAAAATATTGTGGTTACTGAGGGCAGGGAAACCCCGGTAATTATTAAGTTTGAACCTAGGCCCCTCAACCTGTTATCCAAAGTATAGGCAGGGGTAGTAACCATAGAGATAGTGCTGCCTAGAGGTTACACAGGTATTACAAGCACCATTTGTGACCATAATTTGGGTGCCCATGTTGAGGTCTAACAAACGGGCCATGGAGCAGGCTGATGAGAGCACCATGTGAATGGGCAGGTGAGAAAACAACAGCTAGTATGATAGCCCAGTGGATGGGAGTCTGGTGGGAGTTTCCCTGACTGTTGCTGGGCAGGAGAGAGGGCCTCTGGGACGTGTGATTGCAGAACAGCTTCTGTGGTGTACTGGCAGGCTAGAACAGCAGTCAGCAGTAAGGTGTTGGAGTGAGATCCTGGCCTGGGGTCCTGGCAGGCAGCCAGTGACTCAGAGGTGGATTAGACCGTTGTATAAAATATATATTTTTTTTATAATATATGAAGCCTATTTGATTTCTGAAAGTATAAGCTGTAGCTATCCCTCCTACTGTGTTGTAATTGGCACTGATTCATGAACATAGTGTAACCCCCCCTGCAAATGGGGGTTCCCAGAAGTCTTCCAGGAGCTTGCTTGAATGCTCCAAGTCTGGAGGTGTTCAGCGTTTAAGCTGCTTTAGTGTGAGTGCTTTCAGAGACTCTGGTGCTGTCTCTTTAAGAGCTGCCTGCTTGTGACCATAATTAGTTGAGGAGGGGGGACTGTGTGTTCTAATGCCCAAATCCAGCCCTGGCTGCTGCCAATTCGCTCCGTTTTTGCAGTCGCTAAGAGTGCAAAGGGAGCCCATCTGAAAGCTGTAACTGTTTGCCTGTAATCATTTAGCAGCATTTATGAGATTGCAGTTTATCTAACCTGTTTTATTGCAGCTGGGACTCTGTGTGTGTTTCCTCTCTATGTTGGAATTGAACTGCTGAACTGGACCAATCAGCGTGGGGGACCTTTAAAATGGAGCCTGCTGCTGGCAGATCAGAACTTGGACTCTTAAGTTGAGCCAGCCACAATGGGACTGTATGGCAGATGCCTCTGGGAATTGTAGTTTGGACTTCGGCGCCTTTTTGCACCAACAGGGGGAGTTTATTGTGAGTGACAGCCAGACCAGCCAACTGAACTGGGAGGAACTCAAAGGAAATGCCCGGCTCTGTCTACTGGAAAGATCAGATGAGTTTTGGCAGTGAAGAGACAAGGAGCTCTGTGCTTCTGCGATGTATAGTTTAGTGTGGGAAGCACATGTAAGGCCCTGAGTTTTGGTCTGCAGCTTGTGCAAGCGCCTGTTCGGACTGAATCCAACCTGTGAAGAGAATCAAGGAGATCTGAAGAGTAGAAACCAGGCTCACCCTGTAGAAGACTGGATAAATTGCTGAATCGCACTTGGTCTGTCAGGAACTGAATCTGCTGTGTGTTCTCCCGGGTATTGTGCAGTAATTGCGATCGGGATAGAGAAGCAGCCTGCCTGGTATAGTACTTTCCTTTTACATATAAATGTGTGTAGTGCTTGTGGGGAATCGCATTTCAAATCCCCTGTACAGCGAATTGAGTGCATGAAGCTGGAAGTAAACCCCAGCTTAATCCAGACTACATCCATTTGCTCTAAACTGCAGTGGGGTCCAGTCACAAGGACCTTGTCCACATGGTCTGCTCCTCCTGGCAATCCAGGACAATCTGCCTTCCATCCAGTTCCCAGCATTGAGTTTGTGAGTACAAAGCAGGGTAGCTCTCTGCCATCTGTTTATCGAATTGCAAGTGTGTCATCTAATTGTTGTTTGTTTTTTCATTTCTTCACAAACTGAGCCAACCAGCTCCGGATTACAATTTGGGTATTGTGCCAGTGTTTTTCCATCACAGGGCCCCAACCAGCTGCACCGATCCTGGCTAGCCTTCCCCCCCATCCTGGGTGCCCAGTGAAAGTGACAATTTGGGACTCTGAATAAGCGCACAGTACTGTGATTATTAATGTGTTTAACCTAGTTAACCTTATTTCCCCCTGTCCTTGTTACAGCTCCTTAAATAAATCAGATCTGTTTGTTTCAGCAAAGTTACACTGACTGAGGTATTCGTTTATGTTAAAGTATTGTACTGTGGTGTTTGCATTGTGTCATCTTGTTTTACAGGGGTTCCCCAGAGTCCAGTCGACAGAGCCAGTCCTGGGGGTAAGTGTACATTGTGAAGATATTCCTGATGCATTGTGTGGGCCACTAGTGGGAAGAAAGGGGGGTTACAGTGTCCCAGAGGGCTGTGACCAAGCTAGTTTAACTACTGCAAACCCTGACCTCTGGGTGGAGGCACTCGCCATTGGGCCTAGGCCCCTCATCCTGTTAGTAGTTAAGCAGGCAGGGGTAGTAGCCCTTGGGATAGTGCCACCTAGGGGTTACAATAGGAACACAGGAACATAGGACATAAGAACATAGGAAAGTGACAGCAGAAAAGGACCGCCAGGTCCACCCAGTCTGCCCATTTGCCTAGCATCCTCTAGGCTTGCTCAGATTTCTCTCCGCCACCCTTCCACAGCCCTCTATGCCTGTCCCAAGCTCTCTTGAACCCCCTAGAGTATTTTCTCCCACCACCTGTCTAGGATGCCCATTCCAGGTGCCCACCACCCTCTCGGTAAAACAGTTCTTCCTAATATTTCCCCTGAACTTCCCCCCTCAATTTGGAGATCATGACCCCCTTTTCTGGGACACCCCTTTAACTGGAAGAGATTCCCTATAGGCACTTTGTTGATCCCCTTCAGGTATTTAAAAATTTATATCATATCCCCTCTCTCCCTCCTCTGTTCAAGTGAGTACATGCCAAGGACACCCAATCTCTCCCCATATGGCAAGTGGTCAAGCCACTTCACCATCCTGGTAGCCTTCTTCTGAACTTGCTCCACCCTCTCCACATCCTTTCTTAGGTAAGGCCTCCAGGACTGGACCCCGTACTCCAGATGAGGCCTGACCAGCTGGGTGTACAAGGGAATAAGGACCTCTTTCCTCCTACTTGTGATCCCCCTCCCTATACAACCCAACATTCTGCTGGCTTTTGCCACTGCCCTGTCGCACTGCCCTGCCACCTTCAGGTCTTGTGAGATGATGATGCCAAGCTCTCTTTCCTCCTTGGCCACCTCCCCCAATCTGTACTCTGCTCTCCCATTTCTTCTGCCCAGGTGCATGATTTTACATTTTGCCATGTTGAGTGATAAATTCCATTTTTTTTTTTAGTTGTTTAACCAGGAGTAGCACACTAAGCTGAAAGCTTTTTTACAGGAGCGACCTGGGAGCACAGGGAAGTTAAGTGACTTGCTTAGGGTCACACAGTATGCAAGTGGAAGCTGTGGGATTCAAACCCAGGTCTGGTCTGCTGGATGTCACCAGATTTGCAGCTCAGAGCCTTAAACCACTGCGCTATACTGCACCCCATTTTCTGGACCACCCCTCTAGTTTCTCCAGATCCCCTCGCATCCTCTTAACTCCCTCCTGTGTGTCCACTCTATTGCAAATCCTTACATCATCTGCAAATAGGTTCACTCTCCCTTCCAAACCATCCACTATGTCTCTGATAAAGATGTTGAATAGCAGTGGTCCCAGTACTGACCCTCGAGGAACATCACTGGTCACTGCTGTCTCATCCGAGGGGACCCCATTGACTACTACCCTCTGTGTTCTGCCCTCCAACCAGTTTCGCACACACCTTATAACCACACACCCCAGCACTAGGCAATCCATTTTGTGCAATAGCCTCCTGTGTGATAACAAATCAAAAGCCTTCCTGAAATCCAGGTAAGCTATGTACATGGACCCCCGATCCACTACCCTGGTGATCCAGTCAAAAATCTCGACCAAATTAGTTTGACAGGATCTGCCCTTGGTGAATCCATGCTGCCTTGGATTGAGCAGGCCGTTTTCCTCCAGGTAGGTGATAATTCTGTCCTTGAGCAGTTTTTCCATGAGCTTACTGACCACAGATGTTAGGCTTACCGGCCTGTAATTACTCACCTCTTGCCTCCCCCCTCCCTTGTGGGGGCAGTACATTTGCACACTTCCAATCCTTTGGGATTTCCCCTGAGTGTAAGGACTCATTGAACAGAGTGGTCAAGGGGGCTGCTAAAACCTCCCTCTGCTCCCTCAACACTCTTGGGTGAACCCCATCTGGCCTCATGGCCTTGACCACCTTCAAGTCCTTAAGCTCTCTCATTATCTCCTCTTCCCAGAAGGGACTATCATCAACCCCTACCCCCACCATTTCTGTTGGCCTAGTGTTGCCTCCCATCCATTCCTCCCCTCTCATGAATACTGCACCAATGTAATTATTGAGCATTTCCACCTTCTCAAGGTCCCCCTCCACCCTCTCCCCTGCCTCTGTTAACTGACTACAGTAGCAGCCACAGACACTGCCAGATATTTCCTGAAATTTCTGTGATAGTTCCAGAAATATCTCCTGATTTCTGTATTTCCACAGTAGGGGCCGCAGAGAGAAACTCTTCAGAAATGTTGTGAAATATCTGGAAATAGCTAGCAATGTCTCTGGCCACTACTGTATGTATCTCACTTTCCCCTTTTCTCCTCTTTCTGATATACCTGAAGAAGGTCTTATCCCCTTTCTTGACCACCCTGGCTATAATTTCTTCCATCTTTGCTTTTGCCCATCTGACCACCCTCCCCGCCTCCCTTTGCGTTTCCTGGTAATCTACCAGTGCAGTTCTCTCTGCGTCATTTTAAATTTTCTGAAGGCTTGCCGCTTTGCCCTGATACTGGCCCCCACTTCCCTGCTGAACCACAATGACTTCCTTTTCCTCCTATTCTTACTCACCCTCTTCATGCAATAGTCTGTGGCCCCCACAATGGCTCCCTTTATCATGGCCCAAATGTCTTCCACACCCCTAAGCTGCCCTATCCCTGCAAGTGCCTGGTGAGCATAATCCCCCATCTTGTTAAAATTTGCATGCCTGAAATCAAGTACCTTCACCTTGGTCCGAGTGCAGGAGGCTGATGTACATCCCGTGACCCACACAGTACCGTGGTGGCTTGTGCCTAGGTAATTCCCCCACAGTTATGTCCCTCAAATAACAGGTTTAAAGTCATTTGCTTCACATATCTGAAAATGGTTGAAAAAAGGAAATTAGTAAGAGATGTGCATTTTATTGCGCTTTTTTGAATGCTGTTATTGCGAGGGGCAATTTTTTTGTAATATGGTTGATTTTATCCTGTAAAATGTACCAAGCGTTGCCAAACCCACTCACCTCCAATCCAGTCTGTCTTCTACCAGTACAGATGAACCCCTTTGCTGCTGGACCTGCCTTCCTTCCGTTGCACACAAGCCCCCCGCCACTATGCAATTAACTTTTAGAGACCCTGTAAATACTGGGTAGCTACCAAACCCACCCACTGTCCATCCAGTCTCTCCCCTGGCATGGCTATACATGAGAAAGAATCCCCCTCCCACTGTTGAAAGTTGCAACCTCCCAACTGCCCTCCACTGGCCAAACAGAAGAACCTGATGTCAAACCCACCTGTTGGCTGCAAACAACGTAATACCCCCCACCTTATTGCTGAACTTGCCTTCCCCATCTAATCTCACTGCTACTCCACACAATTCTTCTTGCAGCAGAAAGTTTGGGAGTGGCCCTTGGTGCTGTTGAACTGGCCCACCTCTCCAGCTGCACACAACGCGGCAGCTCATCTGGGAGTTGCTCTGAGAAATGGCAGTCGAGTCTGAATCAGGGCACACTAAGCTTACAAGCATGTGCATCCAAGTTACTTCAATACTATTTCAGTGTCAGCCGTTGTGGCTCAGACCAGATCATGGTTTAGATTTTGCACCCACAAAGGCTCAGGGGTTAAAGAACCAGATTTTATATTGAAAGGCCTTGTTATGTATTTTAGGTTGGAAGTGAAAAAGATGAGGCCTGTGGTTTAAGGGGTGGTCAGCAGCATGTAATGACACTATAGATAGACTGTAAATCCAAGATCTGCTCTGGGATAAGTTTACCAGCCAAACTGATATGGGATCATGTGAGAATGTGTTGCTTCAAGAGGAATTCTTTTTGCTGTAATCTCTCTCTTTACAGTAGGTTAACTATTCTAGTCACACTGCCGTGGGTCACTCTAGTGAAATTTGGGCGAGCATACTTTTAAAATTGTTATAATTTTTTCTGGGATTCAAACCCAGATCTCTTAACCCACGGCAATGTGCCCTAACCACTATGTTATTGTAGCTGCTGTTCTGCAAGCTTGTGGTTAGACAAATCTCTGACAGAAACATTTCCTTGATCAGTTTAGCTGGCAAATGTATTCTGGATAAGTTTAGCTGGGAAACATATACCTGATCAGTTTAGCTGGGCAATATATCCCAGATCACTTTAGTTGGAAAACATATTCTGGATCAGTTTAGCTGGGAAACACATCCCAGATCAGTTTAGCTGGGAAATGTATTATGGCTCAGTTTAGCTGGGCAACATATCCTGAGTCAGTTTAGCTGGAAAACATATCCTGGATCAGTTTAGCTCGGAAACAGATCCTGGATCAGTTTCACTAGGAAACATGTCCTGGATCAGTGTAGTCAGAAATGCATCCCAGATAAGTTTAGCTGGGAAACTCCTGCCAGAATTGTTTAGCTGGGAATGGTATCCTGATCAGATTAGCTTGGAAGCATGTCCCAGATCTGTTTAGCTGGGAAATGTATCTTGGACTAGCTTAGCTGAGAAACATATCTTGGATCATTTTAGCCAGGAAATGTATACTGGATTTGATTAGCTTATGGGCATGTTGTTTTTATCACTTTGCTGGGATTCAAACCCAGATCTCCTAACTCACACCAATGTGCCCTAACCACTGTGAGATTCTGGCTGCTGTTCAGCAAGCATTTGGATTGAGACATCTCTGACAGAAATGTATTCTGAATCAGTTTAGCTGGCAAATGTATTCTAGATAAGTTTATCTAGGAAATGTATGCCTGGTCAGTTTAGTTGGAAAAAATATCCTGAATCAGTTTAGCTGGAAAACATATTCTGGATTTTAGCTGGGTCCTGGATCAGTGTAGCTAGGAAAGCATCTTGGATAAATTTAGCTGGGAAATGTATCCTGGATCAATTTATATGGGAAACGTATTCTGGATCAGTTTAGATAGGAGATGTATTCTGGATCAGTTTAGCTGGGAAACGTATTCTGGATCAGTTTAGCAGGGCTACATATCCTGGATCAGTTTAGCTGGAAAAAATTTAGCTAGGAAATGTATCCTGGATCAGTTTAGCTGTGAAATGTATTCTGGATCAGTTTAGCTTGAAAACATATCCTAGATCCGTTTAGCTGGAACATGGATCAGTTTAGCTGAGAAACATCCCGGATCATATTAGCTGGGAAGTGCATCCTGGATCAGTTTAGCTGAGAACGGTATCCCAGATCAGTTTAGCTGGGAAATGTATCCTGGATCAGTTTAGCTGATCCAGGATTTCCCAGATCAGTTTAGCTTGGAAATGTATCCCAGATCAGGTTAGCTGGGAAACATATCATGGATCAGGTTAGATGGCAAACATATCCTGGATCTGTTTTAGTTGGGAAATATATCCTGGATCAGTTTAGCTGGGAAATGCATCCTGGATTAGACTGGCTGGGAAACATGTCCTAGATCTATTTAGCTGGGAAGTATATCCTGGATCAGTTTAGCTGGGAAAGTATTTGTATACATTTAGCTGGGAATCATATCCTAGGTCAGTTTAGCTGGGAAACATATCCTGGATAGGTTTAACTGGGAAACGTATCCTGGGGAGGTTTAACTGGGAAACATATCATGCATTAGTTTAGCTGAGAAATGAGTTCTGCATCAGTTTAGCTGGCAAACATATCCTGGATCAGTTTAGTTGGGAAGTGCATCCTGTATAAGTTCACCTAGTAAACAGATTCTTGATCATTTTGGCTGATAGTAAATAGATCCTGGAGCAGTTGTTAGGGTCATGTTCTTCCTGTATTTGTGCCTGCGCAATGCACCGTTACTCACCTGAGCTAAAATAAGCCGCACAATCATAGGGGAGAGGTGCTCATTCCTTGTTTGAGCTCACAAGTGGGGCTATGCAAGAAAAGTCAAGCTGCTTCATTACAATATGGCACCAGTCCCACAGGGGCTCTGAGTACTTCACAACACAACAAAGACAAACAATTAAAACAGCAATAAAATACGAATGTCAACATATAATCCTAAACACTACATATATAAAATATATTTTCTCTGCTAAAACTACTTATAAAAAGCCTACTAAAGAGCTTGGTTTTAAGTTATCTTTAAAGGTTTCTAGTGTGAGGAAACATCGCAGTGCAGTGGGGAGGACAGTCAAGCAATGTGGAGAGGCCACATCAAACTCCCTGTCCCTGACTGTATTTAGACATGATCTACACACTTCCAGGCATCTGTTCCCAACAGAATACAAATTACACCTAGGGACAGAAGAGCAGGGTCCAGAGCAAGAGAATTGCCTTGAAGGCAAATACAAAAAGAGAACAGATTTCATTGTAAAGAATGAATGGTAAGTGCAAATTCAGCTACAGTGGTCGGACAAGTTCTGAAATCTTTTATTTGAACAGCTCTGCAGAAGAGGTCATCAACTTGTTGGTGAGAACCAGAATGTTCCCTGCTTTAATATGACTACTGACACTCTGAAGTTGGCACAGCAAGTTAAAGGCAACCACTGCAGACTGAACAATGCAAGCATAATATACGGTGACATCTGGGCACAAGTTAACAGCAGGAGTGCACTGAGGCCATTGTCACAAACGCACTCAGCAGGTCAGGCCCTCTGCTCCCACAGTATCAACCTCTGAGCACAGTATTGTGAACAGGTAACAGAACAGGGTAACCCTCCTGTCTGCTTGTGGGTCCGAATCACCTTTAGTCTCAAGTTCTGGGGAGATTTAAATTGTGAGCCTTATGCTAGCATACTCAAATGTACAAGCTCAGATGATCTGCTCTTCAGGGGATGCCAGATATCTTTTGCCTAAGGGCACCTAATCAGGTATCCAAAAGGAACCCTTGCAACTTTATAAAAGACCTTAGGTATATTCTTACCTCATCTTAGTTTGGTAACACCATTCAAGCTTCTGAACAGTTTTGTCAAATCTTAACCCTCAATACATCACATGCACTTCGAACTTCGAAGACACACTAGGCAGTCTCTTTAAAATAAGAGGTTTACTGGCCCAATGGCACAGCGGTTGGATTTCCGCTAGCGACGCCAGCGACCCATGTTCAGGAATGGATCTGGGTCACTGGAGGGCCGGCCGGGGGAGAAGGATAGAGCATCCTATGGACAGCTCTCCTTCTCCGGGGGAGGGTGGGTATCCCGTCCGGCGCTCGACGAACCCCTGGTGGAGGCCAGGGGGCACCACAGCTACCAATGAACAACAGCACCAAGGGGGTGGGGCAGATGCAGGATGTCATTGCATGTCCCCACCCTCAGTAAAAAAAAAACAAAATGGGGAGAAAACTCTCTCTGTCTGCCACCTCCGTGAAGCCTGTCTTCAGCTTCAATTAGCCTCCCGACTGGCTCTCCCCAGATAGATACAAGGATCGTGGCTCCTGGCCAGTGCAGGGACCCCACCCTCCGAGGGGTAAGTTGGGGGTTTTGTGGGGAGGAGCACAGTGGGTAGGTGGAAGCCCAATGAAGGTGCCATGACTAGGTGGATGATTGGCGGCAAGACAGAGGGGCAAAAAGAATAAACTGGAAAAAAAAATAAGAGGTTTACTTAAAAATGGATAAAAATATGTAAAAATGTAAACACAGAACACTATATCATGAAGCATACAATCACTTAAAAGAAAACAAGGAAAAGTACAAAGTCCTACCAACATACAGTTAGACTTTTTCTATCTAATGTTTACCTCTACAAGGGCCTTTAGTTAGATCAGAGATCTTGTTTCTAATGAGTCCAAAAATAAATGTCTCAAAGATCAGGCACAAGTCTTAGATTAAACTGTGCCTCCACACACACACACACACACACACACACACACACACACACACACACACACACACATGATGTCATCTAGCTCCTCCTTTCAGAATATAAAAAATATATACAAAACAGGATTTCCTATCAGTAGGTATAGTAAATACTGTGACTTCAGCAAAAACTCATTTCCCAAATTATGATAGTGTTTAAAGCAAGCCCTTTTCCTTTAATCTTGTGTGGTTTCCTGCTCCCAAGACATCAAAGGTTTTTTTACAACTCTGCCATCTCTCACTTAGGTGCAATATAGCTTTTTAACTCCAGTTGATATTACATGTTTTCTTCCTCTAAGATGTTCTACAAGTTTATGATCTCCATCCTCTGGCAGACTCATAAAATCCCATTTCATTTCCACTTCAAAGCAGCAACAGGCCATAAAATGCAATGTCTTGGAAGTTAATCACATTATAGAGATCTGCTGTTTAATATATATCCTGTCATTTTAACTGAAACCTGGGGGGGGGGAGAGAAGCACCCATAGCCCAGCTGACTTATGGATACAATCACACACTACATTTTTATATTACAAAATCATAGAACAATCATAACCAGCTGGCCAAGCATCACAATAATTAGGACACTGTACTGGACCAATGATGATGATGATGATGAAGAGGCTGGATTTACTTAGTCAGCTTTCAGGACAACATTGCTGTTGTGCCAGAGATGAACATGGTGGGCTCACACAGGCAAATTGGTGACACATGTGTTACCTTCTGCTGTAAGCAACCAATATTGCTTGTAGGGGTTTGCGAGTACCTTTTTCGACTGCTCATCAACAAGTCACACAAAAGGGACCCCCAGATAACTAAAGGGAATTTGCACTCAGGACTCAAGATTCTTGTCAAGAATTGTCAAGAATTCATACTTGGGACCCCCAGATAATCAGAGTCAATTTGTACTCTGGACCCCTAGATATTTGGCAAGAATTCATACTTGGGACCTCCTGATCTTAAGAGCGAATTCATACAATGGACCCTAGATACTCAGGGAGAATTTGTACTCCAGATAATTGCCAATATAAGCTATGATTCCACTGCTTTCTCTGTCTAAGGTCACAGTTCTTATTGGCATGTTAAAACTTAAGCAACAGGTTCCTGACCTATGAGGGCTTCACCGTGTCATTGGTCATCAGGCTGATCACAACTTGGCCAATTTATGAAACCAAGAACCCATTTCAAAGTCAAGGAATGAAAACAAAAGTAAGGAAACAACTTGAAAATGATTTGCAGGCTTATTTGAGCTGCATTGTATGGGTAGAGTGTGTGTGTGTGTGTATACGGAAATGCTCTGTATGCTGTTTGTTTTAGTCTGTCAACTGATAGCTGAGCACAGTGGCGGGGGGGACAGTCTGCTTAGCATCACTGAGTGGCACTTGGAAGACTTACACAGCAGATCCCAAAGGATATCATTGCAGCATTATGTCAAGCAGTTCCCTTACCATCTGGTATGACACTGCTAAGCACCACTCAATGGCACTAAGCAGATCATGTTCCCTCAAGTCGGGACTGCCCCCAAAGTTAATGCCAACATTTCTTTTGCCCAGGAGTGAGGTGAGGTGGTTTCTTTTAGAGAGATGGGTGGGCTCTAAAAGATGGTATCGGGGGACTGACTGGATGTCATATAAAGTTTGTGTTTTATTTTGGGAAAGGGCAGGAGGATTGGAGCAGGAGAAGGGGGCGGGATATGACAGAGGGTATGATAGTGACCATGGGACTTACCTGGTGACCTGTTGGAATAAGAAACCCTCAAGCCTTTTGTTACATATTTTGGCACACACTGATACCAAAAAACAAATAATTGGTGTTCCAAATACAAATACTTGGCCAACTATTCACTTGACGTTATTCACACATCCTTTCCATTTTACTTGCACTAACCAAGCCCCACACCTTTTAAAATAAGGGTCACAGATCAGTTTAGCATCTTCTAAAATTCAAACCAATTTTGACTTAAAGCACTTGAGAACATGAGAAATGTGCTCATTTAATTGTATTTGTTAACTTTATTGCCATTTAAGAGCTGATTACACTTTCTTTTACCAGACAGCATGCTAACATAGTACCGTGATGATGGAAAAGACTTTGGGTCCATCTTGTCAATCCCTCCTGCCATGTAGCAGTAGTTTTATTCAATTTATGTATACCAAGCTTATAAGTGGGAATAGTACCCCTACTCATGCTATGTAACCCACAATGTCACTTTCCCTGAAGAATCTGTCTAGTCCTGCATTAACCTTACTCATGTTATGTAACCCTCAGTACCATTCTCCCTTAGGAATCAATCTAGCCTGATCTTACATCTGCTCATGCTGTGTAACCCTCAGTGCCATTCTTTCTCAGGAATCTGTCCAGTTCTGTGCTACTCCTACTCATGCCATCTAATCCTCAGTGCCATTCTCCCTCAGGAATCAGTCTAGCCTTATCTTACATCTGCTCATGCTGTGTAACCCTCAGTGCCATTCTTTCTCAGGAATCTGTCCAGTTCTGTGCTACTCCTACTCATGCCATCTAACCCTCAGTGTCATTCTCCCTCAAGAATCTCTCATACTGTGTTACTCCCAATGCCATTCTACCACCCCTGTGGAAAAACTGCTCCAGCAGGATTTCCACAATGTCCTGGACTGGTTCCTTTTCAACCATCTCAAGGTTAATACCAAAAAAACAGTGTCCATGATCTTTGGTACCGGCCAGAAACTGGCCAGGCTCTCGAGACTTCTGGTCTTCACCATGCTGGATGGCACCTCTCTTGATGTGGTGCAATCATTCAAGTATGTTAATGCATGACTTGACAGTAAGCTTGACTTCTCAGCCCATATCGATTCTATCTTTGTGAAACTCCATCCTAGGTTAGGTGCTCTGTACCATAACAAAGACTGTCTACTCTTGCTGGTCCACAGTGAGCTGGTTACTAAAATAGTGCTTCCAGTCTTTGACTATGCAGACGTCATGTATGGTACAGCCTCTCCACCTCCCTAGCCAGATTGGACACTCTCTGGAATGCCTTTTGCCACTTTATGATAAGCTCTCCTCCGTGCACACACTACTGTTCCTTCTGTTCCTCTCTCTCCATCCTACCCCTACCTTCACATCACCAGTTACACTGTTCTTCCTTCATCTCCAAGTATGGGTTTGGTTCTCTTCCTTCACACCTCTCCTCTCTTCTGCTCCCTGCTCTATGTTCCCTATGCTCCAGGAATCACAGAATCATCTTGGCTCCTCACAAGAGCTTGGCAATCATCCTTTTCCTATCACTTGCCAACTCTCTGGAACCACCTCTCCTGTTTTCTCCTCAAGCTCCTTTAGGTGCCAGCTAAAGTTTCTTCCACCACCCACCTGTACCTGTTTCCTGTAAGAGGTTTCCCCTAGTAATTTTTGGTAGGTCAGGTTTTTGGGTCTCCTACTCCTTTTCTGATCCCTGGTATACTGCATTGCTTGCTTCTGTACTGCCTTGTTGTCGAATTCCCAGCTTTCCACCTGGACATGTTCTTGCACAGCATGCTTACACTTTAATTTGTTCCAGGTTTGTACCAAAAATGTATTTGTTTCTTGCTCCATGTCTACAGTTTGAGTTCTGTTCCATGTGATGTACTGTATTAGGTTTTTCTGTTTCATCCAGTAACCATTCCCCCAGGTCACACCTGGAAATGAGACCTGGCTCAGTGTGCCTCTTCCAGTTACCAATTTTCAAATCAATCAGACAATCAATTTAAATTCTCCCTCAGGAATCTGTCTAATCCTGTGTTACCACTACACATGCTGTGTAACTCTTAATGCCAGTCTCCTTTAGGAATCCATGAAACACCCTATCTAGGGTAGGGGTAGCTCACACACTGCAGGGGAGAGAGAAGAATTAGGTACAAGCAAAAGTTGGGGAGCGGTGAAACACCCTATCTAGGGAAGGGGTAAAAAAGGGTTTAAGGCAAACAAACCAAAGGCAACCAGGATAGAAAATAGATGTGTTGGGAGTGATGCAATACAGTGGCTGTGGGGCGACAGTGTTCAGGGCGATTTTCTGGAGACTGTGGTGCTGCCACATCTGCATGCACCTCTCTGACCTGAGGGGGGAGGTTGCTCGACTCCAGGCCAAGTTGGCTAGGATTCAGGGGGACTCCTACCCCAAATAGGGACCACCTTGTTAGCCACAGCTGCCTCCAAGGATGCCAATGAGGAGGAGTGGGGGGGACTATAGTGGGCTGGGAAGGGTGAGGGTGGTGGGTCTGAGGCACATCCCCCAGGTTGAACCACTACACAACTCATATGCCACTCTGGCAGGGTGGGACTGTCCCATGGAGGCACCATAGTAATGACTGGGGAGGATGTGGGGGTCCTACATTGGGGAGGCCCCAAGGAGGGTGGCAGAGAACCCCAGAGGAGAAAGAAGCAACTCCTGGTAGGGGACTCCATTGTTAGGGGGATAGATATGGGGAGAGGGAAGAGGGAGGTTAGGTGCCTACCCAGTGCCATAGCTCGGAGGGATGGGAAGTGGATCCTGAGGCTCGCTAGGACAGCAGGGTGGGAGAGATAGCTGGATGTCATTGTCCACCTGGGGACAAATGACCTAGCTAAGGACAGGGCTAGGATAGTGCCAGAGGAGTTCAGGGAGTTGGGGAGGGCTCTTAGGCAGGTTGTACACTCAGTGGCCTTTTCTGAGGTGATGCCTATCTACGACAGGGAGGAGGATAGCGTACTCTGCACCAGGAGCTTCAACCAGTGGTTAAAGGAGTGGTGAAGAGAGGAAGGTTTCGGCTACATTTTGGACTGGGGTCCCACCCAGAGAGAGAAAGGCCTGTATGGGGGGGTGGCCTGTATCCATCCAGGAGGGGATCCACAGTCTTCAGTGAGAGGTTTAAATCCTACATTGGCAAGCATTTAAACTAGCTGAGGAGGGTGGAGGAAGAAACCAGGGAAACATAAACTGTCCACCCCCACAAACTGAAGTAGTCAAAAGGGAAAACCCTAAGAGAGAGAAATCCCCAAGGGTGCCTAATAGCAGGAAAAGCAGTATGGTAGGTAGAAATGAAGAGGGATGAGAAGGAAGGCAGAGGGCGCAAGTACAGTAGGCAGAAGGGAAAAATGGGGCTGACAAAAAGGGTGGTAAAAGAATTTTGGAAGGCCATGTTCGCAAATGCTCATAGTCTGGGAGTAAAATCTCGGACCTTATGGCCATTATGGCAGAGGCTGACCTGGACATTGTCGCCATTACCAAGTCATGGTGCAATGAGCATCATGACTGCGATACATCCATACCAGGCTATACTCTGTTCAGGAAGGACAGGGAGGGTAAGAAAGGGGGAGACTTGACTCTTTACATAAGGGACAGCATAAAAGCAACAGAAGCACAGGGAATACAGGAAGGGGCGGAGGCACTGTGGGTGACCCTAGAGACAGGAAATGGAACTGCTATTCACACTGGCATGATCTACACACCTCCAGCATGGGGGGAGGAGAGACAGATAAGGTACTGGTGGAAGCCATCCAAAAGATGGCGACTAAGGGGGAGGTACTGCTGGTGGGGGACTTCAATCTGCTGGATGTGGATTGAAGCATCACAGCTGCAGCTTTAACTAGGAGCAGGGACATCCTGGACTCCCTGCAGGGGGCATTCTTCAGGCAACTAGTAAGAAAGCCTACTCATGAGGCAGCACTATTGGACCCTGTATTCACCAACAGGGACAGCGTTGCAGACTTCATGGTTGGTGACTACCTGAGGTCCAGTGATCACTGTATGGTGTGGTACAATATAAGTACTGAGCCAGAATCAAACCACACAAAGGCAAGGGTCCTGGACTGCAGGAGGGCTGACTATAAAAAGATGGGTGAATGTCTCAGGGATGCCCTGGCAGGGGGGAGGACAAGGGTGGAGTGGAGGAACAGTGGGCAAAACTAAAACGGGCCATAAGGAAGGCAACAAACCTCTGCGTCAGGCAAGTATGCAAAACCAAGAGGAAAAAGAAACCACTATAGTTCTCAAAAAAAGGTGGTTGGGAAGGTAAGGGCAAAAATGTTAGGATTCAAGAGGTATAAGGAGACACAGAGGGAGGAGGATAGGGAGGCACACAGTGAGAAGCAGAAGGAGGCAGGGAAAGCAGTCAGCAGTGCAAAGGCACACATAGAGGAAAAATAGCCCAGGCAGTAAAGGAAGGGGACAATACATTTTTTAGATATGTAAGCAAAAGGAGAAAGACCAGGGGAGGGACTGTAAGGCTAAGAAGGGGAAGGGGGGAGTGTGATGAGGGGGACAAGGAAAAAGCAGACATCCAGAACAAATACTTTTGTTCAGTGTTCACGGAGGAAGGCGAAGGCAAGGGACCACAGATAAGTGACAGGAGCATCAAAGTAAGGGAGGTGGACACTAGTCCATTTACAGAGGCGAGGCTCCTGAAGGAACTCGCAAATCTGAAAGTGGAGAAGGCAATGAGGCCAGATGGTGTTCACCCAAGAATACTGAAGGAGCTCAGAGAGGTGCTGGCTGCACCTCTGACAGTCCTGTTGAACCAGTCACTTGAAGACAGGAGTGGTCCTGGAGGACTGGAGGAGAGCAGATGTAGTCCCACTTCACAAAAGTGCTAGCAGGGAAGAACCTAGCAATTACAGGCCAATCAGCTTGACTTCGGTGGTGGGTAAAATAATGGAATTACTGCTGAAGGAAAGATTTGTGGAATATCTTGTAACCAGCAGTTTACAAGATCTAAGACAGCATGGATTTGTTGGGGAGAGATCATGTCAAACAGATCTGATAGATTTCTTTGACTGGGTGACCAGGGAAGTAGACAAGGATGGAGCAGTGGATGTGGCCTACCTAGATTTCAGTAAGGCCTTCGACATTGTTCCACATTTGAGACTCATAAACAAGCTGGGTTGCCTGGGAGTGGCTTCAAGAGTGGTAAACTAGGTAAGGAATTGGTTGGGGGATAGGCAGCAGAGAGTGATGGCAAACAGAATTCACCCTGAGGAAGGAAAGGTGGCCATCAGGGTGCCACAAAGATCTGTAGAGGGACCGGTCCCCTTTAATGTCGCTATGAGTGAGATTGCAGAGGGACTACAAGGGAAGGTATGCCTTTTTGCAGATGACACTAAAATCTGCAATAGGGTAGACACTCGGGGGGGAGGGAATGAATGGGGATCTAAGAAATCTTGGAGAATGGTCAAGAATGTGGCAACTAAGTTTCTATGTGAAGAAGTCCAAAATCATGCACTTGGGGCTCAGAAACCTGGTGGCAGAGTACAAGATGGTGGGAGTGGTACTAATGACTGCTAAACAGGAAAGAGACCTAGGGGTAATCATATCTGATGACCTAAAGGAGGGTAAACAGTGTGACAAGGCAGTGGGAAGAGCCAATGGAATGCTAGGATGCATTGGTAGGGGTATCACCAGCAGAAAGAGGGAAGTGGTGATACTGCTGTATAAATCATTGGCAAGACCTCATCCAGAGTACTGTTTCCAGTTCTGGAGACCACATCTTCAGAAGGACATAGACAGGGTAGAGGCAGTCCAAAGGAGGGCAACTAACAATGGTGCAGGGTCTGCACCAGAGACCCTATGAGGACAGACTACAGGACCTCAATATGTACACCCTAGAAAAAAGGAGGGAATGAGGGATATGATAGAGAGTTTTAAATACCTCATGGGTATAAATAAGATACAGGAGGGAAGCATTTTTCAGAAACAAAAGATGCTTAAGAACAAGGGGCCATGTTATGAAGCTGGATGAGGGTAGACTCGGGAAACATGAGGAAGTACTTCTTCACAGAAAGAGTAGTAGATGCCTGGCACAGCCTCCCAGTGGAGGTGCTGGGACAAAAACTGTAATGGAAATCAAGAATGCATGGGATAGGCATAAGGGAACCTTAGTGGTTAGGGAAGGGAGGGCTATGCCAGAGATCAAGTAGGGTCTGAGATATTACAGTAGGTAGAGAAAATGGGCAGACTAGGTGGGCAAAGCAGACCTTATCTGCTGTCAATTTCTATGTTTCTGTGTCTAGTCCTGTCTTATCCCAGCACATTCTGTGTGACCCTCATTGTCATTCTCCTTCAGGAATCTGTCTAGTTTTGTGTTACCCCAACTCATGCTGTGTAACACTCAATGCAATTCTCGCTCAGGAATCTGTCTACTTCTGTGTTACCCTACTCATGCTGTGTAACCCTCAATGCCATTCTGCCTCAGGAATCTGTCTAGTCTTGTGTTATGCCATTTCATGCAGTGTAACCCTATGTGTCATTCTCCTTCAGGAATCTGTCTAGTCCTGTCTTACCCTTACACATGCTGTGTGACACTCAGTGTTATTCTCCCTCAGGAATCTGTCTAGTCCTATGTTCCTATTCATGTTGTGTGACCCTCAATGCCATTCTCCCTTATGAAACTGTCTAGACCTGTCTTATCTCTATTCATGCTGTGAAACTCTCAGTGTCATTCTGCCTCAGTAATCCGTCTAGTCCTGTGTTGCCACTACTCATGGTGTGTAACCCTCAGTGTCATTCTCCCTCAGAAATCTGTCTAGTCCTGTGTTGCCACTACTCATGGTGTGTAACCCTCAGTGCCATTCTCCCTCAGAAATCCGTTTAGCCCTGTGTTACCGCTACTCATGGTGCGTAACCCTCAGTGCCATTCTCCCTCAGAAATCCGTCTAGCCCTGTGCTACCGCTACTCATGGTGCGTAACCCTCAGTGCCATTCTCCTCAGAAATCCGTCTCCATTGCTACCACTACTCATGGTGCGTAACCCTCAGTGCCATTCTCCCTCAGAAATCCGTCTAGCCCTGTGCTACCGCTACTCATGGTGCGTAACCCTCAGTGCCATTCTCCCTCAGAAATCCGTCTAGCCCTGTGCTACCGCTACTCATGGTGCGTAACCCTCAGTGCCATCCTCCCTCAGAAATCCGTCTAGCCCTGTGTTACCACTACTCATGGTGTGTAACCCTCAATGTCCTCCCTCATGAATCTGTCCAGTTCTGTTCATACCAGGATTCATACTATCAGAAGCTCAGAAGGCCAAAGCCCATTAGTAGCTTCGACAAGAAAACCTTAATTATTTTCCATTATGTAGATGTCCAAGTTTTTCCTTGAATTACTATTTTGTGATACTCATAACTACACGTTCTGTTACCCCTAACTTATGCTGTGCAGGGGAGTAACCAACAATGACTAGGGGCTGGGGACCACCTAGGCCCCCAGAAAAGTTTTTGAATTTGGTGCATTCTGGTGCATTTGGGGGTCATTTGAAACAGAATTTGCTATCCTGCTACTCCATTCCCTATTCCCAGTAAGCTGCACTTTAGCCCCCTCCCACAAGTCCCCACAGTCCAGTATGTTGCCTGAACCATTCTCCCAATAGCCCAGCTTCCTGCTCCAGTGCATGGTCCCTGGTCCACCCTGGGCCCAGTAAGATGCACAATAGCTCCCCTCCCTAGAATCCCTGGCCCTCATTGCATCCTAGCCTCTTCCCTAGACTCTCTAGCACAGCATTGTTCCCTTTCCCCAGCCCAGCAAGTTGCCCCCAAGCATTTGGAATGGGATAGGGATGTGGGGCAGACACCAAGGAGTGGTTGCAAGAGAACAGGGAGGTGGCTATTACACTGACTAATCCTTAATTTGGCTTGTTGCTATGTAAGGCCCCAGCTCAGTTATTATTGTTGGTTGACTGCAACATGGTCCAACTCCCTCCCAATAGCACAGGCCACAGCCAACAACAACAGAGTCCTCAACCACCACGACCCAGACACCGCATGCTGACCCCACTAAACCAAATTCTGCTGCACTGCAGCAGTATGGCAGCATGCCAACCAGGTGAGCCATATGAAATGCTGGATGGTTGGCTGGCTCCATGACTACATGCGCAGTACAGTAAGGTCCACATCCATTACAGATCACCCAAGCCATTGCCACTCAGCGGACTTCCCCTATCCTCACAACCACAACGTTTTGAGCACCAGTCTATAGTAGGGAAAAAATGGCACTTTTAGTATAACTAACACCCAATTGCAAGTGCTAACTCCTACACTCTGAGCACTCTCACCCATACAGATACACTTATCCCTAACATAAGATTGAGTTGTGGGATGGTTGGGTGTTGCTTGTGACCATGGTAGGGCTGACTAGGGTCATTCAGGCTGGCTGTCACTCAATAGATCAGAAGAGATCATCCTGACAGCATTGGCCAGACATTCAGTCACAAGTGCACACCTCTACTCCCTTGACCCATCCCAGGTCAGTGCCACCTTTGTCTTTTTTTTTAAATGCCAGTGGTGACTCTTGGCTAGCTGCTACCTCAATGCCATTCTGCCTCAGGAATCTGTCTAGTCCTATGTTACCCCTACTCATGCTGTGTAACCCTCAATGCCAGTCTGCCTGGGGAATCTATCTAGCCTGTGTTACCCCTACATGTGCTGTGTAACCCTTAGTGCCATTCTCCTTCAGGAATCTGTCTAATCCTGTCTTATCCCTACACATGCTAAGTGTCTCTCAATGCCATTCTCTCTCATGAATTTGTCTAGCCCTCTGTTACCCTTACTCATGCTGTGAAACCCTCAGGAATCTGTCTAGTCTGGTGTCACTCATACACATGCTGTGTAACCCTCAGTGTCATTCTCCTTCAGGAATCTGTATAGATCTGTGTTATCTTTACTCATGCTGTGTAACCCTCAATGCCATTCTCCCTCATGAATCTTTCTAGTCCCATTTTACACCTACTCATGCTGTGTAACCTCAGTGCTGTTCTCTCTCAGGAATCTTTGAAGTCCTGTGTAAACCCCAATGTCATTATCCCTCAGTAATATGTCTAGTTCTGTGTTACCCTACTCATGCAGTGAAACCCTCAATGTCATTCTCCCCCAGAAGTTTGTCTGGTCCTGTTTTACCCCTACTTATGCTGTGTAACCCTCAATGCAATTCTCCCTCAGGAATCTGTCTAGTCCTGTGTTGTCTTACTCTTCCTGTGTAACCGGCAATGTCATTCCTCCCTCGTGAATCTTTCTAGTCCTGTGTTACCTTACTCATGCTGTGAAATGCTCAATGTCATTCTCCCTCTGGAATCTATATAGTCCTATTTTACCCTAACTCATGCTATGTAACCCTTAATGTTATTCCCCTTCAGAAATCTGTCTAGCCCTTTGTTACCCCTACACATACTGTGAAATGTTCAATGTCATTCTCCCTCAGGAATCTGTCTAGTCAAGGGGTTCTCAAATGGTGAGGCCAGCCTCCCTGGGGAGGCCCCAACCTGTTCAAGGGGAGGCTCAAGCAAGTCTTGAAAAAGTGTTATATTTCAATTTTGAACTTTATAGATTTTGTGTGAAGGGATAGAGCAAACTGAAAGAGGATAACAGTAGGTGAATTTATGTATTTATTCACAAGTCTGTTATCAGGAAAGGTACTGCACAGTGGGCCATGGCTTATTTCAGGTGTATACCTAGGAAGGGTTGTGACAGAATACAATTCAAATGTAACTGCAAAACATTCAAGCAATACAAAATGAATAAAAGTGCAAACAAATTAAGAATAATAAACTAACAATGTGAGAAACAAGTGATCAATTAGACTGGCAGCAGAACTGTCCAAATACAAGAGTTAACATATAGGTACTAGGAATAAGAGCAGGAGGGAGCAAAATGTTTCCTGAGAAGTTGCTTAAGAGCAGGGTGAGAGGGAGAGGCAGAGGTTGGCAGGAAGTTAGTCCAGATAGAGGGAACAGGAAAAAGCAGTCTGACCCATGAAGGTATGGCAGTAAGGTAATAATGGTTTGAGAGTCAAAATATTGGAGCAAGTAGGTTGTCCTGTTTGGTGGGGGGGTTACAAGAAACTTAATAACATGAGCACCAGCTATGCAAAGAGGTTTCAATTTATTCCTGATGTACTGTGAAAAGTTGGCTATTTTTTCTATGGGGAGGCCCAAAAATATTTCAGTATTTTGGGGGAGGCTCAAGATCTTTTCCATGGCTTAGGGGAGGCTCACTATGACAAAGTTTGAGAACTGTTGGTCTAGTCCTATGTTACCCCTCCTTATGTTATGCAGTTTTCAATGCCAGTTTCCCCCAGGGACTCTGTCTAGTTCTGCATTGAAAGCCTGATCAGTGTTAGCTGTGGTATGTGACCTAACTAATTTGGCTACTCTACATTTTAACCACCCTCGATATGACAAACTGCTTTCTAATGGTTCCTCTTATTACCCCGTGATTGAGTGTGTTTTCTGGTTCTGCTTGCCCTCACCTGTTCATGCATTATATGTGCTCCACTCAAGCCTTCCCTTTAGTATTTAAAAAACTGAGCTCTTGTCCCTTCTCAGCCTTTTGTTTTCTAGGCTGAATAATATGAGCATGTTCAATGCCTCCTTATCATGTTTGCCTCCCAAGCCAGCTATTACTTGATGCCCCTATACTGATCCCTCTTGATCTCAAAACTGCCTTTCTGTACTGAACCCAACTGATCTCACCAGTGACTTTCTGTACTGAAGCCTCAGGATCTCACCATTGCTTTTGAGGAAAATAGTAGAGAGAGAGAAATGATACATGCTTTAATTTTTTTAACCTTGTTTTCGGCACATGCAGGATACATTGAGAAAATAATGAAAAAAATTGTAATGTGCTATCAACAGATAAGGGGCTAGAACAAGTGGTAAAAGATCCCTCACTGATGGCATATGGAAGGGTGACCAATATTAAAGATACCTTGGCCCACAGCCATCATAGGGTAATCCGACCAAAAACATGGCTTGAAAAATATCTTAAAGGCTACTGTCAATGTACAAAGTACAGTTACCACAAACATATAATGCAGGTAAGCAATGTTTCCACCCTGTTTTCAAAACATTTTGAAATCCGCCAATTTATCACTTGTGACATGACAGGAGTGGTTTATTTGGCACAATGCTCCTGTAGTGCATTCTATGTGAAAAAAACTAGAAGGCATTTTAAAATTTGAGTAACAGAACACTGCGGGCCACTGAGAAAAGGGACATGGTGTATGCTACTGCCCATCATGTCAGTAATGCTATGAAACCACAGGAGAATAGATTTAGATTGATGGCCATTGACAAAGTCACATCCAACTCCAGGGTTGGAGTCTTTGAAAATGTGATCCTGAAGCAAGAAGCATTCTGGATCTAGAGTTTGAAAGTCACAGCTTTTCCAGGTTTGATAACTGTATTCGAGTTGGCATCTTTTCTAAAAGGATAACATAATTGCAATATGTGTGGTGATCAGTTGAAAATGCCTGCATAAGTACTAACCATTTTTCTAATTTTGTCTCTCTTCAGTGTCATTACTTTGGACATGCTGTATGCACCAGGTTTAGAAAAATTCTGTCCAATGGGCTGCAACTACATGAAATACTGCACTGCTGCTGGCTGGACTGGACTTTTGTCTCAAGCTGCTTTGAAATGTGTATATATTATGTAGAAAGAGGAAGTTTTAAAATTATATTGGTGCACCATGCTATTCAGGATTGATAAGGGAGGGCAGGATCTTGTGTTTTTAACTCATAAGAAAGGCACTTTAGCTATCATGAATGATATAAATAAGTAAAAACAGGACAGTTGAAAACCCACTTTTTAGGAGATGGATTGATAGCATAAATATGTTCAAGTTCAAGTTAAGCAAATATGCTTAAGTTCAGATACAGTTCAAAATCGCTATCAACCGATAAGAACTATGATGATTCTTTGACGTCATCATTAATGGCTACTATTTAAATGTAGCTCTCTGTGAACAATATTTGCCTTTGAAAAAGGATCTCAGCCAAGATCTGAAATGTGTCAGGAGACTCCAAGTGTCTTCTGGCAGCTTTTTGTACTTTTGAGAAAATAAAATGAAGCACCTTTGCACATAAATGAATTTGAAGTGGCATTGTCATTCTTTCAATAACAGAGGCGGTGAGTGCCCAGTTTTTATGTTTTACTTCCATGATTTCAGAATTGTGAGCATGACTGTCTACATCTTTGTACCCTTATGAGTGTTTTTTTTTGTACTTAGGGTGGAGGCTGTCCAGAGAAGGGCAACTAAAATAGTGCATGGGATGCATCAGAAGCCCTATGAGACGAGACTAAGGTATCTCAATATGTACTCCCTGGAAGAGAGGAGGATGTGATAGAGACCTATAAATACTTTATGGGGTTGAGCAAGGTACAGGAGGGGAGGATTTTACAGAGGAGAAGGTGCACAAGAACAAGGAGACATGCAATAAAACTGGAAGGGGGGAATTTATGAGGGATGTGAGGAATTATTTCTTCACTGAAAGAGTGGTGGATGCCTGAAACAGTCTTCCAGTGGAGTTTGTTGGGACGAAAACAGTGGTGGGCTTTAAGCATGCATGGGACAGGCAAAAGGGAATCTTAGGAGGGAAGACGGAGGGGTAGTAGCTGGAGATCAGGTAGGATCTGTGGTAACAGTATAGGCAGGGAAAAATGGACAGAGGGGGTGGGCCAAGCAGTCCTTATCTGCCAAAAACCTCTACATTTCTGTGGTTCTTCTTGGGTTGCTCAAAGGGCATCCTGCCTTCCAAGCCTTCAGGAATCAAGTTAGGACTCAGACCCTGTTTCGTGGAGGGCCTGAAGAGCTATGCATATAGCAGCTTAGTGCCCTACATGAAGAAACTTGGTAGTCAGGTCTTGTTTCTCAAAGGGCCTTGCTCATTTCCTGCTATGATGAGGGACTGAAGGGTCCTGTGTGAAGCATGTTTGGATGCACTTCCTACATCCTGCAGGAGTACAGGGCCTGAAGGCCCCTGCATATCCTGCTTTCCAAACCTGCCTGAAGCAAATTAGAATCAGGTTCTGTGTAGTACAGGTAAACAGTGGAGGCAGGAAACTGCACCTAGTGTTGTTGCTCCATGGCTTGAAATGAGTGATACCAGTCGGTATAGGAAAGTCTGCATGAAACAAAAAGCTTGAGACTGTTCTGTACTATAAATACTCTCAATGAAAGACAAGCAGCATGGTACTACATTTTTTATTTTATTTTATTCTATTGGTAACCGGGTAGGGCCCACTAGACACACGTGCCTGTTTTCAGGGGCGACCCGAGAGCAGTGGGGTGGTTAAATGACTTGCTCAGAGTCACACTGTATGCAAGGGGAGGTTGTTGGAATCAAACCCAGGTCTGCTGGATGTACAAGCTCATTTGCAGCTTGTTACTCTAACCTCTAGGCTGTACTGCTGCCTTAGTAGTTGCTTTATTCAAAAGTGCTCGTGTGCATGTCTAAAGTCATGTGCAGTTCAGTATTACAGCAAAAGTACTTGCAAAGTTTAAAATAGACAGACATGGCAGTTGCAGCAATGGTACAGCAGATCGCCCTCCTCCTGAATTACGCCCGATGCGTTTCATGCATAAATGCAGTTTCTCTAAGGCTGGCAGTGCACAGTAAGAGCCCTCCCTTTAAGCAACAGCACATAAAAGGACAGGACTAAAATAAGCATTTGTCAATGCCGAATGTTGATTGCTTTGTTCCATTCAGCTCACTCACTGCCCCTCTGTCACTCGCTCGTTCTGTTTCTCCCAGTGCTGCATGCTGCTCTTTTGTACTGGGCTCCTGCCTCTGTTGGCGGCATGTTTTTCTGCCCACAAAGAAATCTGCAGCTGTCCCGACAGAGCTCCGTTGAGGTGGCTCACTCCCCCTCTCTCAGTCACTCATTCTGTTTCTCCTGGCGCTGCAGGCTGCCCTTTTGTACAGGGCTCCTTCCTCTGTTGGTGGCTTTTTCTGCCCACAAAGAAATCTACAGCAGTCCCGACACAGGTCCATTGAACTTGCTCACTCCCCTTCTCTCACTCACTTGTTCCATTTCTACCAGCGCTGTAGGCTGCCCTTTTGTACTGGGCTCCTGCCTGTGTTGATGCTCACAAAGAAATCTGCAGCAGTCACACTACAGCTCCATTGAGGTCGCTCACTCCCCCTCTTTCACTCGCTCATTGTGTTTCTCCTGGTGCTGCTGGCTGCCCTTTTGTACTGGGCTTCTGCCTGCGCTGGCACCTTTTTCTGCCCACAAAGAAATCTGCAGTAGTCCTGACAGAGCTCCATTGAGCTTGCTCACTCCCTCTCTCACTCGCTCATTCCATTTCTGCCAGCGCTGCAGGCTGGCCTTTTGTACTGGACTCCTGCTTGCATTGCCGCCTTCTTCTGCCCACAAAGAAATCTGCAGCAGTCATGATAGAGCTCCATTGAGCTTGCTCACTCACTCCCTATCTCTCTCACTTGTTCGTTCTGTTTCTCCCGCTGCTGCAGGCTGCCCTCTTGTACTGGGCCCCTGCGTGCATTGCTGCCTTTTTCTGCCCACAAAGAAATCCGCAGCAGTCCCAATAGAGCTCCGTTGAGCTCACTCACTCCCCTCCTTCACTCACTCATTCTGTGTCTCCTGCTGCTGCAGACTGTCCTTTTGTACTGGGCTTCTGCCTGCATTGGCAGCTTTTTCTGCCCACAAAGAAATCTGCAGCAGTCGCGACACAGCTCCATTGTGGTCGCTCACTCCCCTTCTCTCACTCGCTCGTTCCGTTTCTGCCGGCACTGCAGGCTGGCCTTTTGTACTGGGCTCCTGCCTGCATTGCTGCCTTTTTCTGCCTACAAAGAAATCCACAGCAGTCACGATAGACTGCCATTGAGCTTGCTCACTCCTCCTCTCTCACTCGCTCGCTCTGTTTCTCCTGGTGCTGCAGGCTGCCCTTTTGTACTGGGCTCCTGCCTGTGTTGGCACCTTTTTCTGCCCACAAAGAAATCCGTAGCTGTCCCGACAGAGCTCCGTTGAGGTCGCTCACTCCCCCTGTCTTACTCGCGCATTCTGTTTCTCCTGGCGCTGCAGGCTGCCCTTTTGTACTGGGCTCCTGCCGCTGTTGGCACCTTTTTCTGCCCACAAAGAAATCTGCAGCAGTCCCAACAGAGCTCCGTTGACCTCACTCACTCACCCTCTCTTACTCCCTCGTTCTGTTTCTGTTGGTGCTGCAGGCTGCCCTTTTGTACTGGGCTTCTGCCTGCATTGCCACCTTCTTCTGCCCATAAAGAAATCTGCAGCAGTCACAATAGAGCTCCGTTGAGTTCACTCATTCACTCCCCCTCTGTCACTCATTCGTTATGTGTGGTTCATAGCTTAGTGCTTATGTAACATATATAGTGGAATGAAGAAGATGGTTGTTGGATACAGAAGCCAGCATTAAAAGGACAATGTTTACTAGGTAGTAATATAGAATGATTTGTGCTTAGGTACTTGGATGCTTGAATTGAGTCGATTGAAAATATTTGATGGTTTTGGCCTTTCTCTGTATCCCACCTGTAGGAAGGAAGCTTGGTTTAGAATTATGAAAGCCCCAAAAAGAAAAGATAATATCAACAATTGTACTGTGACTGAATGCTGAAGAAGTCATGCATGACAACACCTAATAATGATAGGAATAGATGATCACCTCCTCCAACTCCAGAGAGTGTGACCAGTAGCACTCAGGAGAGGAAACCCCCTCCGGGGGGAACCTCTGAGGACCCATGGCTGCTGACCTGCCCATCCTTCTGAGCATACTAAAGGAGAGAGATCCTAATTAAACTAAATTAATCAGCTAATCTGATTTCTAATTTGTAGAATTTAATCCAGATAAATGGAGTTTAAGCAAGAACTGAATTGTAAATGTCCAGTGAAGTAATTTCCTCCTAATAAACTCTGAGTCCGAGAATCCATGTACAATTCTGAATGATGGAGAGTAGATATTGAAGAACCGTCTTCCGTACTTCAATTGATAGAGGGCATAATCCATGGAATTGTATGATGGTGGAGATGAAGTTGATGACTGACGAACTCAATACAGGAGACCAGAAGATAGTTGCATCCAAGCTTTGACGTCAACGAGGCAGGACGAATAGAAGTAGTACGACTTCCAGATTTCTAATAATAGAGGGCCTGTATAGTACGAGGAATGAGAAAAGGCCTGAGGCCAGGCTGTCGACTGATGAATCCAGTTCTGATAAGTAAAGTATAGTCTTTAGGAATTGATATGAAAGCAACGGCTGTAGAGTTGAGCTGGAATAATGGCAGGCTGTATAGGATAATCGGAGACACTGGTGCGAGGTTATGAAGCACCCAAGTAGTAGAATATGGTGAGCCCAAAAAGTAAGCAAGTCAGTTGAACTGCTAATCCTAAGTGAGAGGTAGTAGGAGCAAGGAGTACACCACATGGCAGATGAGAAGGAACAGGACATGGCAACCAGCCCCTGAAGAAAGTGCAGCTGAACCGATAGCTGGTGAGGTAGAAGAGAGGTGGCTGATTCCAGTATGTGAAGCGCAGCCAGACCCAAGAAAGTCTGCTGGCAAAAATCGAGCATGGTAGAGAGTCCCTCGATGAGATGCACACCAATCCATCAGCTGGAGAGGTACGTATAGAGGCAAGTAACTCTGGAAACATGAATGCAGCTATACCTACGAAGGTCAGCTAATAGAATAAGTGTGTCGTAGAGCTTCCATAAGACGCATCTTGAATCATCTTTGAGCTCAGTAGTACTGCAGCAGAAAAGCAGACCTAGAGAATGCAATGATGCTGAGGACCGGTGTATCCAGATCAAGGAAGGCAGGGATCGCATGGAAGAGACTGAGGCAGAGATATGGCAACTGGACGAGAGGAATAACATCCAAACTGAAGGTATGCAAAGTTCGAGGTAGGAAACCAGACGAGATCCGAAAAGTTGAAGAAGCTGAATCAAATGAAGTAGCGTTGTCACAGGGTATGAATTCGATAGAGCACAATCATGATAATGAAAGTCTGCAGGGGATGCCAAGTAAGTGTCCTGGCAAGTGAAGGAGTAGTAATTCCACGGCTGAGGCAGCAGGGCAAACATCCAAGAATATATGAGGAAGAATAAATGTCAGATGTTATCCAGTAAAGGAGCTTCTGGTTGGCTGAATATGGCAGCAAGTAGGCGCATAAGAGAAAGTGAGGATCTCCAGGCCCTGAGCAGGGTGAGGCAGAAGAGCGGAAACAGGTAAACTTCCCAGCCCGAAGGGCGAAGGCAGGTCAAAAGCTGAGAATCTCCAGGCCTGGGCTGAGCGAGCAGGCAAGAGTTGAAGTAGGTAGACCTCCCAGCCCAATGGGCGAAGGCAGGTTCTAGAAGCAAGCGTTTAGTAGGTAGATCTCCCAGCCACATGGGTGAAGGCAGGTCGTAGAAGTGATTAGAAGGTAAACCTCCCAGCCCGATGGGTGAATGCCGGTTGCAGCAGTGATAGGTACGGTGCTAGAATATCTAGCTGCATGCAATGCAGAACCAATAGTGACAGGCCCGGTGGAGGCCAAGACAGGTGTAAAGTAAATGTAGTCGAACTTCCAGGCTCCAATATTGGGGAGGCAGGTGTAGATAGTATTAACGGATCCTCCAATGCCCCTATGAGGAGCAAAGTGGGTGTACAAAGCACAGTTAATAGTCAGATAGCACTGAAGTAGTTAAGTGAAATGCTTAAGCCATGATAGGACAACAGAAAGAGCAGAGCTTAGTTGAGAATCCAGTGAGGAGTGGAGTGGTAGTACAGTCACATAAATTGAAGCATCCTGGTAGAAGCATACAAGGGAGTGAAAGGGAGCCAAGCCCACACGAGGTGTAGGATGTGCAGCTGGACCACATGTAGGCCAGCCGATGGAAAGCATGAAATGGAGGACGTGCGGTGGACCACACGTAGGTCAGCCATAAAGAAAATAGAGTGTCAGCAAAGCCCCACAAGGCCAGCATGCTCTGCTGGACTACATACAGGCTCCCATGTGTCCAGCGGTGCAGCCAGACCCCACGTAGGTTGGCAGAAGAGGAGCAAGTGAAGCTAGACCCCACGTAGGCTAGCAGGATGAGTGCCACCACGAAGGGCTGCCAAGCTGGAAGAGCCAGGTTAGAAGCTGAATAGCAGTATTTGAGCATGAAGAATACGTAGCAACTAAAGGACGTCAGCTGCCGCCGAGCACATTGTCGAACAATGACATAGCTACGTATAGAGAGGCCTGACGATATTAGTGAAAGGAAGGTCCTATTACAGTAATATAGTAAAGATAGTGTGCGTGTGCCCAGAAAGGGCTCTAGCAGGAAAAAGACCAAGCCATAATCCTATGCAAGTATGGACAAGTGGTAAGTCTGGAATTATAGCTATACAAAGTGTCATGACAGAAAATATGGTACCACTGCAATAACTGGGAAATGGGAAACATAGGTTAGAGCATCAGGATCCTGAGGATCCTGAATTGCAGCACATAGGCAAAGATGTAGTGGAGATGTATGCAGAAATAACTAGGCAAGGAAGATTCCCAAGGCAGCAGCAGCAGCACTGAGTGCATGAGGGCAAAGTGCAGCAATGGCAAATGCTGAATGAAGGCGTCAACCAGGAATGCAGTTCAACTAATTAGGACCGAGTACTTAAGCAGCATAAATGTGGATGGCCAGTAATTCGAATTCAAAATCCTGAAAACAAGTCAGAGAGTACCTGCAGTACCGGTGGCAATAAAGAAAACTAATTAAATTAAATTAATTGATTGCAAGCTTAGGCAGTGCAGCAGGGCATCAGTCAAACAGCTCCATAATGGTATAGAATACCAGCTATACAGAAGAGTAGATAGGAATAGCATAGCAGGTTGCGCTGCCCTTAAATTTATCATAGAAGTAGGTTCAAGATTATACAGTGCATCGGTGCTGTCCTCTGTGGAAGCGCTAAATAAAATGGATGTGATTGATAATGACCTCGCAGTAATGAAGCAGAAGAAATCTGATGACTCGCAGAAAAAGGAAGTGAATCCTGAAATGCATGAAGAGCTGGAAGGTAAACAGTGGTTGCATTCCTGACAGGTCCCCAAGTGTACGTAGAAGATCCTGGCCTTAACTACCACAGCAGTGCAGAACTGAAAGCAGATATTGAAATATGGAGAAGCAGAAGAGTCGGGGCAGCAGACAGCAGCAAGGTACGAACGGCTGTTCCACGGCCATGCTGCAGTTTGTTGTACGTGACTGGAAGCGTGCAGGAGGAGAAGGAGCGTCAGAGAACAAGGACGCCAGTTGCAGATGAAACAAACAGCCGGTAAGGCATGAGCAGCGGCAGTCGAACACAGGCAGAAGGTCCGCCCCAGAAAAATAAAAGAAAACAGATAGAATGAAGCAGGGCGGGAGGAAGCAGAAATGGGGAGAGGAGTGAGCAAGGCAAGACAGGGAGCAGGAGGCAGATGAGGAGGAGGGGGGAACCAACAGTGCCAATGACAAGTGAGTGCGACTTGCTCTAAGCAGAGCAGAAGTCAGCTGGTAGATTTAAATAGGCTGTGGGGGAGGAGCTTTTCCCCCACATAATCCCGGGCTAATCCCTTCAATTCTGTTTCTCCCACCACTGTAGGCTGCACTTTTGTACCGGGCCCCTGCATGCATTGCTGCCTTTTTCTGCCCGCAAAGAAATCTGCAGCAGTCCCAACAGAGCTCTGTTGAGCTAACTCACTCCCCTCCCTCACTCGCTTGTTCTGTGTCTCCCACTGCTGCAGGCTGCCCTTTTGTACTGGGCTCCTGCCTGCATTGGCAGATTTTTCTGCCCAGAAAAGAAATCTGCAGCATTCTCATCACTACTCTGTTGAGATCACTCACTCCCCCTCTCTCACTCACTCATTCTGTTTCTACCGGTGCTACAGGCTGGTCTTTTGTACTGGGCTCCTGCCTTTGTTGGCACCTTTTTCTGCCCACAAAGAATTCTGCAGCAGTCCTGACAGAGCTCCATTGGCCTCACTCACTCCCCCTCACTCACTGCTCCGCTCTGCTGGCGCTGCAGACTGCCCTTTGTACTGGGCTCCTGCCTGTGTTGCTGCCCTTCTGCCCACAAAGAAATCTGCAGCAGTCAGGATAGAGTTCGCTGAGCTCGGCCACCCCTCTCAGTTGCTCATTCTGTTTGTCCCATTGCTGCAGGCTGCCCTTTGTACTGGGCCCTGCATGCATTGCTGCCTTTTTCACCAAGAAATCCACAGCAGTCCCAACAGAGCTCCATTGGGCTCACTCACGCCTCTCCCTCACTCGCTCGCTCTGTGTCTCCTGCGCGCAGGCTGCCTTTTGTACTGGGCTGCCCGCGCGGCTGCCTTTTTCGCCCACAAAGAAATCTGCAGCAGTCCCGACAGAGCTCAGTTGAGCTCGGTCACCCTCCTCACTTGCTCGATCCTAATTCGTCCCAAACACTGATTTCCGACAGTGATAGCGGTATTCTGCGCCAGAGGCGCGAAAACACATTTCGGACAGGATTTGAAAAATGACAACTGTACTGTTCATAAGGAGGTGTGAAAAAATGCCAGTGTTGAAAATCTGGTGTGAAAATATTACTAATTTGTGAACTTACAAGGGTGCGTGGAAACTGCATAACGCACGCTCGTAACACGGTAATTTTATGGAGTTTTATCACACAGTTTTCAACATAGGCATTTTAGGACCTCTGCTCATGAACAGCGTCAGTGTGATTTTCTTGATGTGTCCCAAACACTGATTTCCCACAGCGACCGCGCTATTGTGTGCCAGAAGAGCAAAAACACATTTTGGCCAGGATGTGAAAAATGACAGCTGTACTGATCATAAGGAGGTGTGGAAAAATGGCAATGTTGAAAATCTGGAGTGAAAATATTGCAAAGTTGCGAAGGTGCGAACGTGCATGGAAACATCGAAATGTACATTTGTAACACACTCATTTTATGGACTTTCATCACCAAATTTTCAGCATAGGCATTTTAGGACCTCTGCTAATGAACAGTGTCACTGTCATTTTCTTAATGTGTCCCGAACATGGATTTCCCACAGCGACCGTGCTATTCTGCACCTGAAATGCGAAAGCACATTTCGGCCAGGATGAGAAAAATGACAGCTGTACTGTTCATAAGGAGGTGCAGAAGAATGAGCAATGTTGAAAATCTGGAGTGAAAATATTAATTCGCGAAATTCTGACGTGCGTGCAAACTGCATAGCATAAATAACCTGATCATTATAGGTGACATCAGCAAATTTTGACATAGGCATTTTAGGACCTCTGCTCATGAACAGTGTCACTGTCATTTTCTTAATCTGTCCCGAACACTGATTTCCCACAGCGACCGCGCAATTCTGCCCTGGAAGTGCGAAAATACATTTTGGCCAGGATGTGAAAAATGACAGCTGCACTGTTCACAAGGAGGTGTTAAAAAATGCCAATGTTGAAAATCTGGTGTGAAAATATTGCAGATTCATAAAGTTACAAACATGCATAGCAACTGCACAATGCACGCTCGTAAAACAGTCATTTTTTGGATTTTTTCCACCAAATTTGTAACATAGGCTTTTTGAGAGCCCACCTCATGAACAATGGCACTGTTGTTTCATTAATCAGTCCCAAAAAGGGATTCCACGCAGTGACCGTGAAATCGCCTTTTGAGGCTGAATAACGCCATGACAGTGGCAGAATTCATGTGGAGGGGTCCCAAAAACCCCATGTGGAAAATTTGGTGTCAAAATCCCAAAAAATGCCTGAGATATGCATCAAAGTTGAAAAGCCCTATTCATTCCATTAAACAGCTTACCGGCATTTCCTCAGTTCACGGTCGGCTTTGAAGAGTGCAGACATGTTCCCGGTCCACCGAAGATCATCGCGCCAGACTCCGGAGGTAAGTATGGGCTGAGAGGGGGTGTGGAGGCAGGCTGCGCAGTGGGTGGGTGTGGGTTTTGGGCGGGGGCAGGAAGACCGCAAGGGACCATTTTCTTTTTACAGGATTAAACAAGTAAAAAAAAAAAAAAAACATCAGGGGACAATTTTTCCTTTACAGGGGCATTAGGCATGCTGGGGTGGGCTCCCAGCATGCCACCTGAATGTTAGGGAGGAGGGCTGTAGCTGACAGGGGATTGGGCACCCCCATCGGCACATATGCAGTGCTGGGGGGGAATGAGCTGAGGGGGATTGGGCACCCCCTCGGCATAACCTGACCGTTTTGGCGGGGGGCATTATGCCGATGGGGAGTGGGCTCCCCCATCGGCACTCTGACGTGGCGCAGGGACTGTAGCTGACGGGGATTGGGGCCCCCATCGGCAAACACACACTGTTGTGGGGGCACTTCTCCTCAACACTGGGGGCTCATAATATTGTTTGTGAACATGGCAGCAAACCGCTGCCGTGTTCACAAACAGTATTACACTTGGCAACGTTCTGCCCAGCAGTGATGGGTCGCTCCCTCACGGCAGCGCAATGGCGGCCATTGCAATGACGAGGTGGCCTCTGATTGCAGCAGCTGAAATGTTTCAAGGTGGTGGCATGCTGGCTGAACTAGTGTCAGCAGCAGCATGCCACAGCATTGGGGAAAGTGGGCCAAGCCTTTACAGGCTGTGGGGGCATTGGCCACAACAGTGCCGCGCCTCCACAACCTGCTTCTGGAAAGCTGGGGTAATATATTTCTTGCACATGCACACAACCAACATAAGAATCAAAAGAGTGCAACCAAACAGTGTGAATGTGCAAAGTGCTAGCAAAATATAAATAAGACACATAGTTAAAAACAGCAACACATTACTTTACATTCCTAGGCAAATACACCAGTTATAGCTGCTACAACTAAGGCACACTAATACTAGAAGTATGTTGAAGGAGACTGCCATTAAATATAACTCCATTTGACCATCCCAAGGCTTATGGTCAATTCCAGTGTACCAACTGTATCCCAGGGTATCAATTCAATCTGGCTAAAGGACTCCAACAATTTCCCTGAAGTGTTCTGCGATGAACCATGCCTGGAATCTATAAAAGAACAGAATAAAAACATTAACAATCTTGCCATCAGAATTTGTTAGTTACATATTACATTGACTCTGTGCTGAATATATCCAATCCACCATCATATAATCATTAAATAGGGATAACGTGTGTAAGACATGAGGTTATAGGAGGTGACTTCAAGGGGGGGAGGGAAACTTGGAGGGGTTACCAGTCCCCCTCTCTAATACTCACAAATGAAGATAAACTTCATTATTTACCACAAACATGATTTCACTTCTACCATCACATTCAATCCTGGACTGTCCATGGCCCTCCGTGCAAAAATCCAGTACTGTTCTCGTTTGAGCTACAGATGATCAAAATTGACCCCTCCCCACTGTTATTGACTGGTTTCTCAATTCCAATAAAAGTAAATCTGTGTTCTACTCTATTCCTTGCTTTCTGAAGGTGCATGTACAGTGTATTTCTTTCATCCCCATGTTCCACTGCCCTGATGCATTCCCCTATTCTGATCTTAAATTATCTCTCACAGAAGCATCCACAGGAGCACATGAATAAATAAATCACCCTCTCTATTGCATATGTTATGAATCCTCCAATTTTGACATCTTTACCTGTTCTACAGTTCTTAAAGGTTATGGTGGTACTGACTTTCTGGCAGAATTTACAATTCCCACATTTTCAACAACTCTCTGATCTTTGGGGTGACCACATTCTAGGCCTCTCTTCAAGGGGTTGCACAGTGTGGGCCACATAATCTTTTCTGCTCTTTCTTCTCCTACAAAACTAGATATGGTGGGGTATCTCTTAGGTTCCTCAGACCTGCATGGTACAGGGCCTGTAGCCCCTGAGCATCCTGCGTTCCAAACCTGCATGAAGCAATTTAGGACTCGGGTACTGCTTTGTGCAGGGCTGGAAGGGCTCCATGCGTAGCAATATACGACCCTGTGCGAAGCATGTTAGTAGTTAGGTCAACTTTCACAAAAGGCTCTGCATGTTTCCTGCTTCAATAAGGGACTGAAGAGCACTGTGTGAAGCAAGTTAAGATGCACCTTCCGCCTCATGCAGGGCCCACAGGCTCTTGCAAAACAAGTTAGTAGTTAGGTCCTGTTTCATGTAGGGTGCAAAGGGCCCTGTGTGAAACAAGTTAAGGGTCAGGTCTTGTTTTGTGCAGGTCACAAAGGGCTCTGTGCATTCCCTGCTTCACAAAGAGATTGAAAGGCCCTGTTTTAAGCAAGTTAGAACTCAGCTGTTGCTTTAAGCAGGACCCAAAGGGGCCTGCACGTCCAACTTTGCACTGGGCCCAAGAGTCTCTGCACAGAGCAAGTTAAGACTCTACTTTCTCAAAAACTAAAGATATTTACTTGGTCCATGCAGGGCCTTTGAGGTTGTGATCGGGATTGTACTTTGCCTTTTAGTTCAGTGGAGTTTACAGGGCTGGGGCATGGGGGGAGTTAGGGTTACAAAATATACTACCTTTGGATTTCCCTATTTTTGATGTTTCGAAAACCCTAACAGATGCATTACCAAAGTTTTTTTTGCCATGAAGGATAGACAGCTAAAGAGAGAGCGAGAGAGAGAGAGAGAGAGAGAGATATGGATGGATAGATTAGATAGATAGATAGATAGATAGATAGATAGATAGATAGATAGATAGATAATACATAATGGGTTACGAACATACGAACATGCGAAGAAGCCAGCAAAAGGAGAAGACCATTTGATCTATCAAGTCTGCTCATATTGCAGGGTCCACAGCTTGAGCTAATGCCCCTGCCCTCCATCCCCACTCCTCCTATCCTCTCTACTCATGATCCTTACCTTCCCCTATGACTATCCCAGCCTCTCTTAAAGCTGCCCACTGTCTTCAACGAGATGACCTTTTCTGGCAGCGATAACATGTGTAAGACATTTTATAGTGGAATAATATATTTATCTCAATTAGTGAATGGTAAGATGCATAACTCACTAACGGCAATGCCTGAGTTAGTTATAGAGGTCTTATCACCTATGTGTTGAGGTAAATGTGTTATTCCACAGGAACTCATTATGTATTTGATGTATACCACATTACTTTTATGTTTGCTTGCATGCATGTGCAAGAAACATTATGTGGCAGCTTTGGAGAGAAGTGGGTTGTGGAGGTGTGGCACTGTGGCGGCCAGTGCCACCACTGCATTTCTGGGCTTGGCCTTCTCTAACCAATGCAGTGGCAGGCTGCTGGTGACACTAGTTCAGCAAGCCTGCTACCAACTTGAAATGAACTGGCCACCTCAATCAGGGAGCGCCTCGACATTGCAGTGTCAGCCATCCACCTCTCCCTTGGGTCTCAATAGTGCAGGCGACAAGCTGAGAGTGCGATGGCGGGCAATCCTTGATTGTTGCGCCACCCGGTGTCTAGTCTTGTTTTTTTTTTATCTTGAATCAGACTTTCAGTAGCAGGAGTCTTCCCCACAAATGCTGTAATGTCTTATAAAGAAATTCGTAGCCCATTACTTAACATTCCCTTGGAGCGATCTTTGACTTTTGTGGACATGGTAAATGGCAAAAAGTAAAATGCTGGCCCAAGGCATAGGTATCTTGCATCTAAATCTCCTCGCTCCCCGTCCCCCCGAAAAGGGAGTTGGATCTTGAACTTTAAAAGATGGTGGTAAAAATGTAAGGTAGTTAACACTTTCTTCCAGCATAGTTTTCAGAACTCCTGTTATGCAAGAAACCTGTAGTAAAATATTGGGCTACGACCAATCTGCATGCTAATTGTACCCTGCTCAAAAATATTTTAAATCAGCAGTTCTGCATTTGTGCTAAAGCATGTGCAATGCGAGTCAGCAATCTATGGAAATGCAGTCCCTGCTCACTTAGGAATCCTGTGAGCAGCAATGGTGACCATGCTGCTTAAATTGCAAATCCTCCTTTCTGGGACACCTCACCAGTCAATTGAACAGGTTCAGAGCTACCCATTTTATTATTTATTTTTGTATACAAGGAACTGGCCAAGCAACCACACTTGTTTCTTTAGTACAAGAAATGCATGAGTGGTTGTTAATGAACTCATTAAGCAAAGCCTGACACAGTACATGATTAATAACTTGTGAATAATTTAATATGATGATTTGCCATGATCGGTTGTAACCCACTGTTATTTAATGCCTCGGACCACTTTTGCAAGAGGTGACGTGCACTTTCTTGGAGGAACTGGGGTGCCCACATTCCCAGTAAATACATCAATAAATAACAAATATACAAAATTATTTATGAAGGCAAGTTAAGTGTGTGGCGGCAAATTGTACCTTGTGTGGCAGTATGTTTCTTGTCCCTGTCTTTCTAACCATCCTAGACATCTCCCTCCCCCCCCACTCAGTGAAGCAGTACACACTTCAAAATAGGGCTTGGTTTGTGATGTGGAGCAAAGCACAGCATCCTGTATGGTCATGCCTTAAAAGGTCCACAATTGAGCACACATCTTACATATTTTATATGTTCTATCTATCCAGCTAGCTAGCTATCCATGATACATATATAGTTGTGACCATCTTGGGGTTGTACCTGCCTGTACAGGCTGTTCCATGTACTCTAAGTTGTCAAAAATGGGAGCGTAACAAACATGGGAACAAAAAAGTGAAAAGTGAAGAGCACCATAATGGAACTGGGTATCTGGCAAGCATATAGTTCATATTTATTTACAGTACATGGTATTATTTTTTGCCCATGTACCCATTTCATTCAATTGATATAGTGCATGTCAACAGTCTGATTTTGGCAGCTGAGATTCTAACATAGCTGAGTTAATGTAAGGAAATAAATTAGACCGTGTTGTGTGTGTGGGGGGGGCGGGACAGGTGCTAACCAAATGATACAACCTAATGCCCTGGACTTTGTCATAAAAAAGTGGGAAAGTCTTGGAATAAAAGCGAATTTATATACCTTGGAAACTCTTTCTCTGAATTTGATGAAAGTATAAACTTGCCCTGATGTGATTGCCCCCCTCCCAGCTTTCTGCATACCGATATGCAATCATTTTAGCCATTTTGATCACAGGGATGTCCTTTATATTTACAGACTGGTAATAGATTTGTACAGTAGATATACAGGCAGAAAGACGGAAAGATTGCTTTAGATATCCTGCAAACACAATGGTTCGTGAGAGCTGATGATTTGTTTAGCATTGATACAGAAGTAAGTGAGATGGACAGATTCAGATCTGGTACACAACATGTCTGTGAATACATACGGGCAAATCACATGGACTGAACATTGGAATGAGCAATAGCAATGACAAATACTCCATTCTCCCCAGGAACTGGGTGAATTCCTTGCAGGGGACTGAAACCCAATGGCATGTTCCCTGCAGCCCAGTCTGCATCAGCGGGAATAGAATTGATGACTGGAGTCCAGCTCTGCTGGCTTATATGAGTGTAGCCAGGCATTTCAGTTTGCACACTCTGTCCAACTGCTGCCCTCCCCCAAAAAACACACATAATTATGTGTGGTCATATATAATTGAGTAATTTAATACTGTACATCCAATTAGAAACTGGGTCTCATAAAGCAACATTGTTAGTACTTTTTCACACGTAACTAACGTAAGGAACTTGAATCACTGTTAACCGATAACCGTGAAGTTACTCATGCAATTAGTATCACTCAGTTAGTATGCACTTACTTCTTCTGTGTCGCCTGCCTCTGGAAGTGTGTTGGCTTGCAACATATTCCATAATGTTCAGAATGATAAAAACCACAGCAATCAGTTGCAATTGCATAGTAACCCTCTGGTGGTTCCTTTAGCTACAGAAATGGTCATAAATAAAGGTGACGCAGTATGGATATATAGCTTCACAACCTTTGTTTTTTTCTTGTGTGTTTGTTTTTTTCCCAGGCACAGTTACAAAAAATGATTGCAGTCCCCAAGTGCCCAGAAAGTCTGCCAGCAAGGGCAAGCTGTAGTTGAGAGGGGGCCCCCGAATTAATGGCCCATATTACAGGTAACATCATGCAGCCCAAGTGCCGTCTGGCAATCCGAGGTGATAAGCTCTTAGAACTGGGGGGCTCTCTCACTTTCTTAAAGGAGGAGAGCCAACTCTGCAACTCCCATTAACATCTGTCACAGCTCCAAACAACTGTCACTTTCAGCACCTTCACCACCACAGGCACGCAACAGCAACAAGCAATAAAAACACAAACACCATCAGACAAAACAAAAAATAAAACAAACGCCAATAGAAATGGTAACTAATCAGTCCGCACCAAGGCCATTGGCAGCAGTCTTGTTCTGACCTCCCTGTGACCCATTTATTATGTGAATAAAATGCAGGTGATGGAATTTTCACTGGACTCTAGGAAAAAGAAGATCCATGAAATGTTCCCGGCTAGTTGGAACTGGGACATAGCATCCTCATTGCTGCTGCTCCTAAAGTACCAGATGAGAAAAAAATGTTTCTTTTCTTTACTGTATTTGTAAAGCTGGGACCCAATCTCATCAGTTTCACTGGTTTAGTTGTATTTCTGTGTGTGCCGTTTATTGAGGTCTAAAAGTCGGTACGAGTGCAGGACTTATTGTTATTTGTGGTTAATTTGTTTATTTAATTATTTTCCATTTATAAAGTACAGTACAGTACATAACATACTATGAGTATATGCACATATATTCTATGATATAAAGTATAGAAGTGAAGCATGTTAACACCTTATTAAACAATTAACATCTTGTATTAATTAGTCTATCTTGACAGAGAGGGATTAGGTATATAAGGTATTGCATTAATAAAATGAGATACCTGTACTGTTTATAAAAAATAAAGAAATATCATAAGCTTCAGATTAATTTAATCGTGTGTTAATATAACCAACTATAGAAGTTGCATGGAAGGATAAATATATAGGGTTATACATAATAAGGTAGTACCAAGAAGGAAGGTCTGGTAAAATATCCTCTCTACTTCTGAAGGAAGTTTAAATAGTCTTGCCAACATAAATAATACTCATTGAGTCGGTCTTGTATCAGATATGATATCCTTTCCAAAGAGGCAGTATGGGTTAGGCTGTTCAGAATATCTGCCACAGTAGGTGTTAGCTGAGATTTCCAGCGCATTAGTATCAACCTCTTCACCTGCATAAATAGAATATGTAGCCATTTATGCTGATATTGTGTTAGTTTTATATTTTTATCTATAACACCAAGTAAACAAAATTTGGGTTCAAATGGAATATAGCTGCCGATAATTTTAAATGCTAGATTGTAAATAGATTGCCATAATTTATATATTGGTTTGCATGACCATAGTGTGTGTAGAAGGTCTCCGTTCGGTAGATTGCAATGCCAGCAGTTATTATTAGATATTAAACCCAGCTTGTGTAAATGAGAAGGGGTTCTATACCATAAATATAATATCTTGTACTGTATAAGCATGCTGCGTACATCTCTAAAGGTGTAATGGCAAGATTTCCAGCATTCATCCCATTGGGAATCAGATATGTTATCTTTTAAAGCCTCATTCCATTTTTTTCTGGCCAAAATAGATTGATTCGGTAATACATCTCTAATTAGTTTATAAATCTTGCTGACCAACCCGGAGGAGGTATTAATCCACGAGTTAATGTATAAAGAGGTAATGATTGGTTTAGTGATTTGTTGAGTGACATAAAGTGTAGCAGAACGGATTTGCAAGTATTTCCAGAATTTGTTTTTGGAAATATGCCATTTTGCTTGCAAATTGCCAAAATAATCTAATGTATTGCCTTTATCGTCTAGAATATCCTTCAAAAAGGATATATTCTTTAGTTTCCAGGAGTTACTGTATATGGGCTTGTTCTCTAAGGTGATTTTTGGATTTCCCCATAAGGGTGTATAAGATATAGGGGTAGGGTCTGTTTTAAGCCATTTATGCAATCTGAACCAATAGTAAGTAAATGTTTTGATTGTGGGATGATTATTTATTTTAGAATTTGAAGTAGAGTATATAAAACTATTGGGTACCCATCCTGGAGATGAGGAAGCTTCCATATTTAGCCATAATGGTGAGTTATAGTTAGGTTTGGAAAACCATTTAATAATTTGCACTGCTCTAAATGCCCATAGATAGGCCACGAACCAAGGTAATCCAAAACTGCCTTGAGACCAATGAGAGCATAATTTAACATGGTTAAACCTAGGCACATGGCCCTCCCATAAAAAATCTCCTACTACTGTAGTTTATCAATTTTATGAAGTAAGCGGTGGGAGATTTTAAGTAGGATACAAGAAAATAGATAAAGAATTTTAGGTGTAATATTAATTTTTATAGCAGCAATTTTACCAGGGAGAGAGAGGTTTAAATTTCTCCATTTATTTAGGTTTGTTTTAATATCTGTAAGTAAGGGTTGGAGATTGATTTCCCATATTTTATTGAGGTCAGGAATGATTTTTATCCCTAAGTAGGTGATACCTTGTGGAGCCCAAAGAAATCCTAGTAGATTATTTATAAGAGGGTTACAATATTTATTTAATGGTAGTATCTCTGTTTTTTGATAGTTGACTTTTAAGCCGGAAAGTTTAGAGAACAGGTTAAGTGTTTGAATAAGTGGTTGTGCAGATAAATCTAGATTTTCAAGCAGAATAAGCATGTCGTCTGCATATGTTAGTGATGTGTAATGCGTGCGCCCTATGGATATTACTATGATATCTTCATGTTGTCTTAAAAAAGCAGCGAGAGCTTCTAGAGCTAAGATAAAAAGAGATGGAGAGAGTGGGCATCCTTGCCTGATTCCCCTTTCTAGTTTGAAAGACTTGGATAATGTAGAATTGGTGAGAACCCTAGCTTGTGGATTTGTGTAGAGAAGTTTAATCCAAGAGCAAAAAAGATTACTAAAACCAAAATGAGTTAGCACCAGATAAAGAAACTTCCAGTCTAAAGAATCGAAAGCTTTTTCGAAATCAACAGCTATGGCTACAGCAGGAGAATTAAGAGATTGGGCCTTACGCATTAGGTTGATTAAAGAACGGAGATGATCAGAGCCCATCCTACCTTTAACAAAACCCACTTGCGATCTGTGAAATAATTTAGGAATATGTGGTTCTATACGATTGGCTAAAATTTTGGTGAATACTTTGCCATCTGTATTAAGTAAAGAAATGGGGCAATAATTCTCCGGAAGGGTGTTATCCTTATCTTTTTTTGGAAGAACTGTAATGATTGCTTCTGTCATAGTATGAGGTAATTTACCTTTCTTAGAGGACTCTTGTATTACGTTACATAGTAAAGGGCATAATTGATCTGCTAAGAGTTTGTAGAAATCCACTGGGTAACCATCCCCGCCCAGGGATTTTCCAGATTTAAGCTAAAAAAATGCCTTCTTTACTTCTTCTACAGTAAAGGGTGCATCCAAGGAGCATATTACGTCTTGAGGGAGGCGGGGGAGCATTATTTTGTCTAGAAAAGAAGTAATATCTAAAGTTGATGATGAAGAGAGTGAAGCGTATAACCTTTTGTAAAAGGAAGTCATAATCTCATTAATTGAGTATTTATTGGTTTGAATTCCACCTACCTGATCTTTTAATGCTGCAATAAGGTGTTCCATTTGTTGCATTCTAAGTCTATAAGCAAGTATTTTACTCTCCTTTTCCCCTCCTTCCCAATATTTATGCTTTATTCTTAATAATGCTATTTCTGTCTTACGCGCAATTAGTTCGTTAATTTTCATGCGTAGTTGCAAAATTTCATGATGCAAAGGAGATGAAGTGTTGGAGTGAGGGTTAGCCAGATATAATTTTTGCTTTTCTTTAAGCAGATTCTCGAGGTTTTTAATCTGTTACTCCCTAGATTTCCTCCTATGTGCTGCAAAGCTAATTATTTTGCCCCTTAAAGTAACTTTAAGTGCTTCCCATGTAGTTCCCATCGAGGTATCTCTTGGATCATCATGGACAATGAATTCTTCAAGTTGTGTTTTGATCCAGGGTAAGAATTCTGGGTCTTTGAGTAGTAAGGGGTCTAGTTTCCAAGAGGGAGATTTTAAGTGAAGGGGGCCCCACATAAGTGAAAGTTTAACTGGGGCGTGATCGGATATAATTAAAGGAAGGATGTTAACTTCTATTATATTCGCCGTAACTTTAGGGGAAGTTAACCAATAGTCTATTCTACTATAGGATTGGTGTTGAGGTGAGTAAAAAGTGTAATCCTTGTCTCTGGGATGTAAAACCCTCCATATGTCTGATAAACCCAGATCTTTCATTAACTGAGATACCAAATTTAGGCTTTTTGGGTGACTTTCGCAGGAGCTGTTACTTCTGTCCCTGTATGCATCCAAAGTAAAGTTAAAATCTCTTCCAATCAATAAAGGCGAGTTAGCCAGATTTAGTGAAATTAACTGATTAATTAGTTCTTGAAAGAATTGAGGGTCATCAACATTAGGCACATAGATATTGACTATCGATAGTGGACCTGTAGGGGTATCAAAAGTTATAATGAGCCACCTGCGATCCGAATCTTTCAAAAAGTTAGAGGGTTTCCAATTTAGGTTTTTATGAATTAGTATAGCTACGCCTCTCTTTTTTGTAGAGGCAGAGGCTGCAAAAACCTGACCAACCCATTCACGTTTTAATCTAGAGTTGTCTGCATCCAAAAGTTTAGTTTCTTGAAATAGTGCAATCTGTATTTTATGTTTTCTAAGATTATTAAGAACTTGCTTACGTTTACTTGGCGTATTTAGTCCCTTGACATTCCAAGTACATATTGATAAGTTAGCCATCATATATTAGTATCTATTATCTATAATAGATTACATAAGAAGTCATGGGACTCATATATCCAAGTAAGTATAATAACAGTTTGCAGATCAACTCTATATATATATCTAATGTGAGAAAACTATTGGCAAGACATTGTAAGGCCAGCCACCTAAAAGGATATATAACATCTACCTGATTTCCTTCCGGATTTCCTTCCATGCAACTCTTTACTAACAAGCTAACTTCGTTATTTATAAACAACCAAACTATATAGCAACAGTACACTAAAGTCATCTAAGATGAACAGAGAAGAGAAGGTCGGTCCAATCAGAAAAAAATACTAAACAAAAGGGGGCCAAGACCACTCCTTTGTTCTCTAGGACGTGTCTTATCTAATAAGAACTGGGATAGTAAAAGGAAAAAATAAAATAGACAAGGATACTATCCAGTTCACCTTATTAATAAATTGACTAATGAGTCAAATATAACAGTATTAGATCGTGTTCCAATTAAAATAGAATGAAATCCCTAAACAAACAGTAGGATTCAATGTTGAATTTTCACTCTATAGATGTGAATATAGTTGAATTTTATCAACATTATCACCTCTAACATCATTTCCTATGCAATGGGAATCAATAATAAATTAGAGGTTTGATATTACAGCCAAGTTAGAAGGAAAAAAAAAATCATGATAACCAAAAGTTATGAGATAGTTGTAATCATGTTCAAGATAAGGTACCCCTATACATTGCGTTTGTCACAAAATAGCGATATAAATTCTCGCTATTTTTCACAGGCTTTACATAGACTTAACCCTGCTAGTCCGGATTAAAAAAAAAAAAATTACTTTTAAATTATAGGGCCAAAGTATAGTGAGGATGCCTGTAATTTTACATTAATGTCCTTAGGATATTAGCTGTGGACTAACATCACATCATAAGTGTATCAGGTCACATATGAGTGTAACTGGTAACCATCTGCCAGACATTATATGTTTCACTCATGCATAACTCATCATCTTGTACCAAGCTTACAAGGATCTTACAATGTGTATGTGACTCTGATGCAGCTGCAGCAAGTTAATTTGAGCTAGCGTATACAACGGGCCACTCAGACAGTTGTCAGCTATTAACACATACAGAGTCTAGCAATTCACCTTGACATACAGATTAAGCAACAATTATTGGAGCTGTTAAAAAATGCATAGCTGTCATCTCTAATGTTTCACCGATGTAGAGGTCCCTTTGTACCTGCCCTTACCACGATGCTTCCTTTTAGGGGGTTCACATAGATTTAACCCTGCTAGTCCGAATTGGAGAATTACTTTTAAGTTATAGAGTCAAAGTATTATGAAAATGCCCGTTATTTTACATAATGCCCAGTAGGATATTAACTGTGGACTAACCTCTCATCATAAGTGCATCCGGTCACATATGAGTGTGACTAGTGACCATATACCTGACATTATTCGTTTCACTCATGTATAAATCATCGTCTTGTACAAAGCTCAACAAGGATCTTACAATGTATATGTGACCCTAATGCAGATACGGCAAGTTAACTGGAGCTAACGTATACAGTAGGCCACTCAGACAGTTGTCAGCTATTAACACATACAAAGTCTACCGATTCACCTTGACATACAGATTAAGCAATAATTATTGGAGCTATTAGAAAACGCATAGCTGTCATCTCTGATGTTTCACCGGTGTGGAGGTCCCTTTGTACTTGCCCTTACCACGATGCTTCTTTTGAGGGGGTTCATTTACTTTGGAAGGTGAGTTGTCCGCAGTACTATTCCAGGAAGCCTCCATGAGGTTGTTGTCCGCATTTGTTCCTGATAAGATGTTTCTCTCCTCGGTCAAGCTTCCATCCGAGGTAGGTAGATCCTGCAGCAATGCATATTTATTATGTACTGGAACATTGGGAATAGCAGGAATATCTGCAGTAGATTTAGATGTAGTGTTGCACATTTTTTCTGGGCTACAACAACGTGTCCTTAAGTGATCGCTGCCAAATGCCAATCGTTCTTGCACCCTACCGGACTGCCTTCTTCTAGTCACTTCAAGGGAATCAGCCGAGGACAACGCTTTCTCTATGGGCACTACGTCCGGAGGTCACGTCGGAACCACCCTTAGTCGGGAACACAGATGCAGAGAGAGTCCCCCGATCACCGATTCAACCTGGTGAGTTGTAATTTGACTTTCTAAAAAGGATAGTAAGGATTCCAGGGTATGGAAGTCTTTATACGAATTGCCAGTATAGATCCTCATTACTGCAGGGAATCTAAGGGAGAAGCAGAGCCCTGCCTGGTGCATAATTCGTCTTGCTGATGTAAAAGCCCTCCATTTCATAGATAGCTCCTTTGAGAAGTCACTATATATATATATCCTGTTTTCTTGCCAAATAAGTTGACCCATATCCCTTGATTTCTGTAGAATGAGTTCGACATTTGCATAGTTGAGAAATTTGGCAGTTATTGGTCTAGGCCTTTGCTGTGCAGAGGGCTTGGGACCTAGTGATCTGTGAGCTTGTTCTATTATTAGGTCAGCACCAGCTTGCAGTTTGAGTATTTTCGGCAGTACATGGATTAAGAATGCTGTGGTATTGTTAGCTTCCACTCCTTCTGGAAATCCAAAAATCTGAAGATTATTCCTTCGATTTCTATTTTCCATGTCCTCTAACTTTGATTGTAGTTCTTTAATTATCCGGTCTTGGGATCTAATAGTAGTTTTAAGCTCCTGTATTGATTCCTCATTAGTCCGAGTTTTGTTCTCTGTAAAGGCGAACCGGGAGTCTATAGTCTTCATAGTTTGTGAATTTTGTTGTGTAGCAATTTTTAAATTGTTCATGTCCCCCGAAAGTTTAGTGGACATTGCTTCTATTTTCTCCAAAGGGGACAACTGCAGCTTGGAGTTAGCCATTCTGATGATCTGTGGTAGGTCTTCCAGTTTTGTAGATATACCAGATCAGTAGAACAAACAAAAAAAAGAACTTTTAAAACTTGCTGTAGCTTTACTCATGTACTTATTCTCATTGGTAAAGTTTCTCAACTGACTTAGACGGCTAAGGATGATGTTAGATGGTTATTTTTATTTTTTGTTTTATTTTAATGCATATATTCAGAATTACAATCCTTTGAGTCACAGACTCATTTTCAAAGGCTCCACGTCGGTTACAGGGGTGGAGGGGAACGGAATACAAGGATACATACATAGTAAAGCAGTATACAGGAGAACATACACACTCAAGTATTACACAACCGTTCTGACAGTGCAGTCCAGGCTTTATCTTAGTTCAGCAGAGACAGTAGTAGCAAGCATACAGGGTATCATTTGTTAGAAAAGGGGGGAAGCGTATTCTTGGGGTCTATGGAGACCCTGTGTCTGTTATTAAAGGGGTTAGGTAGCATACTTAGGTGGGCAGAGCTAGCCACAGGCACAGGTAGTGGACTCAATTAGGTGGGCTTTGAGGCCTGCTTTGAATAGAAGTTGCTGAGTGTCTGTGTGAGCCGAGGAGGTAGCGCATTAAGCCAAGAGGAACAGTACGAAGTGATCTTTGACCATTGATGTCCTACAGTGGGGGACCAGGAATGAGAGATTAATGCGAGTCAGTATTAAGCCTGAGGGGGCTGGTCTGATTATGGGGAGAAGGCCAAGTGGGGCTATCTGAAGTTGTATTTTTTTTGCCAGGATGCAGGTGTGGTACTGTAGTCTTTGTTGGAAGTTTAGCCAACCCGTCAGGGCAAAAAGGTCACATGTATGAGTTAGACGGTCGCTGCCAGTGACTAGTCGGCAGGCTTTATTCAGGGCAATGTTAATACTGTGTAGTGCTGTGGGTTCTGCTGATCAGTATATCGCTATCCCATAATCAATTAGGGAGAGGATTGAGGCGGAGACTGCCAGATGCAAGGCCTGTGCGGGTAAACAGTGTTTAACTCTATAGAGGATTCCCACTCTTGTGTTAACAGTGGTGGAAAGAAGTTGAATGTGTCTATGGTAGGAGAAGGAGGTATCTAATGTGATACCAAGGTATTTGAAGTTAGTGACGTGTTCAAGGGGGTGCCTTGTGTGTTTTTAATTAGTAGAGCCGATTGGCTGTGTGGGCATGGGAGCTCAGTAATCAGACATCCATCTTGCTCGGTGCCAGGCCACGCCCCCCCCAGGGCTTATTGTTATTGATCACATAACTGAACTACTACCAGGTCCTTATCTCCTCTGGGCAGGGTGGATGTGAGGTGGGGCAGCTAGCCAGAATACTCATACGTATACTAATGCCAGTCAGTATGGACATCTCAGAAAGGGCTAGAGAACATAATTATTGAGTTATAATCTGCACATATCTTTGAAGTACTCCACTGGGTTTAAGTAATCCAGTCTCCTTTTCTTTGCAGTATGGGGGTGCATCCCAGTATAAATTATTATGATACCATGTTATTGTGCAGAATAAGTAAAACACTGAACTTGTCAACCTCACATTTAGTATATTTCATGCTGGGCTCCATGACCTTTGTTTGGAAAGTAGTGACACAGGCGGTGCATAAACTTGTGTTCAGCGAGCGGCTGCGGCAAAGAATCGCCCTTCACACTATGTGTGAGATTTTGGATTAATAGTGATGGTAGACGACAGCTCTGCTTAACAAAATGAGAGAAAGGTAGAAACTCAGAGGCTCAAGCCGACCACATGAGCATTCCTATATTGTGTGCGTGTGTGTGTGTGGGGGGGGCAATCATTTCCCATTTATTGTATGATCCACCTGTGCAAGGCACTGCTTTTTGCAGCTCACCAAGGTGAAGTGCATGGTCTAGTTTTCATAACCCCACGGAATCTATGCAATCAGAGATTTTGTGTTTTATTTTGAAACAATGGTCATTTAGGTGAATTGTTTCACTCCAGATATGCTTCCCTTGAAGAGGCTGTGTTTTAGATTGTTGAACAATAAATAAAATACATATAAATACAAATATGTTTCTTATCATTTCGAACAATTGTAGTAAATGCAGTATACCTCCCATGTGCTATTTATTTTATTTATTTATTAAGCATTAGTTTACAACCTTTGAGCCAGAGGCTCGTTTACAAAGGTACCTCATCACAGAGATATGGAGTCCCACAACAGTAAGTGTAAGCGAAGAAACACAACAAATAAAACAGAGTACATTTGCCCTCTTACAGCACAATTTGTAAATCAATAGTTTTATTGAAAACACACTTTAGAAAGCGTGATTCCAAAAAAAAAAAGGCATCTATAAACGGTTCCCCGAGTCCATCTGCAACAAGGTGAGTTCCCCATGTACCCTCTCCAGCTAAAGGCAGAGAAACCTATTACCCTTTCTAAAACAGTCTTGAAAACAGTGTTACAGTAATAATGACAGTACAAAAAACAACCATCATCACCATCATCATCATCATCTGTTTTGTTTGATATCAAAGGGGTAATTAGCACCATTTCATAAGCAATATAGAATCGGAGGACAGACTGAAGCTCAGGCTATAACTCCCTGCATTTCATAAATGGTATATAAACTTGGTGTTAGCATCCCAGTTTTCAAAGTTCATCTAATAAAGGAAGATGGGCAGACATTGAGATGATTACAATATTATAGACGAAAGGCAAATGGGAGGAGTGAGAAGAAGCCATAACCTGCAAAACGGAAAGACAGAACACAAAAAAGTCACAGAAGGTGCTAACATGCAGGATTGATAAATACTTCACCTGGTAATGAAAGGCAAACAAAAGTTATTTCATAAAGGGATAAAATAATGTAGATAATAAGTGTGTCAAGCTATTAAGGGTGTTTGGTGACATTTATCAGCCACAAGGCTGAAGGTCAAGTGGTTTATATTTGTTTGCAGAATCCCAGAACACTTATTTATGTACATTAGGGCATATTTATTAGTTATAATGCAAGTCATAAAAACATGCATACAAAAATGAACCCCGTTTCTTCAGGAGGATGGAACCACAGACAGTGTTGACAAAAAGTGGAATTAGAAACCCCATGTGAAAGACAGAAAAAATGTGTTTAGTTTTTGAGTTATGTGCATTTTTATTTTAAATAAATGATCTTTTTTATAGGAATTTTGCCATTTTGTGGATTGGTTTTATTTTTCAATTGTTTACTGCATATAAGTATGGCTTAACAGCATGGCTGAGATAAAACAGATTATCCAAAACAATTTCAGATTTTTACCAGACTTAGGTTAGTTAGTTCTTTTTCAGTGGCTTTTATATGTTTTATTTCTAAGACACCACTGGTTTTATAAAGATATGGGTGTGATGCTTGGCCAGATGGTTATGATTGTTCTATGATATTTGTAATATAAAAATGTAGTGTGTGATTGTATCATATGATGTAGCTGTGCCATGGGCACCCCCCCCCCAGGTTTCAGTGAAGCAGGAATCATTTAGTTAACTGACTTACTTCAGAGTGGCATTTTATTACCTTTTATGATATGCCTGGGCTCTTTGAAGTGGAAATGAAATGGGACTTTATGAGTCTGCCAGAGGAAGGAGATCATTCACCTTTATGACGTCTTAGAGGAAAAACATTTTTATACCACCATGGTGCTAAAGTTATAAAAAAACTGCTTATGTGAACAGTTTAAGAAGTTTTAGAAAAAACTGCTGGACACTCTGTGAGAGATAATGTGTGTATAATTAAGAATGATGATTTGTCTAAATGAAAACAATAATATGGATTCACAGCAGGAAGGTCATGTCAGACAAATCTGATAGATTTCTTTGACTGGGTGACCAAAGTAGTAGATCAGGGAGCGGCTGTGGACATGGCCTACCTAGACTTTAGCAAGGCATTTGACACAGTCCCACACAAAAGATTAATATACAAGTTAGCCAGCCTGGGAGTGGGTCCCAAGATGACAGCCTGGGTAAGAATTGGCTGGAGAATAGGACACAGAAATGTATAGGGAGTCTACTCTGAAGAAAGGGGTTACTAGTGGGGTACCGCAGGAGTTCAGTATTAGGACGGTCCTCTTCAATGTCTTTATAGCGACAGTGCAGAGGACTGGAAGGAAAAGTATGTCTCTTTGCAGATGACACAAAGATCTGCAACAGAGTTGATGCACAAGGTGGGGTGAAAAGGATGAGAAGGGACTTGGCAAGGTTAGAGGAATGGTCAAATGATGGCAGCTTAGATTCAATGCTAAGAAGTGCAACATAATGCACCTGGGAAACAAAAACCCAGGGAAGAGTACACAATGGGGGTGAGATACTAACAAAACAAAATGGAAAGGGACCTGGGGGTAGTCATATAAGATGACCTAAAGGTGGGCAAACAATGTGAGAGGGCAGCAAGGAGGGCTGGGGGGATACTGGGATGCATAGGGAGAGGCATCACCAGTAGAAAACAGGAAGTTATTATCCCTCTGTACAGACAGCTGGTGAGACCGCATCTGGAGTACTGCATGCAGTTCTGGAGACCCAGTCTCCACAAAGACATAGACAGGATGGAAGCTGTCCAGAGGAGGGCAACTAAAATGGTGCAGGGTCTGCACCGGAAGACATATGAAGAGAGACTTAAGGAGCTTAATATGTATAGCCTCGAGGAAAGGAGGGAGAGGGGACATGATAGATACTTTCAAGTACTTCAAGGGAATCAATAAAGTCCAAGAGGTAGCATCTTTCAAAAAAGGGTGTGCAAAAACAAGGGGCACAATTTGAAGATGGGGGGCAGCTCATGGTAATTTAAGGAAGTATTTTTTTCACAGAGAGGGTTGTGGAAGCATGGAATGGCCTTCTGGAGGAGGTTGTGGAGTCAAAAACAGTGGTGGAATTCAAGCATGCATGGGACAGTCATAAGGCAATTCTAGGGGTTGGGGGTAGGAAGAAGTAGGCTGCTGGTTAACTAGGATCTGCAGCTTATCCATTAGGTAGGGAAATGGGTAGACTGGGTGGGCCAAGCAGTCCTTATCTGCCATCAAATTCTATGTTTCTATATGAGGAACCATTTGGTCTTTATATATAAGACTATAGAAGGTATCTCTTGAAAAAGTCTGCTCTGTAGGTGAACTGTTGAGATCTGTGCCAAATTCACAATAAAAAATAAGTTATTTTAATATCTGAAGAAACTGTCTACAGTGATATTTTCTCAGTGCCCCTTGCCCCCTTTTTCAACAGGAAACCACACAAGATCAAAGAAAATGTTGACTAAAGACTGTCATAATTTGGGAAATTAGTTTTTGCTGAAGTCACATTATTTAAAATATTTCCTGACAGGAAGATCATTATTTGTATAATATTTATATTCTAAATGGAGGAGCTAGATGGCATCATGGACGGGGTGTCTGAGAGAGACACAGTTTAACCTAGGACATGTGTCTCATCTTAGAGACATTTTTGTTGGGTTCTTAAGAAACAAGATCTAACTTAAGCACTGTAAAGAGGTAATACATTAGATTGAAAAAAAGTCTAACTGTATGTTGGTAGGAGGAGTTTGTCTGTAGTTTTCTTTGTTTTATTTTATAGTAAGTGATTGTATGCTTTGTGATATATTGTTCTGTGTTTACATTTTACATATTTTTATCCATTTTTAAGTAAACCTTTCATTTGAAAGACTGCCTGGGTGTGTCTTCAAAGTTCTTTTTGCATGTGACGTATAGAGGGTTAAAATTGACAAAAACTGTTCAGAGCTTGATGGTGTTATCAAACTAGGAAAAGGTAAGAATATACCTAAGGTTTTTTATAGGGTTTTAAGGGTTCATTTTGGATACCTGGTTAGGTGCCCTTAGGCGAAAGATATCTGACATCCCTCTGAAGAGCAGATTATCTGAGCCTGTACATTTGGGTATGCTAGCATAAGGTTCACAGTTTGAATCCCCCCCCAGAACTTGAGACTAAAGGTGATTCAGACCCACAAGCAGGCAGGAGGGTTACCCTATCTGTTACCTGTTCACAATACAGTGCTTGGAGGTTGGCACTGTGGAAGCAAAGGGCCTGACCTGCTGAGTGGGTTTGTGATAAATTGGTGGTAGCAGTGGGATAAATTTGGTAACACAAGCTTTAACTGTTCAGTATGTCAGCTTAATACTGTACAGCTCACTTGCAAAAAAAAAGGCAGTGATTTATTTATTTTTTAAAAAAGGAAACAGAACTATATCATTTTTCTTACAGTCAAGTTCCTACCTGTTTTATTTTTTTCTCAAGTGCAAGTTAGAGTAGCCATAGTTAGAGAAGAAGATGGCTTCCAGCTACAGTGGGCACACTGTAGACTACTTGAGGCAGCTGTGCCAGGACAGAGGAGTCCTGTATGAGGGAAGAGCCACCAAGCAGAACCTCATGGATGCCTTGATGGCAGCAGATGCCCAGAGCATCGAGTCACTGACTGTGACTGTAAAGGACCAAACCTTGAGCATGGAGGGGCCAGCGGCCAGTGCAGTGTCCAGATCCAGTGAGGATGACAGCAGGGCTAGTGCCAGCGAAGGGCCACAGCAGCAGGGGAAGGTCATCAGCATTCTGGAGCCAGAAGCACTCAGGCTGCAGATTGAGTTGCACAGAATGGAGCTGGAGTTCCAGAGAGACACTGAGCGAGAGAAATTAGCCACAGAGGAGAAGAGGGAGTGAGAACAGAGAGAAGCAGAGTAAGAGAGATGAGCTGCAAAGGAGAAGAGGGAGCATGAACATCTAAAGACTGACCAGGAACAGCGGGAGGCTGACCGCGAAGAGCGTGAGTGCCAATGAACTGCAGAGGAGAAGAGGGAGTGAGAACAGCCAGAAACTGAACATGAGGAGCATGAGCGCCAGAGGTGATGTGAACTGGAGAAGTTATGACTCCAACCACCAGCACCAGAGCAGGTAAGTGGCTTGGGTTTAATTGGAACTACAGGACTGGGTTTCAAATTGAATTCCAAATTGATAGCTGAATTTAAAGAGGGGGGAGGACATGGATGCCTTTTTAAATTCCTTTGAAAAAGTTTGTATTCAGGCTAAAATTCCTAAAAGGACCTGGAGCTTCCAGCTATCCCTGCTACTTACCGGGAAAGCTCGGGATGCATTGGGTCAAATGGACAATGAGGACAGTAATGATTACAGCAAACTTAAAGCTGCATTTTTAAAAAAGTTTGATTTAACTGCTGAAGCATACAGAGCTAAATTCTGTAAGCTCAGGAGAAGCCCTGATATGAGTGTCGAGGAGCTAGCCATGAAACAACGTCAGTTTTTAAAATGTCGGTGGGAAGGAATTGAAACAAACTCTGTAGATAAAATTGAAAATGCTATTTTGTTAGAACAGTTTTTTGGGCATGTCCAGCAGAGCTGAAAACCTGGCTGGAGGACCAAGATCCCAAAACAGTGCAAGAGGCTGCTGAACTCTCGGACCGCTATGCCAAGAACAGACCTGCTCTGAGAGTGAATGGGGTGGGCATGGCAGTGCAGAAAGGGAAAAGCGCCTTCAGGGCAGCTAAAACCCTCACTGCCTCCACCAAAACCAGTTAGCCCCAGGTTTCAAAGAAAAGATTTCTCTGAAAAAATAAATGAATGTTGGGTTTGTAAAGAAACTGGGCATATTGCCAGACAGTGTCCCAAAAGGACAAGCAATATGCAGAATGGTGCTAGGAAAGAAGTGGATTGTTTATGTGTCCCTGGAAGCATGTCTGTGAACATGAGGGAACACATGCACCCAGTCACAGTGAATGGTGTACAGACACAAGAGTTAAGGGTCACAGGGGCATCCATAACATTGGTAAAAGGGGATCTGATAGAGCCTGGTCAGCTTATACCCAATGATTTTGTAACTGTGCAATGGTTCATTGGTGAGGAGACCACATTGCTATTCACTAGTGTTCTCCTGGACTGGGGTGAAACAGGGGAACTGTGCAACAGGTGGCTGTAGCCAAAACTTTAGCAGCTGACGTCATCCTTGGCAACAATCTCAAACGGGATGGTGTGTGCAGTTACCCGTATCCAAGTGGTAAGGGGAAATTGTAGTGTCCTGGACCCCACAGAAGCCAGTGTGGAAATCCCTGGGAGGCTGATTCCCCAGCCTGTGTCTCCTGATCTGGAGACTAATGAAAAGGGGATAGAAATTTCCCCAGTAGCAGTTAACCACACAGCTACAGAGGGTTACTCTGAAGAAGGAGGAATGACCCATTGTCAGAGGGTTAGGGATGACAGTGATCCTGAGTGCCCTGATGCTAGTGCTCGGGGCCCTAGTTTAGAGACTGAAGTGGACCTGTCCCATACCTTGGGAATGTGTAAGGAGTTTGCAGCTGCTCAGAAAAGTGACTCTAGTCTAGAGAAGTTGAGGACTTGGGCAGACTCTGATGGAGCACAGGTATGTGACAGCAAACATAAGGTTTATTGGGAAAATGGACTGATGTATAATCAGGCTCTGAAGACAGAGGGAGGAGTGATAGGCAGGCAGCTTGTCATTCCCCAGGGGTATTGTGAGCAGTTGCTCAAGATTGCACATGATATTCTCTTGTCTGGTCATCTGGGAATTGCACGCACTACGTAGCGGTTGGCCCAAAATTTCTATTGGCCCATCACCCAGCAGGTGAAGGAGTATTGCAGGTCTTGTCACCAGTGACAAGAAATAGGGAAGACAGGTAAGAAAACCCAAGCCGCCCTAATTCCATTGCCCATAGTGGAGGAGCTATTCCAGAGGGTGGGAATGGATATTGTGGGGCCTTTAAATACCCCCAGCTCCTCTGGGAAGAGGTTTATCCTGACTGAGGTGGATTATGCCACCCAGTACCCAGAAGCAGTTGCCCTATCCTCACTGAGGACAGACAAAGTGGCAGAGGCCTTACTTGGGATTTTCCTCCATGTTGGGTTTCCGCAGGAGGTTAACACCGATTGAGGTTGCTGAACAGCATGGGAGGGATGGGAGAAATACCATCTCCACCTGTTGTTTGCCTACAGGGAGGTGCCCCAAGAGTCGATAGGATTTTCCCCCTTCGAACTCTTATATGGACGCTGGATACATGGGCCCCTAGACTTGATCTGGGAGGACTGCGAAGGCAAGCACACCACCCAGGGAACTCCCATAGTGGATTACATCCTTAGGTTTAAGGAAAGGCTGAAGAAGCTTATGGGGACAGCCCAGAGCAACCTGGCAGCTGCCCAACAGAAACAAAAAGTGTGGTACGACTGCTGAGCCAGAGCTCGCTCGTACACGGTGGGTCAGGAAGTCATGGTCCTTATTCCGGTCCAGAAAGACAAGCTGCAGGCTGAGTCAGCAGGACCGTACAAAGTAGTTAGGAAGGTAAATGACATGAACTATATCATAGAGTTACCTGACAGAAGACAGACAGAAAGAATGTACCATGTCAACATGATAAAGCCTATGCTGATAGGTCTGACATGGTGTTCACAGTATGTAGTCCTGGGGAGGGGACGGACAAAGGAGACCCCCTTCTGGACTTGCTTGGAAGAAAGCAAGTGGGAGTCCTCTGTGGAGGCAGTAAAAATGTCTCCTCAGCTGGCCCCAGACAAGATCCAGGAAGTAAGGGAGGTTTTAGCAGACTTTGCCCCCCTGTTTAGCGCCAAGCCTGGACTAACTCCTTTAGTGATGTATGATGTGGAGACAGGGACACAGACACCCATACGGCAGTGTCAGAGGCTGTCCAAAAGGACATTAGCAGGGAGGTGGAGGAAATGCTGGATTTAGGGGTAATCCAGAGATCCCACAGCCCCTGGGCCTCACCCATAGTCCTTGTGCCCAAGCCAGATGGCTCTACTCATTTCTGTGTGAACTATCATGGACTGAATGCAGTCACGAAGTCAGATGCCCACCTGATGCCCTGGATGGACAAACTCCTGGACAAGTTGGGAGAGGCGATATACCTTACGACTATTGACCTGACAAAGGGGTATTGGTAGGTCGAGTTAATGGACAGAGCTAGGGAGAGGTCAGCCTTCATCACTCCGATAGGCTTATTTGAATTTATAGTAATGCCTTTTGGAATGAAGAATGCCCCATCCACTTTCCAAAGGTTGGTGAACCAGGTGTTAAATGGTGCTGAGGAGTACACCATGGCATACCTGGATGACATTGTCATCTTTAGTGCCAGCTGGGAGGAACAACTGCCCCACCTTGGGGATGTGCTGGGTAGGATACAGAGGGCCAGGCTCACTGTCAAAACTGAGAAGTGCCAGATAGCCATAGCTGAAGTGGTATACCTCAGGCATGTTGTAGGCCGGGGACAGCTCCGTTCTAACCAAGTAAAAATAGAGGTGATCAAGGCATGGCCCAGACCAGAAATGCAGAAGCAGGTAAGGAGTTTTCTAGGGACATCAGGGTACTATAGGAAATTTGTACCCAGTTGCAGTGCCCTGGCTGCTCCCCTATCTAACCTGGTAAAGAAAAGGATGCCTAAGAAAATTACCTGGAACCAGCCTGTGAAAAAGCCTTTACCAGACTGAAGGAGGCACTGTGCAGTGCTCCTGTGTTGAGAAGTCCTGACTATAGCAGACCTTTTATAGTCCAGACTGATGCCTCAGATGTGGGTATTGGGGCAGTACTGAGTCAGACATCCAACCTAGGGAAAGATCATCTGGTAGTGTACCTGAGTAAAAAGATACTTCCAAGGGAGTAGGCTTACTCTGCTGTGGAAAAATAGCATATTGCCATAGTGTGGGCCATAAAGAAGTTAGAGCCATACTTATATGGACAGCATTTTGAGGTACAAACAGAACACAACCCCCTGGTTTGGCTGACCCAAATGGGAAAAACTAATGGTAGACTGTTAAGATGGAGTCTTGCCTTGCAAAGGTATGACATGAGAATCTTACATAAGGCTGGAGCAACCAATCAGAACAGCGATGGCCAGTCGCATGTTTATGAAGAGTGAACTGATTTGGGAAGCTCATCCCATGCAGTGGGTAGAGCCCCCAAATTCAGTCTAGGTGGGGAGGATTGTGATGCTTGGCCAGCTGGTTATGATTGTTCTATGATATTTGTAATATAAAAATGTAGTGTGTGATTGTCTCACATGAGGTAGCTGTGCCATGGGAACCCCCCCCCAGGTTTCAGTGAAGCAGGAATCATTTAATTAACTGACTTACTTCAGAGTAGCATTTTATTATCTTTTTATGATATGCTTAGGCTCTTTGAAATGGAAATGAAATGGGACTATATGAGTCTGCCAGAGGATGAAGATCATAAACATTTATGATGTCTTAGAGGAAAAACATTTTTATACCACCATGGTGCTAAAGTTGTAAAAAAACCTTTGATGCCTTGGGAACAGGAAACCACACACGATCAAAGAAAATGTTGAATAAAGACTGTCATAATTTGGGAAATTAGTTTTTGCTGAAGTCACAGTATTTAAAATATTTCCTGACAGGAAGATCATTGTTTGTATAATTTTTATATTCTAAAAGGAGGAGCTAGATGACATCATGGAAGGGGTATATGAGAGAGATACAGTTTTAACCTAGGACTTGTGTCTCATTTTGGAGACATTTCTTTTTGGGCTCTTAAGAAACAAGATCTAACTTAAGCACTGTAAAGAGGTAATACATTAGATAGAAAAAGTCTAACTGTATGCTGGTAGGAGTTTGTCTGTAGTTTTCTTTGTTTTCTTTTAAGTGAGTGTATGATTTTTGATATATTGTTCTGTGTTTACATTTTACATATTTTTATCTATTTTTAAGTAAACCTTTCATTTGAAAGACTGACTGGGTGTGTCTTCGAAGTTCTTTTTGCATGTGACTTATAGAGGGTCAAGTTTAACAAAAACTGTTCAGAGCTTGGTGGTGTTATCAAACTGGGAAAAGGTAAGAATATACCTAAGGTCTTTTATAGGGTTTTAAGGGTTCATTTTGGATACCTGGTTAGGTGCCCTTAGGCGAAAGATGTCTGGCACCCCGAAGAACAGATTATCTGAGCCTGCACATTTGGGTACACTAGCATAAGGTTCACAGTTTGAATCCCCCCAGAACTTGAGACTAAAGGTGATTTGGACCCACACGCAGACAGGAGGGTTACCCTTGTCTGTTACCTGTTCACAATACTGCGCTCGGAGGTTGGCACTGTGGGAGCAACGAGCCTGACCTGCTGAGTGGGTTTGTGACAATCGATATTTCTTTGATGTGAGGAAGAAAGGGGATAGAAACTGTGGTCAGAAGAAAGAGTTTGTTGTGAAGTACTGTGAATACAGTCTTGGAGTTGAGTTTAGAAGAAAAAGAAAAAATATGGGAATCAGTATAACAAAGTACCTCATTTGCTAAAGTTCAGATACATAGCTGTAAAGTAATTTAACATTTCTTAAACAGTCTGCTTTGTGAGGCTCTTGACTGAAAACAAAAGAGAGTGTGTGTGTGTGTGTGTGTGTAGGCTGTACATAACATATTTTATTAATTACATTCTACTGTAGTTATTAAGGCTGGAAAGTATTGTATTTTATACTGTTGTAATCACTATGTATTATATAGAAAATATTATGGCTCTAGAGAGTGCTCACAACCAATTGGAACATTCATTTCCTTTGTGCAGGAGACACTCATTCTGTAAAAAGTCTCACTTGCAGCTGCCCTGGAAACATGCACATTCAGGAAAGTTTTTTTTTTTTATTATTAATATAACGTTTCAATGTAACTGATCATTAATTGCATGTAACAGGGTAATTGCAATGCAGTTACACGTGACAATGTAGTTACACTGTAACTACAGTGTACTTTTTATTTATTTTTATTTATTTACTTAATAGGATTACAAGTACCTTTGAACCAGAGTTTCTTTTATAAAGGTTCCATGTCAGAGTACAATACAGGAACAGTAGCGAATACAATACAGGTAGGAGACGTAGTACAGCAGTACATTAACAGAGACACAGTAATGAGTTGCAAATTATTAATCTACAGGGATACACATAGCTATCATAGATGAAACAGGGAACCATCATAGGGATGAGGGGAGGGAGGCAAAGGGTGGTGAGTAAGGGGGGAATTAGGCTGTCAAGGATATGACATTGTCATAAGTGCAGAGGGAAGAAATAGATTAAGTGCTAGGTACCCGGGGTGGTGGGGGAGTATACTAGAGACCAGGAGGAGGTACAAGGGAAGGAGGAGGGGTTAATGGGAGGGGAACATGGGGGGGGGGAGGGTATGGAGCAGATGAGAAAGGGTTGTAGGAGAGAAAATGTGTGAGAGTGGTAGAAAGGAGTAAAATGGGTGGGGTATAAGAGGGAAGGTGGGGTGCAGGAGGGAAGGGCCAGAAGGTGGGTGGTAGGAGAGAGAATGGGAAGGAGAGGGAGGGGGAAGTATGAGTAGTTAAATGACACTTAAAAGTGTAACCTAATATATTATCACTTGCAATCAATAATACATAAATATTGTTGGTGAGACCACTCTTACAGTTGTGAGAGGGGTTTCACTTACATTCTTTAGGTATCAGAATCACTCAGCTTTGGTTTGTGGTTCTCTTACTCTAAGAATGCATGTGAGACCACTCTTATAATAATAAGAGTGGTTTCAGTGGTGCATTAAAGGGAAAATTCCCTCAACCTTTTTTTCAGTATACTGTGTGGTTTGTAGGCATAAACAATGATTCCCACTCTTGCATTCCCTGAATTGCATTCTAATTTAAATACAGAGCCCGACAGTGGAGCATGAAGAGACGGACCGCTATTAGTCCACCGCAGCTGGACTGCTGCCAAAATGGGGGACACTCACAGTGGTGGTGGAAGGATGTTTAGGAAAAGGTCATTGACTGGCTTGGCTCCCTTCTTTAAAGACACCACAAAAGTCGCTAATGCCCCCAAGCACATTTCACCATATATGCTCTTACTACACATTCAAGCAGTTATGGTTAAAAGAGCATTGTCAGCTTTTTATTTAATTCTGACTCCCCATATCAAATATACCCAATGTGGCCTTCAATAAGCTGTTGTATTGTGATATGGTTTCCGATTTAACATTTGGTCATATATATATTTTTTCTAAAAATTACCTAATTCAGATGACCCACTCTTAAGAAGGCCGCCTGATCCTCCAATGCATTCACTGATCTAAATGGTACTGGAACTCAACTAAATTCATGGATGGACTGAGTTTAGGCATTTTTAACCAATTCAAGTTAAACACAGTTTCAGATAAAAAAACATTGATCCAAGCTTGCTAATGTAAGTTTCGTTTAAACACTAGCAGTATAATCCAGTTAAATTTCAAGCTGTGACTCTGGGCATTCACATTATAGTTTTAAGTGGTTTATACCGCTGGTTTTTAAATGAGACTTACATTAGCAAGCTCAGCTGTGTTTAGCTCACATTGATAAAAAATGTCTAAACTTGGTCCCTGCGTGACTTAAACTGAGCTCTATTGCCAGGTTCATGTTGATTAGTGAACATGCCATAGAACTGGTTGGCCGTACTAGGAGCAGGTCATCTGAACTAAGCAATTATAAAACAACAATGGAAAAACATCACCAAATGTCAAAATCAGGGACCATATTGCAACTCTGGCCAATATTCCCAAGTCACTTCACCATTTCCTGGAGCAGCCATGACCCGTGCCACCTTTATGATGCCATCTATCTCTTGCTGTAAACTCATCTTGAGTTCCATTGCTTGGGCATCTGTTGCATTCGGTGCAGTGTCACTTGTCTTGGGAGGGAGCATGGACATTGCAATTGCTGCAGCTTCTTTGTCCGTGATTTCCTCCAACATGTTGGTGAACTTCCCCTCCAGCCTCTCAAGAGTCATGCCCAGTCTCTGTAACTGCTGGAAGAGCCACTTGTAAATATAACTGAATGGCTCTTCTACCTTCTCCTTGCTCACACTGCCAACATGGGCCGAGTCTACCAAGGATGCTGCAGAAGATGCGCAGCTGCGACCATGGGACTTACCTTCAATGTGGTCTAAGACATTTTGGAGCACCAATCCCTCTCACTGCTGCTCTTTAGGTTTAATTTTGTCCAGCATTGCAGGTAGGGCACCGCAGATCAGCTGTGTACTGGTTGCTAGTGCTGCAAATGAGGTAAAACAGTCATTTTAGATTCATGCTGCTTTTGTCGGTCTTCAGGTGTGACAGTCTGGCTACTGTCTTTCTTTTGTGGGTCAGGAATGGCTGACTGGGGGATGACCACTAGGCAAACCATAGAGTCAGTGGCCATGCCAAGAGATGTGGTCCAGCAATTGGCAGGTGTGTACAGGACCTGTAAGAGGCCTAACAACTCCAGCCTGATGGTCAGACTCAGCTCTGACCACGACTAACTTTCAATAGCACAAGTGTCGAAGAGGCAGCAGCAATGGCAATCTACATGCCCCCCCAAACATATTACAATACAACAACCTTATTGAAGGCTGCAGGACCATATTTGATATAGGAGTCAGAATTCAATAATTTAATAAAAATCTAACAGTGCACCTTTAATGTGAACTCTGAGACACAAGCTGATAAAGAAACAAATAAAAAATGCATAATCAAAAAACTGTCTTTAGAGGAGAATCAGATGCAGTCACCTTGGGCACTGATGGGTGCAAACTATTCTTGGAAATTCTCTGGTTATTTTTTATGTCTAGGTGATCAGTACAATTTGCTGAGACAGAGCACCTGACCCTTTTTGTGTGGAAAGCTAATTGGTTAAAGGCAATAATAACAGCAAATAACTCCAGGAATATAAAACCAACACCATACCCTGGCTTCCATGTTTATTTCAACTTTCATTTTAGTATTTGGCAGGTTAGGCAATGGGATCCAGCATGAAAGCCCACACAAGTAATGGAGTGAGTTCCTCCGCCCCCCATACCCCTCAACAGGCAAGTAAGCAAGGAAGAGGAGCCCAGTAAACACTGCATCAACCAACAGCACATTTCTTTTAGTGTACATTCCCAATCTAATTTTGCCTCCCATCTGAACTTGCTTCTATAAGAGCAATAACACTTTGGGTCACACAGATGCTTTTGTAACTACGTGTGTGAGTATTCGGGGGGGGGGGCATTGACAATAGGGCAGACTGGGCAGTTTTACGTTACATAAAAAAAGCCCAACTCTTGCATGGCAGTCATAGAAATAAATAACTGCAAAATCACACATTCGTTTTCACCCATCCTTGCACTGATTTTTTTACACCTCACTACTAGACAGATTCCTTCAACCTGACATAAAATATTATGTTGGAGTCTGCAAAAGCCAGGCATTCCAGGGCATGCTCATTTTTTGTCTTTTACCAACACAATTTTAGCAACACGCATTTGTCAATGTCAAATGTTTGATGACTGGTGAACAGGACAGGTTCTATTTGACCTATTCAGTTTCCAGCTTATTTCATATTTCAGATGATTTGCTAATGATTAGTTTCAATACAGATTAAGTAATGAAAAAAATTGAATAAGCCATCAGACAAACTCAGGAAATCCAAAAGAAGTGGCTTCCAGGCACATGGTGCAAACAAGGTAACTTTGCACACAAAAAAAAAAAACAAACAAAAAAAAACCTAGCACTCACCACATACGATTGTGAAGAATGATAGCGTGCAAAGTGTTTGATTAAGTGTGGCAGAATACAGAACTTTGGTGAAAAGAAGCACTGTCATGCTAAACCCCAACCTTTCACTCCATGGGGAGCTTTGTCAAGAGACCCCCAAAATAATAAATCAAATTCATTTCCCTAGATAAAACAAGACTCGATTCCAGACCAGTCCCAGTTGCTGGGGTTTGTTTTTTGCAAAATGCTCTGTTAGGTATTTTATTTGAGTACTGTACTATCTGTGCACATTTTTTTTTTCATGTTAGACAAGACTATTCCTTCAAAACCTGTAACTAAATAGTATGAGTACAGTAAATGGCCCCTATAAATGATAAGGTAGATATTTACAAAGCAGGAGTCAATTTTTGCAGGTAAAACCCACCTCATTCCCAGTCATTTTACCTTTTAGAAGTGTTTAGTACAGTGCAGGTTTTATGTGATCTATTCAGCAACCAGCTAGTACCTATCGCAGGTTTAGCTAACAGTATTTCCCAGGTGATCTGCTAAGGATACATTTCACTATGGATTCTGTGCTGCAAAACCCTTTCTGCTGATTTGGCTGTTATACTATTAAAACACTTCTGGTTAAATAATTGACAAACTTACAAACCTGATTTTCCCAGCAAATGTAAATAGTTCAGCCAGTAAAATTACACATGCCTCTCCAAACAGAACAAACAATACTGTAAGGCAATTTTATACCACGTTTCACTACTTTTGTGGCATTACATAGATACATAGAGATTGTCGGTAGATAAGGACCACTAGGCCCATCTAGTCTGCATGTAGGCCCTGTACTTGTATGCAGTCACTGACCCTAAGTGATCAATGGCTTTTCATCACTCCCTTCCCACCCAGTGTTCCCTTGTGCCTGTCCCAGGCATGTTTGAACCCCTCCACTGTGCTTGCCCCCACCACCTCTAGTGGCAGACTGTACAAAACATCTATCATCCACTCTATGGAAAAAGTTCATCATGTTACCTCTTAATCCATCCCCTCCAATTTCATATCGTGTCCCCTTGTTCCAATATCTTTTCTATATTCAAAAAAATCCCCCACTTGCACCGTGTTATTCCCTAGTGGTACTTAAAGTTTCTATCATGCCCTCCCTTTCTCTCCTCTCCTCTCCTCTCCTCTCCTCTCCTCTCCTCTCCTCCAGTGAGTACATATTGAGGTCTCTTACTCTATCCTCATATGTTTTGTGATGCAAGCCATGCACCATCTCTGTCGCCCTTCTCTGGATAACCTCCACCCTGTCTATGTCCTCATGCATGTGTGGTCTCCAGTACTGCAGGCAGTACTCCAGGTGAGGCCTTACCAGTGTTTTATACAATGGCATCACCACCTGCCATCTCCTGCTAGTAATGCCTCTGTCTAGGCACCCCAGCATACCACTGTCCCTCCCTGCTGCCTTTGTACACTGCTTTGATACCTTAAAGTCATCAGGTATGATAACCCCTAGGTCACTTTCCTCTTTGGTGACAGTCAGCATCTCCCCCATTCTGTAGCTCTCCCCAGGGTTTCCCCTACCCAGGGGCATTATCTTGAACTTTTTTGCATTGAACCTCAGTTGTCACACCTCTGACCATCTTTCAAGCTTCTCCAGGTCCCTCTTTATTTTCTGCACTCCTTCTGGAGTATCCACTCTGTTACAGATCTTGGTGTCATCTGCAAATAGGCAGACCTTTCCTTCTAGCCCCTCTGCAATGTGACTAATGAAGACATTAAACAAGGCTGGTCCCAGTACTGATCCCTGTGGTGCTCAGGTGGTCATCTCTCTCTCCCTGGATTGGATCACATTTACCATCACCCTCTGTCTTTTGTCCACCAGGCAGCTTCTAACCCAATGTATCACCTTATGCTCCATGCCAGACTACTCATCTTGTTAACCAGCCTTTTGTGTGGGATGGTATCAAAAGCTTTGCTAAAATCTAGGTAGGCGATGTCTACTGCCCCTCTCTGATTCAATTCTCTAGTCACTCAATCAAAAAAATCTATCAGATTCATTTGACAAGACCTTCCTGCTGTGAATCCATGTTGCCTCAGATCCTGGGCACCATTGGATTCCAGGTGTGCCACTATCCTTCCTTTCAGCAGTGTCTCCATGATCTTCCCCACCACTGAGGTGAGGCTGACTGGCCTGTATTTCCCCGCTTTCTCCTTACTGCCACTTTTGTGCAGTGCGACTACATGCACCCTCCTCCGCTCATTTGGAACCATACCTGTGTTGAGTGACTCTGTGAACAGGGTGGCCAGAGGCACTGCTAGTTCCCTTCTTAGCTCTGTTGATATCCTTGCGTGTATGTGGTCTGGCCCCATTACTTTATCCACCTTCAATTTTGTGACTCCTCCAGAACTCTCTCCACTGTGAATGGACTGGTTTCCACTTATTACAAATAAAACAAGCTTCAGGCCAGATTTAATGTATTTATATGGAGTTGCTGGATAGTTTGATACCTTTCATTGGATTGTACCAACATACTTTTTTACATTGTACAAAGATTTTATAGTATGATTTTGAGCAACTTGGATTCCTTTGTTGATGCAGCATATTGTTTTCATGGACTGTCCCAAAGAAATGACAAACCGAATGTGAAAAAATTGATCCAAATTAACAGAAAGCTAACATTAGCATGTTTAGCAACAATGTAAATGACAAATTAACAATGTGGATAGGAGTCATTAATGATATTGATCACAAAGTCAGTAAATCAGAAACACGTCACTTTGTCATGAGTGTAAATACCTAGTATTAAAATGAATAAACAGTGGGGAGAAGTTTGCATAACCTGGGAGCTTGATCCATTAATCAGGGGCACCAAAAGCAGACTGAATGGTCTGCATCTGAATGCAGCCCATGGTCGCACAACCAGCCCATACATCGCACTGCAGCTCTTGATCTTCTGGTGAAGGGAAAGATAAAGCAACATCTCTGATCTGTGGTGGCACAGTCATCCATTCAGATGGTAGCCATTTGAGCCAAAGGAGTCATCAATTGAATCCCATCTTTTTTATTTTAAACAGGGCTATTTTCTTAGCTGAGCACAATAGGATAAGTGTGCTTTTTGGTTCTTAGAATGATGATCTCATGTACTCTGAGTATACTCATGGAAAAAATTTTTCAGACAGGGGTCCCCATCTTGGGGTGCACATCCCCTCAAACCCCCCTTAGTACTTTTTAGGACTACTATTAACTTCATAGCCTGAATCCACCCCTATACCATGTGTCAGTATATTCAGCTGATATCCTGGTGTCTCTGTCTTTCAAGTCTGATTGAAAAACACTAGTCACTTTCATAAAAATAAACATCTTAATGGTCCATATACTTGCTTAGAAACCCACGCTATAAGACATGAAACATATTTGTAATATGCAGAATTGTAAATATTAGGTGGATGATTATAGATGTCTCTCATTTGTGTTCTATTTGATAGCAACTTGTCAACCTGTTAACAGTTGAAAAAAAAACTGAGAAACTGCTACCTATCATTTGCAGGGCTGCCAATTCCTTATTTGTGGAAATATAGTTTCCATGTGCTTTTGATGAAACTGTTGTGATACAAGGCAAACGAGGGACGCCTTGGTGTAGTCAGTTGCGTAGCAAGTCGCAACTTTTGAAGCCGAGTTGTATCTAGGTATAGAAGGTTGAGAAGCTGGTCAGCAGTTCTGAGCTGAAGAAATGTCAAAGTCTGCTGGTAGAACAACTCTCCTAAGATGAACTGATACCCATAGCAGCTACTTTTACGTTATGTGAACTACAATGCTACCGTAGGTTACTTAGTCAAATCCTGACCAGACAGATATGTACTCTGATCCCTTTGTACATGACTTGTCTTGTGTTCTACACACATAGCTGGCTTAGGATAAATGGGAGGTGTATTTATAATCATGTTTTGTCACACAAAACGGCATCACTTTTTATTAACAGTACACTTCTACAGATTACTCTGCAGCAAGGGTGCAGCGAGGCATTAATTGTATTTTAGTGCATGATCAAGACCCATGTTCTTTTCTAACCTTGATCATTCAAATAGAGAAAGGAAAGGGGGAATTATTTAACCAGGATAGGTGCACTAAGCCACAGTTTGTTTGCAGGTGCAACCTGGGAGCACAAGGAAGTTAAGTGGCTTGCTCCGGGTCACGCAGTATACAAGTGGGGACTGATGGAATTCAAACCCAGATCTCAAGGTTTGCAGCTTAGTGCCCATAACTGCTAGGCTGTACTGCCTCCTATGGAATTAACTACACAAATGGAGCAGTATTTGAATGTGGCCACTGGTAAATGTTTTTGATGGCAGTATACAGTACATTAAAGTTCTATGTTTGATACAGTATCTTGGTAGCAATATATGTATATTTATAAAATGGGTAACAAACACAAATACAATGTTCTGATTGAATAAAACATATCACATGACCATGCGTATTTCAGAGCGCGACCGCACACCTCAGAGTGGGTTATCTATTAAAGGAATAATGCCTGACAGGGTGGGTGTTATGCTGGGATAACATCCCACCTTGGGTGGTTGGGCCCGAGGCCACCAGCCGAAGGAGCCAACACCCAAGAAGATATTATCAGCACTAACACTCACCCTGGAGGGCATTATTCCTATTATACAACGGCTTGTTGTTTTATAATAAAAAAAATATTTTAAAGAATGTTTTTGTTAGTGTGTAAACATATTTTTGTTTCTTAGGAGAAAATGTTAACAAAAGAAATGATGAGCTAAATATCAGCTGGGATGTTATGCCAGGATAACATCCCTGTTGTGATAGCCAACTGATCAATCAGAAGCCAGGATTCTTTCTTGCCATTGTATAATACATATATAAATAGCCTGTTTTAAGATAGGATGATATATTGTTTCAGTTTTCAGTCAGTTCAGAAACAAAGGAGTACAGTTATATAACTTTTTGTTTTACTTTTCAATACTATTTGTTATTTCTACAGTACATTTTCAAAGGCACATGATACATGACCACCCAGAACATATGTGTGTGTGTGTGTGTGGGGGGGGGGAGCAGTAGTTATGTGTGTCGAGAACTGAAAAGCATAGCTATACTCCTGCACAGGACCACAATCATGCTGTGACTTTCTGTTCTCACTAACCTTACACAGACCTGAGCAGTTATTAAACATCATAAAACAAAATCCAGCATAGAGATGACAGCAAGACAAGTCGTTCAGGCTCTCATTTCCTACTGCTGCTATCCCCTGTCACAGTTCAGGTGAGGTGCACTCAAGCAATGTTTGTTATGCATTTATACTATGAACTATTTCTATCCCCATATCTGACAGGGTTATGAAGTTAGGTATTTCACTGTATAGTAGCCGTTACATTTCCTTTAGTCCCCTTAACCCACCTGGAAAGTTCCTGATTAACAGTAAATAATATTCATATGTAATATTCTGATCAAATGTAAACTTACATATTTACTTCAAAAACAGAAAAAAGAAAATCCATATTGCACGTCTTAAAAGAACAACAGATCCTCTACAGTCAATTCCCCCCAAAGTATAGGAGAAGCAAATATAAGCAGTCGAGCAATCTTTAAATCTGATAAGATGCAAAACACGTCCAGACGTCTGGTACGTGAGAGACCCTGGAAACATTCTCGGGATAAGCAAATATTCACAATACAATGCCAGGCACACAGGCACCAATTGGAGAGCACGTAGTTCAAATGGTATGCGCTCTGAAGGACCTAACAACCACCATTTTAAAGGTCAATGCTGAGAATGCCTAGAGAGGAAGACTAAAAAGTAGAATTTGTAATACTTTCCAAAACAGAAAATATTGGTCTGAACAAAAGCAAAGGAATTCTAGCCACTTACAATGGTCTGCACAGTGATAAGCACAGTGGCAGCCAAATATACTGTACTGTTAGTTGTTGTTTATCTAGCTATAGCTAGATATATAACAGGACAACACCATTAATTTCAATTAGATTTCATGTGATATAACTAGCTTTTTACTATGACATCACTTTGACTACCACTACACCTTAATTTAAAATACATCTCACAATACTTAAACACTCCACCTTCTATTTATCAAAATACCTTATAACTTTCTCCATCTGGCCAACACGGATACCTGGAAAGATCTAGGTGGGCCCATCTCTGTTGGTTCCTCCCCATATTCCTATCAGTAAAAAGTTTCATATTGTATATCAACTAATTTCTAACTAAATGGGGGGTTGTTAATCACCTTAATTACATATAACAAGTAAAATGGAGTCAATGCACTTTTTTTTTACCATGAAGCTTTTTATAGAGGTTTCTCAACTTAAAAATGTACAGAAAGTATGCATCTCATTCTGGTGAGGATATTATAATCAGCAGGTCACAACATACAAGGTATCACAACACAGCAGCAGGTAATACAGATATGACTAAAACAGAACAGTTGGGTTAGGGAATTAACAAAGAAGTGTAGCAGAAACAGATTAGTGCTATACTGTAACTATTTAACCTATCCTACATTGACCACCTGCAAAATTATACAGCTTCCCAACTCTTGCACAATGAGAAATCAATTAATTATGTCTGGGTATAAGGGACCATCTATTCTTCTGTTTGGTTATTCTGAAGGGGGGGGTGGGCATGACTGGGGTATTTGAATTGAGCAGAGGTGCGTGTGCAGAGTGCCGGATGAGCAGAATGGGAATGGTCGCCTGTCTCCAGCACATCAGGATGAGGTGCTTGGCATCCATAAAGGTTGCCTGGAGCCTGCATTGCTGTGTCTTGGGCATTTCTGTTATCCAGGAGGTGATCCCAAGGACAATCAACTCAGGAGAATTTGGGACAGATGGTTGAAGAGTCTTGGAGGAATCAGATAGGATGTCTCACCTCACAGTACTGAGTTGTGGACACCCCCACAGGATATACAAGAGACCTGTATCTGGTTGAGATCAGTTCCAGCATGCAGAATGGAGTAGCAGACTCATGGACTAGAGTGATTGGGGTGTTCTATACCATCTGTGTAGCATTTTCATTTGAATCAGATGGCTTTTGGTATCTCTATATGCATGGTGTGCCATTAGGATGCTGGCTTGCCATTTTGGAAAGGGGATGAGGTGGCCCATTTCAGCTCCCATCTTTATTTACTGACACACAGAATTGACTGTTGGGCATTCCTGATGGTGGCATACATTGTGCCAGCTAGACCCCTTGATGTGAAGGAAAGTTCTAGCTTTTTAAGCCATAGCCATGGTGATTGGGGGGGAAAAGGTTCTGTCAAAGACCAGTATAGTTGCTCTGAGTTGCAGGAATTTCCAAAAGACTTGAAGAGGAATATCTGTCTTTACCTGAATTTGCTGAAAGGAAAGCAATGTATCAGCTATGGAGATGGAGATGTCCGAGTTCAGCATAATGCCCCTGTCTGCCCACCCTTTCCACATGATGGGTTGCCCACTGACTAGGACACTCTGATTCTGCCACATGTATGTCAGGGATCTGGGGGGGTCCTGAAAGTTTTAAGATCAAAATGAGGGTCATGCACATGTCCCATGCCTGCAAGGTGGTGAGTATGTGGTTGGAGAGGAGGGCCCTGAACGTTTATGGCCCAGAAGGACCCTTAGGCATGGCACCTCTGCAGCACAAGTTTTCAGTCACACCATTGGAGGGAGTCATTTTGGGGGGTGACCCACTCATAGGCTTTGGTCATATGTAAGCCACAGTGTATTTTTCAAACAAGGAACGTACGAGACCTCTCCTGCTTTAGTGGGCCTGAAGCTTTGCCTTGCTCAGTCAAGGAGGTTTGCCTTCCCACAGGTAGTGGCTGTTGGGGGATGGTGATGGGTACCTCACAAAAGAAGAATGAGAACTTTGGTAACGAAAACATGCAGGTGGCTTTGACCTTCCCCATCAATGTCAGATTGAGTTTTAGCCAGTGTCTAAGTTTGAGCTTGGAGTCTATAAGCAGAGGTGAGATATTGGCTAGTGTCAGGTCTGCCCACTTAGTAGTGACCTTGACCCCTAGATCATTAAACTTATCCCCTGCTCACCTTACCTGTGTTTGTCTGTCATGAAAAATCCTGTGCCAGAGATGACAAAACCCCACCCCCCAGATATCAGTTCAAAAGACAGGATATATGTTAAACCAGCAGATCTCTGAATGCAATTAACTCGTCAGTTTGCTTTGAAGCCAGGAACTAATATATCCATTTTATAGCGTCCTCAGGAAAGTCATTTAATTGCACCTGGTGTCATAAGGAAGTGGAATATCCATTTTATGACATCCTCATGAAAGTCAGTTGATTGCACATGGTGTCATAAAAAGTCCTTAATTAAGAGTGTCCTCATTTGGACACTGGGTCTTGCTGGAGTCACAGAATTCAATACATTGATGGGACTTCTTGTTTTGTATATATATATATATTTTTTTTATGTATCCTGAAAGGGAGGAGCTAGATGATGACATCATGAAGAGGGTTGAAACACAGCATTTTTAAACTGTAGTCTGTAATTCTATTGATACATTTCATATACTTGAACTGAGAGAAGGAACATCTAAGAGCACTGAAAGATAAGAAATACCTTAGATAAATAAGTCTAAGGATTGGTAGGAATTTTGCACTTTTAAACCTGTTTTGTTTTTAAGATTGTATGCGTTGGGATATGTTGTTCTGTAGTTACTGTTTACCAATTTTTATCTATTTTATAGTAAACATATACATTTTAAAGCAGAAACTGCCTGGTGTGCCTTGAAACTTCTTTTTATGTTTGCTTGCACGCATGCGCAAGAAACATTATGTGACAGCTTAGGAGAGAAGTGGGTTAGGGAGGCGCGGCAGTGTAGCAGCCAAGGGAGGCACAGCATTTTGGGGCTTGGCCATGGTGCACCAATGGAGGCACAGTGTGCTGATGACACTGGCTTCCAGAAGTTGCACTCTGTTGTAATGTTTTCACCGCAGCAATCATGGGCTGCCTCGTCATTGCAGTGTCAGTGATTTGCTGCAATGAGGGAGCGACCTGTCATTGCTGGGCGGAACATTGCTAGTGTGATATTATTTGTGAACATGGTGGCGCCTTGCCGCAGTGTTGACAAACAATATCAAACAGACCCAGTGCTGAGGGGGTGCCCAATCCCCCTTGGCATCATGTGCCCTTCCCCACACAGCGTGTTTTTGCTGATGGGGGCCCCAATCCCCGTCGACTTGCATCCCTCGGGTGCGATTTCAGTTGCCGACTGGGAGGCCACTCCCTATCAGCATTATGTCACCTCCTCCCAGGTTGATATGCCGATGGGGGAGCCCACTCTCTGTCAGCATAAGTCTCCCCCAAAGAGTAGCGACAGTAAGTGCTGCCAAGGGGGTGCCCAATCCCACTCGGCTGTTGCACCCCCCTATGCTTTTGTGCTGACGGGGGTGCCCAATCCCCTGTCTGCTACAATTCCTCCCCCAACAGTCAGTTGTCATGCTGGGAGCCCACCTCAGTGTGCCAGATTCCCCTGTTAAACAAAAAACCATCCCACGATGTTGTTTTTTTTTTTCACCTATGAACAAAGGAAACAGTCCCTCGTGGTCTCCCTGTCCACCCCCCACAACCTGCACCCACTGCACACCCTGTCTACCCACACTCCCCCACCCCATACTTACCTCCGGAGTCTGGCACGATGATCTTCGGTGGACCGGGAACACGTCTGCACTCTTCAAAGCTGATCGCGAACTGAGGAAATGCTGGTAAGCTGTATAATGGAATAAATAGGTTTTTTTTTCAACTTTGAGGCATATCTCAGGCATTTTTTGGAATTTTGGCACCAAATTTTCAACATGGAGTTTTTGGGACCTCTCCTCATGAACTCTGTCACTGTCATGGCATTAACCGGCCTCGAAAGGTGACTTCACGATCACTGCGTGGAATAACCTTTTGGGACTGATTAACAAAATGACAGTGCCAGTGTTCATGAGGTAGGCTCTCAAAAAGCCTATGTTGCAAATTTGGTGGAAAAAATCCAAAAAATGACTGTTTTATGAGTGTGCATTGTGCAGTTGCTACACACGCTTGTAACTTTGCAAATTTGCAATATTTGCATGCCAGATTTTCAACACTGGCATTTTTTCACACCTCCTTGTGAACAATATAGCTGTCATTTTTCACACCCTGGCCAAAATGTGTTTTTGCTCTTCTGGCACAGAACAGCACGGTCGCTATGGGAAATCCATGTTTGGGACACATTACAAAAACCACAGTGACACTGTTCATTAGCAGAGGTCATAAAATGTCTATGTTGAAAATTTGGTGCCAAAAGTCCATAAAACGACTGTGTTATGAGAGTGCATTGTGCCATTTCCACGCACGCTCGTAACTAGTCACATTTGCAATATTTTCACTCCAGATTTTCAACATTGAAATTTTGTTGCACTTCCTTATGAACAGAACAGCTGTCATTTTTTGCATCCTGGCCGAAATGTGGTTTCGTACTTCCGGCGCAGAATTGCGTGGTCGCTGTGGGAAATCCATGTTCAGGACACATTACAAAAACCACAGTGACACTGTTCATTATCAGAGGTCCTAAAATGTCTATGTTGCAAATTTGGTGAGAAAAGTCCATAAAATGACTGTGTTACGAGCATGCATTGCGCAGTTTCCACGCATGGTCGTAACTACGCACATTTGCAATATTTTCACTCCAGATTTTCAACATTGCCATTTTTCTGCACCTCCTTATGAACAGTACAGCTGTCATTTTTCACATCCTGGCTGAAATGTATTTTCGCACTTCTGGCGCAGAATAGCGCGGTCGCTGTGGGAAATCCATGTTCTGGACATATGAAAATGACAGTGACACTGTTTATTAGTAAAGGTGTTAAAATGCCTATGTTGAAAATTTGGTGACAGACATCCATAAAATGACTGTGTTAGAGTGTGCAGTTTCCATGCATGCTCGTAACTTCGCACATTTGCAATATTTTCACTCCAGATTTTCAACATTGCAATTTTTCTCACACCTCCTTATGAATGGAATAGCTGTCATTTTTTCACATCCTGTCCAAAATATGTTTTTGTACTTCCGGCGCAGAATAGCGTGGTCACAGTGGGAAATCAGTGTTCAGGACACATTACGACAATCACAGTGACACTGTTCATTAGCAGAGGTGCTAAACTAACTATGTTGATAATTTGGTGAGTAAAGCCCATAAAATGACTGTGTTACTAGCGTGTATTGAGCAGTTTCCATGCACGCTTGTAACTTTGCACATTTGCAATATTTTCACTCCAGATTTTTAACACTGCCATTTTTACAAACCTCCTTATGAACAGTACAGCTGTCATTTCTCACATCCTGGATGAATGTTTTTTTGTACTTCCGCTGCAGATGAGTGCGGTCACAGCAGGAAATCCATGTTCGGGACACATTATGAAAATGACAGTGACACTGTTCATTAGCAGATGTGCTAAAATGCCTATCTTGAAAATTTGGTCACAAAAGTCCATAAAATGACTGTGTTAATAGCATGTGTTACGCAGTTTCCGCACACACTCGTAACTTCGCACATTTGCAATATTTTCACTCCACATTTTCAACATTGCCATTTTTTCACACTTCCTTATGAACAGAACAGCTGTCATTTTTCACATCCTGGCCAAAATGTGTTTTTGCACTTCCGGTGCAGAACAGCGTGGTCGCTGTGGGAAGTCCGTGTTTGGGACACATTACAAAAATCACAGTGACATTGTTCATTAGAAGAGGTGCTAAAATGCTTATGTTGAACATTTGGTGACAAAAGTCCATAAAATGACTGTGTTATGAGCGTGCCTTACGCAGTTTCCATGCACGCTCATAACTTCACACATTTGCAATATTTTCACTCCATATTTTCAACATTGCCATTTTTCCACACATCCTTATGAACAGTACAACTGTCATATTTCACATCCTGGCTAATATGTGTTTTCACACTTCCAGGGCACAATGGCACCATTGCTGTGGGAAATCACCGTTTGGGACACATTGCAAAAATTACAGTGACACTGTTCATTAGAAGAGGTCCTAAAATGCCTATGTTGAAAATTTGGTGATGGAACTCCATTAAATGACTGTGTTATGAGCGTGCATTGCACAGTTTGGATGCACGCTCATAACTTCACACATTTGTAATATTTTCACTCCAGATTTTCAACATTGCCATTTTTCCATACCTCCTTATTAAGAGTACAGCTGTCATTTATCACATCCTGGCCGAAATGTGTTTCTGCACTACTGGCGCAGAATACCGTGGTTGCTGTGGGAAATCAGTGTTCAGGGCACATTAACACAATCACAGTGACACTCTTCATGAGCACAGGTCGTAAAATGCCTATGTTGAAAATCTGGGCACGACAGTCCATAAAATGACTATGTTACATGCATGCGTTGCGCACTTTCCAAGTATGCTCAGAAGTGCATGCATTTTTAATATTCCCACTACAGATTTTCAACATTGCCATCCCTTCACACCTCCCTATGGATGGCACAGCTGCCATTCTTCACATTCTGCGCAATTTGTGTTTTCGTACATGTGGCACAGAATGGCACTGTTGCTGTTGGAAGTCAATGTTTGGGACACAGTGACAAAATCACACTGCCACTCTTCATGAGAAGAGGTCCCCAATGCTTTCATGAGGTGGGGTCACAAAAAGGCCATGTTGAACATTTGTACTGTAAATAACAACAAACGCCTGAGGCATTAGGGTTTCTAACCATCACGTCCTACCCTGTAAAGTTGGACAGGCATCAGGCTGTGCCTTTGATTTCTGACTCTACTACACATGCCGTCCCACCCCACCCCACCCAACCACTGACAGCCATCAAGGTGTACCTTGGACTCTTCGGCCCCACACTTCACCCCATTCTCCTATGCTATGCCCATTTCAGCATATGTCCATGTGGAATGGGGTCACTGTACAGCCAAACACCCTAAGGCACACCTCAACACGTGTCACTGTCTGCAGAATAAGGTGAGCTGACATGGCATGACTGTCATGGGTGATGACCCACACACTTACCCCAATGCCTCTCCATCTCTACAAGATGGAGGTGGGGTTGGCGTGAACTTCCATACTTCACTGCTATTCCTATTCTGCATCGGTCTAACTCCTGCATTTCAAATGCTAATACCAGCAAGCAAACATTCCACGTTGACAAATGCTTGTTTTTGTAAGTGAAGCTTAGATGGTTAAAGTTGACACTGTGCTTAAGCTTATTGGGATACCAAATTGGTAAACAGGTAAGAGTTTCTCTAAGGTCTTGCACAGAGTTTTAAGGGTTCATTTTGTAATACCTGGTTGGGTGCCCATGGCAAAAGATATCTGGCATTTCCCCAAAGAGCAGAATTATCAGAGCCTGTACATTGGGTATGTTAGCAAGAGGTTAACAGTTTGAATCCCTCCAGAACTTGAGACCAAAGTTTGATTCGAACCCACAAAACAGACAGGAGGGTTACCCTGATCTGTTAACTGTTCACAATACTACACTCAGAGGTTGGCACTTTGGGAGTAGAGGGCTGACCTGCTGAGTGGGGTTGTGACAGGTATCACCAGCAGCTTCCTGGAAAAGTGGTCTAGGTCAAGCAGGAAAAGAAGGGGTGACAGGGGGCAGTCATGCCACATGCCTCTTTGTAGAGATAAGGAACAGGGGATAGTTCAGTTGGTGAGGTCAGCAGTTGAGGGATCTTTATAGAGTGTGTGTACCCAACCCATAAAAACTGGCCCAAAGCTGTACAGTTCTAGTACTTCATGCAGATAGCACCATTCTACTAAATCAAAGGTTTTGAGGAAATCAACAGGGAGGGCTGCTATGGGGTGTCTGCAGATCCAGCATGTAACTTTAGGTTGAGAAGTATTCTGATGCTGTCAGCCCCAGACTCCCTTTCTGGAACCAGCCTGAGTTGACAGGGAAAAGCATTCCCCTACCTGGAGGCCAATGCTTTAGCTATTATCTTCCTGCCAGTTGAGATAAGTGAGATGAGGCAAAAGTTAATGCAATCCAGGGGCTCATCCAAATTTTGGGGAGCACAGCAATGATTACTTCCCTCACTGTCTTGGGAGATATTTGTTGGATTAAGCCTCCCTTAAAGAGGTAAGCAGTGGGGGGGGGGGATAATGTCCAGCATCAGTTGGTAGAGGTCTATTGTAAACCCTTCCTTGCCCGTGGCTTCCCCCTTGGATAGAAAGAGGAAGGCCTTGCAAAGCTACATTTCTGTAAGAGGTTTGCCCAAGTCATCCATCTGCTGGGCTGGCAGCTGGGGAATGTGGGGGCCCCTTAGAATATCATGGACTGTGGAGAAGATGAAATGGACCATTTGGGATGAATATAGCTGTTCATTGAACCGGTGCTGTTTTTTTTTTGTTGATGGCTGCAGGCCTTGTGGCTACAGAGTCATCCAGTCTGTGCAGCACCAAACTTCTAGCCTCATCCTGAAGCTTGTGGAGTCTTAGGCTATAAGCCTACCACCCTTTTGCCCCTGACTCCCCCAAATGATGTTTGGATAGCAATACCTGCCACTCTGCCTTGTGGTGAAGGAATGTGTCAATTTGGAATTTCAGGCCTGTAATCAAGGCTATGAGGAGTGCCCTGGCAAAGAGGTTTCTTTTAAGTTGGCTCTGCTGGTGGGGGAGTAATTCCTTAAGGGATTTTACCTCAGCTTCCCTTTCCTTCCTTCCTTAGTGAGGAAAAGAATGCAGTTATGTGCCCACACAGGTAAACTTTGAAAGCCTTCAAGAAGGTACTGTTCCCAATTTCACCTGCATCGCTCCTTATGAATTAGAAGGTGGTTTCCTTTCAAGTCCACTCCTTAAACTTTAGATTAGAAGTTAGGAGTGTGTCACATCTCCATCAGGGAGAGCTAGGTTCTGCCCTTAGAGGTTGGAAGCAAAGGGCCATAAGGGCATGGTCAGAAATGATTATGCATGCTATTGAAGGAACAGTGATTCTGCAGGCAGCCATCATGTCACTCAGCCAATAATCAATGCAGATATGGGAGTTCTGGATATTGGAGTAAAAAGCGTAGTCTCGACCTGTGGGGTTGTCTGTCCTCCAGACATCCATGAGGCCCTTCTCTTCCATTGTATCCTGTAGTGCTACATGCACCTTGAGCTGAATGTCAGGGAAAACTTTGACCTATCTAGAAAGAGATCTAGGGCAATATTCCTCCTCTCACAGGTAGAGGTATGCATTGTTCTGTCTGCATATCAGGCTAGCACTTGACTGTGCTAGGGGAAGAAGTGAGTATTGTCTCCACTGGGCACATTTACCAATGCTATTAACTGTGTCCTCCAGGGTATGTCATCTTAGCTATCACCCACCTCCCATGAGTGTCATTAAGGATTTCCTGGATTTGAATCCCATAGCCACCTAGATGCATACCGTGTGATCCTGAGCAAGTCATTTAACTTCCTCGTGCTCCCAGGTCACATCTTGAGACACGCTTTGGCTTAGTGTGCTACTCCTGGTTAAACAATGTTCCCTTTCCCTGCAGTCCAGTTAAGTGCTAGGTGAAGTGCTATGCTTCATGCATGCATGAGACAGACATAAGGCTATTCTAGTGGGGGGTAGCAGGAAGTAGGCTGTTGGTTAACTAGGATCTGTAGTTTATCCATTAGGTAGGTAAATGGGCAGACTAGGTGGGCCAAGCGGTCCTTATCTGCCATCAAATTCTATATTTCTATGTGTTAATCAGGATCATAACTCCTTTAGACTTACTGGGGCAGAACTATATGTATATGTTTCCCACCCAGCCTTTGCAGAGTCAGTGGGCAGCTCTCCCAGTGAGTTGCTTCTATTGTAGGAGTACTAATTCAGTCTTGAGGGATCTGAGATATTAGTTCTCTTAACTGGGTGATTTATTACCTTCACATTCCATGACAGCAACCTCACTGGGGAGGCTGCCTCCTGCACTGCCCTAATGTAAACTCCAAGGACAATTAGGAATAACTTAGCATACAGGGATTCCGGGTCTGGGGTCCTTATTGCAGTCACTGTACAACAAGCTGGATAAACCCACAATGGGGGGTCCTGGGGCCTTAAACAAAAGTAATTAACAAACTAGAATAAAAGTCAGTTAAGCAACTGTGTTATGGTTGAAAACAAGAAATAGTTCCCAGCACTTGGGTTTAGACAGTGGCAAGCTCCAGCTAGACATGTAGTTGCAAGAGTCAACAGCTCCTGGGCAAGCCAGGAAATAGTATACCTCCTGTTATAGCAGGAAAGAGAGGAATATCCCTCCATGCTCTACAACAGAGGCACTGAAGACGGAGTGATTGAAAATGGTGAGCTGTTCACACATCATAACATCTAAGGTGAAATCCCTCACAGCAATAATTTCAACATGTTTTGAAATTGTCACTGTATGGGACCTGAGAGCAAAATGTAACCCTTTCACTGTATGTTGCCCCAGATCAACTCCAACTGGAGTTGATAATCTTTGAAGGGGTGTGGGTAGCACAGCCCCCTCACATGGAGGGTTCGAGGGCACAGCCACCCCACCCACCCCACAGAAACACTTCAATGTTGAACAGGCGAAATTTCACCTGTCAACATTGGGGCTCTCACTATACCAAACTTCGACAACGGTGTTGTCGAATTGGCATAGGGTAACCAAAGAAAACCATTATGTTTCCTGCCTAGGCCCTGGGATTAATGGTCTGTAGAGTATTGTATGATCCAAACAATAACTATATTTAAGTCAACTGCTCACCTACAGGGGGTCAGGTCAGTGTCTGGGCACTTGCCCATTCAAGAAGAGAGTATTTATTTATTCATTGAGCATATCAGAAGACCTTTGAGTCAAGGACTCATTTACAAAAATTCCACATCAGCGGAACGTACAGTGCCACAGTATACAATGAATAAATACAGAGTTACAATGATGTACAGGAAATATAAAGTTGCACAGATATGAGTACATAAACAGGCATCAGCACAGCAATAAGCGTGAACAAGGGTGTGCTATACAGAGACGGTTACAAATTAGGTTATACATCGTACTGAGGGGTATATGAAATAGACTACACAGACTATGCTGATGAAGCCACAGAGTGGCAACAGACAGGAGGCAGGATGAACCATCCTTTGTCAGGGGGAGATGGGGGGAGCAACCAGGACTAGTAGCAGTCACAGGTGCTAGAGGCAATGAGATGATCCCTGAGGAGGGATTTAAACCTGCCAAGCTTAATTTCAAAGTTGATGGTGCTGGGGAGGGAATTCATCCAGAGTGGGGCTATGTAGCTGAAAGTTCTTTGGAAGAGGAAGGTTCATCCCCAGCTGATCAGGAGAAGGGACTTCCTGGAGCTGTGGGTTGTCTTTAGGGTGATGGCTGGTTGTAGCAAGGAGAACAGTTCTGGGGGAATAATCCTGTGGAGATCTTTTTTGCGAGGAGGCAGGTTTGAAACTTGATCCTATTATCAAAGTTGAGCCAGTTGGAGAGATTATAGAGGAAGCAGGTGTGAGTGGAATGGTCACAGCCCAGGACTAGGCAGCAGGCTTTGTTCAGGGCTATACAAATGTAGTGTAGGGAGGAGCTGTTGGCCACACCATAGAGCAGAATACCATAGTCGATAAGGGAGAGGATAGAGGAGGAGGAGGAGGAGACTGCAATGCGGAGGGCATCTGGGGTGAGATGGTGCTTGTGCGGATGGAAAAGACCAATTCTGGTATTGGTGGCTGTGCATGGGAGATGGATGTCCTCATGGTACTTAAGAGAGGAGTCCAATGTGATACCCAGGTACTTAAAGTTCTTTACCTGATCAAGGGGTTGTAGCTGGAAGTTAGTGATATGCATGGGATGGTCTTTGTGCTTGTTCTGGGGGGCTGTAAACACCATGGTTTTAGTCTTTTTATAATTTAAAACTAATTGGTGGTCAGAAAACCAGGATTCAGCTTCAGATAAAGCCTTCTGTAAGGATAGTTGGAGCAGGTGAGGGTTGGAATGGGAGGAGGACCTTGTCATCAGCGTAAAGGAGCACATTCCCAGAGCAGGCATTAGGATGAGTGTTTAGAAATAGGCTAAAGAGTAGGGGCCCAAGTATGGACCCCTTAGGCACCCCTGATTTAACTGGGAGACTGGAGGAGAGTGTGGTGCCAATCTTGACTTTTAGCTGGAGATCAAACTGTAATCACAGGATGCAACTCCCTAGTTCAAGTGGGGGGGGGTAGTAGAGGAGGGGGCAACATATCACATGGGGGAGTGTATAGAATTCACAGTCACCACATTGTATAAGTTCACACCTTGAGCCAAGGCTCACTCCTGCGGTGAGACAGCATCACACCCTTTGTCTGCTGGCCTGTGTGATAGGTTTACTAAAGCATGCATACTAGAAGTAAGCCATGGTGATGAGGAGGGGGCTGAGAGAGATGAAGCTGCCACTATTCAGCCATGCCAAAGAAGTGCTGCCCCTGCTTGTTGCACAGTCAGAGAGAGAGTTGTCACTGGGATATAGATGGGGAGGGCTAAGGTTAATGCCCCTAAAAGGGTATATGCATTCAGCCAGAGATGCAAGAAGGGACAAACTGGGTATTGCTACAGCCTTGGGTTTGGAGCAGAGGACAAGGGGTCCCATGAGGATAGAGAGTGGTAGATGTGGGGGCACACTATGAGAGACAATAACATCATATGCAATAAAGGTCATCCCTTCCCACTTCACAAATAATATTTCAACTACTGGAGCATCATAGATCCCCTACCCCCACCCTCTGAGTCACCAACCCCCACAACATGCCAGATAGGCATGACAAGCAAATCCAGCATTGACAAAATAATGGGAAAAAGTGTATACATTTCAGGCATTCATGCAGTCCCTTAAAAGTAGAGTAGAGAGTTTTAGAAAGAGAAACTCTTGGTTGCACAAGTTGGTTCATACTGATGGCTCCACTGAACCACTGAAGGCAAATAGCATATTTTCTGAGTCATTTAGGAATACCAGCAGTAATTGTATGAAGGAAATCCTAGCCTTGTGGTCAGTTAGGGTGACATGAGACAGGTGGGGAACAAGGTGAGCAAGTGAGAGGGTTGACCAAGGCTGTGGGGGGGGCGGTCAGGTGCCATGGCAGTGGCAAGTGCTGGTCTCAGTCGTGTGGGCCTTGAGCCTAGTGCAAAAGTTCAGAAGAGAGGGGGCTTCCTGTAATGAGGGTGGAAGCTTGTTTCATAAGCTGGAGGCAGTATAGGAAAAGGATTTGCCACCCGCATTAGTCCTAACCCTGGGGATTTCCAGCAGAGTCTGACCTGAGCTCCTAAGCCTCCAAGGGCTGTGCTTAAGAATAATTGTTCCTTTTAGGCTGGGTGGAGCAGCTGGGCTAAGTAACTTAAATGTCAGACAGAGTAGAGGGTACTGTAGTCGAGACGTGAAGGACGGCCACTGTAGTTGGGCAAGCGTGTCACAGTGGTGGCTTCTAGAGTGACCCTGGGTTGCAAACTGAGCTACCTTGTTGTACAGTATCTGTAGCCAGTTGAACTCCTGCTTGGGCATGCCCTGTAATAATGGGGCAGCATAGGTAAGTGTTGAGAGCAGGACACTGGAGGCAATTACGAGCCTAGCTTCTGGGATAAGCTGGTCTTTTAATCGATACAGGGTGCCAAGTTTGCCATGGATGGTCCTAGTTACTGAGTTGACGTGGGTCTTGAAGGTGAGACAGTGGTCAATTGTTAGCCCTAGGTATTTTAGGGAGTCCACCACGTCGATGCTTTTACCAGCAAGTGATTTGAGCTGTAGGGACTTGGTTCTATCTTGCCCAGGGGATCTGGGACCGAACAGCATGGCTTTTGTTTTGCCTGCATTGAGGACCATCCTATTTGATGTTAGCCAGGTCTCAAGTGTTGTAAGGTCAGCTTGGAGGAGAGGCCCTAGAGCACACAGATTATCCAAAGAGCGATAAATGACTGTGTCATCTGCATATTGAATGACCGAGCTTCCCCCACAGTGGAAGTTTAGGTCATTAGTGAACAGAGAGAACAGGAGGGGACCAAGGATTGAACCCTAAGGTACTCCCTCCTTTATGAGTTGTGGGTCTGAAAGCATACCCTTCCAGATGACCCTCTGTGTACAGCCAGATAGGTAGCTCTTGAATCACTTGAGGGCAAGAGGGTCTAGACTGATTTTGTCTAGCTTAGTTAGCAGGAGGTTGTGGTCCACAAGGTCAAGTGCCTTGGACAAATCTACAAAAATTGCACCCGTAGGCTTCCCTGCATCCATTTCTCAGAGTACATCCACCGTGAGGTTGGTGAGGGCAGTGTCAGTGCCATGACTGATTCGAAAGCCATGCTGGGAGGGGGCTAGATACTGGTGGGACTCCAGGTATTCATAGAGTTGACCATATACAAGGATTTCTTGCAGTTTTGCTAGGGTACAAAGCAGTGAGATGGGCCTGTAGTTGCTTATGCATTCCCTCAGGCCACCCTTGTGGATGGGGACCACATTAGCTTGTTTCCACTGGCCAGGAACTGTTCCTTCTAGTAGAGATCTGTTAATAAGCCAGGTCCAAGGACTGGCAAGGGATTGGACTCTTTCCTTTAGTAACCTGGGATTAATCCCATCAAGGCCTCCTGGGCCTTTGATTTTCAGAGCCCTTAGAAGAGTTAAGACCTCTTTTGTCTTGACCAGTCTCAGGTGAAATGAGGGTCTATTAGAGCAGGGGGGCTCAGTCATGTTCTGTGCTGATGTTGATGGAGGTAATCCAGTCTTGTATCTGTTGAGGTTGGTAAAGTGGAGGTTGATAGCTGAGGCAATTTTCGGGCCATCACTCACTAGCTGCCGTTGAATTCAATTGGGCCCGGTTCCTCCTTGGAGTTGCCCCTGAGCAGCATGTTGATGTGAGACCAAAAGAGCTTGGAATTGCCCAAATTGTTTTTTTGGAGGTGATTGACATACTCACTCTTTGCAAGTTTGATAGACCTCTTACATTTGTTTCTTAGTGATTTGTATGCCGCAAGATCAGCTGGGAGAGATGAGTTCCTGAACTTCTTCCAAGCCTTGTCCCGACTGACCATCAGGGATTTTCCAATAGGGGAGTGTGACAGAAATGGGAAGGAAGGAGTTAATGTTTAGATTTTCCAAACACATTTTTTTAGCAGTCTGGAAAAAAAAATACTGTCACACAAGCTGATGTTCCACTCACTGGAATTCTCAGTCCTCCCTAGCTGCTAGATAAGAGCTGGGTCATAAATCTCGAGTGGACATGTCCATACACAGGCCAGTTTAAAGGGATTGGTTCACTCAAATATAAACTTAATGGTAAAAGGGAATATAATTGGTCACTGATAGGTGTTCAGTCTGATTGGGACAATTAAATACATACATGGTAGATGGTTGGTACATTCAAAGGGGGAATAGGCATTACCTATTCTCAAGAGAGTATATAAGATGCTGAAATACAGTGAAGGGGGTTCTTCATCTTACTCTTGAAGCTGGAGGGAGAAACCTAAGATTAGAGCCTACCCTTTTAGCTATGTCCATAGGAGCTGGCAGTTAGCATAGGGTTCAGTGTTCTCTTGACAGGGAAGGGTAAGTGTAATACTAGCATATTGCAGTAATAGCCTTTTTCTTTTGCCATCTGTTGTTTAAAAACATGTGTTTACTTTCCCTGTATCAGTGTTATTCTCTTGTGTTGTAAATATATATCCTGTACTGCTCTGTTCACTTTCTATTAAGTTAAAAGCTATTTATTTACTCAACAGTTGTGACTGTGATGTCATTTTTCTAAGGTAATACATGGTTTCCACAGGCTGGGGTAAACTCTGTTTAGCATCCGCCACATGAGAGAGACACACTACCAGACATTGACTTGGACAATTGCACATTTAATTATTCAAGTTTGTAAACTTGAAGGTGGGCGCAGGATGACTTTCCAGCTGGTGGCAGTAAATACCCGAGGACAGACACCTCTCTAAAAGCTGTTCCTTCCCAGAGGGAGAGTTGGGTTGTCAGAGGGAGATCCAATTGCAGCAGCTTCCCTTTGATCTGAGTTTTTTAAGCTGGTCAAAGAGGGTGTCTGCACTGATAAGTGAGTCATGGAAGTATTCCAAGGCCTCATCCAAGGTAGGGAGGCGCTGGATGGGGCTCCAGTCCAGGTTACTGAGGTGGTTGTTAAATTGTGCCACCATGAAATTTAAGTAGTCACAGATGGTGAGAATCCTGGGTTGTACCTTAGGTGCTCTATTCTTTCATATACAGAATATAGGGGAGTGGTCACTCAGAGCATCAGCCATTAAGCCTGCGTTCTGTATGTTGTGGGGGTTAGACACCAGAGTTGCTCCCACAAGCCCAGCTCTGCTGATTACTGTCTCATCTGGCATCCAGGTTCCACCATCCCACCATGTTCTGATCCATCCAAGCCTTCTGAGTGGGCAGTGTTTATGTACAGTCTTTGCCACTAGCATTGGATTACAGCACAGGCTTAGTGTGGGCTTCTGCATTTATGCCCTTGCCCATTCTGATACAGCATGAAGTTAGGGAGGCCCCTGAATCTATATGAAAACCCTGTCTGATGTAGTATAGTCCTGATAGGAGCATATCCCTTTCCTTTTTTGCAGTACCACCAAGGAATAGTCCTGATGGAATTACATTTTTGCCCTTCTTCAGCTTAGGTGCTCTTTTTCCTGTGATAATTTGGGTGGAAGCTCATTGGAAGAGTAGTGGAGCAGATAAGCAATTATAGGCCATGGTCTTGATCCATGTGGGTATGGCGCCCTCTGGTACCATGTGTTTATTTCACTTCAAGAGGGCCATGCCAGGCTTGGCCCACCAAATGTGGGAGCATGTCAGTCAGGAAAAGCTCATACATTGGCCTTCAGTACCCTTGGCGATGCCAAGGATTCTGATATTGTTTTGGTGTCCTTAGTTTTCTTAGTCCTCCACTTGTACCCAATCCTTCATTTTTGCTCATCAAGCCACTGCATGATTAGCCGGTGTGCATCGTCCGTGTCGGTAATGCATTGCTCAGTTGAGTTCACTTGGTCAGTGAAGGAGCAGACTTCTACAGCTGTGCTAGCCTCTGAAGTTTTTAGAACAGCCATGTCAGCCACCGAGGTCTCTACAAGTGTGGTGATGTACCCCAGGGGGTTCCTGCTGTCCAGGAGTTGAGTCACAGCAGTTCTCATCATTGTTACTGATGAGAGATACCACACAGACCACTCAAGTGCTGCAAGTACATCTAGAGTATTCAGCCAGATACCAAAGTGGAGGGGTTGCAAAACTCACTTGAATGGATACCTGATGCTGACGGACAACCTGAACCATGGAGGAGTATTGCTTGGAGAGGCTGGTGTAGATAAAAGAGATACATGTTATTGAGTGCAGGGGCAAAGTGAAGAAATTAAGCTGTCACCTTTTTTGGATCCTAGTTCACACCACCAGTGCGCCACAGTGAACTGCAATACTGAAATGAGTGTACTACCCTTAAGTACCCTTGTATATTTACCAGCTGGGCCCCTCTGACAACTTCACAGGTGGGCTCTCTACGCCCTATTGTGATCTTTTCTTTCTTCCATAGTCTGCTAATCCTACTACAATATTCACACTTAAAAATGTACACTCTTGTACATAAACTGCTTTAGAATGGAAACAATAGCCTTTAGACTTTGTATAAATCTTCTTGTTACCAAACATTTCACAGCACATGTAAAATAAGCCTGTGGGACTAAATGCTAGTATGAATAGTTATGTTAGCAAGATAAAAATTGTTACTATCATGTTTATTGTGTTGAAAGAAATACAGTAAGGGGCTCATTTTCATCCTGCACCCCCCCTCCCGATGTGTGATGGCCACCCATGGGCATCAATTATAGTCAACAAAACCGGGTGAGAGTTCAAAGACAGCTGAGTAAATACAACACACCCCAATGTAAACATAGTTTCCTTTAGCTGCAAGTAGTCATCTGTCCAGCATTTTATAACTGTTTCCCCTGTCATGATATGATTATTGTCAGACGAATAAATATTCAGGAGAAGTCAGTCCGACAGTTGTCTCTAATGAAGGGGCAAATAACTGATGGGTCAAACAGCAGGCAACAGTAGATGAGAGCTAGATGTAAGTCCCAAAGGATGACCTAGTTTTGTGCAAAGGATACAACTGTTGACAAAAAAGTGACCCACAACATGTATAGTATCAATTATACAGGATGCAGTACTTTGTATATAATAATTTGTTTCTGTTGAAACATTTTTTAATTCATTCAGTAAACCATCATGTCAGAATATGGTTTCACATGTTACTCACAGACTCTAATTACATCCTGGTGACAAAAAGTGCTTCCTCCCTACTCTGAATGTAGCGTGAAATCTGTTAATAGAGGCACATTATATGAGTTGATAGGATGTGAAGATCAGCATAAGAAAAGTGTTAGTTTGTTGACTTTTAAAATAAAAGCTGATATCTAAAATGTTACCTGCATCATCAATGGCCATCCTTCGCATGGCACTGCAGACAAAGCTAAAACTTGTTCATTAGCTAAATGATCAGAGTGAACCAGGAGACATGACAGATTGATGTATATCCCTCTTTCAGTATTGGTATATTTATTTTGATATCCAGTATACAGAAATCCTCTATACTAGCGAAGTGGCAACATGTGTAGACTCTAATGGATTCATTGGAACTTGATGCAGTGAAGACTCACAAATTCAAATAGAAATGCAAGAAGATCATACAGTAGGTGCATGCTAAATATTTTTTAATGTTTCTTTTCCTGCCATCAACTACTATGCCACTGCATCCGTGTGTTTAATTTGACTATTCTCTGTCATTGATTAAGTGTGAATCCATCTACCTCCTGTATATTGTTTTCTGTTTTTCATATGCCTTATTTCTATTTAATTCATAGTAGGAGCTAGTTGAGTTATGGTCTATATTTGCTTACCCAGATCTCATTTTTATGTTTACTGAACACGCTCAACAAAAGTTTTGCTGCACTGAAAGGGGATTTCAGTTGGGTGTCACTGCTCAGCCCATTGCAGTTCAAAGTAGAAGGGGCTCAGCAGTCTAAACCAATGGCCACCCGCTGTGGTTGTGACACCACTCTCAGCTTGCTGGGCAGAAACTTCTTGTACTTGAAAAGACTGAGCAGCTCCAATCAGAGAGGGCTTCAGTCCTTTCATTTGCATGAAGCCGGTCAACAAGCAGCTGATTTGCTTTCAATGTCAGGAACCTGTTTTTGTCTCTAATAAAGGGACACTGTCAGGCCTTTACTTACATGTTCAGTGGGAAGGCAGCAACCTGCCTTCACTCACTGAATCAGTCCCTGTGGTGCCGTAATATAGTTAGAAACAATGCAGCCCCCATAAAAATTATTAATTTTTGCTTAATTTACTAAACCATGAAACCACTGTGGCCTGCTTTAATTGTCTGCTTACAATATCAAAGTGTGCTCACATCTGTAAATGGCACTTTGGCTCGTGCGTGGACCACTGTATCTGAGTTCAACTGAATATATTTCTAGGTACTAGAAAGAAAACTGAACTTGGGAAACTAGTTTGTTTTTTGAAACAAGGGCTGAACAGCACTTTAATTGTGCTCTGAAAGTAGAGCTGTGATACTAGCCATGTTCTTTTGCATATCCATATCCCTTGGTGCTACCCTTGGGATATGAATATGCAAACAGTATGTGCATGTCTAGTATCATGGTTATGATTGCCCACCTCCACTACTGCTTCTTTCTCCCCATCCCCTTAAGGTTGCTCACCCGACTACCCACCCTTCCCATTTTTATAAATATATTTTTTTGGCAATGTAAGCAGAGTGGGGTGCCCGTCCCCACTACTGCTTCTTTCTCCCCATCCCCTCCAGGTGTCTCACCTGCTCACTCACCCTTCCCATATATATATATATATATATATATATATATATATATATATATATATATATACTGTATATATAACACACACACACACACAAATACATGCGTCACACATATATATATATATATATATATATATATATATATATATATATAATCTATCTAAGAGAGGGTGTCCACCACCCCACTACTGGTTCTTTCGCCACATCCCTTCCCAGGTAGCTCACTTACCCACACATCCTTCTGTGTCTGTGGAAATGCTCTAGGGACCCTTGTTGTTGTTGTTGTTTCCCTCTCTCTATTATGGTTCTGGGCTGTCAACCCCCCCTTCCCCTCCCTCATTGTCTTTCTGTCTCTGTCTTTGTAATCTGAACAGGCAAGTTAAATATTTATTTTGGCATAGTTTTACTGCCCTGTAAACACTGCCCCAATCATGCCCTGAAAAGTAAAGAAATCCTTTTGAGACACGTATGTTCCTGGAAAATTTTATTGTAGCCTAGTGCTATGTCTCGCTCTCTTGAGACTGTTTTTTTCTTTTCCCCTTCCTGCCATTGCTCTGCCCTTTTCACACAACCACCCTGATGGTTGGAAAAGAAATCAAACTTAGATTTGGTTTGCCACTGTCTGCAATTTCAACTTGAGCTGCCACATAGTCTCTCTCTTTTTTTATCATTTAATAATTTTTTATTTATTTCTTTATTTATTTACATTAAAACCAAACACAAGGCAGGAAATGTAAATATGAAAAGAAAAACTAAAAGTAAAAGTAAAAGGAGAAAGAAAGCAATTAATCCATTAGGAATATTATTTTCACATCTTGTGGCTGCTTCCCTATATGTTGGAATTCAACAAATTTTTTTAATCTAACAGAGCCAACTCCCACCATAATATTTTAAGAACAGCATACTCAGGTAACATACCCCGGTCCATAAGATGATTATTCACCATATATACATTAGTTATTTAGTTAATATACATTAATTAATTATAGGCATTAGTTACTTGAACATAAGCGCAAAGTGTAAACTTAAAGATCTTAAACTTAAAGATGAAATAACCCCATCCATCTTTAACTTAAATATCTAACAGTGTATTTTCCACTTCTGCAATGGCAGCTACAAGCTCTGAATCTGATTCTAAGTCTGATTCACATTCTGAATCATGTTCTAAATCTTGCTCTGATTGTGTCTTATTTCTGGATCACAAAATGGTAACAACCTCATCAGGGTTGAAAAAGACATAAGTATTCCCCATGTAAGTAATTTTAACTTTGGCAGGTGCCCAAAGAATAAAGGTTGCACCCAAATCTAGGATTTCTGATCTCAAGTTAAAAAAGCAACACCTCCTCTGCTGCGTTTCATATGAAAAATCAGGAATGATGGAGTATCTTACACCTCTATATTCAAGGGTCTTAGTTATGTGGGCAAGTTTCAGAATAGAGTCCCAATCAATATCAAATGCAAACTGCACCAGGATCAGCGATTTTGTGTCATTCAGGTTCCTTTTGGATAATGTTCTGTAGGCTTTAATTATAATGGGGGATTATCCTCAGGTAGCTGAAATGTCTGTAATAAGAGTTCTTTAATCATATCCCTCATCTCAGGGAATTCCCTATCCCAGGTATTGGGAATTCCTAAGGATCTCAGGTTCCTGTAGCGATTAGCATGTTCCAGGGCTTCAATCTTTTTATTAATCGTAGACTGTGCTAGTATAATGGCTGATGTTCTGGCTTCCCTAGTTTTGCTTTCCAGCTCTTGTTTATCTAAGTGTTTATGTATCTGCACATTACCATTTTTAATCAGTGTCACCTCCCCCTCTATATTAGATGTTTTAATATTCAAGTTCTGTAAGGTAGTCTCTATATTTGTAAATCTTGAGTCAGTCTTAGCCATCCATACTTCAATATTGTCCAGAGCTTTTAACATTTGCTGCTTGTGAATGTAACCAGCAATTTCTGACCGATCAGGCCTGCCCTCTTTGCCTTGCTTTCCAAGAAGCTTCTTGGGTACACTATCAAACAGCACTTGAGAGGAAAAAGAAGCATCAGGCCATGCTGGTTCTTGCTCACTATCGAGGCACACAGGATATCTAGAGCACTCAAAACTCTTAGAGCACTCAATATGCTGTGGATGCTTGTAACTGTCAGTGATGGTAGCTGTAGCAATTCCAATTTTTGTATTAATAGAAGGTGATGTTACCTTCAATACTCTTTTCTCATCTGGTATCCTTGGCTCTTGACTTGTTGCTATAGCCATCGGTGGAGCACGTCCAGGCCCGACCTCTGCCTCCGCCTGTACTGCCTCCTTAACCAGGCTCGGGGATCCAACTTTAAGTCACTTATCTAGTGGCCCATATCTAATGAAGGATACCTCACCAGAGGATGTAGAAGAACCTCTGTCTTTATGCTTTTTCCCATCCAAACTCATTTTTTGGTAGGAAAATATAAAAGACGCAAAGACACATGGATCGAGTTACAAGATGTGAGATGCAAGATGCGATAACTTCCAACAATCAGCCTTATTCTGTAGAAACATGGATGCAGCTCACAAAGACACTGCCACCATCTTCCTCTCTCCCTCTCTGTCTCTTCTCTTCATCTAGATGACACAATTTTAATATTTATTTTATTAGCATTCCCTAGCACATTGTACACACACCCACAATAAGGCATGAAAAACACAATCAAGAAGACACAACTCTAATATTTATTTTGCCAGACTGCCTTTGACCTGTGCACTGAGACATGGAAAACAAAATCAAATTTCTCTAGTGTGCAAATTGTATGGTGTAGTTAATAACAAGTAATGAGTACACTTTCCCAATGTGTGTGGACAGCTTTCTTGGGGGGGGGGGGTCAAAGTGCAACTACTGTGAACAGTGTTTACACTTACACAGCATTGTGGCAACAGTGCAGTGCCCATGTTTAGAGCATAGCCCCACATGGGAGCTGAACTCCAATGCAAGTTGGTTTCCTCTCAAACTACCCAACAATTGACCAAGTCACAAAACTTATTTCCTGATCATGTATAACTTCTAAGCATTCTGTCTTTATTTTCTTTATTTATGTCATTCTTTGTTAACCAGGCAAGGTCCACTAGTCATTACTGCCTGTTTTCATGGGCAACCTGAGAGCACTGGGGAGGTTAAGTGACTTGCTTGCAGTCACACAGCATGCAAGTGGGAGATTGTGGGAAGCTGCTCTGCGCACCCCATTACTTACCCTCAAGCCCCTCATCCACCTTAACCATCACAACTTGAATGCATCATAGTAGTGAACACTCGCAGATGTGAGGATACACAATCAGATCTGCAGTTTGTTGACCTGTGTCCAGGTCATATAAGTTAAGATAGGTGCCATACAATGTATTCCAATGTATTTCAGCCTGTTCTTTGCTGTTTACATACATAGCCAAATTAATGCTTTACCAATGCATACTATTTGATAAATCAGTAACAGTTTCAGGAATTGCAATTTTTTGATAAATAATAAAACACGCACACTTGCTTTACTTGCTCGTTTTATTAATTTGGATGTAACACAAGTAAGAAATAGAAATCTGAAAACACAAGAGGAATCCATGATAGCTTTTTGCAGTGATACTGTAGCACATCAGAGTCTGTACTTAAAAAACAAATTCCCTGTGACTTTCCTCTATTGTTACATTAAGGTTGTGCTACACTGATACCAGGAGTTGCAACTTTGTTGCTAAACAATCTGTCTACCTTTTATCATTTCCTTACAGAAAAAATGTGCAACATTGTAACATACTTGGCAAATTTCTTGCAGCTTTTGTTACTTAGTGTAACATATTATTTCAGTCAGAAACCAAGCTTCTTATTAAGCATACTGGATTTATGGGTGCTGGAGAAAATTTAATTGTTCTGCTTCTTTTCTGTGCTCTGTCTGTGATATTTGCATTTCCTGAGCTCTCTTCCCCAACACAGGGACAGGATGCAATCACAGCAAATCTCCATTAACAATTGTGCTGCACTGCACACAGTCCAATTTGCAAGTAGCTGGGTTTCCTGTAATTAAGCAGTGATGAGCTGTGATATGCGTTACCTTTCTTAGAAGGCACAGTTTTTAGTTGCCCTTACTTCTGCTCGAAGGATTTCAGAGCTTCAGGCTCTTGTTTGAAAGGAGCCATTTCTTATTTTCCACAAGGACCAGGTGGTCCTTAGAAGTCATCCTCAGTTTCTTCCTAAGTTGGTATCAGAGCTCATCCTGAACCAGTCAGTCAAGCTTCTGGTATATTATCTGGCCCCAGCAAATATAAGTGAGGCTCTGTTGCAGTTGGACATACATCATATCCTTCGGTGTTACACATTCTGGACCAAAAAGACGCCTGAAGACAATCAACTCTTTGTTTCTTGTGCTCATAAGTCTGTGGGTAAAGCCGTATCTAAGCAGTACCTGTCTAAGTGGCTAGCCAACTGCATTTGCTTCTGTTATCAGAAGTATGAAAAGTCCCTGCCAGGGTTTGTTAAGGCTGATTCCACTAGAGGCATGGCTGCATCTGCAGCTTTCCTCCATAATGTTTCTGCAGCGGAGATCTGTGCAGCAGCAACCTGGAGTTCCATCCATACCTTTACCAAGCATTACAGTCTGGACATTGCTTCTAGGAGAAGAGCTGGGTTTACATAACTCTATATTCATTCGCACTAACAATGTCAAAACCAGCAAGCAAACATTCAGCACTGACAAATGCTTGTTAATGTTTGGATTAGTGTTCTGGCTTAGAACTACCTTTCTTTCTATTGTGAACTCTTTCTCTGACCCATTGTTCTCTGTATTCTAGTTCTAGCTTCTAAATGAAAATAACAGATTTGACAGTAGGTGGACTGGTGTGGTTTATATAGGAGATACACAATGGCTTTACTCAAAATATGCAATTTATCTCTATGTATGATGGGGTAAGACCATAACGCATGAGTGGTTAAGCCAAGCTAAGTTATGAAAGTCTTGTCTCCTCACAAGTGGAGATAAATTGTGTATTTTGAGTAAGACCATTGTGTATTTGATTTACACAACATCAGTTTAACAGTTATTACTTTTTAAATCACCTTTTTGTGTGACGATCTTTCCATTTTTCTGTGGTTTAAACTGGTGGCATCAGTGCTGCATAGACCTGATCAAGATGTCATCAGGACTGTGACAGCTGTTCTCAGATTGGTTCTGTTTTGTGCAAAGGTCAAGGAAAGTGATTGTGGCATGTCTAACCTCTAGATAAATGTTTATCTGGAGGTTAAATAGCATGATAAACAAATTTATCTGGTAACATTTTTCACCACTAGTGTTGTATATACAGGGAATATCCCATGAGGTACCTTCAAATATACATACAGTACATGGTGTAATGCTGTTACCACTAAAAATCCATAGCTTTCACAGACATCAGTTCTATCTGTTATGCTGCACTAGTGACATATGTAGTGCAGCTTAACAGAATAGAACTCCCCTCACACGCAGTGTAACAGAATTTGTATCTGGCAGAGGCGCTAGGCAGTTAAGCCTTTCAAGTTGAAACCGATGTGGCTAATAGAAGTAAAAAACATGGCATCAGCTGTACTCTCAAAGGAACTGTCAGTCCGTGATCATTTTTTTTTATTTTATTGTTGCCACCATACACTATAAAAAAACAATCGCTAGTCACCTATCGGTAACAAGTTCAGTTAGGGTATCTCAAGGTTGCCATTGGCTACCAAACCTCTTGAGTTTTGCTCTCAAGGTTACTGCGGTCACCATGGCAATCCCTCAATGAACTAACCAGCATGTTACCGATAGGTGACTAGCAATTATTCTCTATGTTATTTGGTTTGAGATGTTGGTGTTTTTGTGCAAGTACATGAGTGGCATGGCCATGAGTGCACAGTGGCAATAACACCAACATTTCAAACCAAAAAGCATGCATATTTGGAGGTATCTCATGGGATACCTGATGTACACCTTGGGAGTTCCCACTTTGTGTGTGTGTGTGTGTGTGTCTCTTACAGGTAAAAACAAACATGCTGTGCTATGCAAATAGATTATCTTTTTATAGTTTTCTTTCTTCTTCACTTTATTAATGATGCTTAGTTAAGACTTTTACTTCTGTGGTTAAAGTGACAGCACCACTGTTTGATGTGCTGCTCCCAAGAAGTCAGCTCATGTGAAAAGCAAGGGTTGTGGTTACTATGCAACTATCATAGCTACTGTGCAATAACACAGTTTCAACTGTTATTTGTACAGCAGCTGTGTCTTCAGTGAAAATAACAACTTTTATCTTCCAGACGTGTTTGCACTCCCATGGTACTGTACACATCTTTGTTCTGCACTGTTATAACTTAAGCTAACTTGTATCATTTATACTGTGCTGACAGCAGTGTTTGTTTTTTTTTTTCTGTCTGGATTCTCTCTGCTGTGTACCCATTCCCCGAGCTGCTCTTGGAAACAAGCTTTGGCTCAGTGTGCCTTTCCCAATAACCAATTTCTAAATAAATAAATCTGGTTCTCTTGTCCCCAAATATCTTCCAGTGTGCAGGGAACCTAAACCCTTGCACCTGGCACCCAACCCATAGCCACACCTTTACCAGCATAATCTCCTGCTGCCTCAGTTGCCAATTATAGCCACACCTTTACTGGCATAATCTTCTGTTGCCTCAACTGCCTAGTGTGGCCCCAGTACTACCTCACACAATACTAGCTCAGAGATCCTGCTCCTAGGGATCATTCCTAGTGTCCTGCCCTGGGTACTTGGAAGAGGTTTTCTGACTGGTATCTTAGTGAATATGGCTAAGAAGGTTTTGTCAACAACCTGTTGAGGTTGTTGGGGTACAGTCTAAGCACACATTTTTATTTTAGGGTGGTTCATTTAAGCTCTGCAGAAAGGCAAAAAGGGCCTCACACTCACAAACTACCAAGAATACTGGATATTTACCTTGGGTGGACATATGAACATGTGAAGAAGCCAGTAGAATAAGGCCATTTCGTCTATCTTGTATGCCCAAATTGCAGGGTCCACAGCTAAAGATACTGACCCTGCCCTCATCTCCAGTCCACCAGTCCTTTCCATCTGCCCCTCCCATGACCCTTACTTTACCCTTATGTCTATCCCAGTCTCTCTTGATGCTGCCCACCATCTTCAACAAGACCACCTCTTCCAGCAGCACATTTCAACTGGCTGCCAATCTTTCCATGAAGAAGTGCTTCATAACCTCCCTTCTGAACCTTCGCCTCACACTTAAGACTGTGCCCTCTCATATTTCAGTTGCCACTTAACTTAATGAGACCCTCCTTTTCCACCCTATTTATCCCCTTCAAGTAGTTGAAGGTTTCAATAATGTCCTCTCCCCATCTCCTCCAGGGAGTACATGTTCAGGGCCCCCAGACTCTCCTCATATGCTTTACCCTGCTGACCCACAATCATCTTTGTTGCCCTCCTTTGAACCATCTCCATCAGGTTAATGTCCTTTTCAAGGTGTGGATGTCAATGCTGTATTCCACACTCTAGGTGTGGCCTCACCAGTGACCCCTACAAGGGTAGTATAACCTCTTCTCACTTGCTGCTGATTCCACTGGCTATGCATCCTAACATCTTATTTGCTCATGCTGTTGCTTTCTGCACTGTGTGGAGTGCTTCAGGTTACTAGTGATCATCATTGCTAGATCCTTCTCCTCCTCTATTACAGATACCCAGATCCTTCCCAGGCAGTACTCCATCCTGGAATTCTTGGCTGCAGTGTGCATAACTTTGCTTTTTTCTTGCCATTGAAGCCCAGCTGCAAATTCTGGACCACCTTGCAAGTTTTTCAAGATCCTCCTTTAGGTTCTGTATCCCATCGGCTGTGTCCACCCTCCCACAGAACCTGGTGTCATCTGTGAAAAGGCACATTTTGACACTAATGCCACCACCAATGTTATTAATGAAGACACTGGACAACACCATCCCCAGCAATGAGCCCTATGGGACCCCCACTGATGACTTCCCTGGTGCTAGATAACTCTACCCCTCACCATCACCTTCTGAGTCCTGTTCCCCAGCCAATTTTCCACTCATCTGGTCATCTTCTCCCTGACCCTGAGATCTGCCAACTTTCTGATCAACCTCTTGTGGAGTACAGAGTTAAAGGCCTTGCTGAAATCCAGGTAGAGGAAGTCCAACGCTTGGCCTCTGTCTACTGTTCTGGTTACCCAGTCAAAGAAGTCAATCAGATTTGTTTGACAAGACATCCCATCAATAAACTCATGCTAACTTGCATCTTGAAGGCCATGCTCCTCTAGTTAGTCTACCAACCTTTCCTTAAGTATGGTCTCCATGAGCTTGCACGTGATTAAAAATCAAACTGACTGGTCTGTAATTCCCTGGGTCATCATTGGGACCGCTGTTGTGGAGAGGCACTACATGTGCCATTCTCCAGTCCTGTGATACCACGCATGACTCCACTGATCTATTGAACAGGCCTGTCAGTGGCTCCACAAGCTCCTCTGTCAGTTCCCTCAACACCATTGGGTGTATTCCATCCAGGCCTGATGATTTGTCTGCCTTCAATCCTAGCAGCCCTTTCCTCACTCTGTCCCCCTCTACCCACTCACATCTGTGCTCCTCTCCCCCTGCTCTGCTTCATCCTCATTTACAGCAGTCTGTCTTTCTCTCTGGTGAAGATAGAACAGAAGTATTCATTCAATACCTCTGTTTTCTCCCATTCTCCTCTACCCACTCGGCCCCCTTCTGAAGCCTAACAATCCTGTCCTTCTTGTACCTTTTCTCGCTTATATAGCAAAAAAAAAGGCCTTCTCCCCCCTTTTTAATTCCCTCCACTAATTGCAGTTCCTTCTGAGCCTTAGCCCACCAGACTACCTTACTTGCCTCACTATCCATCTTTAGGTAATTCTCCCCGTCCTTTTCGCTCCTGGTTTTCCTGAATTTCCTTTAGGCTAACCTCTTGTCCCTTACTGCCTGGGCAACATCAGTATTAAACCAGCTGGGTATTCTGACCCTTGAGTTCTTTCCCCTGAGCATAATGCACTCCTCTGTTGCAACTAGTATGCCCTCCTTGATGATGGTCCACCTTTGGTCCACCCACATCCCTGCCCTGATGCCTGCCAGGAGTTTCTTGATGATTCACCCATCTTCCTGGGATCTGCCCTCCTGGAGTCCAAGATTTTGGTCTTGGTGGGAACTTTCAGTGCCTGGCCTAGATGGTTGTTTTGGGATTGCAACCTTCCTGTAATGGGTGTGGCAGGTACTTTTTAGAAAAGCATATTGTACCCAAATGCTGCCATGGCTTAAATGTTTTGTAAATAATATTGTGTATATCTTCTGCATAGATTGATTTTTTCCATATGATCAGAGAATTGAATTTGTCACTGCTGCCTGCCCATCCACAGAATCCTGGTATCAAAGCTGTGTGGACCTTAAATTTCTAGATTGTGTCCTTTCATTCATCTTGCCTCATCCAAATGCATTGGAGAGTGAATGCTATTGAGAGAGACATCAGATAATGAAGAAAGGGGTACTGGACTCTTTAAACAGCTATATTATATATATACATACACACACATATATATATATATATATATATATATATATATATATATATATATGCAGAGAGGATAAAAAGTGGCAAATAACAGCAGTAATTTTGGCTGATCAGACCTACAGTGAGAATATCACATTTATCCTCACTGTAGGTCATTTATCTTCACTGTAAGTAATAACCAGGCACTATCTGCACTTCAGCACAACTGCTCACAAAGGTTTTGATTGGTGGGAGCTGGCAGCATGAGCAGCACAATCAGAATGCACCTGCTCACTTGCATGCCAGCTCCCACTGGCAGTTTCATTTCTCTCCAGCAGCACACAGAATACTTTCATTTTTGTTCCCTGTTTTTTCACTGTAACTTATTTAAAAAAAAATTACTTTCAGCTTCACACAATATTAATTACCATTTCTCCTAAAGGTTCAAAGTACCACACAAAATACACTGAACCATTTTCAATGTCTCCCCCACCCCACGTTCTTTCACTTCAATTATTAAAAAAAAACCTTTTAGCCTCACACAAACGTTCACTTCCTTCAAACCCCAGCACACAAAAAAGCGACCAACTCTCTCTTTTTTACTCTTTCCACTCTCCCCAGCAGCACAATGAGACAGCACATCTCTCTAACTGGCTCTCAAGTTAAACAAATGCCAACACCAAAAAACAGAATGCCACCACATCTTTCTGATCGGCTCTCTAGTTGTAGTAGTAATGCTGATGCCACGGAACTCATCCCCGGACTCTCCCTTAGGCTGCACCGTTCGTTACATTTGTCTCTTGTGCTGCTACAATCTACGCTGTATGTCTTCTTTACAAAACAATGCCCTGATGTAAAAGTTCAGTTTTACGGAACACAACGCTCTGTCATTGGAAACGAAAAGAAATAAATAAAGACATACCTATTTAAAAAAAAAAAAAATTACACCAATAGAAAAACTTAGCCCATTGCATAAATGGAACATACAATGCCCCCCATTAAAAATATCTCAGATATTTCCACCTCGAGCAGTTTGATCTATGGCATCACTCGTGGCTTTGCCACTTGTGATGTCAAGGTCAAACTGCATAAGCATGCATATTCCATATATATATATATATATATATATATATATATATATACTGCCACGGTAGTGGCAGTATAGCTAGGGTTGCCCTGCCACTTCTGTGTTAAACCCCCAAATTTTGCACTTTAATAACTTTGCCACCATATGACAGATTTGCCTGAAATGTTGCATGCACAGTGGAGCACCATAGATCTCTGGATCTGGTAAGTTGTGTTATGGTCAATTGTGCAGTTGTGGAGCTGCAGAGCACCAAAAAAAGCACAAAAACAGTTTTTTTGCCCGTTTCTTTGCATGTGACTACAGCCCACACAATTTGTCCATTTGGTCTGAAATCTTCAGGGAAGATAACGTTGGGGTCCCTGGTGTGCTTTTTGAAGATTTGGTGAAAAAATATTAAACCATTCAAAAGTTATTCAAAAAACACATTTCCCATTATAGTCAAAGGGAAAAAAATATATGTGCCTCTTGAAAGCTGCCGCCACTACATTTTATTGTCACAAATTGCCCTTTTACTGTCATGCAGTGGCCATCTTGTTTTCAGTCAGTGAGAGACAAAAATGCCTGGCTCTTAAATTTGGGACCCCCTAGGTAAACACTGACAGTTGTGTTTACCTAGTCGGGTGAGGGGAATCACAGCACTATCTTTTTTGGGGGGATAAACCCTCCAGAAATGCCTTTTCGGGGATTGGACCACCTGTAGTGTCACAAATTGTGCTAGAATGTATGCAGCACTTTTGCAAATCGGGAAAGTGTCGTTCCCATTCTGTTGCAAATTTTTGCAAACGTGTCACAAGGTGCGACAGAAGAGCACCCAAAAACAGCAATTCTTTGCCACTCCAGTGCATCAAAACAGTTGGGGCTTTTGGTCTGAGATTTGCAGTGTGGCAAGCCCTGGTACCACAGATGTGTATTTTGGTGGTTTGGTACCGAAACATTCAATGGACACATAGTTACAGTGCTCAGAAGTTGAGGAATTTCCCATAGGCTAACATTGCAGCACCCATGGCAATGATTGATGCCCGTAGCTTGGAAATGATGCGAGATAAGGATTATTCATTCTCTGCAGCTTAGTCCAGAAAGGTGAACTAAGGCTGCATGGAGGTTTCGAAGACATGATTACAATTGCAGTGTAATTTTTTTCCTAGTTGCTACAGTTACTGAGATATTGCCAAATTAGTGTTACAAGGGTTCCTTTTCAGTACGATACAGCTTCTGTATGGCTATGTACTTATGTGTAAGTGGGAGCTCAGGAGGGCCCACACTCCCACTACCACATACCAGTTACTAGTTACATTACACTTTCTCAAAAAAAAGGGAAATTCAATGCAAAAAACTTAATTAATGCATCAGTTAGGGTTTATAGCACAGTGACAAAAGTAGGGAAATGTGATGTTAGGGTTACCCCCCAACACCTCCCACCTCCACACTCCACACACCAACAGACATCAGGGTGTGCCATGGGGTCGTCAGGTCTAACTCTCATCTGATTCTCCTATACTGTAGCATATCAGCCTGTTTACGCATGGAATGGGGTGAGAGTTGGGCCTGATGATCCCATGGCACACCCGACGTCCTCTAGTGTGTGGAGTGTGGGTGGGGGCATTGGGGGTAACCCTAACATCACATTTCCATACTTTTTCACTGTGCTATCAATCTAACTGATGCATTAATAGTGTGTTTTGCAATGAATATATATATATATATATATATATATATATATATATAATAGATAACCCACTTTAGGTGTGCGGACATGCTCTGATGTCGCATGCCTTGGTGTGCATTGCTACGCATGAGGCCGCAGGTCAAGTGTATCAACCACCCAAGGTGTGCGTATATCGGAGCATGACTGCACACACTAGAGTGGGTTATGTATCTTATAAAATGGCAAAATTGTTTTGGAGTGGGGTGAAAGTTCAGGAGTGCGGTCATGCTCTGATATTCGCATGATCATGTGATGTGTTTCAACCAACCAGCAGAATTTTTTCTACTATATATATATACTGTATATATGCATGGACTTTTGTAAAGTGACTGATGACATAGATCCTGGAAAAATCCTGAGGTTTATCCTATATAAAAATGCATTGCTTTGTGATAGGACTGGGTGTTTTGGTATTGAATAATGGTATCAATTTATTCATTAAGGCAGTGAAATGTGCAGCATTTTATTTATGTTTTTATGAGGATTATTGTGTAAATTTGAGTATATATGTTGTTCATAGTATTATGGGAGCACCTGTCACTTTAAATGAAATATGACCTCTAATTGTCCATATAGTAACATCATTCTGACATCACATCACTTGCACTGTGTAAGCACCGTGAACTGCATACAATGTCTCACCCTTGAAAACTTACCATAAACATGTCTGGTGTTTATCCAGGCTGTGTGGACCCACCCGGGAGTAATATGCTCAGCACCTTTATTTGATTAAATGTAAGTAGAATAAATATTGCTGCATCTATATATCAGCTGAGTCTGTGGTTTTGGCAGTTTGTGAGTGTGAGGCCCTTCTGCCTTTCTGCTTTCCTTTCTTGGCATTCCACACCATATAGTTCCTCTGACGACCCCTTTCCTGTTGCTCACTTAAGCTCTCTTCTTATGTTCACTTGCGCGCATGCGCAAGGAATGTTTTGGGACAGTATGACTTTTTGGAGGTGTGTGACCCTCCTGTCCAATGCAGTGCTCCCTGTAGCAGGCACGACCATACTGCACCAATGGATGTGTGAGCTGCCTATGACAGCAATTTGGCAGCAGTGGCCTTCAGTTCAAAGAAAACCACCGCTGCAATCGGCGGTGGTAATATGTGTCTATTTAGCATACTGATGTCACTCTTGTCTGCAGCAATTGTGGAAGAGAGTAGCAGGGATAGAGCTGAGCAAAGAGATGCCTTCAGAAACAAAATCCAAAGCATCACCTTTAAACACCGCAGTTCGTTCCCGAGCTCATGACAAAAAGTTAATTTCCACATTATGCGTCCAAATGGTGATTTTTTTGCACCCTTCCTCCACCTCAGCAGTTCACACAATAATCTCAAACTATGCAGACACATTCAGTATAAGACACATACAGTATAACCCCGATTATCCGAATGCCACGGGGGGCATGAAATTTATTCGGATAATCGGGGGTTCGGATAAACGGGAGACACGAAAAACATTAATCACACAAATAAAAACACACAGTAGTGCTACATGTAACATGTAATAGAGTAAATACTGTGAATAAATTAATCAATGAAAGTTCTGACAGTATGTTCCGCAGCTACAGGCTCGTCTGAGGCTGGTCGGCTTCTCCTCAGGTGAGATCCTACCCTGTGGCAGTGCCAACATGGCCCCCAGGCCGGGCACAGCAGTCCAGCCTGGCACAGCTCACACAGATCCTCGAGGCAGAGCTGAAGGGAATCCGGGAGCCCAGCACATGGAAAGGCGAGTGGGTCATCATCTCGAAGCAGGGGCTCCACATCCAGGTGGCAGGCAGGAAGGAAGGTAGGTGTGTGCTCATAAGGAGCAGAAGGGAGGGAGGCTCTGAGATGCCAACAGACACACTTCATTGCATTATACAAATACCGGGCAGCCTTTCCTTGCACCGTAGAACAAGTTCTCACTAATCGTTGCCCAAACATCGCTGCAGGCTGCCAGGGGCATAGCTACAAGGGAGCAGTTGCACCTAGGTCCATGAGGTTTGAGGGGCCCAAATCATAATTTTGATGTGTATTCAAAACTGGGGTGGGGGCCCTATTTGCTACGCCGCTGCTGGGTTGAATTCATTGACATTACATGTTTGCAGTCAGAGACGTGAAAAGCCTGCCCTGTTTCTTTATGCGGAGTAGGACAAACACCACTAACAACGTCTTTATGTAATAAGTACTGTACATGCAGTTTCCTTTTTGGCACATGGTAGGATGCTGCCTGCCAGCAGAACATGCACTTCCCATTCTCTGACTGGTCACGGGGCGATGGGATGCACTGCTTTAGTAATAAATAGGACTGTTTGGTGCGGGGTGGAATATCCTTCACGCTTTGGTTTGATTTCAGTGTACCGGGTCTTTATGATACCGTTTTCTAAGGTCAGTTGTAGACACTGCCATGCACCTTTCTACAGTCTCACATTGAGGGATGTTACTCATTGCGTCACATGACAAACCCCTAGCTGTGTTCGACTTGGAGTTACGATCGTCACTCAAAGGTGGACTTCAAATTAATTTGTGATATCGCATCAAGTGGCAAAGTTCATGTGCACCAAATCAATGTTTTCAGAACTCCATTTCAGTGATTTTAAGTCCTCCTGTACAGTCATATTTGGGGTATCATGGCTTGAGTATGCTGTCCTGGTTATTACGGGAGCCGGGTATCTTAAACTAAAACTGCACAGTAACATGTATATTGCCATTTGACACTGCTTCAGTGTGAGAGGCCCTTACTGTATGCACACTATGGGCGTGCACAGTTTTTGATGATGTAAAACATATCCAGGTGCTTTTTTATTGACTTGCTGCACTGTTGTTTGACATGGCAAGATAGTTTTTAGGCAAGGTGCTGAAAGTGGATAAATGAGTAATGGTACTATGAATGAGAATATGATTCACTGTGCATACACTGACAAAAGACATAATAACTGGTTAGTGATTATTATCAACCATGGGCAGACTCTGTCAAACATTGTCATACATAACTGTGTGTAATCAGTTGTGTATAATGAAGTTTGATTATACATGGCTGTGTATAAGCACCCATGTATAAGAAGTGCAAGTAATGCACCTGGGAAACAAAAACCCAGGTGAAGAATACACCATGGGTGGTGGTGGGAGGTCCTAACAACAACAAAAATGGAAAAAAAGCCCTGGGGACAATCATATCAGATGACCTTAAGGTAGGCAAGCAATGTAAGAAGGCAGTAAGGAGAGCTGGGGGATACTGGGATGCATAGGGGAGAGGCATCAGAAGTAGGAAATGGGAAGTGGTTATCCCTTTGTACAGACAGTTGGTGAGATCCCATCTGGAGTACTGCGTGCAGTTTTGGAGACCATTTGTGCAAGGACACAGTTTAGTTTAGTTAGTTTTTGTTGACCGGGTAAGTGCACTAGACAAATTCTGCCTATTTTCAGGCACGACCCAGGGGAGGAGGATACAGATGAATGCCAACTGACTTTGAACCAGATTAAGCTGTAATGGAGGCAGTCCAGAGGAGGGCAACTAAAATGGTGCAGGGTCTGCATCAGAAACCGTATGAAGAGCGACTAAGAAAGCTTATTATGTATACCCTTGAGGAAAGGAGGGATGGGGGGACATGATAGAAACTTTCAAATTTATTTATTTATTTAGATTTTGGTAACTGGGTAAACCCACTGAGACCTGAGGTCCCTTTCTCAGGGGCGACCTGGAATTAGTTACAGAGAAAGCATTCATAGGCATGATTTACAGTAGTTACAACAGGTATAAAAATATACATCAGCATCAATATTCAGAGGTTACAGCAGGTTCATATACCTCAGGGGAATCAACAAAGTCCAAGAGGGTAGCATCTTTCAGAAAAAGAGATGTGCAAGAACAAGGCGGCACAATTCAAAGATAGAGGGGGGGAACGTCTCAGGCAACGGGAGGAAATATTTTTTCACAGAGAGAGTGGCGGACACATGGAACCGCCTTCCTGAGGAGGTTGTGGGGTCAAAAATTGGGGTAATTCAAGAATGCATGGGACAGATATAAGACAATTATAGTGGGGGGGTAGGAGGAAGTAGGCTGTTGGTAAACTTGAATCTTCAGCTTATCCAATAAGTAGGAAAATGGGCAGACTGGGTGGACCAAGTGGTCCTTAGTCTATGTTTCTATGTTACGGTACAAAGTGCTCCAGAAAACAGTTTTCCAGCATGACTGCCAAACCAATCCCAGGACATGAAGTTGGATCGGAACACTCACAAAGAAGTCCTGTGGGGGCAACAAACCAAGCAACACAAAGACAGAAACCTGCAGTTTTAAAATATAAACAGACGTGCTAGCTGCTAGAAGAACTACTGAGCTGCAGGGACTCATGAGAAGAGGCTTGGAACTTTGTGATTTGGTGGAAAGTAGCAGCCAATCACACAATACCGTGAATAAATTAATCAATAAATTAATCAATGAAAGCGTCTACAGTACAAAGTGCCTTGTTTGCGGCAGAGACTAAAGTGCATATCTCATACTTGCAATGAGTCCTCTGCTGTACTCCTTGCTTTCCCCGTCTTTCTCTCTCTTTGCTGTTGTTTTAATATTTAAAGTCAACTGCATAAGATTACCTTTTCTGTGCGAGCAGCACCCTTTCTGTGTAGGATGGCTTTCACCGTTTCTCTCTTACCTGCAGGGCAGTTCCGCACCGCTAAACTCCAGAAGTCCAAACACTCCAGATGTGTTTTATTATAGAAAGCCAGTGCCACAATCTTCTCTGTGTCCATGTGCCCATTGATAATGAGCAGATATGTAACCAGAGGTCTGCATAGGTCTGAAGCTCACCACTTTATTAAGGCTGCTTTCGGACACTTTTCACTATAGACACAATAGAACACCGATTATCTTGGGGGACATGGGACAGTTTCGGTTAATCTGGAGAGTCGGATAACCGAGTTTCGGATAATCGGAGTTATACTGTAGTGCAAAGCAGGCAGAAATCTTCCTGAAAAGGCAAACCACTAACTAGATCCCCAGCACTGTGTGTAGTATCAAACTGCATAAAAAGCTACGGCCATGCACTGTTGTGTGTGTAGAAGCAATCAATTTCCCTTTGAATTCTATCTGACCTTGCACATTTATTTTAAGAAACTTGGGTTCTTCCCGTGTGCTGATTTCTTTAGGTTGCTGTTCAGGTCTCCTCTGAGTTGAAATCCCATCTCAGACAAAGCGTTGCTGCTGATCAAATGGCGCTGCAACATGTCCACAATCACTGCATCTTTTTTTTTTCTGTGTTTCCCTATTTTCCTTACTGCCCTTTTTTGTGTTTCTGAATTATAGAGCATTGCTAAGAAGCTCTGCCCATTCCATCCTGGTGCATTCTGAAAGATCTGACACCCTCTACTGAGCTGCACTGGCAAAAATCCATCTTTTGAGGGAATGCTGAAAAAATCAATCCACATACAGGAGTCAGCGTTAAAAATGTTGGCATTAAAAGCTGCTGATCTGACACTCTGACATAATAATTCTATTCAAGCACTTGGAAAAATATCAGCAGCTGACAGCAAAGAGGTGAGACAAATAACTACTCTCCAGCCTAAAGTAATCCGTTCAAGATGTGTCTAATGCTGTATTGAGTAATTACAATCTATCAGGTGAAGCAGGTGATTGACCCTGACCCCGACCACAAACGCAACCATACATACAGAGCGAGGGTAGCTCATCTCAAACTGCCATACAACGTGCCCCCACCCCAACCCCGCTAGTGAAATGCAGAAAATGTTGCATTCTGAAGAAGTTTTGCACCAATGTAGAGAAAAGTACTAATTGGAGACTCGGTTACAGTTGAAGTTCCTCCCACTCACACAAACGGTACAGTGAACAGGCTGAGTTGCTGTCGCTGAAGCCAAAGTGAGTACAGGGGAATCGGAGTGTTAGTGGAGAGTTTGAAACAACCCTCCACGGTACAGTGAACAGGCTGAGTTGCCGTCGCTGTTGCAAGTACAGGAGAATCAGAGAATCGGTGGAGAGTTTGACACAAATCCCTACCCCCCCAATGTGAGAGAGTGTCGGTGGAGAAAACTGCCAAGAGAACTGCCAACCCCTGCTGCCCCTAGCTCCCGTGCCGGTGGAGAAAACTGTACCCTCGGTGGCAGCCAAGAGAGAGTGTTGGTGATAACGCAGATCAGAACTGAGGTACATTTTTTTTAATAGCTGGTGCTACATCAGTAATTTACAGTAATGTTACATTTGCACTTGTCAGGCAGACACATTCAGATCAGGAATGTAGAAGCACTGCAATCATACGTTCTACTCTGTACAAAACTGACAACATTTTTGAAATGGCATGAAAGGACTGTGAAAAAAATTTAAATGTCACAGGTGTCCACGGGCCACAGAAAACAATTACAGGGCCCAGTTGTGGCCCGCGGCCGTATGTTGTGCACCTCTGCTTTAACATGTCCCAGCTGTGTTCTGAGCTACTTTGTTTTTCTCTGTCTCTCCTGGTTAAACAGTGTCTTCACCCTCCAGTCTTCTTAGGATTGTAACAGTGGGGACTGGCAGGGCCAGCAGCTCTTCAGCCAGGAACCCTGGTGAGAGATTAATCAGGACTCCACTCTTGGAATTTATGGCTGTTGCTGCCTATCCCCCATGTCCTTGGGCCCCTCCCATCTTCCTGAGGCTGAGGCATGGGGCATAAAAGTCCCAAACACCACTGCAAATACCTGAAAGCGAATGTTCAGCATTGACAAATGCTTGTTATATATGGGAATGACTGTTACCTTCCTCCAGTGTTCCCTTACTTCACCTCTATCAATTGATTCTTGAAGGACATAAGACAGAGATGGTGCTAGCTGTGTACTTAAGCAATAATGCATGACAGGGTGTGTGTTGTGCTGGGATAACGTCAGCCTGGGGTGATTGAAACGCGAGGCCGCGGGCGGTCACGACTCACCAAGTGGCGTATCTACTTACTACCTCCTAATCTGATATTACTAATATACAATAGCTCTTTGTTTTTATATTAAATTAAAAAGTAGAAAAAAATGTATATTTGTGGGTTTTTTAATCATTTTTGGTGTGTGGAAGTATCTGTTTTACAAAAAAAAGTGTGCAGTTTTTCTTTTGGACACTAGATGGTACTGTCAGTATGTGCTGCATCATGTGTTTCTATCCCATGGCTTTCTTTCTCTACAGCCCACATAGATTCCTGTTCTGTAATCCCGGTTTACAATGAGCTCCCCATTCAGCTCCATTTTCCCCCATCAGTATTCAGTATGACAACTTTATTTTTCCCCAAATGTGAGTTTTTTTTTTATTTTAAATTGAAATGAAGCTGACATGGTAATCGTCTTCCTGGTGACCGAGAGTAGCGCGAACGTGACCTAGCGCTTGCACAATTGAAACACTGCTCTCGGACGTTGTTTCAGGAGCTTCAGAAGCTGCTTTTGGGTTTTCTGTAGAGGTTATTTTTAAGCAGCTTGGAGTGAGCGAAGGGGAAGGCATATGGACAACATCTTTTAACTGACTATTGCACTTGTGTCAGTTGAGTGACTAGTGTTTTAATTGCGCAGACACTAGGTCACGTTCGCACTACTGTCGGTCACTGAGAAGCCGATTACCATGTCGGCTTCATTTAATGTTTAAATGAAAACAGAAAGAAGAACTGACATCTGTGGAAAAATAAAGCAATAAAGTTGACATAGGGCAGACCAGGTAGTGAGGCTGATCGTGGTCTCAGCAAGGAGGGTGGTGGGGTAGGCAATCGCATTGTGGACTGATTCTATTTTTTTTTTTTTTTTTAACATTTCATGCGGTCTTTTGTGTGCTGGGACTAGATCCATGATGTTGTACTGGGATAACATCACGGGTCCACTCCCAGACTGACCAGTCACAGGCCATCATTCTTTCTTGCCATTGTATAATTAGTTCTTTTAGAACCCTAGGATGTAGACTGCCCGGGCCTGGTGATTTGCAGGGGTTGAGTTTTGTCAACCTAGATTCCACATCCTTGATGTTTATAATTAACCTCTGTTCTGGTTTCTCCAGATGTGGCACTGTTGTTGAATTGTTCTTGCTATTGAATACCGAAGTGAAGTAAGAATTTGTTAGATTTGACATCATCAGATATCAGTATCCCATCTGCATTTTGTAGTGGTCCCATTCCTTTTTAATTCCCTTTTTTTAATTTATATATGAATAAAATAATTTATAGTTACTTTTTACAGGAGGTGCTAACTTTAGTTTGTAGCTTTCTTTTGCAGCGTTGATCTTATTTTTTAATGCACGTGCTACATTCCTGAAGTTTATCCTGTTCTCATCACGTTTGCTGGATTTCCATTTTTTATATAATGTATTATTTTTGTTTATGAGCTTTTTTATTTTTGGTGTTAACCACTGCAGCCTAGGTTTAGTGTTGATGTATATTTCTGCCCCATAGGTATATTACTGTGGACGTCCCTATTTATTTTATTACAAAAGATTTCCTAAATAGTGTTCAGTTGTTTACACTCAAACTCCACCTCCCAATTCCAGTTGCTAATGTTGAGTCTTATCTGGTCAAACTCTGCCTTGCTGAAATCTAGGACTGATGTTGTTTCTCAGTTATTTGTTATTGGTTCCTTGATCTTGAATTCAGTTTTTAAATGGTCTCTAGTGCTTAATGGAACTGAAGTCTTACACTGGTCTAGTGTATCCCCCATATTTGTAAGTGCAAAGTCCAAAAGATTATGGCATCTTGTTTGTTCTACAACTCTTTGTGTAAGTCCAATCTGGTCAAAGGTTTCTATGTAGTTGTATTATGTTTTATTAGCTGTTTCTAGTTTGTGCCAGTCTATTCCTGGTAAGTTAAAGTCTTCCAATATTAGTAGCCTTTCAGCTGGATTAAGTGCCTGCATTCTTTGCATAGGTAGGGTGTTTTCTTCTTCCATAGAGGATGGTGGTCTATAGATGGTCCCTACAATAATTTTCAGTGATTTGTGTGTAAATAATTTGATCCCTATCTGGTTATAAATAAAGATGAGTTGAGTTGAGTTCAAAGTCGAACCACGAACTGAAGAATCAAGGCAAACATTGTATAATGGCTATCACTGGGGCTTTCAACTTATGTTGATATCTCGGCCACTTTTTTGAATTTTTGCCTCAGATTTTCAACATAGCCTTTTTGGGACCCTACCTCAAGAACACTGGCATTTCATTACTGGGTCCTGAAAGGTGATTTTGTGGTCACTGTGTGAAATCACCTTTCAGGACTAAGTAATGAAATGACAGTGCCAGTGTTCATGAGGAGATGACCAAAAAAGCCCATGTTGAAAATTTGGTGAAAAAAATAATCCCCAAACTGACCGCATAATCAGCGTGCATTGCGCAGTTTCCACACATGCTCATTGCTTCACCATTTTTTAATATTTTCACTCCAGATTTTCCACATTGCCATTATTTCAAACCTTCTCACGAACAGTGCAGCTGTCATTTTTTACATGCTGTTCAAAACATATTTTCACACCTGTGGTGCAGAATGGCGTGGTTGCTGTGCGAAATCAACTTTCAGAATGCAGTAACAAAATCACAGTGTCACAGTTCATGAGGTGGGGTCCCAAAAAGGCCATATTGAAAATTTAGTGCAAAAATACCCCAAAATGCCTGAGTTACATGCAGTCATTGAAATTTTGCTATGCATGCACATAACTTTGGCAAATTTTTATATTTTCACTACAGATATTCAACATTGCCAGTTCTTCACACTACCTCATGAACAGTATAGATGGCATTTTGTTTTTGCACCTATGGCACCAAATGGTGCAGTCGCTATGTTAAATCACCTTTCAGGATTGAGTAACAAAATGATAATGCCGCTGTTCTTGGGGGTCCCAAAAAGCACATGTTGAAAATTTGGAGTGAAAATATCAACAAACACCTGGGACATTAGGGTTTCCAACCATAATGCCCCACCCCCCACCCTGTAGAGATTGACAGGCATCGGTGGTGTGTTTTGGGGTTTTCAGCCATAACACTTATGCTATTCCACCCCACCCCACCCTGCAGCCAGTGACAGGCATCGGGTTGTGCCTAGGGTCTTCAGCTCTAACATTTACCCCCTTCTCATACACTGCACCCATCTCAGCTTATTTTCTTATGGAATGGGGTGAGTGTCAGGGCTGAAGACCCCAAGGCACACCACGATGCCTGTCACTGTCTGCAGAGTGGGGTGGAATGGAGTGATCGTTACAGCCAGTGACCCAAAGACACACCACTAACACCTGTCACTCTCTGCAGGGTGGGGGTGGGGTGCTAGGGTTGGAAATCCTAATGCTTCATTAAGGAAGTAAATCAGGGAGGGACAGTTGACATCACCTACCTTGATTTCAGCAAAGCCTTCAACAACGTCCAACATAGAAGGCTGATTAACAAGATGGGTAATTTGGCCATGGGGCATGAACCGATAAAGTGGGTTAGAAAGTGGCTGATGGATGGGAGGCAGAGGGTGGTAGTTATGGTATCCAATCCGGGGGGGGTGACCAGAGGGGTACCTCAGGGATCAGTCCTGGGACCATTTATGGTGCAGCTTCCACCATGCTGCACCCACCACTCTCACTGCTGCCTTCTCTCTCCTCTAAAGCCAGTACCAGTACCAAACACCACTGCAAATACCTGCAAGTGAACGTTCGGCATTGACAAATGCTTGTTTCCTTTGGTAGAAGGCATTGAGTATGGTAAAGCTGCAAACTGTGGGGCTTTTGTCACAGCCAAGGGGAATTCTACATGTGTTATTATATGCTACTAGGATTTCCTGTTGTGAGGTAGCCAGGGCTGTTCTGTACATTTTGCTGCTATATCTATGGCCAGCACAACTGATTGATTTAGGGTAGTTGAGCAATTGCTTATGTAATAGGGCTCCAATCATTTTGTGAGATCCTCTGGCTGTTTTAATGATATGCACAGTGAAATTCAATTGTGGGTCCAGCTTAGCATCATTACTGTTTAACCTGATCCATGAGGTTTATACAGAGGGTGATGTAAGTGACTGGGAGAGGGACTTCTGGCTGTTTGTTTCTTCACTGAAGTTGCTTTGAATCCCATGTGAGCTAGGTCTATGGCTAAAGATTCTTGTGAGCTCCTGAACAAAACAAAGGACTGTCTCGTTATCAGCAAGTTTTTATTACCCTCCTGGTTATACAGTAATCCCACACTGAAAAGCATTAGTGATCATACGACATGATATCTAGTCGCATTGTCTATTCATTGGACAAATAAGGAAGAGTCTGTCCATGACTCCGTACTATTATAAAAGAGATAAAAATAAACAGAAAAGGGAACAAGTGGAAAGAGACAGTCAAAAACAGGAACATTTTAGTAAAGTCAGTTAGGAGAACAGCCTAGTACTTTCTTTTTAACTTTTCTTGAAAGCCAATGTATTACTTTTGTATAAAGAAAAAGCATTCCAAATTTTTGAAATAATTGTTACGTGTCTTAAGGAGATAATTTTCTTCACTTTTCTTTTTTCATTGAAAGTGGACTATAACTATAGCATTTCAGTGGACCTGAAGAACGCTTGTAGATGTTTTTGCAAAGGGTGTTTCTGCTGAGGATGTGTTTAGAACCATTAGTTTGCTGAGCAGAAGAACTCTGGTGTGTAGATGACTTGTGAAAATGTTTCGCTTCTTTACTTTGCTGTCCAAATGGTAATTGTTCTGTAAATTTCGAAGAAGTTCAAAGAGTCCTGGGGGAAGTTTGAAGAGTGCATTGGAATGATTACAAGTGCACAAATGTACGATGGAGCCCAACTAAAATGGATTGGATGCATTAAACATAAAATGGAATGTTTCCAGGCTATAATGTTTACAGCACATTCGTCTACAACTTAGAAGAGCAGACACAAAGAAGAAATTTGTCTTTAAAGTCATAAAACTGCATAATGCCACAAATGCAGAAAAGGGACATGCAGACAGTAAAAAAAATTCTGAACTTCTAAGTAAAAAAAACACTTTTACAAAAAGCTTCTGACAAGGACTGGAAGGTAAACGCTTTATGAACTCAAGAAACTATCAACAATCTTTTTGCAAACCAATATACTTTAGAGAGCTTGAACAGTCTGTTTCCTTGATCTGTTGTAATATTGGTGTGAAAATGAACAGAGCTGAGGAGGACAGAAACAGGCAGAAGCCTGCACTGTCCTACTCCATTGAGGAGATTCTCAGGAAACCTACTGTACGGGTCTGCCAGGAAAGTGTAGTGGATCCTCAGTGGAACAGTGGTCACCCTGAGGGAATATCTGATCGAGTACCTCTACTCCACATGCATCTCTGGAGTGGTGAGTAGTGGTTTAACTTAGACACTGAGCTCCTTCAAGGCTCATGTGTTTTGTGTCATTTCTTTAGAAATAAGAGCTGTTTCGTTGGCCTTTCAGCTAACAGTCCAGCCCATCTCTGAACATAGAAAGTCCCCCCTATTTTATCTCAAGGGGCTAGCATTTCAAAACAATACTCACTGCGTAGAAAGATGGCACACAATTACTGTATTTTCAAAGAAAAGATTTAGCAACCATATCAATAGTGATTTTTTTCCCAGGTTGTGGCCTCTGGCGGTTGCATTTGTGGTGTAGGCTGCTTGCTTGGGCCACAAATACATCTGCCTATCTTGTGGCCAGTATTTTAAACATTTGGCTTCTTCATTATGTCTAGATTGTGCAACATTAGGGTGGGATTTAATATGTTAGTACTAAATCAGCAAACCACGATCACAAACTTGACAATTTTGCGGTGGCTGACAAATGTCTGCAAAATTATTCACAACCCAAAAATAACAAATCCACTTAGAAAATCAATTGCCCCCCCCCCCAATTGCAATTTATTAAACATGTAATGCCTAGAGGGCATTTAGTAGGCTTCAGAAATCCAGTCTGAAACATGAGGTTTTCTGACTGCAACCAATGGCTTCCATGCAAATACTTTGCGTCAAGTTATGATGCAAAGCAGAAAAAAAGGTCATTTATGTTTTGCCATAATTTATGTATGTTTGTTGCAGAGGTATTTAGAATTGAACTGAAGGGGATCAAAATGACTATTAAGTGATGTAATTCTCTGCCAGGGCTTGATCTTCTCCTTTACTTGTACCCATAGCCTTACCCGTCTTATTGTGCTTGCAATGCAGACCCTAGATAATCTTCAGGCTTGGTATGGACCTTTTCACTGACATGGCCTCCTCTGTAACTAGTAAAGGGCTACATTGTAACCCCCCCAAAAAAAAATTCTGGTGCAAAGGAAAACTACACTAAAATTTCAAGCAGTAGTTGCACTCTTTATTTATTGCACCCTTCCCCATAGGCTCAGGGCACCATTACAATAACATAGTGCAGTATGATAAACCACAATCACAGATGCAACCCATTAAAACTAAACCTAGCAATAAACATATCTATAAATACATTAATAAATAAATATGTTAATAAAATAAGCTATGAGGGTGCAAAGATGTTACCTATTCACCCCAAATGCCTGCTGAAATAAAAAGGATTTCAGGCTCCTTTTATAGGCCTCCACTGAGGCAGCCTCCCCCAAAGGCTCTGGGCAAGGACTTCCATAGGACTGGGCCTACAGCTTCAAATGCCCTGTCCCCCAAAGTCTCCAGCCTCACCCTCAGAACTACCAGGAGACCCTCTTTGGAGGAGCAGAGAGGGTGCACAGGTATATGAGGGTGCAGGAGTTCTGACAGGTAGCCCAGGCCTAGCCCATGCAGGGCTTTGTAAGTTAGTAGTCTCACTTTAAAGGAAATACACTTCTTTACTTTTTTGGGGCACAACACCAATCTAAATAGGTAACCTGGACCCAATCACCCAGTCAAGGGCTCCCAATAATCACAGTTTTGGAAACATAGAAAAGTGTTTCAGCAAAAGGGTTTTAGCTGATCATGTCTTCCCATTTTCCTGCCTGCGCTATACATACAGTACTGTATCTTCTCTTGGTCCTACCTAAGCTGTAACCCACTGGCAGATCAGCCTTACTTCCACCCCTCTCATCACCTTCCTTGGCTTAGTTTTCATCAACCCTTTCTAGCTGCCCCCTGCTCTCTTGTAACCTGCCACCGCATTGGAGTTTACAACCTCCCTTGGCAAACTGTCCCATCTATTATTCTGTAGGCTTGTTTGGGCCTCTGCCACAGTGACCCCAACAGGATCATTTAATATCAATTTCTCAATTTATTTATTTATTAGGCTGAGTTGACCCCTCATGCAGGTGGTGGAATTAAATCTTAATATCGTTAGTGTCAGTGGCTTAGTAGGTAGTATGCTCACATCTGGAGCCAAAAGAGCAGATGGTTGTGGGTTCTAGCCCCACACTAGGCACTTGGGTCAATACCCATAACTGACACTGTAGTGCAGTATGAGGGGGGTTTCTGCACTGTTGAGGTGCTGTTCTTTGAATGAGACATAAAACTGAGGTCCCTTCCACCAATCTCTGTTCACTGTTCTAGTGCAAGTAAAAGATCCCATGGTACTTACTTACTTACTTATGAAGAGCAGATGAATATGTTGACAGTATAGCCTAGAAGTAAGAGTATTGAGCTACAAATGAGGCTGGTACTTCCAGCAGAGCTGGGTTTGATTCCCACAACCACCATTTGCATATTGTATGACTATGAGCAGGTCACTTAACCTCCGTGGATGTAGGAAGGCATACTCCATGGCGTACAATTTTATTTAAGGGTGATGGGGCAACAAAGACTTTAAACTGTTGTCTGTCCATCAAAGCACAACACAGAAGAGCTGATCCTTTCTGTAATTTTATTCATGGGAGTCAAAACTTAAAAGACTGGCTACTGATATTGTCTTTGCATCCCAAGGACTATGCAACATTACAGACTCTGGGGTGGTATGTGGGTGTCTGGGAGAGTGATGTATGCCAGCTGGACTCAGCTGTGCATGGGGGGGTGGTCAACAACCGGTGTCATGGTGTTCAGAAGTTGTATTTATTGTGCCAGATGGGGAAAAAATCATGGTCCTGGTGTATGCATTTATTTTGTCTGGCTACACCCCAGTTAACCTCCCCAGTGTTCCCAGGTTACCCCTGAAAACAGGCGCTTGTGCCTAGTGAGACTTTCCTGGTTATCAAATAATAACAACAACAAAAAAAAAAGCAAGAGCAGGGGAGTTTTCCCAGTGTCATGGTCAACATTCCTCTGTCAATAAAAAACAGGTCTCTGAAATCCACTCTCCCAGGATGCACCTGTAAACAACTGTATATGCCTTTCCTGGTCAAGTATTACATATAAATAAATATTGCCATAAAGTTTAAAACACAGACAAAATAACCAATACTGGAATACAGCAATAATATATAGGAAATATAACGTGTTGCCATGGAATAGCACAGTTATCTCCACTAGTAAGTAATAAGACCTATAACTCATCTTTGCAAGCTCAAGTTTGTAGAACTAAAATGGGACCTCGTACCTTCTCTATGGCTGCTCCAATTTTTTGGAACAAGCTATCTGAGACCATTTGTAATGACTAAGTTATGTTCTTATGATGTATTGAAAAAATGCTTGCATCAATATTTGGTGACAAAAAATGTTTGTAACTGCATATATGTATTGTATTGTATTGTATCATATTGTATTTATTGAAATTGTATGCATTTTATGCTTGCCATGTTTTTGGTGTGGGTCAAGCCTGAAAAAAACCCAAAAACTTTTGGTTCAGTTGCACCTAGCCAGTAGTCAAATTTTTAATAAATAATTAAGTAAAAAAACACTATCAAGTGTCAAGGCCACAAGTTAGTTATGAAGGTCTTACCACCTGTGTGGTGATAAATGTGTTATTCCCCCACAGCTCATAATATCATATAGTTGATATATACCACGTGATCTGTCATGCTTTTATTAGTGTTTTACCTTGACTGAGCTTAAAGGGACACTGTCAACCTGTTTTGCATCATATTATTTCTAGTTAAAAACACACATTTTAGGATTGCTTACCTTCTCCAAAATTCATTGATGTTGCAGTTTGTTTTGTCTGTCTCCTTGTTTAGTAGAGTTGAAATGTATGGTAATGTATATTTATAAATAACATTGTTTTGTATCAAATCCTGTAACTATTCTTACTGACGACTTCTTGAACATTAGAAACACCTCTAAACAGTGCAGTCACCCATGAGGTAGTAGCCACCTTAACTCCCACTGCATCACGAGTGGCTAGACTGTGTTGGAGGTGTTCCCAAATTCAGGAAAGATGCAGTGGGAGTTGATCAAGGAATGTAAACAAACCTGTTTTGTGTGGTAACACCAGTATGGTGGGCAGTCTGTTTTTCACTTTTTAAAAGAAAAAAAAAGAATCAGAATCAAACTACCGGCTACATCAGCAACATTTATATAATGTTAGCAAACATAAAATGTGTTTTTAAACAAGGGACACTTTGAGGCCTAAGGGAGTTGACAATGTCCCTTTAAAACTCACTTTTTTTAAATTGTAAATTTTCTGTTTGACCCATTGTTCTCTGTGTTCTATTTCAAGATTCCAGGTAGAATTATTAGACAATAATGCATGATCCACTATCCACAACAAGCATGTGTAGCCATCGAGAGGTTGCCTTGATGACCGTTTAAGTGTTGAAAGAGCGAAGCACAAGAGGTTTTGGTTGCCATGGCAACCTCAAGATGGTTACTCATGCTTGTTGAGGATAGTGGACCATACATTGTCTTTTATTGTGCATGGTCTACATCTACAAGAAACACATCTTTTTAACCATAAATTCACTGCTGAGTCCTTACTTTTGCGTTTTATTTCAGCACCGCTATCATCCGGGTCCAGCTCTCACTGCCGTGGCTGCTCATGAAAGGTGAAGGTTTCCAATATGCGCATGCACAACAACATTCCAAGCTGTTGTGCTGCAGTAGCTACATATCTATTGCAGCACAACAATGAAAATGATGTAGCTACTGCACCACAACAATGTTGTTCTAGGTATTAATTTCTACCTAGAACAACCTTCTAGCATACACTATAAAATATTCTAAGTGAAATAATGCGTTCTAAATGAAATAACGTGCTATACGGAGGGATGAACCCACAACAGGGTATGAGTTTACTAAGCATTAATCCATTCATGGGGGTGGGGTTGGAGTCACGAGGTGAAGCTGAGTGACTTAAACCATCCTGGTGTGGATTAAGTAAGCACTAACACATGACAAGGTGTGGGTTATTGCACTTATAAAATGGGCCCCAAGTAGAGATTGAGAATTAAATAGAGAAACAAGCTGTTGAAAAAAAAAAAAAGAAAGAAACCATTTTATTTAGTTGGAGGAATAAAGTAGTCCCTCTATGTAATATGCTGTACAGTACATTTTATTTGACTTGGTTTGTAGTAGAGGAAAAAGACCCACGGTATTTAGTAGCTTCAAGTCCCCTACCCACCCCCACCCCAAGAAGAAAAGTAAATTAACTTTTTTCCACCTGTAATTATTTTCTTAGTGCCAGTATTTTTTCATAGATGAACAGGTCTCGCTCCCGTTGTTTTAAACTGCGGTCTGTGATTTGCTTTGTTTGCAGTGTCCAATGTCCAGGTTATTCCCACCAGCAGTATGCTGTCCTAACTACAGTTAAAAAAAAAACCTACAGAACCTCTGAAGCCACACTGTCACAGAGCATGTTATATTTTAAAATGGGAAGAAGGAAAGTGCTCTGTATGGCGGTCATTAAGGGACATGCTCGTTATGACTAAAGTGGGACTTGGGGAGAAAAACAGGGTTTATGGTATGGGGAAAGTGCCAGCCGGGTGGGGACTTAGCATGATGTTTCATGGTTATGTAAAAGTGGTGTCATGTGTATGAAATGGTATGAAATGGAATGTTTTTATGTGTCAGTGGGGAGTGAATTTTTATTTACATCGGGGATTTGTTTTAAATCATGTCATGCCCACACGCGCCATGCGGATGACTTCAGGGATCATTTTGTGGAGAAGACGAGAGATTGTCCATGACAAATGTGAGAAAAACTTTAAAAAAATGTTTTGCTGTTTTGTTATGTAGAGATTGCTTTGTGGGCAGTGAAGAAGGAGGGGCATGAAGACCGGAGCTGGGTCGCAGGGACGCGATGTCACGCTGTGAGTTGTGCCAGGCTGTATTTCTGTTTTCAGCTGGCACAGCTCACTGATCCTGTGATGTTGTGGGGCTGGGGACTGCAGGGTAGTGCCAGTTGGCTACTATATCATCTGATAAGGACACGACTCAGATGATGTAATAACCAATCAGGATGATGAATTTTTTCAGCCCATTTTATAATGCTCATTAAACCCATACCCTGGAGTGGATTGCGAACAGACGAATGTGCCAGCAGAAACAGACCACCTGGCCTATCTAAGTCTGCTCGAGTGTGCAGCTAGCACCCCTAGTTTGCAGCTGCCCCACCCTCCTCCCATTTGTCATCCCACTGCCACCCCCACCTCTCCCACCCTCACTCTCCCCAGTTCTCTGTCCCATGCCCTTTTGAAGCTGTTCATAGATTTACATTATACCACCCATTCTGGTAGGGCATTCCATTTTGCTACCACCCTCTCTGTAAAATAGTGTCTCCTCATTTCCTTCCTAAATCTTCCCCCCTCTATTCATAGCCCATACCCCCTGGTGACCCTCCCTTTCCTTGATTTAAAGACCCCATCTGCCCCATCCTTATTGATTCCCCTCAGCTACTTGAATGTCTCTATCATGTCCTCCCGTCCCTTCTATCCTCCAGGGTGTACATATTCAGGTCTCTCAGCCTGCTGTCATAGTCTGTCCCTTCCATTCCACATATCATCTTTGTTTCCCTCCTCTGCACCCCCTCCAGTAGCCTGATATCACACTTTAGGTATGATCTCCAAAACTGCACACAATACTCTAAGTGTGGCCTTACCAGTGACCTGGATGAAAAACTCCTCGCTATGCACCCCAGCATTTTGTTCACTTTTGCAGCCACTCTACTGCACTGGGCAGTATTGTCCATGGTCCCTGTTATCATTACCCCAGGTCCTTCTTCTCCTCCTCAGTGATCCCCAGCTTAACCCCTCCCAGCCAGTATTCTCTCTTTGGGTTCTTCACCCCAAAGTGCATAACCTTACACTTCTTTGCACTGAACCCCAGCTGCCACCTCTCTGACCACTTCTCTAGTTTGCTTAGGTCCACCTGCAGCTGCTTCCATCCCTCCTCTCCATTCAACACTGCTCTGATTTTGGTGTCATCAGCAAACAGACTTATCTTGCTCACCACCCCATGTGCAATGTCTGATATGAAGAGCCCAAGCAATACTGGCCCCAACTCAAAGGCCTGTGGCACTCCACTCATCACTGGCCTTGGTGTTGAGAGCTCCCCTCTCACCACCACCCATTGCAGCCTCCCACTCAGCCAGCTTGTAATCCAGTTCATCATTTTTTCCCCTACACCTACACCAGTTAGCTTCCCTCCAAGCCACCCTTGAGGCACAGAATCAAAGGCCTTGCTGAAGTCCAAGAAAAGAACATCCACCACATGACCCTTATCCAGCTCACCTGTCACCCAGTCATAATATTGTATCAGGTTGGTTTGACAAGACTTCCCCGACACAAATCCATGCTGCCTCGCATCCTGGAGGGTTAATCCTCTTATAACATGGGCAATGTTATGTTAGAGATTTACCTAAATTGACAGTAAAATAAATCCCTGTGAGCATGCAGCTGTGGGTATATCAGGGATTAATTAATGGTCAGGTGACCTGTTTGGACGAATCTGAAGACATTATTTTCAGAACCCATGTTATAAGACAAAATAAATTATTATCCCACAAGAACATGATTTATTTATCCAATGTATTCATGAGTCATGACTGGTGTGGAATATGCCTGCTGTACATAAACCTGCATTCATCAATTCCTTTCAAGTTACTAGAATGTGAAAACACACTGTCCATGTGCATATACAAAACATACTGCTCCATGTGCCCATATAAAACACACTGTTCCATGAGCCCATACAAAACACACTACTCCATGTGCCCATATAAAAAACACTGTGCCATATGCATATACAAAACACACTGTACTATGTGCACATACAAAACACACTGTTCCATGTGCATATACAAAACACACTGTTCCATGTGCATATACAAAACACACTGTACTATGTGCATATACAAAACACACTGTTCCATATGCACACACGAAGAACACTGTTCCATGTGCACATACGAAGCACACTGTTCCATGTGCACATATGAAGGACACTGTTCCATGTGCACAAACGAAACACACTCTTCCATGGGCATATACAAAACACACTGCTCCATGTGCCCATATAAAACACACTGTTCCATATGCATATGCAAAACACACTGTACTATGTGCACATACAAAACACACTGTTTCATGTGCATATACAAAACACACTGTTCCATAAGCACACATAAAGCACACTGTTCCATGTGCACATATGAAGCACACTGTTCCATGTGCACATATGAAACACACTCTTCCATGTGCATATATAAAGCACACTGTTCCATGTGTACATACAAAGCACACTGTTCCATGTGCACATGCGAAACACACTGTTCCATGTGCACATACAAAACACATTGTTCCATGTGCAGATGCGAAGCACGCTGTTCCATGTGCACATATGAAGCACACTGCTCCATGTGCATATACAAAACTCATTGTTCCATGTGTACATACAAAACACACTGTTCCATGTGCACATGTGAAGCACACTGTTCCATGTGCACATGTGAAGCACACTGTTCCATGTGCATATACAAAACACACTGTTTCATGTGGACATATGAAGCACACTGTTCCATGTGCACATACAAGGAAAATACCATGGCAGAGGGGGACAGCATCAGTGATGGTGGGGAAATGTACCCTGGCAGAGGGTGGCATCATCAGAGATTGGTGAAGGAAGGTGCCCTAGCAGGAGGGGATAGCATCAGTGATTGGTATGAGAAGGTACCCTGGCAGAGGGTGGCAGTGGCAGTGATTGGTGGAGGAAGGTACTCTGGAAGAGGGGGTAATATCAGTGATTGGTGGGGATGGTACCCTGGCAGGGGGGAAGAGTCAGTGATGGTGGTGGAAGGTACCCTAGCAGAGGTGGGCAGAGTCAGTGATGGTTGGGGAAGGTACCATGACAGAGGGGGCAGCATCAGCAATTGTTTGGGGAAGGTACCCTGGCAGAGGGGGCAGAATCAAGAATGGTGGGGGAAGGTACCCTGGCAGAGGGGGCAGAATCAGGACTGGTGGGGGGAAGGTACTCTAGCAGAGGGAAGCAGCATCTGTCATGGGGAGAAAATATTGATTTTGAACCCATTTGGTAGGTGCTAGTGATGCTAGTTAATGCCTTATCAAATAGCATTATTTAGCACTCTCCCTGCCTTGCTCACACTCACAAAGAGACATGTACTGTATGAGTACTAGTGTGTGAAATATTTTCTGTGCACAGCATCTGCAAACTTTGCATTTGTTTTTTTCGTTCATGGAATTTTCCCTGAATGTTTCAAAATTTTTTGTAAAATTTCCCCCCTTGTGAAAGCTGCAGGAAAAACCCATGTTGTGGTAATTTTTCCTTGCTCATGGAAAAATGCATGTAATGTCTTCTGCAAAGCATAAAGTCCTCAAATAAATGGAAAAAACAAGTTGTGGGTAAACTATTTAATACCTTCAATAAAGCACAAAGTCCACAAGTTACAGGAAAATACTGAAGACATGAAAAAAACAAGTTTGTGCAAAAAAATTGCTTTTTGCTAACTTCATAAAATGTAGAATTTCACCAAACATTTCTGCTTTTTGAGAACTTAGATAAAAGTGACATTTGAAAATTCTGTGCAGCTCCATTTTTGAGTGCAAGCCTGTCCCACTGTTGTAGGGAGTGGGTTAGCAGTGGTATGCAGTGACTGCCTATATTGGAACAACCCACATGGGGAGCACAAAATGCACACACCGAGCCCTAGGCACAAAGGTGGCCTGGGTATGCACTGAAGTTGTATAGCTGGGCTGCAGCAGTAAAGGTGCATAACCAGGCTGCCGCACCCCCACCTATGGATCAACATGTACCACGTACTATGCAATAAGCCAATCCACCTATCCCTGCCACCACCTACCGATGAACATGGCAGAGGTTCCAGGGATCATGGTGGGGAATCTTTGCCTGCTGGTAAACTAGAGTCTTTGATTAGCATGGAGCAGGGGATTGTGGGATATGCATTTACAAACAGAGTCAAACAGCAAAAGAAAGAAAGGAAACTGTGCTGAAAAAAATGAATGGGAAGCACTGAAATAGTGCTGCAGACTGATGCTTTATTAAAACAGAGCACAACTAAGCCCCAGCTCTTCGAAACCCTGCAGGTTCTTTCTCAAGGGGATTGTGAGATGTGGTGGGCTTTTAAGGCCCAAAGTATACCTTAAGGGGACAAACCAAACAAAGCAATGGGCCCACCATGCCCCCAGCCCTCACAATGGGGGCTATGCACAAAGGCTGGTAAATTGTGCCCGAAAACTGTCATACTGCCATACGTGCCCCATAAGGCCCCAGACAGGTGCAGGGTGCATGGATTCATGACCACAAGCACCTACAGGGCACCTGTCCATGGTCTCGCCCTCTTGGCACTCTGCTGTGAAGTTCTGGGGCAGGGCTGCACAAGGGCAGGGTGTAAGATGCAGGCAGGCATCCAATCGGAGGCCCAACCTGGGTCCTGATGTGGATCCCTTGTGGTGCCCATGCAGGGGATCCTGGGAAGGTGCATACACTGTTCCATTTCAAACAATGGGCGAGAGCCTGAATGGCTGCCCTCAACCCCCCCCTGCCAGCCTGGTGGGTGGGTGGGTGCAGCAATGTGGCAGTGGTCCTGGTGCCACCCTGCCAGCAGGTGTCCATTGACTGGGCACACATGGTTAATGACAGGGTCCCCGGAGCATACCCCTGCCCGGCAGTCTGTGCCACCTATGCAACATTGTGAATGGTGTGGAGTGCAGGCACACACCCTGGCATGCCCCCAGACTACCCCAGGTGCATCACTGCTCAGGCAGCCAGGGTATCTGGTGCACAACCTGACTGGTGCACCAGCAGTGAATGCTGCCTGTGTGGCATTCACATGTAGGGTTGCATATGTGCCTCAGATATGTGGTGTATGGGCAATCTGCACTTTTGTGTATAGGTCCCAATATGACTGGAGGGCCAGGTGTAGCAAGGTAGGGTTGGGCAATGTCCATGCATAGCAGTTGTGCGGCTGATGGGAGGAGCCTGTACAATATGCAACAGGGCCACTGCCCATGTGGCCTGTGACCCTCCACTGGTCCTCCTTACCATGGAGTTTGTTTCACATGTGGCAAGTAGCCATGCTCCACCCCGCCTGCCTCTGACCTCCTGTCTGTCCAAACATGTTGCACTGCTAACAGACAGGGGTTGGGTGCAGACTGAACACGTATCCCTTTCATGCATGTTACAGAGGTCTGATGGCACACCTGTTGCATGCATTGCAACTTCATGAAGCCTGTACACCATGTATATGTAACACATAGGTTTGGTACAAAAGGCCAGTTATGTATTTTGTGCTCCTAACTAGGCACCAGAAACAGACTCTGGGGATCTGAGCTGGGCTAGTGTCCAGACCTGGACCCCCTAGTGAGGGGGTATCCCTGATAGGCATGCCAGACACAATGGCTAGCCACAGGGCTAGTACTGCCACTACATGAATTTTGAGAAGGAAACACAAACAGCAGAACACTGACTTGTTGCAGCAGCAAAAATAAAACATTTGTATCCAGCAGACAGAACTTGGGAGAGACTGCTGGACTGGGACTGAAACCAAGAAGTCTATCACCAGAAGGCCTTTTGGTTTATCCAGTCTGCCCCATGAGGCTGTACGTGCCACCAGGGGATCCTGACCAGCCTCCCACCTGCTTCTTTAACCAACCCATTGTACCTATCCTACCCCCTGACTATTGTTTTGGGTAGCTGGTTCCTCCCATCTTCCACCTTCTCAGCAAAGTAGTATTTCCTCATGGCCCTTTTGAACCCCCCCCCCCCAAACCAGTTGCTTACTATTCCCACTGGTACAGTATTTGCATTGAGTAGCTGCTGAAATTAGAAAGATTTGGACCTGAAGATATCATGTGATGAATTTTCAAAGCCCTTGAAAATCCTGTAGCTGTGAGAAAAACTCAGTGCAAGTGGGTTGCCACTTGCAGAGCTGTAGTTTTTCCCGTAGCTATGATATTCACAAAAGTGGAGTTGGTTTACAACTGGCTCAACAATTTATGGCAGCTTGCTGCTGTTTTTTCCCCCTGCAGCTGTGGAAAAATGTTATGGCTGGTGGGACCAGGCATAACATCTCCTGCAGCTGCAGGGGACTGAAATACAAACCACTGCAGCTGCGGAGATTTTGGTCTGCAACTGGAGTTGTGGAGTGGGATTCAGTCCCTGTACATTTTGAAAATCCAGCCCCATATTGTCAAATCTAAAAATGAAATGTGATCTCATCCAGTGCAGCACTTAAAGAGAATATCTGAACACTTGAAAGTTGAAATTCATTTTAAGTTTATGACCTGGACTTTTCACAGCAGTGTAAAGACTGCCAATTGCCAGATGTGTTTATTTTCTTCAATAATGATTATATCTGCTTTATATAAAGAAAGTGTAATGCTAGAAGTGATGTGACTGGCAGTCTATAACTGCCACTGTTGATCTCAACTCAGAATAATTAAATCAGACAATCATGCTAGTATTTATTCGGCTTGATGGCCTTAGGGTGACCAGTTGTCCTGAATTTCCTATGGCAGTCCCGAAAGTCCCTATCTTGTCCTGAATTTTTACTTGGTCACAAGAGAACTGGTATAGGAATTTTGTATGCATACTCAGAATTTTGAGTTGTTGCCAAGACTAATTTCAGAACTTGTCCTGAATTTCATGTGCTGAAAAGTGGCTACCCTATTAATGATAGTTTTCTTGTTTGTTTTGTTGGTAACCAGTTACAATAGCACTACAAATATAGCGCAAGGAAAAAGAGCAATTTCCGAATAGCGTATCATGAACAGTGACCGGGGTTAAACAGTGTTATGCAGTATGCACTACCTATGGTGCTGACCATGGTAGTAGGGGAAAGAAAACAAGGGTGAGGAATAAGGGACATTAGCCAAGCTGCTCCTGTGGCAGAGAGGACTGTGTTATGGAACAGCTTGATCACAATGGTGGTGGAGACCAGGGTTCTAATCCTTGTCTCTCAAATGTTTGTTTTTCCCTGTAATCCAACTCGGAGTTGATTATTTTAGTTATGGCAGGTGCGGGGGGGGGGCAGAGACCCCCACTAAAATATAGTTTTGGACTAGTAGCAGTCATCGGTGTGCTTTGCGATTGCTAAAAGTGGTGCTGCCTTTACTTTCGGCATTTGTTCCTCCGCTGTTCTGAACAGTGCTGTATGGATGGCGCTGTTATTGACAGCTCTGTTCATACAGGTGCCATTCAGACTTAATGCCATTTTGTTATCATTTGTCACTGATCTCTGTTACGTACCATGCAGATACTAACAGATGACACTTTCACTAAGGCATCCTGTGTTACCATGGTAACCAGTTCTCTTGTTAAAGAGAACACAGCATTAAAAGTGTGATTGAAAATACATTTTGAAAAATCAGATGCAGGCAGTCAACCTATTGGCTATTTGACGTTCTGAGTGTGCAAGAAATGCAGGCATTTTGGGATTTATTTGGAATGGATTATCTAGAACACTATTTCTGAAATGGATTTCTTAGTAGATTTAGGTAAGGATTCTAGTGTAACTCCCAGGAAGATTATTGCAATATCAGATGTTCCTAGGAAGGTTGTCTAGAATACTGACTAGTCCAGAAATAGATTTACCGGTGAATATAGGTAAGTATTCTAGGGTAACTCCCAGGACAGTTATTGATACATCACATGTTCCTTTGGTGGTTATCCTGAACACTTACTATTCCTCAAAACAAATTTACTAGTGAATATAGGTAAGGATTCTAAGGTAATCCCCAAGAAGGTTATTGCTACATCAGATGTTCCTAGGATGGTTATCTGTAACACTGACTATTCTTGAAAGAAATTTACTAGAGAAAAGAGGTAAGGATTCTAGAGTGACTCCCAGGAAGGTTATTCCTACTACAGGAGATGTTTTGAGGATGGTTGTACTAATTTGTGCAACCACTATGGAAGAAAATCTTGATCTTTAGTCTTCTCTTAATGGTTGGTCTTGTTTGGAGATTGACTCAAGCTTCATGATCAGACATAGTAGGAGGACATTTGATCCTGTGACATCATACTGAGGTGAGTATATATTTATATTTGCTGTGCTGTGTTTGTGTGCATCTGGGTATATTGTGGGTTTGTGTGTGTATACTTTGATATGTATTGTGCATCTAGGGATATGTGTTTATGGAGTATCTGTGAGAGAAAGAGTGTGTGTGTGTGTGTGTGTGTGTGTGTAACAATGCCCACCATGGCTCCCTTACTCCATCAGTATTTTCCTCCAGTCACTCAGTCTGTGGATTATGTACAACTGAGTCTGACTAGTGGACCAGTGGGTATCTCAATGGGCACACAAGTGTGTCTGTGAATGTGTGTGTGTGTGTGCATGCATGTGCATCTCACTGTGTGTTTGTGTGTATGCATACTAAGTGTATCTCTGTATGAGTGTTTGCCTGTGTATCAAGAGCCAACAACAGCAGTTTCAGAATTAGCTTGCTATGTAAGATTTTATATTTTATTCATTTTTTGTGATATAAGTGTAGGGTTATTACATCACCATATTTTGTAAAGTATGCATAGGGTTATTACATCACAATGCAATGAGTAGATTGCAATCTAAGCCATGCATTGGTTCTATATTCTTTATTAGGTTAATGCATTAGCCAGCAGCCATTTTGACTCTGACCAGAGTTTGTTACAATGTGATACCAGAGGCAGCTTTATAGATTGTATCTTTTAGTTACTGTATATGTGGGCCTCATGATCAACAATATAGTAACAATAACAGTAGTGGCTCTGACAGCAGTAAAATCCATTCTATGTGGAGCAGCTCTTGCATTGTGAGTAAGTTACTTACAGGACTCTCGGGTAAGTAAAATGGCATTTACAGAAAATCAGTGTATCACTAGAGCAAGCTCAACAACTGCCCTCCAACCAGAGGGGGAATAGTTGTGTTTAGTGAACTAGATTTACTAACTACAGAAGAAAACATATAGTGAACTGTGAGATGACAGAAGAAAGCTACTGACAATAAACGGGCAACCATTTGTTGTATTTATCATACAGGATTTGTTCTTTGAAGTGAATGTGTCACTTTATTTATTTTATTTTTATTTTAGACTTTGGTAACCAGGTAGGCCTACTAGGCACAAGTGCCTGTTTTCAGGGGCAACCTGGGAGCACTGGGCGGTTAAGTGACTTGCTCTGAGTCACACAGTATGCAAGTGGAGGTTGTGAGAATCAAAGTCAGGTCTGGTCTGTTGGGTGTACCAAGCTTGTTCACACCTCGTTCCTTGAACCTCTAAGCTATATTTCCTTTAGGGGGAAATATAATGGAAAATACAATATTTAGATATAATTTAGCTTCTATTGGATAGTTTTTCTGTAGCTCTGGTCCTTGTATTCTTCATTACTCAGTTCAGTTACATGAAAACCAGATCTTTGATCCCTGCAGTGATGCACTGGATTGCTGCCTCTTACAGTGATGTATCAGATCCTTGAACCCTGCAGTTATGCACTGGATCCCTGACCCATGTAGTGATTAACTGGATCTTTGATCCCTGCAGTGATGCACTGGATCCTTGAACCCTGCAGTTATGCACTGGATTTGTGATTCCTGCAGTGATGCACTGGATCCTTGATGCCTGCAGTGATGAACCAGATCCATGACCCCTGCAGTGAGGTACTGTTGCCTTCACTCCTGCAATGATGCACCAGATCACTAACCCCTGAAGTGATGCATGGGATCCTTGACTCCTGCAGTGATGCACTCTATCCTTGACTCCTGCAGTGATGCACCAGATCCATGATCTCTACAGTGATGCACCAGGTCCTTGATTCCTGCAATGATGCATCATATCCATGACTCCTGCAGTAATGCATGGGATCCTTGACCCCTGCAGTGATGCACCATATCCTTGACTCCTGCACTGATGCACCATATCCTTGACCCCTGCAGTGATGCATCAGATCCTTGACCCCTGCAGTGATACACCAGATCTTTGACCCATGCAGTGACGCTCATGTTAATTGATCCCTACAGTGATGTACTGGATCCTTGACCCCTGCAGTGATCCACAAGATCCTAGACACCTGCAGTAATGCACCAGATCCTTGGCCCCTGCAGTGATGCACTGGATCCTTGGCCCCTGCAGTGATGTACTGGATCCTGGATCCCTGCAGTGATGCACTGGATCTGTGACTCCTGCAGTGATACACTAGACACTTGACACCTGCAGTGATCCACCAGATCCTCGACCCCTGCGGTGATGCATCAGATCCTTAATCCCTTCAGTGATTCACTGGATCCTTGACCCCAGCAGTGATGCATCAGACTATTGACTCCTGTAAAGATGTACTGGATCCTTGATCCCTGCAGAGATGCACTGCATCCTTGACCCCTGCACAGATGCACTGGATCCTTGACTCCTGTAGTGATGCATGGGATCTTTGACCTCTGCAGTGATGCACCAGATCTTTGACCCCTGCAATGATGCACCAGATCCTTGACTCCTGGAGTAATGCATCAGAGGCCTAATCCTTGCAGTGATGCACCAGATCCTTGACTCCTGCATAGATACACCAGATCCTTGACCCCTACAGTGTTACACTGGATTCTTGACTCCTGCAGTGAGGCACCAGATCCTTCACCCCTACAGTGATGCACTGATCCTTTGGCACTAGGTCAAAACAGCACCTGTATGAACAGCGCTGTAAAATAACAGTGGCAGGAACAAATGCCGCAAGTAAAGGCAGCACCACTGGTAGTGGTTGCAAAGCACACTGATGACCACTACCAGTCCAAACCTATAATAATCAACTCCAAGTCAGAGTTGGATTATGGGGAAAAACAAACATTTGGGCAACCAGGATTAGAACCCTGGTCTCCAACATCATTCTGGCCAAATTGCTCCATGACTCAGTCCTCTGTGCCATGGGAGCAGCTTGGCCAGCCTCTCCAATTCCTCTTCCCTCGTCTTTTTCCCTAGTGCCATGGACAGCAACATGGGAAGTGCTTACAGCACAATGCTGTTTAAGCCCCATCTCTGTCCATGATACACTATTTGGACATCTCTCTTTTTCCTTATCCTATATTTGTAGTGCTATTGTAATCAGCTACCAGTCCTTTACACCTGCAGTGAAGCACCAGATCCTTGACTCCTGCAGTGATGCACGAGATCATTGACTCCTACAGTGATATACTGGATGCTTGAGCCCTGCAATTTTGCACTGGATCCTTGATCCCTGCAGTGATGCACCAGACTCTTGAATCCTGCAGTGATGCACTGGATCATTGACCCCTACAGTGATGCACCTGATCCTAGACGCCTGCAGTGATGCACTGGATCCTTGACTCCTGTAGTGTTGCACTAGATCCTTGACCCCTCTATTGATACATCAGATCCTTGACACCTGCAATGATGTACCAGATCATTTACCACTGTAGTGATGCACTGGATCCTTGGCCCCTACAGTGATGCACTGCATTCTTGACTCCTGCAGTGATATACTGGATTCTTGATCCATGCAGTGATGCAGTGGATTGTTGACTACTCCAGTGATGTAACAGATCCTTGATCCCAGCAGTGATGCATTACATCCTTCTTGCCCCCTACAGTGATGCACTGGATCCTTGATACCTGCAGTAATATACTTAATCCTTGATACCTGTGGTGATGCACCAGATCCTTGTCCCCTGACTCCCCTGCAGTGATGCACTGAACCATTGGCCCCTGCAGCAGTGCACCAGATCCCTGACCCCTGCAGTGATGCACCAGATGCATGACCCCTGAAGTGATGCACTGGATCACTGATGCCTGCATTGATGCACTGGATCATTAACCACTGCAGTTATGCACCTGATCCTTGACCCCTACAGTGATGCACTCGATCCTTGACTCTGAAGTGATGCACAGGATCCTTGACCCCTGCACTAATACACCAGTGCCTTGACGCCTGCGGTGATGCACCATATCCTTGGTCACTGCTGTGATGCAACAGACCCTTGGCCCCTGCAATGATGCACCAGATCCTTGACTCCTGCAGTGATGCACCAGATGCATGGCCCCCTGAACTGATGTACTGGATCATTGATGCCTGCATTGATGCACTGGATCATTGACCACTGCAGTGATGCACCTGATCCTTGACCCCTACAGTGATGCACTAGATCCTTGACTCCTGCAGTGATGCACAGAATCCTTGACCCCTGCACCAATACACTGGTGCCTTGACACATGTTGTGATGCACCAGATTCTTGACTTCTGCAGTGATATACCCAATCTTTAACCCCTGCAGTGCTGCTCTGGATCTTTGGCCCCTGCAATGATTCATCCGATCCTTAACCCCCCTGCAGTGATCTACTTGATCTTTGACTCCTGCAGTGATACACCAGATTCTTGATCCCTGCAGTGATGCACAGATCCAAGATCCATGAAATGATGCACTAAATCCTTTATGATTGCAGTGATGCACTGGATCTTTGATTCCTGCAGTGATGTACTAGATCCTTGATCTCTGCAGTGATGCACTGATTCCTTGACCCCTGCAGAGATGCATCAGGTCCTTGACTCCAGCACTGGGTAACTGGATCCTTAATCCCTGCAGTGATGCACCATATCATTGACTCCTGCGGTGATGCACTGGATTCTTGACCCCTACAGTGATGCACTGGATCTTTGACACCTGCAGAGATTCTCTTGATCCTTGACCCCTCTAGTGATAAATTAGATCCTTGACACCTGCAATGATGTACCAGATCACTTACCACTGTAGTGATGCACTGGATCCTTGGCCCCTGCAGTGATGCACTGCATTCTTGACTCCAGCAGTGATTTACTGGATTCTTGATCCATGTAATGATGCAGTGGATCATTGACTACTGCAGTGATGTAACAGATCCTTGATCACAGCAGTGATGCACTACATCCTTCTTGTCCCCTACAGTGATGCACTGGATCCTTGACACCTGCAGTAATACACTTGATCCTTGATACCTGTGGTGATGCACCAGATCCTTGTCCCCTGACTCCCCTGCAGTGATGCACTGAACCCTTGGCCTCTGCAGCAGTGCACCAGATCCCTGACCCCTGCAGTGATGCACCAGATGCATGACCCCTGAAGTGATGCACTGGATCATTGATGCCTGCATTGAAGCACTGGATCATTGATCACTGCAGTGATGTGCCTGATCCTTGACCCCTACAGTGAGTGATGCACTGGATCCTTGACTCCTGAAGTGATGCATAGGACCCTTGACCCCGTACTAATACACCAGTGCCTTGATGCCTGTGGTGATACATCATATCCTTGGTCACTGCTGTGATGCATCAGACCCTTGGCCCCTGCAATGATGCACCAGATCATTGACCACTGTAGTGATGCACCTGATCTTTGACCCCTACAGTGATGCACTGGGATCCTTGACACATGCTGTGATGCACCAGATCCTTAGCCACTGCTGTGAAGCATCAGATCCTTGGCCTCTGCAGTGATGCACCAGATCATTGACTCCTGCAGTGATATACCTGATCTTTAACCCTTGCAGTGCTCCTCTGGATCTTTGGCCCCTGCAATAATTCATCTGATCCTTCACCCCCTGCAGTGATCCACTGGATCTTTGACTCCGGCAGTGATACACAGATCCTTGACCTTGCTGTGATGCACAGATCCATGATCCATGAAATGATACAGTGATGCACTGGATCTTTTGATTCCTGCAGTGATGTACTAGATCCTTGATCCCTGCAGTGATGCACAGATTCCTTGACCCCTGCAGAGATGCATCAGGTCCTTGACTCTGACACTGATTAACTGAATCCTTAACTCCTGCAGTGATGCATCAGTTTCTTGACTCCTGCAGTGATACTTTGGATCCTTGATCCCTGAAGTAAAGCATCATATCATTGATCCCTGCTTTGATGCACCAGATCATTAACACATTCAGTGATGCACCTGATTCTTGGCCCCTGCAATGATGCACTGGATCTTTGACTCCTGCAGTGATGCACCAGATCATAAACACATTCAGTGATGCACCGGATTTTTGACCCCTGCAATGATGCACTGGATCCTTGACTCCTGCAGTAATACACTGGATCATTGACCCCTGCAGTGATGCACTAGATCTTCAACACCTGTAGTGAAGCATTAGATTCTTGGGCCTGCAGTGATGCACTGGATTCTTGACTCCTGCAGTGTTGAACTTGATCCTTGATCCCTGCAGTGATACACCATATCATTGACTCCTACAGTGATGCACTGAATCTTTAACACCTGCAGAGATTCTCTTGATCCTTGACACCTGCAGTGATGTACCAGATCCTTGTCCCCTACAATGATTCACTGGATCCATGCCCATCCAGTGATGCACCAGATCCTTGACCCCTGCAGTGATGTAACACATGCATGACCCCTGAACTGATCTACTGGACCCTTAACTCCTGCAGTGATGCACTGGATCCGTGACCCCTGCAGTGATGCACCAGATCCTTGGGTTCCATTTCATAATAGTGATTGCAGAATAGCAATCGCTATTATGGTGAGTGTATAGCGCCAAAAAGCAGATAGGCGATATACACTTTTACCTGACCCGACATCCAGAAAACAAAAAAGTGCTTTTGCAGGGGGGGCTGTACCCCCCATGCCCCCACTCATGGGGGGCTTTGCCATCCACACACCTCTGAACTTAGATTATCAACTCCAGGGGGTGCATGTCAGGAAGGGGACAAAAACGTACAGTACATCAGGAAAAAAATTAAGTGCCACACCTGGAAGCAGTGGCAAAAGCAACTCACACCCAGACCTGAACTCTGCACCTGCTGCCCCAGAGCTAGCCACCCACACCACCACACCACATGGCTTGCTTATCGGTGGCAGGTAAACCCAGCCCTCAAAACCCTTACCCTGTCCGTCCCCTTCCCATCGCTATCCCCCCTTCCTGTCACTGTTTAGTACAGTCACAGTTGCCCACAGTCGCTACCCTTGCAGGGTAGCCCAAGAGTATATCACTGAATATGAGTAGCCGTTTTGATGTGGCGCCCACATGGGGTCACTATACTCACTGGATAACGATCCTTGGCCCCTGCAATATTGCACTGGAACCTTAACCACTGCAGTAATGCACCAGATCCTTGACCTCTGCAGTGATGGCCCAGATTCTTGTCCCCTGTAGTGATATATTGTAGCCTTGACCCCTGAAGTGATGCAATGGATCCTTGGCCACTGCAGTGATGTACAGGATCTTTGGCCCCTGCAGTGAAGCACCATATCCCTGACTCCTGCTGAGATACACCATATCATTGACCCCTGCAGTGATGCACCACATCCATCACCCGTCAAGTGATGCACTGTATCACTGACCCCTACAGTGATGTACTGGATCCTTTACCCCTATAATGATGCACTATATCCTTGGCCCCTACAGTGATGCATCAGATTCTTGTCCCTGCAGTGATGCATTGGATCCTCCACCCCTGCAGTGATGCACCAGATCCTTGACCACTGAAGTGTGCATCAGATCTTTGTCCCCTGCAGCAATGCCCTGGATTGTTGACCCCTGCAGTGATCTACTGGATCATTGACACCTTCAGTGATGCACCAGCTTGTTAACCCATGCAGTGATGCACTGGATACTTTACCCATGTAGTGATTCACTAGATCCACTGATTGCTTGACCCCTGCAGTGATGCATCAGATCCATTGTTGTTGAACTGATGCACTGGATCCTTGACCCCTGCAGTGATACATTAGATCTGTTATTGCTGAAGTGATGCACTGGATCCTTGACCCCTGCAGTTATGAAGCAGATCCTTGACCCCTGCAGTGATGCACGAGATCCTTGACCCCTGCATTGATATACCCAAACCGTGACCCCTGCAACAATGTACTGGATCCGTGACCACTGTAATGATGCACTAGAGCCTTGACCTCTGCAGTGATGGTGATTCACTGGATCCCTGGCCCCTGCAGAGATGCATCAGATCCTGATACTTGCAGTGACGCACTGGATTCTTGACCCATGCACTGGTTCCTTACTCCTGCAGTGATGCATCAAATCCTGATATCTGCAGTGATTTACTACTGCTGTTTAATCTATTTCTGAAGTCACAAGCCTCGGTTTCCAAAATCATAATCATCATCTCAGCAACAAGCTGAAACGTCACAAACAGGGATTATAATTTCATCAAAGAATTAAGCTGTAGGAGCAGATAAATATTAGGGGATAAGAACCATGTTTCCATATGGATTAACACAGCATTACTAATTAACAAGAATTTAAATTATCCTGTGGGCAGCTAGAACAAACAAAAAAATCCACAGATCCATTTTTATTTATTTGTTTTTTATTAACCAGGTAAATACAGTAGGCAACTGAATACCTATTTAAAGGTATTAGCTGAGAGAGTACAAGAGGAGTCATAATAAAAAAATCAAAATATGTTTTTTTTTACTTTTGTCTTATTTTATTCCTGAGGCAAGGTAAATGTTTGTGAAATTGTTTAGAAGTACCTGCCCCCTTTCCTGTCCTATCAACATGAATGTAAGTAGACTCAGGTAGGGCTGTGTTGCTGATCATTGGAAACCTTCATTAACAATAACCTGACATTTCTGCATTATGGAGGGTGCAGTTAAAAAGTGACCTCCAGGTAGAAGATTTTTAAAATATGCCAGGAGCTGCCATCATTATTGTAGATCCACACAAATTACAGCTTTTTAAATTAAAAACAGTCTCAAAACAGCTGGATAAATTTAAAGTAGCAGTGCAGTGAAATTGGGCAAGAAATTAACCCTACTTTTTTTTTGTTAACTATAAAAGCTTCCAGGCATCTTTCAACTCTATTTGGTGGTACAATCTTTTAGTTCCACCATCATCTGAAACTTTTATAAATGTTTTATTTTAATTATTTCTCAAAAAGAAAGTTGGCTACCTCATTTGACTGAGAACTACCATTGTAAACCTGATACGAGTTAGCACTGATAAAATAAAGCAAACTTATGGTGTGCAGCATAGGAGGTAGCTGAAAAAGTGGATTTGTCAGATAGGGTAATATTTTTATTATATGTAGCTCAGACTAGCTTTTTTTGGAAAACCATTTTTTGTTGCACGGCTGCTTTAAAACACCCCAATGAAAAATATCGGAAAGAAGAAATGGTTACTGATGTATCCCCATGGCCTGCTGCTTTACCACCTTTTTATTTTTTAATTTTTATTTATTTAGTTTTTGTTGACCGGGTAAGTGCACTAGACAAATCCTGCCTATTTTCAGGCATGACCCGGGGGAGGGGGATACAGATGAATGCCAAATGACCTTGAATCATATTAAACTGTTGGTGTCCTTGGTGTCTAATCTCATCAGATCTCAGGAGTTAAGCAAGGTTGCACCAAGAAATTTGCAAAATATTTTCTGGATGCAAAATTCCGCTGGCAAAATATGAAATTTTACTGGCAAAATGCAAAACTTCACCCACGAACGATGAAATTTCACCACTCGTGGGTGAATTCCCACCTTTTGCAGGTGAAATTCTGCATTTCGCACCAACAAAATATTTTGTGGAATGCGTGAATTTCGTGAAATATTTTGTGTGGTGAAATCTGCGATTTTGCAGGAGTTCACCAGTGAAATTAAATTTCGCTTCATCTCTAGTTGCACCTGGTCAGTGGTAGGATGAGAGACTTCCAATCAACAAAGAAGAAAGAGGCAGCCTGCTGGGAGAGTGCCATAGTTACCACCTGCGACACTGACTACCCCCATTCATTAATGAGTCAGAGCATCAGAGGGCAGGTGGGGGAAGGTGAAATGAACTTCCATTGGTCTGCTCTCCTCCTCTGCGGGAGGGGGTAAGGGCTGCAGAGCACAGTGGCAGACTGACTGCTAGTGGAGGCTGGGAGCTCAGCAGCCAGGGCCCGTGAGACTTGAGAGGGAGGTGATGGCAGATGTCAGCATGCCATGCATGGGTACACACACTGCAACACCTGGCAATCATTGCATGGCCATAACTCCATGGTGGCAACAAGGAAAATCCCTCAGGACTGCCACAGTATGATGCCCAGGGACTGCATCCTCGATCTGCCCAAATGACACCAGCATAAGTCTCAGCTGGACCTCCAGGTGGATACTGGTCTCTCTCACTTTGGGAGCCCTGCTGCAAAGGGTAAGTTGCTGGCCTCTTGGTCTGAGCAGTTGGGGAATGCTGGTTGGGTGGGAGAGTGGGAGCACCAGGGGTACATCCCCACCAAACTGAGAGCAGAAAAACAATTTAGAAAAAAGGAGAAAGAAGTCTGGTACAGTCTTCACTCATGCAAGTTTTATTTAAATGAAAAGTTCAAGCCTGCCTACCGGCACAGTGGTAGCACTACCACTAGTGATGCCGATGACCCGAGTTCAGTAGCGAGCTTGGGAGTCAGACGGCCAGCCGGGGGGCAGTAGGATTGAGTGTCCAAGGGACTGCTCTCCTCCTCGGGGATGGGGTGGGACCAGTGACCAAGGACCCGTGTTTACCCAGATTCCACAGCCATGGCAATGGACACAGAAATTGGGGGTTACTGCAGAAATCTGTGCCGGCCACAGAAATCAGGAAAACCAGTCGCACAGCCGCAGAAATGCTAGGCACCCTCCGGGGATGAGCAAGGATGGTCTCTGTAGTATGAGATTGAAGACGTGGATGCACAATCCCAGACTCATGCACCTGCACTCACTGCTGTCTCTCAGTGGGGTTATGGATGGGGGATAGCATTATACATGGATGGGTCAGGAGACTCTGAGGTGGGACTTGTCCAGTGATAGAGGCTGCATCATTTTTCAAATGGTTTGTCTGTTGACATTGTAGTTTGGTGCCATTTTTGTCACAGTGTTGTAAACTGCTATTTTGTTTAAATGCAGGTGCATTTCCAGCAGCACATGTGTGGTGGCTCGGGATGCATGGAGAGTCTCGCTTTTCTGGTGTGAAGGGGGTTGCTTGCATTGCCTGCCACTCCTGTCTGCCTGCAGATCTTTCAACACCAGGATCTGTCTTTTTTGCCAGTGATTGTTACATTATTGGCATTAAGAAAATCTTCACACAAAAATTAAAGGACCCCCAGCCCTGACCTGCAAGAATATTCCATGCATCTCAGAAACTCTAATATTTTATTTATTGTATAATAACTTGGCCACTCTGAAAAATAAGTCAGCTGATGATGTTGGCTGCTTTGATCTCTGATTCCTGAGTTTCCATCTCATGGCATGCCAGTGCTACCCAACCTTCTGATTGACTTGTTTCTAATAGATCTTTGTTCACTAATATCACACCCTTTATTTTACTCTGCTGTCCCTGTACTCACACAATTTTGGTCAATCACTGATGTGGTTCTGTAGCAATGAAAAACTTTGCTGACTATCTGAAAGAGTGGTAGTGATAATACTGAGTAAAGATTGGCTAAGAAATCAGTAGAGCTGTTATTACAAGTAGCAGAAGTTAGTAAACAAGAGCTAGCTAGGATTGTCAGACTTTGCATGAATCACTGAGTGCACACACATGAAGAGTGATAGCCTTTTTCCTCATAAGTGTACTGATTTCTTATTTCATGCCAGTAATATAATGATCACAAAGCTGAAGGGAGATGGATTTGGGTATGGGGGATCCTTGGATGGATGGAGGGTGGTGGGTGTTGTGGCTGGCATTGTGTGCATTGGGGGGCGTGGGACACTCTGTGTGATCCCGAGTTGTCACGTATGTGCTGCTGGAAATACATTTGCATTTTGGAAAGGTGCCAGTTTTCAGTGGTGTGCCAGAAACAGTGTTGGACTGCAATGTTGGTACATGTGTTGTTTGGGGGGGGGGGCTGCAGTTTCTGTCACTGGATGGGTCTCACCTTAATCTCTTGAGTTATCTATGTCTAATGCTGTCCCTCATACAGGGTCCTACTGGGAGATTGTGGTGGGTGTGGGCATGCGGGTTTGGGTTGGCGTCTCCACATCTTCAATCTCACGCTGACAGATCCACTCTATATCAATGACCAGATAGGGCATAAACTGATAATTGCAAGCATTAGGTGGCAGCACATTTCTGTTACTGGGGCCTTATAATACAAAGAACAACTTTGGAGTCTGTGTGGGATTGTATGCAGTTGTAATGTATTTCATAATGTGAAATGAAACTCATTCTCTTGCAAGTTGGTTATTATAGTGTGTCCCTCTCCTTCAAATATGCCTGTGATCTCGACTGAGATGAGATGGATATTCACACTTGCTTTATGAGAGTTGTCACCACCAAATGAGGAAGCATGTGTCAAGTTGAATTTTTTTTCTTGTACAGCATGTTATTCTCTCCCTGGTCATTTTGGTCCCAATTTATTTTATTTTAACTTTTGTTTACCGGGTAAATACAATTAGCCAAGGCCCTTTTTCATGCATGACCTGGGGCCGCATTACAAACAGCCAAGGTGTTTACAAATACAGACTTATATAATTACACATGCAGGTAGAACTTAGTCATAATATGGTAAAAGATTATAAAAAGCATTTACCAATGCCACATGATGTTGGGAATGTGTATGATTGTGAAGGGAGTGTGTGTGTGTATGTGGAGGGGGGATTAGCATGAGTTGTTGAGACACTCAGCCTGTAATCAGGCATAAGACATGCAATGTTAACCTCTTCCAGAATCGGTGCGGAATGGACGCAGAATCAGCAGCTGTTCTGCCACAGAAAATATGACATCCTGCTGTAGAATTTAGGTCCACTTTGCCACAGTGAGCATGGGGCCCTGCCAGTGACCAGTGTCAGCCTGGCTCCTAATGCTGGCTGGGAGACTGCACACTTGGACCACATTTTGGGGGGGGGGTAGAGGTGGGACAGATGCCCGGTGAGCTGCTTACAGAAGCATGCGTAGCTCCGCCATTGGCATCACTGCATGCTACTTCCTCAATCCAGGGGAAGGGAAGGGAAGGAAAGGGTGGAGGGACAAAAACACCTACCAGTGGGCAGGATGGTGATTGACTCTTGCAGGCCCTGTACCCTGCTAGCTGGGCTCACAAGACCACATACTGGATCCGGTCACAACGGGGCTTAGGTAGACCTCATCAGCCCCATGAGAGGGGAGGGGCAAGGCCTGGGAAAATCAGGCTGGCAGATAAGTCTCAGTGGACATTGGGGTGATAGGGCTGGGGGGGGGGGTTGAGCTGAGGGAGAGCTGTCCGGTAGTAGGGTAAAAAAGACTAAGGAAAAAAATAAATAAATCGAAAGTTCAGCAAATAACAGCAACCTATAACCAGTGTTTGGTGACCTTTATGTCACTTCATCAGGGTATGAGGCCAAACTTTGCATGATCAATAAACCACAAAAGCTAGTATTTCTAAGTTATTGACTATGGCTTTTAAATGGACAAATGGATCAATTCCTATCCATAAAAGGAGGAAGTGGAGCTCAATTAGACTCATGTATTTTTCTTGTGGGAGCCCAGTTGTGAGGTGCCATCTTTTGGAGGAGACAGGATCTGGTTTGCCTATTCTGGTGGTTGTTCAGGTGGATGTTAAAGATCCCTTGGCAATTCTTGAAAATAGATGGAAATGTCCCTGGCATCCAGACTAGAGTTACACCAACAGATCAAACGGCTCAGTATCAGTCGGATTATATTTGTATCCCCCTCCCTACTCCCCATCGGACAGGGCTTAAAACATAAATATTCCTTAGCCATCCATTCCTGGGCAACGCAAACTGAGGTCAAAGAGTAGCCCAGCAATGAAGAACAAAGGGAAAAGAAATGCAGACAAGATAGGTTGAACTTTGTCTAAACATCACGTTTTTAAAGTTTATAAGAAAATGACAAAAATCAGTGCAACGAAATGACACAAAATAATGAATAACTGTATGAAGTAATGCAGATGTGGGGATAACACTGATTTTGAAAGATGGTTACAATATGAATTTTAGGATCTAGCCTGGGGCAGATGAAAAGTGCCAATGAGAGTAAACTTTGGCCAGAGCCGATAGGGCTGCAGGTGAAAAATGTGTGGAAAAATATTCGAATTTATCAAAGTTAGGAGCCTGCGTTTGCAAAATGTAATGTAGGCTCATAAATGTGTTGTGTTGTAGTATTTTTTCATCAAATTCTCAACATAGCCTTGTTATGACCCTGCCTCACAAAAAAAGGACAGAGAAAATGTTCAACTCCTGGCAAAAAGTTGTTTTCGTGCAGGGACTGCAAAAGCAACTTTCGGGATGCAAAAACACATTTTGGGCAGGATTTGAAAAATGGCAGCTGTCACACTCATGAATTGCTGTAAAGATATGGCTATGTTACGGATTTGGGGCAAAAATATTGAAAATTACCAAAGTTATGAGGCTGCATTCACAAAATGCAACGTAGGCGCATACCGTTTTTGATTTTGAATATATTTGCACCAAATGTTCAGCATAGCCATCTTATAACCCCGCCTCATGAACAAGGAAGAGAAAATTTTCAACTCCTGTTAAAAGGATTTTTGAGGGACCGCAAAATCACGCTCTGCGATGTAAAAACATTTTGGCCAGGATTTGAAAAATAACAGCTGTAACACTCATGAGGTGCTGTAAAGATATGGCTATGTTGCTAATCTGGGGGGAAAATATGCAAAATGACCAAAGTTACAAGGCTGCATCCGTAAAATGTTATGTAGGCTCATAACTTCATTGTTTTTTAATATTTTTACACCAAATTTTCAACATAGCCTTCTTATGATGCATGTCATGAACAAGGGCAGAGAAATTTCTCAACTCCTGCCCTAAAGGTGATTTTGTGCAGAGACCACAAAATCACCTTTAGGGGCAGAGCTGCCTAGTGAAAGTGCAATTGTTCATGAGGTGGTGTCCCAAGAAAGATATGTTGAAAATCTGGAGCAAAAATATGCAAAAATTGGCAAGTTATGCCACTAAGTTCAAAACCCCATTGAAATACATTGAATGGCATACCTGTTTCCCCAGTTCGTGGTCCGGCTTTGAAGAGTGAACATGTGTCTGCGGTTCTGAGAAGATGACAGCACTGGATCTCCTTGTGGATAAGTAAGGATTTGGGTGGTTCACAATAATGGTGCAAAAGACATTGATGTACTGTTTTCTTTTTGCAGGGGAACGAAAGGGGGCACAAGACATCAATGGACAGTTTTCTTTGTATAGGTATTGGCCGCAAAACAAACAAAAGGGGACCCAGAATTCCAGATCATGATACCGGGGGATTGGGCACCCCCAGTGTCACTGTAATGTTTTGGGAGGTTAGGATTGTGACACTGGGGGATTGGGTACCCCCAGTGTCACTATTATGCATCTTGGGGGTGTGGGGGTGATTGAGACACTGGGGGGTTGGCACCCCCAGTGTCACTGGCAAAAAGCAAAACAGGACCCAAGATTCCAGATCCTGACACTGGGGATTGGGCACCCCAGGTCAATGTAATTTTTGGGGTGGATTGTGACACTGGGCGATTGGGCACCCCAGTGTCACTATTATGTTTTTGGTGGGTGGGGTCAGATCACACACTGTAGGGGTTCGCACCCCAGGCCACAGTTATGTTTCGGGGGTGCTGACTGAGAGGGAGGGTCGGGGGAATTCTTTATAATTAAAAAAATAAAAATAAGTGCCAGTGGTCACGGTGGAACATGGCCCACTTCGCCATGACCAAGATCGTCACCACATGCTACTGGACATGCGCAACTGCTAGCGCATGTGCAGTAGAGTGCATTGGCCATCTTGGACATGACAGAGTGTGCTGTGTTCTGCCATGACCACCAGCACTGTGAAATCATGCTGTGCTGTGATCAGTAGGGACATCATAAGCGGACTGCTTTACAGACGTGGAGCTGACTGTGACGCAAGTCCAACATGTTCATTCAGAATGAATGTGGAGTCCTTTTTTTTAAACAGTCGTAACAGGTCTGCAGGGCTCTGCCCACAGCAGTCCTAAAAATGATCCCCATGACTTTGTTTGCTTTTCCAAAATGGGCAGAACGAAGGAAATGACAGTTACATTATACTGCAATGCACATAATTAACTAGAGCTGTTAATACAGTTTGAATTGTAAACTGGTACTTGATGAGAAATGGCAACAGAGATGGAGTGCTAATATTAGTTAAAAAAACACATAAAACTGAGTTGGATGAGCACTGTATTGTACCACTAGGTAGGATACCTGAATTCAACTGTGGCCATTGCTTTCTCATCCACTGGACCAGCATATTGTTGGAACTATTATGAAAGTGAAGCTCTTGAGGGGAGTGGGGTTGATGGGAGAGGATGTTGTATTAACCTCAATATTCAGGTTATGAACATATCACGCTGCATAAGCTTGTGGGGTGGGGCATTTATTGCACAATCCAGTGAAAATGAAAGTCTCAGAGTTAGAACAGCTGATCCAAGGCGTGAATACGGAAGAGAGAAATTAGGAACATTGTTAATGTAAGGGGACAAACAATAAGGAACATTAGAAAAAAGAATAAAAACAACATATGAATTGGCATTAAAATGAAGAATAGTGGGTAATAAGAACTACAAAAGCAGACAGCAACATAACCAGGCAAAGTAGCACTACTTTTCTACTCTTTGGTTTTCCTGAAAGGGTTAAGATGGGAATGCCTTCATTGCAACAAAGTCTACCTCAGACATGTTCGATACATGCCAAAAATAAAAGCCAACTTTGAAATAAAAGATCCTTAATTCTGTCGATTTCAGACTTTAATCAGAAGTGGAAATCAGCAAAGCAGTTACTAAAGGAAGCACTACAAATCCCAGAAGTGCCACAGGTAAAGGGTGTGGTTCAGACTGAGCTCCATAATGTGGAATCTAGCACCAGCATTTGTGGAAACAGCTACGTGGATCAAAGTGCTTCTCATTCCAAGATCAAAAGTCAAGAGGACCTGCTGGAGAAAAGAAGCATTGATGAGGAGTCACAGGACTGTGATACTACTGTAGACAGCACCTTATCTGGTGAGTACACCCACAACCAAGTCAGTTTTCTAGATATTTGAAAGTTACTATAAAAGGGGAACCCACACTGCTCCTTAACTATAGTCTTCTATAGCTTACTCACAGCTGAAGCCAGGCTAACTAGCCAGTAGTTTCCCAGGTCCCCCTATCGTTACTTTTACGGAGCTGTCCTCCAGTCTACTAGAACCACCCTCATCTCCAAGGAGCACCTGAACAGATCAGTTAGAGGTGCTGCCAGTTCCTGCCTCAGATTCTTCAGTGTCCTCAGATGTAGATTGTCGGGACCTGGCGCCTAGTCTACTTTAAGGCATACTAGCTCTTTAAGCAATGTATCCTTCATGATTGGTACTAGTCCTGTTTTTCTCACTCCCCTCGTTGCTGATTTTATGTGCTTTCTGGCAGAGACCTCCCCTTCTCAACTGGAAATATAGAGTAAAAGTTATTGTTCTCAACACTGGTCTTCTGGCCATCATCTTCTGCCCAGCTCCCCTCCTTCTTCAACCTAATAATCCCCTCATTTAGTTTCCTAAATCCATGATGTACTTAAGACACTTTTTCCCCTCTGGTATCCCTTCTGCTATTCTTAGTTCTGTATCTGCCTTTGATTTCTTAACCATTCTCTTCGCTCCTACTTCTATTTTCCTTACCCCATCTGCCTCTCCATTCTTTTCTTCCCTTTTGACCTTTCATCCCCTCATTTCCCCCACTCTAAACCATGCCTCCCCCCATCCTACTGTTCCCTGCCCTTTGGGGTTCTTTCCCGTTCTGTTCTATCCATAAATGATCCCCAATGCTCACTCCCCTTTTTTCATCCAAATTGTATTCATTTTCTCTGTCCCATCTCTTGTAGTTTGGGGGACAGCAAGTATGGCCTCCCTTACCTGGGTTGGTGCCCTTATTCACTAATTCACTAGCCTTCCCCCTCCACTTTAAATACCTATCCAGGTATATATCTGGTTTCTGCCCTAGTTCCAAGGCCCCTCCCCAGCTGGATGTAGGCTATTCTTCTTAAATGGTCTACAGTCAAACCATCCCGTTTCGTAGTCCTCAGTGAAATTGAACTCTTCTGCACCACTCATTCATCTGCCTGTTAAATGCAAAAATTATTACTTTCCTGACCGCATGTTTCTGATGCACTGGTAGGACTTCTGAGAAGGCCACAGTACTTGCAACCTGTGTGAGTGTTTTTCCCAACCTGAAAAATTAGTCTTTTACCTGCTCTAGTGTTCTGTGTGCCATGCCATTTATCCCTAGGTAGACAATCATATCCAACTTTTCCTCCATTTCCAGCCTTCTCACCCTCAGAATGACCTTCTCTGCTATAGTCTCCAGAAGACATTTCAAACTATCATTCTTCCTTCTGGCTATCACCACCCTCTCTGTTCCCCTTACAATAGAGTCCACCACAAGGACCTTTCTGATTGACCTTTTCTCAGGTGCTTCCTTCACCCTTTCAGGGTTGGCATGCCTACAAGTCCTCTGAGGCTTACCTGTAGTTGCGTGTTCAGCAGTGATCTCAGCTTGGCAGTGCATATCTCACTCAGAGTGAAGTAATTATTCATTGCCAGTGGTGTCACTCCCTCAGCTCAGTCCTCCTGTGCTTTTCCTCTTGCCTACAACCCTCCAGACACTGGGCCTCTGTGGCAATACAGCTGTCTGCAAGACTCCCATTTCCCACTCTGTTCTACCCTTCAGCTTCCTAACCTCCATGGCAGCTACTGTAACTCAGATGAGTGTACTGCCAGCCTCCAACATATTGGACAGCCACCCCTCTCCAGAAGGTCTCCCCTGAAAATGGCCACTCCACACCCCCCACAGATAAGTCCCATCTCACACCTCAAGGAGCCTGTATTCTCCTGCCCTTTTCTTTTAAATTAAAGTTTATTGAGACATCAACTTATACAGACATTATTAAAATAAAAGTATGACAGGTTGTGCATGATTTCTTTCAAAACAGTCTGCAGTAGTGGGCTGGAAACAAGCAATGCATGTGATCACTCAATATTAACATTTGTCAACAGAGAGAATGAGTAAGTGGATCATACAGAAATAACTACTGGAAGATGTGGAACTGAGTGGAAGCTTTAGTGAGGGAAGAACCCCACCTATCTGTGAAAACAATTGGTGTATCAATGGTGGAATGAACTGAGTCAGTGGCTGTCCCAGAACATAACTATTCCTAATTTATCACCTCTGGCTCCATTAGTCTGTGATGTTAAAGTGGGATCGTGAGATGCAGCATAACACTGCCATCTTTCGCAACAGATCACAAATTGTGTTAGCCAATTTTGAAGAGTGGCTGTAATTAGCTCCCTGTGATAGATGTCCATGACAATGGTACACCATTCCAGCATAGTTGGAGTTCTGGTTTGCATCCATAAGTGAGTTATCACCTTTATAGCTACCAGAATATCTAAAGGCACCATGGCTCCAGTGCAAAGGCAGGTATTGGGAGGAGGAATAGAGAGAAGCACCATCATGGGGTTTACTAGATTTGCTGAGACAGACAGCTCCTCAAACTGGTAAGCCAAGTTCTGCCAGAAAGAGGAAAGGATAGGACAGTGTCAAAAAATATGTGTTTGATCTCCAAGAGAGGGCAGGCATTGTTCCAGCAAAGGGCATAATTAGCTACTAGGAATTTAGACAGTACTGCTGATGTGCGGAAATAGTGGTAATGACACTTCCACACAAATTCTCTCCATTCGGTGGATGATGTTATTTTTAAAGCAGGAAGGCCAAATTTCAGCCAAGATGGATAGGAAATCGTCAGGTCAAGGTCACTTTTCCATGAGTCATATATATAGATTGAGTAGAATTACTGAGGCATTCTTGCAAGCCTCACTAGAGATTTCCTATAAGGTGAGTCCACAGAGTCCCTTGCACTGCCACCAAGAATAGTTGCAGAAGTAAATGGACTGGGTCAGGCAGCTGGGTTCTGTCAGGTGATTTATGCATTAGGTGGGTGCATACCTGAAGGTACCTAAAGTGCTTGCGGCCTGTCAGACCACAGTGCTGTTGTAAATCCTCAAAGTAGGTGAATCCTTGAGGTGTCAAGGAGCGGATCAATAAAAGTCAATCTGAGCTTCCGCCATCATTGAAATGTATGATCTATGTGGGCTGGCAGAAAGTCTGTTTCTGCTGAGAGCAATTTAAAGAAATAAAAGATCAGCTCAAGCTGTGTGAGTCACTCTATTTTAAACCAGGTTTTTAAAGTCTAAGCTGCTCCTCTTGTGCAGTCTGCCAGCCAGGGATGTCCCTCTGCATTAAGGAACAGTGAATGATCAATGTCAAAGAGGTCATTAAGAACAAATTCTCTGATTTGCCATGACAGATAGTAGCTGGTCATTTAACCAGATACAGTTGGTACAGAGGTGACAAGCCCTCATGTAAGTGAACAGGTCTGGAAGGTTTACCCCCTCCATGTGCCCTGGGAAGGTATGTGCCCTGGGAAGATGCAGAAGAGACCAACAAATTCTGGGAGGGTGATCTCCCCAGATGAAGTGGGAAATTCATTTCTTCCATGAAGAAAAGTGATAAGAGGCCAAGAGCTATTGGAAAGTCTGCAGTAAGTATAACAGGCAGGGTAAAACATTCATACGTACCGCTTGCGAGTGTAACTGTGAGTAGCTCAAAATTCAGCAGCTCTAATTTGCACAAGTTTTTTGGTACTTGTATACCAAGGTAATTACTTATTACCTCTCCATCGAAGAGGATATTGGCTTCAGAGGGTAGGGGAGGGGTATGGTGTCTTTTTGAACATTAAAAGAAAACCCTGACAAGGAGCTGAAAGTAGTTAAGATACACCATGCTGTCAATATCAAGGAGTCCAGATTTAAAAGGGTTAACAAGATACCATCCACATAAAATGCTGCTTTATTTTCCCTACCCCTGAGTGGTATTCCTTCCATTTCTCTACACTGCCATAGGCTCAATATAAAGAGTGAGATTCTCCTGCCCTTTTGTTTTCCTAAAATTTCTTTCCATAGGTTATCCTGAAACCCTCTTTTTCAATTTCTTCCAGTATGGCAGACAGGTAAACCTGCCTATGGTTTAGTTCCCGTTACTGAAAAAACAGCAAGAGTTATAACTGATCTCGCATGATTTGTTAACCTAAGAAGAAATGCGCTTGGTGTCAAAATTACTTGCAAGTTCTTTGCATGATTGTGAATTTTATCGGACACACACAAACTAATTTTTCTTGCATGAATATGCAAGTTTATTGACTGGACACACTAGGTGTTTGCAAGTTCACAGTATAAGTTTTGACACAGGTCAAGAAATCTGCAAGTTTAAAATGTAGTGTGGCATAAAATAATTACACTTGCATGTTTCTTAACTAGAATAAGCCAAGGATTTTTTTCTTGAACTATTCTTACAAACATATATACATGCTGGTGAGAATAGTGTAAGAAAAAAAATCCTGGGCTTACACTAGTCAAGAAATGTGCACATATAAAAAATAATCTTTAAGGATAAATGACAGCTAAGAAGTGTGCAAGAAGAATTGTTCTACTCAGTATACAGTATATATAGGGCCAGATATTCAAACTGCGCCATTCTGTGGCGCAAGCCCTTGCGCTGCTCAAAAAAGTTGTGCAGGGTGTGGCCAGGGCGATATTCAACTGAGTTACGCTGTTGAGCAACTTCTTTGAATATCGCTTCTTGGCTACAGCTACTGTGCATGGTGCAGTGGAACGCGCCACCGCAAGTGGTCAGAGTGGAGCATTCAGATGCGGTGGCGCAAGTTCCATTGTGCCATGCGCAAACCTGCGATATTCAAAAGGTGACATGCAAATGGGGCCATAATTTATGCAAGGTGCATGGGGAGCCATTTGCATCTAATTACAGCCCCATTTGCATGCCATTAGCATGCGGGTGCGCCGATCCCCGATGACTTGCGCCTGGTGCCCTGCCAGACAGCAGCCATTGGGGAGCGACGCCCTCTGCAGCCCGATCGGGGGCATGATAGTATCTCCCCCTTGCCTGTTCATGGGCATAATATCATTCCCCCCCATTACCCCGATCGCGGGCGTAATATCATTCCTCTCATAGCCCGATCACGGGCATAATATCATTCCCCATTAGCCCAATCGGCAGAACGGGTATGTCCCCCTGAGCAGCCCAATCACAGGCATAAAGTCAACCCCTTCCCCCAAGTCCAATATCCCTGGTGATCTAGCAGACCCTCCAACTGTACCGTTTATGCTAGTAAAATACCTGCATTTTTAAGACTGGTACCGGATCCTGCCTGGATCATACTGTGTACCAATTCTGCCACCTCTTTAAATAAAATGTAATTTGTCCCCCAAAATCTTTACTTTTGCCGTAAGCCTGAGGCGAGGAGTGTCCTTTTGACAGTGTGGTGCCCCCGGCAGAGGGCTCGACACTTGTTGACGCTGTGTGACCCCCCAGAAGTAGCTGAGAGAGTGGTGCTGTGCAGCCTTGTCCTTTCTGCTGACACAGTGAATTTCTTGGCGGGATGTGCCCAGACGTAGTGTCAGTCAGGACTCTGATAACTAGTGCCTCTCACCCCCCAGTCTTCAGTCCAAGTCTAGCACCCTAGCCCCAGTGTGCCACTAGATGGCGGGATGGAGCGAGCGGTGGTTGGGACTTGGCCAGGGGGACACTATGGTCAGAGCGCTGCCAGTGTTGCCCACCGCCCCCCACATCACACAGCACAGCACAGGGTGATGGGTCACCAGGCCACATGACTAAGTCGCAGAGGCAGAAGATAAGGTCCGAATGGATGCTTCCCCAACCTCCCCGGTGTAGCTATGCAGAATATGACTCGAGTAAATACAGGTCTTGCTTCTCCCTAAACCTTTCTACTGTATTTTGAACACTCTTCTGTGCAAAGAATATAAAGACTTAATGATTCTGGCCAAAATTGACTGTAAACAACATCACTCGCCTGTGTCTGCACCAGTGATCTGTAGTACAGTATTATCTAATCTTTTTACGATTTAGTCACAGAACTTCCATTTAAGAATTAAACAATAATAATATAATACCACTGCCAACCTGGGTCGGGATGTCAATTACTTAGACAAGGTGTGGAAAGTGTTGGAACACCAATGTGGAGTCTAGAACAAGAGACAGGCAGTAACTGTGAAGGGTAGATTGTAAGGTTCTTTGTCGTGGTGGTGGTGGTGGTGCTACCTTGTACTTAAGAGATTTGTGTTGCAGCTATTGATTCGGAGACCACCACTACACAGGCTGTTTATTGTGACTGACTGGATCTCCCAATTTGTTGTGCCATTCGTCTCATTGGCAAACCCGGGGAGGGGGCTAGGATATAGGGACTGAATCTGACTCCAACCGGAGAGCACTACAGGCTGTCTACTGTGTGGACCTCTGACCTGCCCTAACCCGCCCCTTTTCCCCACCGCTCACTGCAACGAGAAGTGTACCTATTTTGATCTGTGAAATATTGGAGGTCTGATCTAGTGGCCCCCACCCCTCCGACCAATGGAGCCACCCCCCCCACCCCCCATCAGCCAGCGGGTGGCAGCACCCACCACTGCTGCCCTTTGTCCACCGACTGACAGCTCAGTGGACTACCGCCCATTGGTTCAGAGCAGAGCCAATGGGCGTGCAGCTCACTCTAAGGCAGTCCAGATATGTAATTACGGTGTGTAATGAATTCATTCACATATCTGGACTGCCTTCTCTGATATGAGCTGCACGCCCGTTGGCTCTTGCTGAACATGGCGGCAGCCCACCGAGCTCGTCAGGCGGCAAACGGCGGGCGGCAGGCGGGTGGTGCTGCCACCCGCCGCTGACGGGGGAGCGGGATGGGTCTGTGGGTGGGAGGGGTGGGGGTCACTAGATCATCAGGGATATTGGACTTTGGGGGAAGGGTTTTGACTTTATGCCCACGATCGGGCTTCTCACGCTCCACTTGACCACCAGGGATATTGGACTTGGGGAGGGGTTGACTTTGTGCCCGCGATCGGGCTGCTGTGGGGACATACTGTTCTGCCCACAATCGGGCTAATGGGGGGGACACTTCAGCCTGAGATCGGGGCATGGGGGGGCGCTGCTGGGAATGAGTGGAGGGCCACCCACAGGTGGCAGCTGCTGTGTTGCGCCCTGCAATGTGGCAGCTCACCTGTGGGTGGCCCTCAACTTGACAATTTTTATTTTGGCATAAAGTTGTGCAGGCGCAGGTAGGGGGTTGCGCCTGCATAACTCTGCACGGCCCGGCTGAATATCGGGCTGTGCAGTTTATGCGTGGTTCCTCCCCCTTCAGTTGCGCATGCCTTCATTATCATTGTGCTGTTGCTCAGCATGATTTGGGGGGGCACAACTGCCTCCTGCTGAATATCGCTGAATGGCGCATTTCGGACTTGCGCAGGCGCAACCCGATTGCGCATGGCTCAACTCTTTTGAATATCTGGGCCATAGTGTATGGTGGAACGCTGTTGTGTATGGAAATCCATACACTGTAAAAAAATAATTCTGCTGCAGTAGTCACATAGCTACTAATTTAGAATGACTTTTCATTATACGTTAGTAGCTATGTCACAATGCAAGCTTCCCTTCAGCACTGTTGATAGGGCTAGCAGCGGTTTAAGGGTCATGCGGGTGAGCTGGCCAGCAGGCGGTTGGTGGAAAAGTAAGCAAAGACTGCTTTGGTGGGCTCAAAAAGTATACAATTTTAGCAGTTTTTCACCATACAGTATACAGAAAAGTGTATGGTAGCCCTGATACACCACTACACTCTTCTTACAACTCCTAGTTACCATGACATCAAAGGGACCTCTTGAACTTCGCTCTCGAGGTCCTTGCCATCATAGTAACCACAGCATTGTTGCATATGGGCTGTCATACACTATCCTATATACAGTTTATTGTAGGTAAGAATGCATGCCATCGTAGTGCCGGTACAAATGTTTAGGTACAGTCTGAACTGTAAAAAGCTGCATGCACATAAGGAAAAACATTTTCAAAATTTACTATTTCGGTACTACTGTATTCAGTTAATATTACATATATCTTTTTTCGATTGCTACTTCCTGTCATTACTGTGGAAATTTGTATAAAAACAGGGTCTTAGTACTTTACAGATTACCTGCCCTGTTTCTTACTCCCCACTTGAACTCACAGCCCTCTGTACCACATCATAATTAGTTATGGTAATGACTGTGATGCCACAAGTAGAGTACAATATTATGACCTAAGGTCACTTTGAATTTTTTTGCATGACACTTGAACAGCATGGTGTCAGTGGCTCACTAGGTTTCACACCTGCCTCTAGAGACAGAAGGTTGTAGGTTCTAGCCCTACAACAGAAGGTAAAACCAATACTGCAGTACAGTAACCCCCCCCCCACACACACACACACTTTCTCTTGCATCTCAGGATGTTAGCAAGGTATTTTCTCGCATAAAGCAACAAATTTTTCTTGCATGAATTTTTCATGTCAAGAACATGTCACAATCCTTACATCCTTGCATATAATTCTTACATAAGAACTTACATAAACATATATACAAACATGCATTCAGTTTGCATATGCCAGCATGTATCCTTGCATATTGTACCAGTCAAAATACTTACAAAGTTCTTGCCTTTTTGTTTCCTGAAGGTCCTCCTCACTAAACCCAGTACACATGTTTCTCTCATATAGCCAGGTCCGTGCAAACTGCTGTAGATAGGTATTTGCTACTACAGTCCACAAGTCCTTGTATCACTACACATCCAGTTTATAGCCACATTCTGTACTACAGCCATACACCAGTGGCATTGCAGGAATCTTATCTCATGCAGTTTGACTTATCCCCTGATAGTATCCTCACCTGCTCTACGTGCAACAGTATGTAGATACTGCTTCCCACTAACATATAATGAGCAGTATTCCAATGCATTATAGATATTTCCTTAGTATCACAACACATCATATATATCTCCATATAGTATCTCAACACATCATATATACCCCCATATAGAATCTAAACAAATCCTAGATATCCCTTTATGGTATGCCAACATTTAATAGATATGCCTTGATAGAATCTTAACACATCATGGATATCACCTTATAGTATCCTAACACTTTATAGCTACCTACTTACAGTATCTCAAAAAATCATAGATATCCCATTTAGAACCCAAACACACCACTGATATCTCTTTATACTATCTCAACACATCACAGAGATGCCCTTATAGTATATTAACACATCATAGATAACACCTTATAGTGTCTTCAATCATCAAACATACCCCCTTATAGCATCTCAACCCATCATAGATATCCCCTTATAGTTTCCCAACACATCATAAATATCCCCTTATAGTATCTCATCACAACATAGATTTACACTTATTGTATCCCAACACTTTGCAGATATCCCCTTATAGTATCTCAACACTTTATAGATATCTCCTTATAGTATCTAGGTCCATTATAAAGATCCTTTATAGTGTCCCAATGCATCATAGATATTCTCTTATAGTGTCTTGACCCATCATAGGTATTCTGTTATAGTATCTCAGCACTTATAATATCCCCTTATATATTATCCCAACACTTTATAGATATCCCCTTATATTATTATCCCAACACATCCTAGATAACCCCTTGTAGTATCTCAACACATCATAGATATCCACTTATAGTGTCCCAGCACATCATAGATGTCCCCTTATAGTATTGTGACCCATCATAGATATCCCCTTATAGCATCTCAACACTTTATAGATATCCTTTTATATTATCTCAACACATCATAGATATCCCCTTGTAGTACCACTTCACTTTATAGATATCCTCTTATATAATCCTAGCACATCATAGATATCCCCTTATAGTATCTCAACCCATTATAGATATCCTCTTATAGTATCTCAACACTTTATAGATATCCCCTTATAGTATCTCAACCCATCATCAATATCGCCTTATAGTAGCTCAACTCATCATATATTCCCTTGTAGTATCCCATTACATCATAGATATCCTCTTATAGCACCTTGAACCATCATAGATATCCCCTTATAGTATCTCAACCCAGCATAGAGATCTCTTATAGTGTCCCAACTCAACATAGACATCCCCTTATAGTATCCCTAAACACAGATACCTATTTATAGTATCCCTACACATCATAGGTATTCCCTTATAGTATTTCAACACAACATAGATATCCCATTACAGTATCCCTACACATCATAGGTATAACTTTATAGTGTCTCTAAACATCATAGATATCCCCTTATAGTGTCCCAACACATCACAGATATTCCCTTATAGTATCTCAACACTTTATAGATATCCCCTTATAGTATACCAACCCATCATAGATATCCCATTATGGTATACCAACACATCATATATATCCCCTTATGGTATCTCAACCCATCATAGATATCCTCTTATAGTTTCCCAACACAACATGGTATCCCCTTATATTATCTCAACACTTTATAGATATTCCCTTATTGTATCTCAACACATCATATACTGTATATCCCCTTATAGTATCTCAGCACAGCATAGATATCCCCTTATAGTATCTCAACACATCATAGATACCCCTTTATAGTATCCCAACACACCTTAGTATCCCCTTATAGTATCTCAACACTTTATAGATATCCAGTGGTGTAGTGCTAAATTTAGAAGTGAGGGGAATCTGACCATGAACCATGCCCCCACAGCTAATAGCCCTGGGGTCAGGGGGATGTCTAGGCCACCAGAAGCTGTCAGGTTTTAAATGCATTCTGGTGTATTTTGAGGGCCATTTTGACACTATTTGGCTGCTTTTAAAGCCTTCTTTGACTTGTTACAAACAACCAATATCACTGTCAAAATAACTAGCTTCTTATTTTCTTTAAAATCATGTCAAAATTAAAACAATGGCTTGATCAATGTCAAGGAGCAGAAATTGCATACATCTCCAATCCAGAAAATGCATCCTTAAAATGTTCACAATGACAACTGTATTGCACATAGGATTTACAGATGCTGTTAAAACAAAATACAGGATAAGGGACTAGATGATTTTGGAGATAAGATAGACTGCCTCCATTTATGAATGTTTTGTCTGTCACTGTGTCTCTTGTCTCATGTAAAACTGTGGCTAGTGACTAGCAGGTGTCAGTGTGGCTCAATTGGTAGCACATCTGCCTCTGGGCCAGATGTTTTTTTATTCTAATCCCACACTGGGATTGGGCTCATACCATAAAAGTTGTGGAGTGATATCATGAGAGAGTGAGGATACAACAAAGTGGCTCAACAAACATATAATAACAGATAGTTACCTGCAGTTTGGTCTTCCACTTTCGCTCCAGTTGTATCTCCCATAGAGTTCTATAGGTAGATGGAAAGAGGCTAGAGTGCAGACTGACGCTGGCTCCGTTGAAGCCACATACCTGCCATATTACCAGAGGATTGAGCTGCCGGAAGATAGCAGGAACAGCATGGTGTGCAGTGGGTGAAAGCTAGAATGCTGTTGTCAGAAACAAGAGGTAGGTTGCTCCCATGACTCCCTCCCTCTCACCCAGATCTAAAAAAAAATTGTCTTAATTGACACTTAGGTAGCCGTTACCGGCACACTGGTCTAACACCAATCCAAGTAAGGCACTGCTTATACAATCAAAAGAAAAATGAGCATACCTTGTTTTTTCACCACAATGTGTGTCTGCTTCATCATTTCCATGCTTTCAATGCTGCTCTTTACAGAAACAGATCAGCAGTATCTTACTTGGATTGGTGTCAAACTAGTATGCCAGTGCCAGTGTTTTGCATACAGAAAGTATTTGTGGTAAACTGGGTAAGAAATTGGTTGGGGTTTAAGGGATAGGTGACTAAGAATGGTGGCTATCTATCTATCTATAAATAATATTTGTAAAAGGACGGGTTAACAGTATCAGATGGTACATGAAAGGCTAACCATGAAACATGCCTATCATTCCAAATGTCACAAGCTTTAGTGTAAAAATGAATGAAATTATTCTGCTATTCCCATAGGATTACACAATGGCTTGGCTCAGAATTGACCATGTATCATTTGTGAGGGCCAAGTACACTTCAATCAGTCAAACAAAAGTTTCCATAGGGGATCTCTTGTGATCAGGTCTGCCTTCACCACTCAGGTTTGTGTATCATCAGCTGAGTGGTGGTTGCAAAACTAAGAACTGACGTGTGGTTTGGAATCCCATTCTGACAACAAACTGCATGACATCCAACATAGGACACACTAAACATAGTTACAAGAAGAATTACTTGACATGTTCCTACAAGCAGCATAGCACTGAAACATATCCCTGCATTAAAATTTCTTGCTTAAAACAAAATTGAAACAATATCAATATTATCCCTTTAGTACCTCCTCTCTAACAACAAACATGAATGCTCACTTGGCACAAATGGGACTTTTAAAGAAAGAATCATGTTTCAGAATTAGTTATTAATTTGCATCAGTGGAACCAAACACTCCAGTTGTTGTCACTTCATCATGCCAGCCCTGGCCATCACTGCATCACCCACAGTTCCCAAGTTAGACAATCCGGTGAGTCACTCCAGCCCTCCACCAGGCCAAACCTGACCAGCATGCCATTCACTCAAGGCCCAGACTTCTGGCTTTTGGAGCAAAGGGCATTCTGGTCTGACTTGGGGACTGAAGAGCCTGTTGGTCAGAGGAGGGGATCTGGTGAAAAAGAAGAACTTGTTCTCACCAAGCTATACCACAGGCCCTTCACTCCAAATCCTCCCCGGCCCCATACCAGACCTAGAAGTCCAACACTGCACCCCTCCTATCCAAACCACACTAGCAGACTGTGTAATCCAAAGTCAGCTCTTCTGGCTGCTGAATTGAAGGGCGGGAGGTTGGAGCAAACCAGTTTCCAAGTACAAACCAAGACAAGGATGATAAATAGGATGCAAACAAAAAAATCAGAAAACAAAGTGTTGCACTACAAATGATTAGAATCATGTTTCAGACAATATGTGGACAATGTATCTCTTTGTAAACAATGTTAGAGTTAGAGTCAGACCAACATGGTCTGGCTTTTGAAGTTAAGAGCTGGACGTGGAGGGTTTGGAGCAATGAGTCTGCCGGTCAGACTTGGGGAATCCCCAAGCCTGACCAGCAGATCCTTTGCTCCAACCCCCCCCACCCCTTGATCACCACAAGAAGCAATACCCTTACTCTAGAACCAGAGTGGGACAAATCAGTTTGTGTGCCGGTGGTCAGCTTAGCCCCTAGCTTTTAAAAATTGGTAGCCAAATCAATATTTTTTTATGTCCACCATTTTTAAAGTTTCAGATATCACTTCCATGGGCAGGTAGACAGTTGGCTGGTAACTTTTGAAATCTGGTAGCCAAATCAAGATTTTTTAGTGGCCATTGGCTACCTGATTTGTCCCACCCTGTCTGGAACACACACTGCAAAGTACCCTTGAATCAAAAACACTTCCAAGACTATGGACCCCTACCCAAGAAAAACTCCTTTTTAAGCTGAACTTTTATTCTCCACCCTCACGATCACACAAGGTCCACATACATTTTAACATCTACAAATATAATTTTTAAATTTCAATCCCCACCCCCACACACAAATGCTATTTCAACCCCCCCCCCCCCGGAGTTTGAAGTGAAGGGCCATGGTTTCTGGGAGACTTGGAGTGAAGAGCCTGCTACTCTGGCTTGGTTGCTCTTCAAGCCAAACCAACAGACCCTTCACTCCAAAATGACCCCCAAAGCAACACCAGTAGTCCTTTCATTCCAAGTATGCCCCCAGTCACACCAGTAGGCCTTTCACTCCACCCCTCAACCAACTAGGAGGTTCATTAATCCAGTGCCCCAACTGCCCCGCCACACTCACAGGCTGGATCCCAAAATCAGACCAGCAAGCCTTAAGCTCCAAGTGCCCCCCCCCCACACACACATGCACAACACCAGCAGGTACCATTACTTCCACAATGCTCCCCCACAGCACAACCCCCCAGCCACACCAGTAAGCACTACACTCCAAACTCTGCCCACCAAGATAGACCAGAAGGTGCATTACTGCACTTCCCCCACAAGCCATACAAACAGGCCAGATTCCCAAGCCAGACCAGCTCCTTTTGCTTCAAGCCCCCCTCAATAGACCCTTCACCTCCACCCCAACTGACCAGGAGGTCCATCGATCCAAGTCCCCTGCCCCCAAACCACACTCAGGCCGGATCCCAAAGCCAGACCAGCTGGCTTCAGTTACAAGCCCCCCCCAGCACACAATGCCAGCAGGCACCATTACTTCCACAACACAAACCCCCAGCCACACCAGTATGCCTTTCACTCCAAACCCTCCCCACCAGACAGACCAAGAGGCCCATCACTCCACTTACCCTGAAGCCACACCTACAGGTCAGATTCCTGAGCCAGACCAGCTCCTCTTGCTTCAAGCCCTCCCCCCAGTAAGTCTTTCACTCGACCTTCCCACCAGCCAACCAGGAGACCCATCAATCTCATCCCCCCAAGCAGGGCCAGCTTTACAGTTTTGGGGGCCCCAGTGAACTGGTGGCTTTGGGGCCCTACATTTATGGAGAACCATGATATGCTCCAGTACACATACAGTTATCAGTATTGGCTCAGTAACACCTGACAAAGTCAGAGCACGGAAAAGCATCTTAGAAAAACTATTTTATATTAAATATCACACATTACTAAGAACAGAATATTGCACATTATGAATTTACATACAGTGATGTGGCGAAGTAAAACTTTGCTGGCGAAGTTTACAAAGTGCCAAAAGTTCACACTTTGCAGAGCTTCGTGAAGCTTCCCCAGACCTGAGAAACTTCGACTTTTCCCAATTCACAAACTTTTTGCCATGAAATGTGTAATTTCGCAGGCAAAATCACACTATGAGAAGAATTTCACACTTCACGATCTGTGAATTTATGTGATTCCATTCTATGCACTGCACGAATTCGAGAATTAATTCCAGAGCTTAATTCTTGATGACTTCGCCCATTTCTATTTACGTATAGGTAGCAAGAATGGCACATCAAGCCAAGATCTGTCTCTGAACAGTGTAATGCCCCATAATAGTGCACTACAGTGTCAGTGCACTGGGCAGTAGCCTAAGTTCCTGGTGTGGGACTAGAACCAATGACCTTCCTATCTTCTAGCCCTAGAGACAAGCATATCAACAGAAGCACTAACATGGTACTTTCTTTTCTGAATCAATACTCAGTAGTGAAGTAAGGCTTTGATATGTTTTCACAGCCCCTTTTCAAACTAGGATAGTCATTCAAAACTGCTCCCAAAACTCCAGCCTCCCCCCCCCCATCCAGACATGTCAGGTAGGACATTAGGAAGAGCAACATTTTTAAAAGTGAAAGAGATTATATTTTTCAGTCCCATGTCACTACATGTACCCCCAAAATACAGTTTCTGTGTTAATGTTCTTCTATAAGGCAGTGGTTTTTTTTTTTTTTTAAACTTACATAAGACAACAATAAATTCCACACAAAACAAACAACTGAGCACAATGGCTGCTAGTTGGGCCTCAGTCCTACAAAATGTCATTAAATTGTGCAACTGCAGTTACCCCATGGCCACAGTGCTTTTTATAAATATTTTTACAGTATAAATATCACACAAACATGTCCATGCAGAAAACAAGTGATAGACTGCATGCTGTCTCTGAAGAACATATTGTATATCACAGTCTCTGTGTTGCCTGTGATGGCATTTTTCATTTACACTTTAGTACTACGTATCCGTGATTACTATTTGGGCTTAAAGGAAAACTACATATAGATGATAATAGCTGTCCCCTGCCAACTCCTGCTCCCTGACTAGCTTGTTTAACCCATATATTCATTTTGTGCCATACTTTACCAGGTTTTATGAGTCCGAACACCACACCAGTTAGCACTTTCTTCAAGCCACAACAAACTTAGACAGGACAGGCTGAGGTAAGGATGCCATCTTTTGCAGGCCTTCCTTGGGTCTGCAGTATTCTGCAGCGTGTCCTCAACACTGTAGGATTTCATATGTAAAGAGGGTCCCATGACTGCAACATAACACCCTCTCTTTCTCTCTCTCTCTCTCTCCTCTCTCTCTCTCTCTCTGTCTGTTACTGATAATGATTTGAGAGCTCAACAGCAGACAGGGTGGGGCACAACCATGCCTAAAAGTTAGGCATCACATACTTGAGCGAGAGAGCAAGGGTGAAGGTAGGGAATACAGTTAATTTATGACAAATAAGTTAACTCATTCTACCCTGTATCGCCCTTGTGTATCAGGTTAAACAATGGATGATTTGGACTTCAAAGGGAGGTATTAACTATTAAGGTCTTAAGTATGTGTAAAAGCCTGGAGCTGCTAAGGATTGAAATAAGGCTGCTCAGATGGGAGCTGTCGAGGATGGTGTGGGAAGTCAGAGGAGCAGAACATTGGAGGGAAAGGCAGAGGGGTGATGCCCAGGGAAGTGACGGCATCAGGCAGGGGATGGGAGTGGGGAGGAGCACCCACTATACAGGAGAATCTCTTCCTTAGAGGAATAGGGAGCCCAGGGTGGAGGAATGGCAAGTGGTAAGGGGAAGGGTTGGGAATGTGACAGTAGCATCAGGGGTGGGAAATTCTAAAGGGGTGTCTTTATTGAATAGATTTACACCGCTGTCTGGAAGGAGGGAGGTGAGGTAGGAGGTCAGGTTGAGCAAGGGTTGAGAGTAGAATACAGGGGAGGGGGAGGAACTAGTCAGGGTGGGTAGGGGAGAAGAGGAGGCAGGCAAAATGAAGTGGAGGGAAGGGGGAGGGAGAGAAAAGGAAGAGGGGAGGGAAAACTGAAAGCAGATACAGATAGTCAAAAGGGGAGGGGCAGATTGGGAGATGGAAAAACAGTTAAGGGGATAAATTGTGGATGTGGAGATAAGTTCACCAGGGTGCAGAGGGAACAGTTAGGTGGGAAAGCAGTTAGTATCGAAGTTAAGAAAGGAAGGACGGGAAGCATGGATGCAGGGGATGGAAGGGTGGCAATCATAGGGGACTCCATAATTAGGGGTATTCACTAGGAAAGGAAAGGGGACCCAAATGCAAGCAGAAGGGTGGTTTGTATGCCAGGGATGACAGCTGGGAAGGTGGGTCCAAAAATAAGTGAAATAGTAAGGGAGATTGGAGGAAAACCTAATTTAGTTTTGCATTTGACAACCAAAACCTAGCTGGGGAGGAAGTAGAGGTAGTGCAAAGTAGGTTCAGGGAGTTAGGGAAGATCTGCAGGGAGGAAGGAAGTGCGCTGACCTTCTCAGAGGTGATACCAGTACCAAGGGCCAGCACAGCCAGGAAAAGAAGAACAGAGGATTTCAATGACTGGCTGAAGAAATGGTGCAGGGAGGAGATGGTCATCTGTATTAGGGACTGAGAGGAAACCTGGTCAAACAAAACACTCTTTTCACCAGACAGGCTACACCTCAGTAGGGAGGGTTTGAGGGTATTCGGGGTCAAACTGGGGGAATACATAACCACTACACTTAATTTAATCTACTGAGGGGGGACAGTGGGCATGCAGGCCCACAGACTCCGAGAGGAGGAGGTCAGTGACCCCCCACAGTGATGGAAGAGGTCTGGAGGGAGGAGGATGAAGGGGCAAGAACACAGTTAGCAAAGGGTGGAGGGGATGAGGAACACATAACAAGGGGACATAGAGGGGTGTACACAGAGGGGATAAATGTGAATAGAAGAATAGAGGGAAGAGAAGGAAGGTCAGATTCTATGTGGAGGGTGGTGTCTCTGAATGCACAGAGTCTTGAAAACAAGATGGAAAACCTGTAGGCACTATTAGCGGACAAGAGGCGGACATAGCTGCAGTAACTGAGACTTGGGCAACATCACACCATTACTGGGACCCTGAAATCCCTGGATATAAGCTATAGAGGAGGGACAGGGTAGTTGGGAAGGGGGAATGGGTGGCAATTTATATCAGGGAGGGAATTAACTTGCATGAGGGAGGAGTGGGAGGAAGGGGAGGTGAAAGCGTAATGGGTTCAGTTAAGGTCCAACAGAGGGAGAAAGGTGAGACTGGTAATGGTTAACAGACCACCTAGTCAGGATGAGGAGAGGGACAGGGAACTGAGCTTACAAATAAGGGAAGCTGCAGGAAAAGGAGAGGTGGTAAGTGTGGGGGACTTCTACCTGCCGAAGGTGGACTGGAGCATATCATCCACGACATGTGCTAGGAGTCAGATGATCCTGGAAGGACTGCAGATTGGGTTCCTGACTCAGGGCATCACTGAACCAACAAGAGCTGAGGCAATTCTTGATCTGGTACTCACAAATGGGGAGCATATACAGAAAATAATAGTCAGGGAGCCACTGGGTGGAAATGACCATTGCACAGTGTGGTTCCAGTTGGATATGAGCAGGGAAAGCATCCTGACTAAGGCCAAAATCTTGTATTTCAGGAGGGTGGACTTCAGGAAAATGGGCAAAGTGCTAAGTAAGTAGTAAGTAAAAGATTTTTTTTTGTTCAGGATAAGTTCTTTCTTCACATCTTAGGCCGAAGCCTTTTTTCAAGATGGTTCTGACAATAGGACTTCAAAATTGTTCAACTACAAACACAATACAAACCTCACTTTCAATCTCTAAGAACTTACAAACATATAATAAATATTCTTATATTCCTACAAGACTTGTACAACTCATTTCACAACATGAAATACCAATTAAAAATCCAAGAGAAAGCCAGCCTGGTGGCGCTGAGGGTTGAGGCGCTGGGCATGCTCTTCGCTCCATGCTGGCGACCATGTTCTGCACTCGCTTGAAGGTTGCAGGGTTGGCCGGGGAGGAGAAGGATGGAGTTCCCAATGGCAGCTCTCCTTCCCAGGGGGGATTACTGCACACTCCTGCCGCAACACCACCACCTAGGGGAGCCCAGATGGAAGGTACGGTAGATGGGGGCAGCAGCAAGAAAACTGGGTAGAAGTCATCGGAGGGGAGGTGAAGCAGGAGGCACGTCTCTGCATGCCTCCTAGTTCATTGGCCCCCATTGCACGCTGACATCTGGGGAGGATGTAAAAAGGAGGAAAATCCCCTCGCTCGCTCCTAGGCGATGACACCTCGTGGTGCGTTCCGGATGGCCACAGCAGACTCTGCTGTGCTAGCACCATGACAAAAGAAAGGATTGGTTCGGAGGAGGAATCAGGGGTCCCTCCTCACCTGCCCGGGGGGGCTACTGGGTACCTAGGATTAGTTGACCATGTACTCTAGGGGCAGATTGTGACTGGATCAGGACGCAGTAGTGAGGATGTCTGAGAGAGTGGAGAGAGGAGGTAAGATGGAGCATAAATACAGGGGGAAAAAAAATCCAAGAGATTTCTCTAAGGAGCCATCTGGCGGGCATCAGAGCAGGTATGGGGGTGGAACAAAGGTGGTCCATCATTAAGAAAGGAATACTGGTTGCCACAGATGAGTGCGTTAGGCTCAGGAGGAAGAACATAAGGGCCAAAGTGTCCAGTTGGTTCAGTTATGGGGTTGCCCAGGCAGTAAGGGAAAAGAGGTTGGCCTATAGAAAATTCAGGAAGATCAAGAGAGAGAGAGGTGGATAGGGAAAATTACCTAAGGTTGGCTAGTGAGGCAAGTAAGAAAGTCAGGCGAGCAAAGACACAGAAAAAGCTGCAGATAGCTGAAGGAATTAAGAAGGGGGAGAAGGTTTTCTTTCATTATATAAGTGAGAAAAGGGACAAGAAGGAAGGGATTGTTAGGCATAGGAAAGGGGTGTAGTGGGTGGAGGATAATGGGGGGAAAAGCAGAGATACTAAATGAATACTTCCGTTCCATCTCCACCAGGGAGAAGGACAAACCAGTGCCTTCAGGAGGGAAAAGAGGAGCATGGTGGAAGGGAACACAGATGTAGTGATAGAGGAGGATAGAGTGAGGGAGGGGCTGCTGGCATTGAGGTGGACAAATCACCAGGCCCAGATGGAGTACATCCAAGGGTAATAAAGGAACTGGCTGAGGAGCTGGCAGGGCTACTGGCAGACCTATTCAATAGTTCACTAGAGACAGGCATAGTACTGCCCCACAAAAGTGGTCCCAAGGATGACCCAGGGAATTACAGACCAGTCAGCCTGACCACCATTGTGAGCAAGCTCATGGAGACCATACTAAAGGAGAGGTTGGTGGAATATCTAAATGAGCATGGTCTCCAGGATGTGAGGCAGCATGGGTTCATGGGGGGTGATTGTGTGAAATAAATCTGATTGACTTCTTTGACTGTGTCACTAAGACAGTAGACAGAGGCCAATCGGTAGACATCCTCTATCTTGATTTCAGCAAGGCCTTTGACTCTGTGCCCCACAAAAGGTGGATCAGGAAGTTGGTGGATCTTGGGGTTGAGGAAAAGATAGCCAGGTGAGTGGAAAACTGGCTGAAGGACAGAACCCAGAGGGTGGTTGTGGGGAGAGTTACCTGGCACCAGACAGGTAACCAGTGGGGTCCTGCAGGGCTCGTGCTGGGGCCGGTGTTGTTCAATGTCTTCATCAATGACATTGGAGATGGCATTAAGGGCAAAATGTGCCTATTCATGGATGACACCAAACTCTGTGGGAGAGTAAACACAGCTAAAGGGATACAGGACCCACAGGAAGATCTGGAAAAGCTAGGGAGGTGGTCCAGGATATGGCAACTAGGTTCCAATGCCAAGAAATGCAAAGTTATGTATATTGGAGTCAAGAATCCTAGGGCAGAGTACTACCTGGATGAAGTCCAAGTATCTGCATTAGAGGAGGAGAAGAACCTGGGAGTGATGATCACTAGTGACCTGAAGCACTCCATGCAGTGCAAGAAAGCAGCAGCAAAGGCAAACAAGAAGCTGGGATGCATGTCTAAGGGGGATCAGTAATAGGAGAGGAGAGGTTATACTGCCCTTGTACAGGTCACTGGTAAGGCCACATCTAGAGTATGGAGTTCAGTACTGATGACCACACCTCAAAAAGGACATTAACCTGCTGAAGAAGGTCCAGAGGAGGGCTACAAAGATGATAAACAGTCAGCAGGGTACAGCATATGAGAAGAGGTTGAGGGCACTAAAAATGTACTCTCTGGAAGACAGGAGAGAGAGAGAGGGGACATGTTTGGGACCTTCAACTACTTGAAAGGGATAAATAAGGTTGATAAGGAGAGTCTCTTTAAGCTGAGTGGCAACCATAACACAAGGGGGCACAGTCTTAAGCTGGAGGGTGGGAGGTTTAGGAGGGAGGTCATGAAGCACTTCTTCACAAAGAGGGTAGTGGACACTAGGAATGCGCTGCCAGAAGAGGTAATCTCATTGAAGACAGTGGGCAGCTTCAAGAGATGCTGGGACAGGCATTGGGGAGGGTAAGCGTCATGGGTAGGGAGGATGGGAGGAGTGGGGAGGGAGGGCAGGGACATTAGCTCAAGCTACGGATCCTGCAATATGAGCAGACTTGATAGACCAAATGGCCTTCTTCTGCTGGCTTCTTTGTAAGTTCATAGTAAGTTTAATTGGTTAAGTGGCAAATGATGTGGAGGTGATTGACTGCAGGATTAACAAACAGCTGGGAACACAAAAAAAAAGCAACAGAACTTTGTTTTGGTTGCCAGCCACTGAGCAGTACAGCCTGGTACAGCAGAATGCATACTGCCATCAGAAGTGTTGGAGTGACGCTCCCTCTCGAAATGAAATAAGGGGTCACTGCTCCCTCATGATCCCGCAGGACTACACCCCTTTAGATATCCCCTTTATTTATTGAAATGTTTCACCTGGAAGGCACACTGAGTAACAAGTCGCTCATCTCCCAGTGCGACCTGGGGGGAAGGGGTACAATAGGCATGAGACATTAAACATTCAAGTTATAAGTTCAACATTAACATACAGTTGTAAGACAGGTGTTACACACAGTGTTATATCCCCTTATAGCATCCCATCCCATCATAAATATCCCCTTATAGTATCTCGACCCATCATTGATATCTCCTTATAGTATCTCAACACATCATAGCTATCCCCTTATAGTATCTCAACACATAACAGATAACCCTTTATAGTATCTCAACCAGTGTTGGAATTACACTTTATGAGCTTTGGGAACTAGGGGATCCCATAAGGGTGTTACCTTTAAATAAAGCTCCCTTTCCATTATAAGTCAATGGCAGTGATGCGTGAGTTACCGAGCGCCCTTCAGAGCTATGGGGGCTCAGCCCTGGCAAGATCTCTATAATTCCAACACTGTCTCAACCCCTCATACATATCTCCTTATAGTATCTTGACCCATCATAGAGATTCCCTTATAGTATCCCAACACAACATAGCTATCTCCGTATAGTATCCCTTCACATCAGAGATATCCCCTTATAGTATCTCGACCCATCATGGATATCCACTTATAGTATTTCAACACTTTATAGATATCCCCTTATATTATTTCCAACACATCATAGCTATCCCATTATAGTATCTCAACACTTCATAGATGTCCCTTTATAGTATCTCGACCCATCATGGAGATCCCCTTTTAGTACATCTATATCTATATCTCAGCACATCATAGATATCCCCTTATAGTATTGAGGCACATCATAGATATCACCTTATATTATCCTAGCACATCATAGATATCCCTTATAACATCCCAAACCTTTATAGATACCCCCTTAGGGTATCTCAAAAAATCATAGATATCCCATTTAGAACCCCAGCACACCATAGATATCTCCTTATAGTTTCACGACACATCATAGAGATCCCCTTATAGTATCTCGAGCTGTTATAGATTTATCCTTACACTATACCAACACATCAGAGATATCTGCTTACAGTATTGCAACATATCATAGACATCACCTTATAGTATCTCGATCCATCATAGATATACCTTTACAATATCTAAACACTATCTATCTATCTATCTATCTATCTATCAATCTATCTATCTATCTATCTATCATTTCTCTATCTATCTATTTCTCTTTCATCTATCTTCTTACAGTATCTTAACACTTTCGCACATGGTGGACAGCTCAGAGGTAGACCAATAATAGTAAGCCTGTCTGTCTGCGCACAGATGGACAATGGGGTGTCCAGCCTAAGGTTTAGTACTGAAGTCCGTCTTATTCAAAATTTTTGTGAATGCCCTCCCAAAACAATGCCTAGTTCTACCTTCTCAACTATAAACAGATGATAAAGTAATGTACTGTACTGGGGCATTTCTGAGTGTAGTCCAGAACCAATTGTCTTGGTTTTGATAAACTGCAATACTGGCTCCAGCACTATTTGATAAGCTTCTGCTGAGTCAGAACAAAAATCTACGTAATGACATCCCCATTGCCAAAGGAAGTATACCTCATTCAGGAATAAAAGCTTGCAAACTCAGCATTTGAGCAGTACATGACTGGAGACTAGAGAGACTGGATGTGCCGACAGGCTGTTATCTGCTATCATTTCTGTTACTAGAGAAGATACAGTGCTGCACATATCTAGAAATGACTCTAGTCTGCTAGTTGTCCTGTGACAGCCACATCTCACGTGTAACAATAAGTTAACCAAAACGACATATCCTTTCTAACTTGAGAGGTAAAATATTAACTACCAAAGTCTTGCTCACTAACCTTGAAGATGGGAATTTTCTCTTTCTAAACATTCCTACTACAGTCCTAAACAAAATCAACAGTCTTTTCAACAATATCTGTAGATCTGTACTACCCCTACAGTTATGGATATTGCATGGAGTGGGCACTCTGTACTACGTGGTGGTTTTCTTCTTTTACAGGTCAAACAAAAGTAGATTTTTTTGGAGTGCTGGGGGAGAGGGTTGTGGGGGCCAGAGTGGTGGTTGGTTGAGGAGAGGGGAGTGAAACATTGGACCTGGTCAGGTGGGGAGGCAGGGGAGTGTGTTTTGGCATGTGTCTGGGGGGAGGAAAATTTGTAAAAATTTGCCAGGGCAGCAGGTGGGGGGGGGGTGTGCTAGTGGGGGGATTCATTATAAAAATTATCTTGGAGGTGGGAGGGGTGAACTTATTACACAGTGGGTGGGGGAGGGAGTTTAAGCCTTTTGTGTCATTTTTTTAATTAAAAAAAGGGCCAATGGAGTTGATGCGGCCTGTTGGGAAATTGAAGAGCGAGCTTCCAGACTTTGCACCAACTTTGGTGGTGAATTAAAACTTTGCTGCATTTCTGTATCTAATGAGACACACCAAAAAGTGTACTCATGACAAAAGGCCTAGTCTTTGCAAAAAAAAAAAAATCTTTTCAAGTGTGTTTTAATACTTTAGAATTTTCTTTCCCATCATGCACTATAAAACTCACATCCCAATTTTTTCTGTAAAGTAATCTCAAAGGGCTTTCCCATATCTTTTTAAATGATGCAATCTGTATAAGAAGTATAAACATTTTATTTTTTAAAATCAGCATCCGTTCTGAAACCTAAGGCTATGTAACAAACAAATAGTGGCTGTATTTCATTTATTTATTTAGGGATAAATACCATTGAGCAATGCTCATTTGCTATGGCATCCCATTAGTATATAAACATGTAATAATTACTGATGATAATTTTTAATATCTGGATAACCAGATCTTAAAATCAACGTAGCAACTGCCTGGTTGTTATTCTGTGTTACAACTGGGCGGTTGTAATCATCAGCTGTCAATCACTCTTGCACTCACATAGATGTGAGCACTATCAGGACAACTGCTGCCTTCACTTTTTCAGACATGCAAACCCACGCTGATTAAAAATGTTCACCTGTAATTATAAAAAAATGAAACGAGCTTCGCTCTCGGGGTTTATGAAGCATCCCACACCTTGGGTGTGTGTAAAATTCTGGTTAAACACACCCACTCATGTATTATTCTATATGTAATAGTTACAATTACAGGAGTTGTAGAATTTTTCTGAGTATTTTTAACTTCTACATTATACCATAGCTTATTGTCTGAGCTTGGGAAAATGATAGTTTTGTTGTTGTTTTTTTACAGATGGTCGAAACAGAGATGCTCAGCAGGATTTTTAAAAGGCTTTTGACACAGCACTTGTGTCCATATTTTGGACACATTCTGCATCTACCAGATGTGTCCCGATCTCTGGGTCCTATGCCCAGGTATCTGGATGCATTTCCAGCAATTACCAGAGTTGAGAGAAATTTGTGCCACAGCTATGGAATTCATGTCTGTTTTACAGACGTAACTGTGAAATTCCTTCTGGGGAGTTAGGCCAACTTTTTGTGGTCTGACTGCTTGGGCAGAATTTTGTACTTGGGTCTGAAAAGTGGATGCAAGTGTTTGAAAATCTGGCCCATTAAATCTAATGAACACTGTTGTGTTGTGTCACTGTTTAGATGAAAAGAAGGGCAAGAGAAGAATTCGAACAACGTTTACTGTGGAGCAGTTGCAAGAGCTGGAGAAGATCTTTCAGATTACGCACTATCCTGATGTTCACACACGAGATCAATTAGCAATGAAAATCAACCTCCCAGAGGCCAGGGTCCAGGTAAATTAAAACTCGGTATCTCTTTTTTCCTTTACCTTGCACAGTACACAGAAATATAGAATTTGTCAGCAGAAAAGGATCACATGGCCCACCCAGTCTGCCCAGAAGATCCCTGCCTTGTCTGTCTCTGCAGACCCTAACTGGTCTCTGGTGAACCTCTCGCCTCCATGCCTATTTATGGGAGGGCTAGCCTGAGGTTCAATGTGGGGGAATAAACTCCTCCCACATACAGTATTTAAACCAGCCTGTCACAGCAAGTAGTGTTTGAAAATCACCCACCAGTCTCCCCTTCCTCCTCCTTTTCACCATTTTCCCACCTCCATGTGGGGGGCGCTTTATTCCTACCAGCCATCAAGCTCAAAGTGTCTAAGAAATAGGAATGGAGTACAACCACGGAGTTGCACAAGCATAAACATTTATTCCACAAACATTGATCTAATATTCCCCTATGTCTAACCCATACATGCTTGAAGCCCCTACTGTTTTCACCACTACTACTTCCACTGGCAACTTCTTCCAGCTGTTTACCACTATTTCAGTGAAGTACTACTTCCACATATCCCTCTTAAACTCCCCCTCCAATTTCATCACATGCCCTGTGGTCCTGGTGCTCTTCCTTATTTGAATGAAGCCCACTTCCTGTACACTGTTCACCCCTGTTAGGTACATTTAGGTCTCCATCATGTCCCATCCCTATGTCCTCTCTTTCAGGGTGAACATGTTGAGGCCCCTTTGTCTCTCCTCTTAAGGCTTTTTTTGCAACCCCTGCACCATTTTAGTTGCCCTCCTCTGGACCTCCCTCACCTTGTTTATGCTCTTTCTGAGGTAGGATGGGATAAATGCCATTACAGTAGATAGCATCAAAAAAGAGGATGTGGAATCCCTGTGGATGCTACTCAGTTCAGCAAAGGGGGAGAAGATCCACATAGGAGTGGTATACCAGTCTCCGGGGCAGGCTGAGAGCAAGGACAAGGAGCTCCTACAGGAGATCAGAGGTGTAGCACAAAAGGGACTATAGTGATGGTAGGTGACCTAAATATGCCCGATGTTAAGTGAAGCATCCCAGTGGCAGGCTCCACTAGGAGTCAAAAGGTGGTTGATGCCCTACTAGAGTGCCTGCTAACACAACTAGTTAGTGCCCTGACTAGACCGGACACCATCCTGGATTTAGTCTTCACTAATTTGGAGGTAGTAAATGTTACAGTGGTGGGGGAGCCACTGGCCAACAGTGGCCACAACTCTGTGTGGTTCAAGATAGCCTTAGGGGCAGAAAAATCACACTCCAAAACTGAGGTTTTAAACTTTTAAGGAGGCAATTTTGACAAAATGAGGGAAGTAGTTAATAGCTGGATATTAAGGATCCAGGAACAGTTAGATGTGGAAGAAATATGAGGGCTAGTTAAGTTATCCATTTTAGAGAATACCAGGATGTTCGTAAGAACAGTGACCAAAAAGAACAAACATAAAAAAACAGTATGGTTCAGCAACCAGGTTAAGTCCACAATTAGGGCCAAAAGTGAGGCCCTTAGGACTTATAAAAGAACTCAGGAAGACAATGCATGGGAAGCTTACATTCAGAAGAACAAAGAAGCAAAGAGTACGATGAAATCAGCTAAGGCCACAATGGAGCTTTGGCTTACAGAAGGGGTTAATGAAGGTAACAAACAATTTTTTTTTTGATATGTACAAGAACAAAGAAAGAAAAGTGGAGGAATTGTTAGACTCAAGGACAGGGACAGGAAAGTGGAGGAGGCTAGTCAGAAGGCCACTGTTCTGAATAACTTTTTTCGCTCTGTGTTCACCAAAGAACGCATAGGCCCTGTACCAGACAGTGGCATCAAGGCTGCTGACAAAGGTGTTCCACAAATGGAAACACTGTCAGTCACCAACAGTAGGGTTAGGGAGGCTCTGGATCAATTCAGAGATGATAAGTCACCAGGGCCTGATGGAATACACCTGAAGGTACTAAGGGAGCTAGCAAGTGAATTGGCAGATCCCTTAGCACATTTGTTTAGAAGGTCACTTCAAATGGGGGTAGTGCCAGGGGACTGGAGAAGAGCTGATGTGGGGCCTCTCCACAAGGGAGGGAGGGAGTTTTGAGGACGCAGGTAATTACTGACCAGTTATCCTTACGTCGGTGGTGGGGAAGCTGAAGCAAACCGTAATAAAACAGGACTTGTTAAAGTACCTAGATAAGAGCGGTTTGCAGGATGACAAGCAACATGGGTTCATTGCAGGTAGGTTATACCAAATGAACTTAGTCACATTTTTTGACTGGGTCACTAGGAAACTAGACAGAGGCCACCTAGTGGACCTCCCCACCTTGATTTCAGCAAGGCCTTTAACTCAGTGCCGCACACCTGCCTGCTGAAAAAGTTGGAGGACCTGGGTATAGTCAAGAGCATAGTCAGTTGAGTAGGTAATTAGCTTAGGGACATAAAACAGAGAGTAGTGGTCAACAGGGTAAGGTCTGACAAAGGCACGGTCACTAGTAGTGTGCCCCAAGGTTCAGTGTTGGGGCCAGTCCTGTTTAATGCCTTTATCAGTGACATCAGAATAGGTATTCAGGTCAAAATTGCCCTATTTGTAGACAATACCAAGCTAGGAGGAAGGGTAGACAGTGAAGAGGTAGTTAGGGACCTACAAAAGACCTACAGAGGCTGGAAAGATGGTTCAACATCTGGCAGCTGAGGTTCAATGCAAAGAAATTCAAGGTGATGCACTTGGGTAAAGGAAACACAAAGACAGAATACTACCTCAATAATGTCCATCTCAGCACCCCACAGGAAGAAAGGGACCTGGATGTCACCATAAGCAACATTGTGAAATAGACCAGCCAATGCAACACAGCATATAGCAAGGCCAACAAAATGCTAGGGTTCATAGAGAGGAGATTCGATAGCAGGAGAAGGGAGGTAATACTGCCACTCTACAGATCCCTGGTAAGGCCCCATCTGGAGTACTGTGTCCAGTTTTAGAGTCTACATCTGAAAAAGGATAAAATCAGGTTGGAGGCTGTCCAGAGAAGAGCAACCAAAATGATCCAGGGCGTTCAAGGGCAATTGTACGAGCAGCGTCTGGAAGCATTAAATATGTTCTCACTGGAGACAAGGAGGGAAAGTGGGGACATGATTGAAACATACAAGTTTCTGAGAAGAATTTATAAGGTACCATCCTCTGACCAGTTTAACAGAGTCTCTGACTTTAATACGAGAGCGCACGAGTGGAAGTTGAGGGGGCGGGCTTTAAGAATGAGTTTAGGAAGCACTATTTTACAGAGAGTCATGGAACCATGGAATAGACTACCCTGATGTATTGGAAGCAAAGTCCATAACATCATTCAAACTGGGGTGGGACAGAGCTAAAGCAAGATCAAAAATAACAGGAGCAGTAGGAGGCATTAGGCAAAAGGGGTGGTTAGGTCCTGGGATGTGAGACGGTCCAAGGAACACATGGGCAGACTAGATGGACCTTTGGGTCTCCTTCTGCCATTCTTTTTCTATGTTTCTATATTTCTCCAGAACTAGACACAATACTCCAGGTGGGGTCTCATCAGTGAGTGATATAGTAGCAACACCACCTTCCTCCATATGCTGGAGATACCTCTCCCTGTGCACCCCCTGCTTTCCATTGGCCCTACCCACTGCTTTGTAACACTGTCCTGCCTCTTTGAGGTCATCAGATATGATAACTTCCAAGGTTCCTTTCCTGCTTAGTGACTTTCAGTATCTCCCCTATTGTATACTTAGATCCTGGATTTCTATGCCCTAGGTGCAAAAAATGTTGTAGGTGCTGTATTGGTCCTTTTAATAACAGATCCAGAATAATGATGGATATTTTATTGATTAACATGGATACAGATCAGGCGTTTATGAACCAACCAGGTCCTTCTTCAGAAGCTTTAAAACTTCAGAAGCTTCTGAAGAAGGACCTGGTTGGTTCGAAAGCTAGAGCACTTTGTTCTTTTCCGTAACATCCATGTTGGTTCAATAAAAGGTATCAAATCATTTGTTTCTGGATATACCCTAGGTGAAAGTTTTTGTATTTTTTGGCATTGAACCCCAGCTGCCATTCTCTTGATCACTACTCAAGTTTCCCAAGATCCCAAAACATTTTCTCCACCCCCCTCTTGAGTGTCCATCCTATTATAAATTTTGGTGTCATCTGGAAAAAGGCACACCTTCCCTTCCAGTTCTTTTGCAATGTCGCTTATAAAGACATTAAAGAGGACCAATTCCAGTACTCAGCCCTGTGACACCCCACTGGTTACTCTCCCATCGTTACAGGGAGTGCCATTAACCACCACCCTCTGTCTCTTATCCATTAAACAGTTTCTAACTCAATTTACCACTTTGGATCACACCCCCAGGCTGCTCAGTTTCTTTATCAGTCTCTTGTAGAGCATAGTGTTGAAGGTCTTGCTAACATCTGGATAGGCCACATCCACTGTCCTCCCCTGATCCATTTCCCTTGTGACCCAGTGGAAGAAATCAATCAGATTCATCTGGCATGACCCCCCCGCCGCCAAATCCATGCTGCCTGGTTCTCGCAACCCACTGGATTCAAGATACTCCACCAGCCTTTCTTTAAACAGGGTTACTAATCAATTTCCCCACCAGAGAGGTGAGAATGACTGGCTTATAGTTCCCAGCCACTGCTCTTATGTAGAGGGACAACATCTGTGCTCTTCCAGTCATATGGAACAACACAGATTGAGATCACCTGTTTCTAGTGAGCTGTTGAATAAGTTCATCAGTGGGGCACCTATCACCTCCTTGAGTTCCTTTAGTACCCTTGGGTATATCCCATCTAGTCCCATAGCTTTGTATACTTTCAGAGCTGTAAGTCCCTTTAGGACTCTTTCCTCTGAAAATGGGCTTGTGCCCATCTCCTTCCCCTCCCTTTGATCCTGCCACTCCTCCCTGATGGTCCATTCCCGCTCCCTCCACTGTGAAGACTGAGCAGAAGTACCTGTTTAGGATGTTTGCTTTTTCTTGGTTATCTTTTGTGCAGCCCCCCCTATCCGCATCCTTCCTTAGCCTGACTCCTCCTTCCCTTCCTTCACTTTCTGTTTTCTTCTTCTCACTTAGGTACTTGAAAAAAAAGTCTTGTCCCCTTTAGCAACCTCCTTGGTTATCCATTCCTCTGTCTGTGCCATTGCTCCCCACACTGCCTTCTCTGCTTCCCTCTGTTCTACTTGGTACACCTCCTTGTCTTCCTCCCTCTGCATTTCCTTATACCTCCTGAATGCCACCATTTTCTACTTCACCACCTTGGCCACTTCTCTAGACAACCATAACCATCTCTTTTTTCTTTCTGCTTTTATTTACTTCCTAATACAAAGGCCGGTTGCCTTAAATATATCCTCCCTTATTTTTCCTCACTGTACCTGCACTCCTACCTGGCAATTACCCCAGTGAGGCAGTTTCATAGACAGTCTCCCATTTCTTTAAAATCTTTCTTCTTAAAGTTCAGTACCCTCATCCTCATGTGGTTTGCTTCTGTTCCCATCTTAATGTTAAACCAGACAGTACGGTGATCATTGATACCTAGAGGACAGCCCATCATGGTGTCTGCAATGCAATCCCTGTTTGAAATCCCCAGGCTCAGTACCGCTCCATCCCTAGTGGGTTCATTGACTAGCTGCCCAAGAATAGACTCTTGTAGCAAGTCAAGAATGGCTCTGCCTCTTGCCAAAGCTGCAGTTGGAAGACTCCAATCCACGTCTGGCAGATTGAAGTCACCAACTAAGAGCACCTTCCACTTACTAGCCATTCTGATTATGACTTTCCCCAGTGCCTTATCCCACTCCTCTCCCTGTGTTGGAGGTCTGTATAACACAACTGTATGGATAACAGCCCCAGCGCCTGTCTCCAGGAAATTAGATTTAATACAGATAAAGGTAAAGTGATGCATTTAGATAGTAAAAGCAGGAGGTGTCCCTATTTATAAAATGTCAGGGTAAAATCTAGGGTTTTATATGATGTGGGAGACCGCGAAAGGGCGTCCCACAGAAGAGCGACGTCAGGGTGGCAAAAACAAATTTGCCACCCTGACAACCCCAGGGCACAGAAAAATGGTACCAGGGACTAAAAATACTTGTTTTCTTTTGAGCGGGCTGCACCCCCCCACACCCCACTACTTAAGGATTCTCAACTCCAGGGGGGTGCATGTCAGGGGGTACGAAAGTAAAAAAAAAAAAAGATTTTGGGATGGGCGCAAGAAAAGCACAGTAGTGCCCGGACCCAGACCCGAACCCGGAACCCCAGCACCGCAAGAGGAGGCCAACCCCTGACACCACGGTGCAGTTTGGCAGCCGACCACAACGCCACCCTCTATATCCCCTCTGCCCCTCCCAGGCCACGCTCACCATGCTCGCTCCCCCCATGCGTGTGTACATGTAGTGACACCTTGTTGCTAGGGTCACCCACCCCACCACATCCAGTCGCCCTCCCTACCCTCCCACCTTTCGGGCTTTCCCCCCATATCACGTCGCTGTTTCGGACGGCGCCATGATTCAGGCACCCACCTCATATGCTACCAAATCCAGTAATCTGATTGGCTCTTATTTATGTGTAAAATATGGTTTACACATGGCTAAAAAAAAGGACTGCTCAGCAGTGAAGAGTCTGGAACCCTGATCAATAGGCATTTGGAACACATGCATTTCGGTTAACCCCCTACAGCCAGAACTGATCTTCCACCACAAACATGGCTGCTACCTTTACAGTGTAAAAAAACTTCAACTGGGCACTAAAAATAAAACTACCTTAAATAAAATATAAAACAAATTAATTAAAAGTTGTTTCTCTGATTAGCACACTCTCTTTACATACATAAACAAATTGGAAACATTAAGTATTGTTTATAGTTTTCACTACAACTGTTTCTTTGCTGACAGTGAAAAATCCCCCTTCTGCCTTTGTCTGCTTATCAGGGAACTCTTTTCTTCTTCTTGCCTTGATAGTGAGATAATTGAGTCTCTGGCTGTAACAAAGGCCTTTGTTGTCTGTGTGCACAGTATGTTAAGAGAGAAACCTTCTGCCAGTGGAACTGAGCAGAATTTTGAATCCACGTGTTTGATGGTAAACATTCCATGATATACATTCTATATCTTGAATGTGGAGAAACACAGAGAAAAAAGCAGGAAGAAGAAAGTAGACTATAATACAATGGCCTCATCAATGACATCACTTGCAGTAGGTGGAAGGACTATTTTATCACAAATACACATAAATAAACCTATTGTTTCTACATATAAACATGCTTTTCCCAACAGTAAAAAGTAAAAAAAAAAAAAAAAAGAGGATCCAATTTTATAAGTGCAATAAGGCACTCAGGGATGTGTGTAAAACATATTTTACAGCACGTCCAGTGGCTGAAGTCACTTGGCCTTTGGCCACACACCTTATTACACCCTGGCTGTGCTGTAAAATATGTTTTACACACACCCCTTTGTGCCTTATTGCTTACATACTATGTGGTAAACAGTCGTCTCAAACCAGCAATGAGAAGGACCTGGGAATAGTCATTGATGATAAAATTTGGCCTCAAATCCTTGTCATCCCTTCCTGTCACTCATGCTTATAGAACACTATGTGCTATAAATAGGCATATAAGATCAAGATACACAGCTGTTATCTTCCACTTTATAGAGCATATGTGTGACTGCATCTTGATTATGCCACTCCGGTTTGATGCCGTTGCAAACACAAAGAAATTGAGTAAATCAAAAGGGTTCAGAGAAAAGCCACCAAAGCCATTTACAGCATACATAATTTATCTTACAAATCCAGACTCTGTTACCTAAATTTAATGTCTTTGGAGCAGCAACAATTAAGAAGTGACTTACCATGTACAACATTATGCCAGATCCTTATCTCTTGACTGAACTGAATTTCCATTTTAAAAAAAACAAACAAACAACAAAAAATACTAGAGGACATCCACTTTAACTAAAATGTCAAACATTCAGAACAACCAAAAGGAAATACTTTTTTATACAACATGTGATTAACCCATGGAACTCTTTGCCCCTATAAATAATTTCAAGTAAAACGAACTTGGAACTCAAAAACAAACTTAGAAAAATGTTTTATTGAATTATTATTAATTAGTACTTGGAGCAATATCGGCACACAAAGCTTTTCACTTCTAACCCTCCTTAGTATGAACCTTAATAAAATGTGATTTCATTCAGTGACTGCGAAATCACCTTTTGAGATGGATTTGAAAAATTTCACTTGCATTGTTCGTGAGGCCGGGGTCCCAAAAAAGCCAGCCATGTAGAACATTTGGTGGAAAAATTTATGAAGTTATGAGTGAACATTGAAATATTTTAATGTTTACTCGTAACTTGGTCATGTTAACATTTTTTACATCACATTTACAACACAGACTTCTTATGACCCCACCTCATGAACCCGGTAGGTGTGAAATCACCTTTCGGATGGATTTGAAAAATTTCACCTACCTTATTCATGAGATGGGTCCCAAAAAGGCCATGTTTAAAATTTGGTGTAAAAATATTTTTTTTAAAAAATGGCAAATTTATGAGTAAAAGTTCAAACCTCATTGAAATACATTAAACCAGACTTACCTAATTTTTTCATATCGCAGTCACTGGTTTCAGCAGCAAGACATCTCCTCAACTGGAAAATGGATCAATGCCATGGGACCTGTTCAACTGACTGAGGGTGTGTGTGGGTGGATGTGGGGTGTTGGGTGCTGAGTGGGGTATTGGGGTGGGTTGGGTAAGGGTATGAAAGGGAGAAGATTGGCAAGGGACAATTTTCTTTTTTACAGGTTTCTAACTTTAAAATAAAAACAGATCAATGAAGGATGGTTTTCTTATTTCACAGGGAAGCCAACACTGAGGATTGGGCACCCCAGTGTTGGGATACTGTTCAGTGGTACCAGGGGTGGGTATATGGTACCACCGCTTATATTTGGGGGAGTAACCTGGAAGGAATGGGGATTACAATGAAGTGATACCAGAGGTGGGCACCCCAATCTATTATTTTATATATTAAGGGAACAGGGAAGAATGGAAGAATGAGGGAGGGCTGGCTGAGCTGGAAGGGGGAGTGACTAAAACTATTTAAAACAACAACAGAAAGATGAGATAGATAGACAGACAGATATGAGACAGACAGAGAAATTGAGATCACCGGCTCACTGCTGGAACACAAACCAGCAGCACATCTCCATCTGATGTTGCAGATATCAAGAAAGTCTCATGGTTCTCATACTGAGAACATGGGTGAATGACTCCTTTCACTAAGCTGAGCACACTGCATTTTGGGGTGCCCAGAAAAAATATTTGAGGCCATTATTTTTAAAACAAACACCAGAATCAAGCTGAACGGGTGCCATGTAGCTAGGTTTAGGTGTTTTTTTTTAAATACAACATTTTTATGTATTGTCAATGTTTTTTAGCTTTGGAGAAAAAAAAAACAAGATGACAGCCATCACAATCAATATTTTCTCTTACAATAGATTAATTACAAATGATAAATGCTCATGATCAGTGTTTTTTATTGTTCTTATAAAAGGGTTATCCAAAACCCTAACTAAGCATGCTCAGAAAAAACTTAAAACCTTTATAACTCTGGAACCATTTAATATTTTTCCATGAAACCTTTGAATGCCACTGCCTTGGCACAGTCTGCCTCTACCCTAAAAGTTTCCTTAAAAAATTCTGTACCATCTCGGCTGTATGTAAGAGCAAAAAACCCTATTTTAAGTATAGGAAAAAAAAACATAATTAATTAAAAATCAACATTCCGTGTCTCAGAAACTGCAGAAGATGCCATCACAAAACTTTTCATGTCTTGTGACCCTGCCAGCTAGTTATTTCACTGAATGTCATCAAAGTTCTTAAAGTACTAAATTGGGGTTTGACATTAAACTCCTTACTCAACCCTGATTATACTGGTGATACCATGCCAGTAGTATATATAGAATACTGTATATAGAATATACAGTATATAATTCCTATGCCCTGCTCCCTGATTGTTAACATGTATGACAAGTTTCAAATCAAACAGCAGGAGACTGGCTCTTCTTGGCTATTTGTAATGTCAAAGTGAGGTGAGGTCACAATGCTGATGATAACGTATAGTGAAGAATAGAACTATGTCAGCCTCCAGGTAAAGTGCTGTTCTACACATCACATCTAGTACTCACAGGTAGAAAATCTTCTATTTAGCAAAACAGAAAAGAAAAAATACTTCAGATATAAAAAGGGATAGCTGACTACTTCAGAAAGTAAGAGCCCTGCACCTGTCTGGCCCCTGGTGAAAGCTGGGGGAAAGGCAGCCCTGGTCCGAACATTAAGGAGGCATGGCAGACATTGGTGTTCTTTGCATGGGAGTGTGTGGAATGCATCCTCACGCCATTGCATGCAACACCTATTGTGGGCACCAGAAGATGGGAGAAGCTGGTAGAAGGATTGGGACAAGTGCTTACAGGCACCGCATCTGGCTAGCTGGGCACGCCTGCCTGAATAGGATGTAGAACACGGTGGGGGTCAGGGAACCCCACCAATCCTGCCATGTGGGGGTAAGCCCTGGGTTACATAGATACATAGAAATTGTTGGCCGATAAGGACTGCTAGGTCCATCTAGTCAGCCTGTAAGCCCTAAACTTGTATGCACTCACGGAACCTAAGTGATCAATGGCTTTTCATTACTCCCTCTCCACCCAGTGAATGGCAGTAAGATGACTGGCAGTAAGTCTCAGTAGAGGTCAGATTGACAGGGCTGGGATGTTCATCTGAAGTGGGGGGCTGACCAGAGAAGGAGATGAAGAGAGTATTAAAACAAATTATGTTGAAGGTGTCTCCAGTAGCAATTAAATTTGTATACTAGAAATACAGTAGGACTGGGCACATTTGTTCAGCATCTGGAAATCACGTGAACACCATTTTGCTTAATATTTGACTGTTTCCAGGAAATGGCAAAAACATCACATGAAAGTCATTGGTTTTCAGGAGAACACACTGTTGTCAAGTGAAAACAAGATTTAGCTGCACCCAACAATGCCTGCTTTTACTTTGTCTTGTAAAGTATACAGTGTGTGCCACACTATTCATTTCAGCAGGGGACATTGGTAGGCACCAAAGACAAAAGTAACAAAAGGGTATGTGGCTATGGAGGGGGATCTGCAGGATGCCATGGACATGGACAGCCATTTCCCAGGATTCAGGGACCACTGCACCAACGGGAATAGTGAGGAATGGTGTGTGTGTATACATATATATATATATATATATATGTATATATAAGAGTGGTATGTCCACCATGATACAGAGTGAGTAGAATCAATTTGGCAGAAGTATCAGGTGTCCAGGTCACATTTATTTATTTATTAAAATATTTATTTATTTTGTTGACCAGGCAAACAAACTGGAGCACAGTCCCTTTTGCAGTAGTGACCAATGACATAAGATAACATCACTAAGGACCACAAGCTAAAAACAATGAACAGGGATCATGGAGCATACAGATGTAACCTCCTACCAACATCTAGGGATATGCAGATGGAAATGGAGGGAAGGGGCATGCACAAACAATGACTTGCACTTATGTGGACTCTCAGGACTTGGGATGACCTCCAGAGCACTCAATCACTTTCAGGCCAGTCAGAGCTGCAATTCAAAGGAGTTAGCAACCAAACAGTCTCCAAACATTAAACAGAAGTCAACACAGAACATAAAGCACAATCAGCTTCCCCGGGCAGCATTGTGATGTGAAATGCCTCTGGCACAGTGTGGGGGACTGGGCTGAGGAAACAACTGGCTGTTTAAAATGTAAAGTACCTGTCCTTATGGGCCGAGCTACAGCTGTGAGCACATTAGTACCAGTAACCAGCAAAGTCAAGGAGCTGCTCAGCAAAAGCACACTGACCAGCTCTAGTTTTACAGGATTCAACTTTAAGAACAATCTGATCTTAAAAGTCCTTCCCAGGTACACATTCCCATTCATTTGTCTCCAAAAGGTACTTCAGTTTACCCACAGAGGAGGCTGTTCGTAATACTTCTGACTCACTTTAAATCCTTGGTACATCTTACTCAGCAGTTCAAAATTAATTTGGGGACTCAAAGCAACCCAGTGGGTCACATATTCTCTTTCTCTTACATTACTCCTCCAGAGGCATCAGTCCATCTTCTCACCCATAAACCGGGGACTCTCTGACTTTGCTGGTTACTGGTACTAATATGCTCACAGCTGTAGCTCAGCCCATAGGGACACGTACTTTACATTTTAAACAGCCAGTTGTTTCCTCAGCCCAGTCCCCCACACTGTGCCAGAGGCATTTCACATCACAATGCTGCCCAGGGAAACTTCTTGCATACCTTCACTAGACCCATTACCCAGATCCCACTACCTGCTGCTTTCTAGCAGGCAAATGGCAGGGACCCCAGCCCTTAGGCCTACATTACCACACCATGAGCCCTGCACCTACTAAGGGAACTGGATCTACACAAAATTTACAGTGGCATGGGGAGACAGGTATCCCACTGCCACAGGTGTTGTCTCTCACCCTCTCCCAACAACTGACCCCTGTGGGCAGAAGGTCCATTTCCAAGTAAACTTTTTTCACAGGCCAAGTCCCCATTCCTAGGATCCAGGTGGCATTACCACCAGTTTAGAAGAACAAGGGAAGGGAAGCACCCCCTGGAGATCCGAGGCTTCTACAGGTGCTACCTCCTACCCTCTCCTAAGATCTGACTCCATGGACAGAGGGACCCTGGCCAACTTTATTTATTTATTTATTTGTTTGCTTTTTTAATTCAATTAATTAATTAATTTTATTTAACAGGTAAGAACATTGGACCGAGGGTCCTTTTTCAGGCTCGACCCGGGCAAATTATGCAGTACAAAAATATACAGCATTCAACAATAACATTCATTTACAATTACAAGTACATAAATCAAACAAGTTCAGTTTTAGTCTCTTTTTAAAAACTTGAAGAGAACAGTCAGTTCATAAAAATTCAGATAAACTATTCCAAAATCGAGGAGCTGCAACAGAAAAAACACACTGACCAACTCTAGTTTTACAGGATTCAACTTTAAGAACCCCACTGGCTGACCATAAACTAGGTAACATATCCCTAATTGAAAGAAGATCAGAAAATGGGGTAGGGGTAGAATTTAAAAAATGCTTTTAAAAACTAAACAACTGAAAAAAATTGTATACGTTGCACCGGGGATAACCAATCAAGCTGAGAGTATAAAAGGCAATGATGAGTATGTTGAGGAACTAGTCAAATAAAATTGCAAATGTTGTTACAGACAACTGAAAGATTTTGTACCTCCTTAGTACCCAACTCAAAAAAAAAGGTTTTATACATAATCAAAATAAGGTAGGAGTGAGCCAATGACAATGGCTTTACACATTTTGAAGGAAAGAAAAAGTTCTAACTTATACAGGTACCAGTTTTTTGATTAATATTATGACAGACAAGCTTTATATGGTCAGAAAGAGTAGCGAGGGATCCAAGAATTCTCCCAGGTATTTAGCTGAGATACTTGTTGAATTAAATTACCTTGATTGTCATAAAGCTCAAGAGCTGGGCAGTTAATTCAACATGGACCATGATCCAAAAATCATAGATTTAGGCCCTCATATTTACAGCAGATGCACGGCACAAATGGCAGATGCGCCACGCAGAAGAGGAAATGCGCAACAGTGCGATATTGAGAAGACCAGAGTGCACCACGCAAAAAGGGATGCGCGGTCATGCACCATCAATGGATATGGCACAGATAATGGGGTGTGTACATGAATGTGCCACGCAACCGCATATTGAACTGGACTGCGCCAATGGAGCATCGCGCAACATGTGTGTGCGATCGCGCAGAGTTAGGTTCACTAAAGGCAGCCCTAAATCAGCAAGCCACCCAGTGTCAGGCACAGGAACTGCACTAGGAGAGAGAAAAACAGTGTGGGAGGGAGAAAGAGAGAGCCAGAGAGTGTGTGAGAGAGAAGGAGAGAGGGGGAGAGGGACACACACACACACTCACACTCATGCACACACACACACACACACACTGCAGGCAACAGACCCATAGCACGCCTGGGTGTGTGGATTGTCTGTAGGCATGGCTGGCATAGGGAGACTGGGGTAACACCAGGATGGCTGAAGCTGGGCCCGTAGGTGGTATACCTAGCTGAGATGGTACCTTGCCTGCATCACATATGAAGAGCTAACAGACATGGGATTGTGGGGCAGTACTGACACAACAGGGCACCCCTGAGACAGCTTTGGGGCTGAACTATGTTGAGCTGCAGGCACCCAAACACGGATGCTATGTCATGGCGGTAGTGTCACAGGTCACTGCAGCCATGTGCCTGCTCACCACAGGTACCTGGCGGTGACAATGAGGTGTACCAGAATAGAAGGGCTGCCATGCAATAAACCACCATGTGGTGTGCAATGCCACAGGGAGACTCACCTGTGCACATGCCAGCCACCCAAAAAGTGCACATGCTGCCTACAGTTGGCCGGTGGCCAATCAGTGCCACGGTCTGAGTCCAGGGACCTGACCAGGGGCCAACTTGTGCATGCATGCAGCAATACAGCAGCACAGTTGTAAGCAGGGTACGAAGAGTGCAGACCTGGGAAATGTACAGGGAGCACAACAGGCTGACATGAGGCAGGGCATGCAGACATGCTAGTGGGGGGGCGAGTAGCATGGACAACGTGATGGGAGACCGAGGGCAGGGGCACAGTGACAGCATGGAATGGGGTGGCTGGCCAAGGGGTGCCTGTAGATGGTACATGCACAGGATGGCATGCAGCACACACAGGTGTGAGTTCATCCCTAGTGAAGTTAGGTCACCTCTGCCTACCAGTCGACATCACTGGTGCTGTGGAGACACAGTAACAGGCTACTACCCTGTCAGCAGGGCTTGGAGCAGTATATGGCAGTCACAGAGCATATAGAGTGACACACACGAGCAATGGGCAAAGGACCTACCTTTCAGGATGCAGTACCTGGTGTACACCACACCGTCCCGGTGGTGCATCCCTGCTCATCTGTTTCTCCACATGCAAATGATGCAAATACCCGCAGGTAATGAGATGCAAATATCCAGGATGGGCATGGACTGTGTAATGAGTCCATTTGCATATCTTGACTGAATATTGCAGTGATCCACACCGCGCAACGCATAGCCCATCGCGCATTACATCTTGCTCTGTTGCTCTGCACATGTTGCTTTGCGCAATCATGCAACCATGCAATATTCAGCTGGTTTTGCGCAATCGCATGTCCATGTACCCCTGCTGAGAATGGCCTTGTTTTTCAGCCACGCATGTTCTTGCGTGCATCTCTTTGTGCGGCGCATGTGTCTGGCTTTGAATATGTCCCCCCTAGTTTTCTTTGAATTAAGAATAAGCAAATTATTAGAAAACCAATTATGGACAGAAATAAAATCAATCTTAAGGAATATAGTCAACCTGGAGAGTTCCTTAGCTGATGGAAAGAGAATGAGATCATCAACATAAAGTAATGAGTTACAGTTCATAATTACAGAAGGAAGGGAGTTAACAGAGTAAACCTAAGTGGCCCCAAGCTAGATCCCTGAGATACTCCTCTATCAGTTTTACTAGTGATAGAAAATACAGAAGAAACTCCAACAAACTGGGAATGATCCAGTAAATATTCTTCAATCCAAGAGGCAACATTAGCTGAAAAGCTCAAGGATTTTAACTTTAGACAAAGCAATTTGTGATTGATAAGGTCGAATGCCTTGGTCAGGTCCACAAACACAGCCCCAGTAATCAAGCCATTATCCATACCACTCGGGATCAAATTCATGAACCTGACCAAGGCTGTGCCTGTACCAAAATGTTTTAGAAATCCATTCCCACTCTGCTGTGGGCAAAGAATATTATACTTTTCCAAACTGTTATTAATTTGCTTGGCAACAATTTTCTCTAAGAGTTTACTTATAGGATTTAAGACTGAAATAGGAAGAAAATCACTCTCAAAGTACCATACTTCACAACCCTCCTGTCTGATGCAGGGGGGGGATACCGTTGGATGACTAAACAGTCTCTCAGTTCAGAATTAAAAACAGTTCACCACTGATTAATAGTCCATTCTCGCAGTTTCTCTCTTTCTCTTTCTTGAAGTAAAATTCCTCTCGGCTTCCTCTTTCCCTTCTGTTCTGGGGGTTAACTCCCACTCGGGCATCTGTCAGCGGCAGCTGCCACAACTTCCCATTGAATTAAAGTTGGCCTCACACTCTGCAAAGGTACTTAGCAGGAGGGAGCACTGGTACTCCTTGCCAACCATGCGACTCCCTCCAGAATGATGCAGTTGGCTTCAGCTCTCCAGCCTCAGCAGCTGGCCACCCCACTTTGGAACATTGTCACAAGGATACAAGAGATATGTCTGTAATTTCCAGTACCAGAATTAGGTTCCCCTTTGCGGATATGAGTCACAATGTTTATTTTTATTTTATTTCTATTTTAGTCTTTGGTAACCTGGTAAGGTCCACTAGGCAGAAGTGCCTGTTTTCAGGGGTTACCTGGTAGCAATGGGCAGTTAAGTGACTTGCTTAGTCACACAGTATGCAAGTGGAGGTTGTGAGAATCAAACTCAGGTCTGGTCTGCTGGATGTACCAATCTCATTCATGCCTCATTCCTCTAACCTCTAGGCTATACTGCCAGCCAATATTTTTCCGCAGAAATCAGGAACCAGGCCAATGATAAGTGTAAGGTTAAACAGAGAAGCAATTCGTTTACATGTCACCAGTGCAGCAGCTTTGAGTAGATTAATTGACAGCCCATCACTCCCCTTAGCACTGTTTTCATCTATTTGAGATATAAGTTGAAGTAATTCATTAGCGGTGACTGCTTTTAGGTAGATGCCATGGGCTGACTCCTGTGGCTGTCACAGCCCAGTATGTTTGTGGTTGCACAGCCTACATTCATCCATTAAAATCTAGACAGGAGATCTGCCTTAGTGTGTTATGCTGCACTGCTGTTGCAGGGCAGAATCCACCCCTGCAAACAGTGACACCCTTTGTGTTTGCCCATTTTGGTTGATGAAAGTACAGGGAGCCCAATGTACCCCACCCCCCCATAGCACCATCAACCACTCCCCAGAATGGAAAGAAGAGCATGTACTGTATACATATTGGCATGGCTAACAAGCAGCCATCAAGGTATCCAGTAATCAGGGTATAACTCTGGGTTCCACTGCTATTTAAATAATAACTCTGTCTTTTGCACTGGACAGCCATGTCTCTAGTGCTGGGTTGGATCAAAGTCTATCTTAAATGCAAGGTCAGATGGCACCAAACCAGCTTAAGCAGAAAGCTGATGAGACAGAGGTCTTGGTGTTGTTACCTGTTGTCAAGTAGAAGCCATTAAGGACAGCTTATAGCTGGAAACATTTGATTGTATACAACTGATGGCTATGGAGATTGCAAAAAGACTGGGAGTCACTTTAGAAAATGGGCTGACACTTGAACATCATGTGGTGACAATGTTCAGAAGTGACTTCTACCACCTGACAAACACTGCCAGGTTGTGTTACTTTTCTTGATGTATGTGAACCTACAGTCACATCTTGACAGTGCTCAAAACTCAGCTTCACTGGATGCAGCTAGACCAGAACACAGGAACAATGTTGCTGATGTTCTAATGGACACTGCAGCATATTACCCCTGCACCATGAAAGCTGCATTAGCAGCTGATTAAGAGGTAGTTTAATTTTAAGGCAATAATGTTAACATGAAAAGTCCTTAATGGATTAAGTCCCACCTATCATACTGATCTCAGGACCCCTTTGATGGACCATTACAATCTGTTGGAAGGGTTTGTTGTCCAGTACTCCTTTGTGTCTCAAATCCATTGGTGACTGTAACTTTTTGGGTTCCCAGCCCACAGCATATGGAACTCTGTCCCAGTGATACTGCAGCCGCACCTGGCCCGGGAATGGTTAAGCACAGGTTGAAAACAAATTTTGTTAGACAGACATTTGCAGTGAATTGATGAATATGGGCTGCTCCTTGGCCTGTTTCCATTATTTTGTATGTGTTGAAATGGTGCACTGTAGCTTAAATAAAAGTCCATTTCAGGCAAAGGGGATTCACTAATATTCTGCAAAGTAAAGCATTTTGACTTTAAATTCGAATTCAATTTTTCTAAACAAAGGTCTTTAACATGATTTATAATATGTTTATCTATATATATATATATATATATATGTGTGTGTGTGTGTGTATATACAGTTCCCATGTCTCTTATGGTTCTAAGAGTTTCTTCTTAAGTCCTTCGTGTGCCAGAATGGCTCAGCATCACTTCACAGTTCTCTCACCTAAAGAATTTGAGAATGCACTTTTATGACCATAAGAGAAACAATAACTACATAGAAACACATAACTAATAAAAAGTTTTCCCTCTCCAGCTGTTAAGCATCAGTCTCTCCACACATTCAGTAGATGAAATGTATGTTTATCATGCAATGCAGGAATTCAAACTTCTGCAAAATTCTACCAGCTGAATGTTGACCTCTCCCAACACAAACGCTTACAGTAGAAGGCCTTGGTAAAGGCAGGGATTCATGCTTTATGCAGCTAGGCAAGCAGCAAATATTTTCCTAGTATGCAGGTAAGGATGGGGGTGGCAATGGTCAGAAATGAAGCACTAAAACTAAAATTGTTAGCAGCACTTCATTTTTCAATTTGTATATCTGTGTAAGGAGAGGAATATAAAGAAAAAAACATTTGATCAATATGCTTGTTCTTTTTATTTTGAGGGAGTTTTATTTTTAGGGCATGGACAATTTTTTTTGTGAGTAAAGGTGGTGGCCATGTTTGAAATATCAATCAGGAATGTTTGAAAAAGGCATTGATATTGTTAGTGTGTTGTGTCCTGATTGCTAGCACTTTTTTTACCCATGCATTGTGTTGCCCAGATGCACTGGCACTAACCAATCAGGATGCAGTGGCTCTGACCAATCAGTATGCAGTATTTTCCCTATCCATTTTATAATAGTATATGAAACACAAAGGCAAGGCATTTATATTTATGTAATGCACCATCCAACAAAGGCTCAAGCAATAAATATACATAGATACATAGACAGTGTCGGCAGATAAGAGCCTATGGCCCTCCCAGTCTGCAACAAAGCATTATCTACAGCATGTCAGAGAGCTTTGCAAAATGCAAACTTCCACTGGCAGAATTCAGGCAGAACAGCATCCGGCTGCCAGCATTCAATAAGTCCTAGTCTGCAGAATACTGAACTCTTCTAATTTCATCAGCTTATTGTGACGCTTGGCCAGCTGGTTATGATTGTTGTATGATATTTGTAATATAAAAAATATAGTAGATGATTGTCTCACATAAGACAGCCTGTGCTTATGGGTGCCCCTCCCCCAGGTTTCAGTGAAGCTACCGTGACAAGTTACCTTAAACCAGGAGGTTATTAAAAGACCAGAGAGACTTAATTAAGGGTCTCCTGTTTTTCTGTCTTAATTAGAACTGACCCAGCTGCCAGGATATAGGGCTTGTAAAGTTTTATGATTCCTATAGGAAGAACATTTTATACCACCATAGTGCTACAAGTTGTAAAATCCTTTGATATACCTTGGGAATAGGAACTGCTCAAGATCAAAGAGAAAATGTTTAATTAAGGAGTCATATTTAGGAAGTGGATTTTTTGCTGATGTCACCTTATTTAATATACCTCCTGATAGTACATCATTAGTTTAGGTCATGCTACAGGGGTCTCTGAATATAGACCCCACCCCAAAATCCAGGTGCAAACCTGGTTAGTGCTGCCAAAGACCTGTTAGCACCCGTGCTAACTTCTGAATATCTGGGCCCTGATATTTAAACATTTTTTGGACTTTAGATCTCCTGAAGTTATTTTGTATTATGGACTTTTCATTGAAGTCTGAACTGTAAGACCTTAACGATAATGTTTCATTGTGGTTTTCGTGACTACACTTGACTATAACCTGCAATTCCATAGTTGTTTATAGGAAACGTTTCAATAGTCTTGAGAGTTAGTTATTAAGCAATTTTTTCTAAGTACATGAATTGTAAGCCTAAAAGCAAGTTACGTCAGTTCTTTAATAATTACTCAGCATGTATGACGATCATTAAATAATCTGCTAAATTGCTGGCAGTGATTAGGCATTTTGTATGTACCTTGTATGGTTATACAGAACTCCTACCATTGTATAGAGTATTTGATGGTGTTCAGATTATATTTTATTGTCTGTCCAATGCAGTAATAGGCCTCTAAGTACCAATGTTTGGTATATTTGATATATTTAGCTAACCCCTTGGTGTGGTAATATGTAATAGGGCCAATATAACTCCTTACTGTAAGAATGATGTGCAACCATGTTTAATTTTTACCGCTATATGTGTGTGTGTATTTAAAAATTAAATTAAAAATTAAATTTAATAAAACTATGCTCAGGTAGGAAGCACTCTGCTTTGTATAGTGGTACATCCTGGATAAGCTGTATTAATAAAGGAGGTTCTCTTTGATTTTCCACTGAAGCCTCAACCTTTATCATATTGGATAACTCTATTTCTGGAATAAAAGCTGTATTCCTGAGCCCTGTGCCCCAGTTATTTGCATGTGGATTATGCAGTGTGTTCTTGTGATTTAAAATGTTAATACTGTAGGTGGCCTGACATAAATCTCCAAAGTAATCTGCTTTTTTTATATTTCCCAGTAGAGAACTGAATCTACTGCAACATTCTTCCCCCCAAATCAGAAACTTTATAAAATTGTACATGTTGTCAAGGTGTGCTATAAAATGAATTGCAGAAAACTGCCTTACTCCGCTAACTACAATTTTTACCACTGCTGTATAATTGATGCCACCATGTCTTTTCATGCACAGATATGGTTCCAAAACCGTCGAGCAAAATGGAGGAAATACGAAAAACTAGGTAATTTTGGAGGACTCCAGCATCTCACTGAAGTGGATGTGGTTCCTGCTCCAAAGTCAAGTGCAATGGTAAGTATTAAATCCTAATTAATATTGCCTTAGGTACACAAACATATGAACTTGCCAAGAGATAAAAGCCTTATGGTCTATCTAGTCTGCTCGAGTGTGAGGTCCCTCTATATTTACAGACGGGATCTGCCCCCTCTCCATTTTCCCCATGATACCTTTTGACTACTCCCTCCCCCACTTCCTCCTTCTCTACCTGCAACTTTCCCCTTCACTCTATCCCATCCTCTCTTGAAGCTATCCGCCATCTTGAGGGAGACCACCTCCTCCAACAACTCCTTCTACTTGGCCACCACCCTGTCAGTGAAAAAGTGTTTTCTTCATCTCCCTCCTGAACCTTCCCCTCCCCCCAGCTTTAGGCTATGCCTTCTGCTGGACTTGTTCCCACAAAGGCTGAAGAGGCCCTCAGTACTCACCCTGTTTATACTGTTATGTTAAAGTATTTGAAGGTCTTGCTCATATCTCCCCCTTCTGTCCACAAGAGAGTACATGTTGAGCCTCCAAAGCTTCTCCTTGTAGATGTTGCACTGCTGGCCCTGGATCATCTTGTCTGCCCTTCTCTGTACTGTTTCCAGCATCTTGATATCCTTCTTTATATAAGGGCACCAATACTGCACACTGTACTCCAGGTGGGTTTCACCAGTGACATGTACAGAAGTAGTATACCTCTGCCTTCCTGCTGGTAATCCCCCTGGCTATGCAACCCAGCATCCGATTTGCTATGGCTGTTGCCCTGCTGCAGTGTGCTGAGTTTTTCAGGTCACGCGCAATGATTACTCCCAAGTCCTTTTCTTCCTCTAACCTGGTTATCTGCCCACCACCCAAGTGCATACCCTTACATTTGTAGCATTGAACACCAGTTGCCAAATGCCAGACCATGTCTCTAGCCTAGCCAGTTTCTCCCTGAGTTCCTGTCCTCCATATATACCCTTCCACAGAACTTTCTGATATCTGGAAACAGGCAGATTGTACCTTTAATTCCATCTGCTATGTCACTAATGAAGATGTTAGCACTAGACCAAGCATCAAGTCCTGTGGGACTCCACTAGTCAAAGGCCTGGCTTCTGAGACATCCCCTTCCCCTGCTGACTACCACCTTTTAAATTCTGTCCTGCAACCAGCTTTTGACCAATCTAGCAAGTTTAGCTCCCACCCCCAGGTCTTCCAGCTTGCTGACCAGTCTCCTATGAGGCACAGAGTCACAGGCTCATATAATCCAAAATTCTGATGGACAACATCAGATTATTGTTTTAATACTTCAGAAAGGTCAGATAGTGTAATTTCTGATCAAACTCAAAATTAGATAATTTGGTCCTATCAGATAATGATTATCTGATCCAATTATCTGAAAACAGAAATTGGGACTAGAGACTGGTGAAGCAGGTAAACTTCACAATGAAAAATTATTCAAGAAGTATGCATATTTAATAAGAAACAGTTAAAGAAACAAATATGTTTGTAGCCATATGGGGCAATTGATAATAATAATCATAATTATAATAGAATTAGTTCTGAAATTATTTATAGGACTGGTCTTTAGGGTGAAGTATCTATTAAAATCGAAATACTCTTAATGCAGAATGAACCATATATGACACATTGGTATTCTATCATCATTTTTTATGTAATATTATATTTTAGACATTGAAATAGGACCTGAGGAAGTAACCAGTTGGTTACAAAACATTGGCCTGTTGTAGTGTTCTTCCATATTTTTAGTGTGAGAAATAAAGTGTATCAGAACACTTGATGAAGTCAGAGTGAATGGGTCTGATTCTCCAATCTGTGTTGCAATTATCTCCAGGTTATTGAAGCAAACTCCTTCTGATTATACTGTTTTATTACAGGGAGCAGGCCACACTGTGGGCATCTTAGGATATTGACAGAAGCTTTTCAAGGAATTTTCTGTTCTCAATCATTTTTATTGATTTCTATACAATACAACAATAAATAACAATAAGACGAACACATACATCAAATTTTAAATAAATATAATAATACATAGCTAACATTTATCCATGTATCTAATCAACATCAAATATTGAATGACAATAAATATACCAATACAAAAAAACAGAGAGAAAGAAATAGTAAAGATAGAAAGGAAGAAAGGAGAGAAAAAAGGGGTCATATTGTATTATGCATTAGTATGTTGCATGAAGCATAAACAGAGTGCCCTAAGGTCTGAGAGTAATACAACAGAGTCAATTTTTATTTTACTTGTTGTTAATAAATTATATAATATTTGCCATTTGTGATCAAAACCTTCAATGTTGTCATCCACACCATGAGCACATTGTTCAAGTTTTAGAGATTCTATCATTTCATGTTTTTATACTGTAAATGTCCACAGGACTATTCACAATACACTTAGTTGTCCTTCTAGAAGTGTCTCTCCCCATTGCGTTAATAATGACCTTGTTTTTCCAGCATTTAACATCAATGTGCCACAGACTGATACCTCAGTCCAGAATCCCAATATATTCCAATTCTGTCAGCAGCCCAAGGGTTTTAATATTAGTGTGTCGTACCATATGATACAAATGAACACCATTCCTCCCTGTTTTTCTTTCTATTCATTTCAGAAATGTTTGTGATTCTGGGTTCACCACTTGGCTATATCTATTTCTTAATATTAATACAACAAGCTCCCCAAAAATTTGTGTGGGTTGGAATCCAACCCTCTTTCACTATACTATGTCCTTGTGGTCTTAAGGTAACAGCATTCTGCCATGAGAGTTATCAGTTGTAATATTTCTGGGATCTAATATAACAATCAGACCTGTTAGATTTTCTGACAAAATTCTTATAAATTGTTTTAGCAAAATTACTTGACTTAATCTTTTTAAAGTGTAGGCACCTTGAATACATCTGCCAAATAATTGGTGCATTTCAACTGCTAGCTCCAAAATATAATTCATCTATGAACTCTGATCTGGTCTTCTATTACACTTATCTAGTATCATTCAATGATTGTTGTAAGAGCATTCCCCCATCCCCCCCCCCACATGCTGCAATATGGCTGCCAGCTAAAGTACTTTACTCAGTAAAACTGTACTGGGGAATATGAGGCAGGGGGAATGACTGAGTGGCTGGAAGCATTTCAGCCAATTGTTCCCCCATCATAAATTGGGGACAGGGACAGAACATTACTGACACAGAGTAGGTGATCTCAAAGAAAGTAGAAACTCATGATTTACTGGCTAAGGGATACAGGACATTGGAGTAGAAGGAGGGTTCATGAAAATTATGGACTTCACAGCTTGGGTAGTGGAGGGCAGATTACATCCAATCCCCAGGGCTGGCATTTTACACTTTGCATTCTATCCCTGTACAGTGCCAAACAATTACATTAATTCACTGCTCTGAGTGATAGCCATCCTTAGTACTGCTCCCTACTACTACTAGGCTGTCATTGCTTGCTGACACCCAATGCTAGGAGGCAGCAATGGAGTGGGACAATCACTCTCCAGATCCATTTTCTGGTGGTCTGCATTCCTGGCATCCCAGGCTTGGGTACAATCCTTGGGCCACAAGCATGCCACATGATCCCATTTGCATAGTACCACAAGGGAGATGGTCCAAGAGCGAGATTTTGGTCCAGAGAGAGGACCTCTTTGCTCTATATGAATGTTAATGACATCTCTAGGTGTAGAGAGTCTGAGTTATGCAAGAATCACATATCTATTACTCTATAGGTGCCTGTATTTCTACAATTACTAGTAGGAATCAAGCTTGTTTCAAATAAAATTAAGCTTTGATACTTTTTAACATATGCAGTGCTGAAATGCATTAGAACTATTGATTTCTGTTTTGCAGAGTTCCAGTATTATGACACGAAAGCTCTCTGCTGAATCTCTCATCTCCAGGTATCCATCACAAGTGCCAGATCTTGTATCCCAGTGTTCCCACCAAATGTGTTACCCTTCGCACCTCCATTGCTGGATATACAACCTCTTCAAAAACTGCACCCTCATTTTTTCTTTCACTGCTTCCCTTCATATTATATGCCTGTGCCAACCAAAACTCATTGAAACAGTTTTAGCAACTCATCATCGTAGGAGGAAATATTCGCTATAAGAGACTTCATACGGACCCTTTGATGTTGATTTCCTTTCTGCTGATACTGTATATGAACTTGAACATAGTTATTCCTATGGAATTCGATGGAATACTGCTAGCTTGTAAAGACTATACAGGATATGTATGTGATACAGGTATCTTTCAATTCTTTCTGTCTCCAGTCAATTCCTGGTGTCTCCCTCCACAAGCATGTTCAGTAGGACTTAATTCATGCTGTGAGTATTGGTAAGCACAGCTTTGGCCCGCTGAAGATGGAGCTAGTGTGTAGTGTTGCAAATCATGTCAGTGTGCTGATTCAGATATTAGGAAATAATACATTGATGCAAATAGCCAGTGAAATTGTACTTGAAAACAAATGTTCATGGGAGCTAGTCTCTAAATAAAAGGTGAAAACTTACAGCTGTTGTCTGCTTACCACTGACTTAACCCTTGCTGTGCCACGGACTGATATATCAGTCCAGAATTCCTATACATTCTAATTCTGTTGGCAGCCTAAGGGTTAAATTAGGCTGAACAGATGTTTTTTTCCACCATGTCAGTCTTGTGTATTGCAGAATCAGAGACTGTCTAATGTGGTAGTCATAGTGCTTTCTTTATTCTGCCCCATTCCAGAAGCTCAGAGGGCATGACACATTTTGCAATTTACATAAAAACAGAGCAAGGCAAGTCACATGAACATCTACCAGCATAATCCAATCATCTTTAATAAATGCAACCCACCACAACATATTATCAGTCAGCAAATGTAACCAATACTGACATGCACCAGAACTGCTATAGTAGAACTCGGCATAGGGCCAAGTTCCTTTTTGAAAACAAAACTTCCTGTTGCAGGCCATAGTGTAGAAAAACACATTTACTACAATATGATACGCAGATTGCAGGTACTGATGTTTTGTAAGTCAAAAAATGAAATATAACAGACAAGTAATTAATCTGCAAAATTAAAAGATGAAAACGCAGTGGCCTTACACATGTTGCAGAGAAGAATAGAAACAGCAGTCTTTATTCAGTGGTTTACTGCAGTCTATTATTATATTATGATTACTGGCTTCCCCTTTTTCCCGTAGGAAAACTGTGGCATAATTTGCCGTAATGAAGGAGTGTTTATTATGGCAAACATGTGCACAGTTTCCATCACTCTTCGTATGCACATGCCACAGCTCTCCGCTCCTGACTGCTCACTGGTGGCTGCCTTCTTGTTCTCCCAGACAAACCACCACTCAGAATTAGCGATAAGTAACTTGAAATGCACGGGTGTCCTAATTAAAAAACAATAAAAACAACAACTGGGCTGCCAACTGTGGGGAAAAAAAGATAGGAAGTCAGACCCCATGCCAAAACCTGACTGCAGTTGGTGACCGCACCAGAACATCTTTATTTTCAGTTTACATAATTGCTGAGGCAAAAAAGGAAACCTAGCAATTATATAAAATAAAATATGGGTCAGGGTGTGTAAACTCGAAGTTTACACACACCCTTGGGGTTAGAAGCTATGCATAAACCCCAAGGGTGTGTGTAAATGTCTTGTTACACACCCCAACCCATACTTTATCCTATATATAATAACTAGTCAGTGACGATTATCATGGATATGCAAATATGCAGATGATGCTAAGATTGGAGCCATAATTAATAATTCAGAAGCAGCTGAAGAATTCCAACAGGAATTAAATCATCTAAGTGTGTGGGTAAATAATCATGGTCTTGACTTTAACACAGAAAAGTGCAAGGTAATGCACTTAGGACACAACAACATCATGACCCAATATATCTTAAATAATACAACCTTAAATAATGCAACTTTAGCTTCTACAGTACTGGAAAAGGACTTGGGGGTATATATCTCTAATAACTTGACATTTGAGGATCATGTCAGAGAGATGGTTAAGAAAGGACTTAAGATGCAGAGATGTATACTACGAGGTGTTAGAAGTAGAAGGAGGGAGGTGCTGGTACCACTTTACACAGTACTGGTCAGACCGCACCTAGAATATTGTGTGCCTGTCATATCTGTATACAATATAGGTAGCATTAAACTAATGGAAGGAGCTCAGAGGAAGATGACCAAAAAAGTTTGTGGACTAAAAAACATCACATAAAAAGATGGACTGCATACATTGGACTTATATTCAGTTACATGTAGAAAGTTGAGGGGAGATCTATGCTATGTGTACAAAGCATTTAATGATAAGAGAGGAGGCATGGGGGGAGGCCCTAGATCAGGGGAGCGGGGGGGGGAGTGGAGTGGCCAGATTGAGGTAGTGAGGTCCCAGAGATGCCCTGGGGTGAAATAGGTCTCAGAACGTGGTCCGCCATGTCTGATTCTCATACCCAAGGGCTCCACGTTTAGGGGGCCGGTGGCTCGGCTGGCTTCGGTATCTCATCCAACTCAAGTGGTGTTACGCAATGCCAGGTCCATTAAAAAACAAGACAGCTATTATTGCTGATCTTGTTGGGTCAACAGACCTGGCTTGCATCACCGAGACCTGGCTGGCTGGAAATTCTGGCTCCAACTTGGAGTCAGCTATTCCAGCCAGATTCTCTGTGATACACCACCCGAGACTGGATAGTGTGTGTGGGGGGGGGAGTAGCAGTCTGTTTTAGAATGGAATTGGGTCTTGTAGCTGTGCCAGTTGGGGACACCCGATCCTTTGAGTGTACTGTTGTCACAGGTGTGGGGTGCAGGATTCTTCTCATCTACCATCCACCCGGGGGTGAGATGCAGTTTCTGCAGGGAGTCACAGACTTCATTGTTGACATGGTATTGAAGTCCTCCAGATTGATAGTTCTGGTTGACTACAATGCCTGGGTCAATGGTGAACTCTCACAATTTGGTCAGGACTTCCTCCTACTTATGAATTTGTTGGGCCTCACACCGGTGGTTGCCTCTGCAACTCATAAATGTGGTCACTCATTGAACCTGGTCTTCCTCCTGGGCATGGAGATCTCCGACATGGTGGTGGAGCCTGTCAGGTGGTCTGACCACCACATTATAATATTCAATTTCCAAGCTCCCCAATAGACCTGCCCCTCTGGAGATGGTCCGGTACTGTCCTTTGAGGGGATTGACCCCTGATGGTTTGATGATGGTACTGGATCTATCAGGATTACTGAATGCAAGCGAGGGTCCAGACAAGCTGTTGCTAGCCTTTACTGGGGCTGTGATGGAGGCTCTGGATTCCATTGCTCCTGTCCGTGTTTGTCCCCTCACCCTTCACCCTCAGTCCCCTTGGTTTGCTGTGACTTTGAGGGAGCTACGGTGACTGGGATGAAGGCTGGAGCATCACTGGCAAAAATTGGGCCCTGATGCCAACAGACTTAGATTGATGGACCACTATCAATTGGCTATCTCATGTAAGATGGCAGAGTTCCTGCCCAGGGAGATAGCCGTAGCACAGAATTGATCAGCTCAGCTCTTCCGAACTGTGGACAGACTGTACAATCCAGACTGTCTGTAGTTTCAGAGAGCAATTTAACAAGAAAAGTGTGATGAGTTTGCTCGATTCTTTGCTGATAAGGTGGTCAACATCAGGTCTGAAATTCAGCTGGCTAGCTCCAATGGGGGTGGCGGTGGTTGGCGGGAGGTTACAGCTCCTTGGTTTGAATGGTCTGACTTTGACCGGTTGGAGATTGTAGATGTCATGCAGATTGTCCAGAGTATGTGGCCGATCTGCTGTGGGTTGGACCCGGGTCCAACGCACCTCCTTGTAGGGTGTGTCGAAGTCATCAGCCAGGTCCTAGCAGAGATTATCTTGTGTTCTTTGGAGACAGATGAGGTTCATGACTCCCTGAAGGAGGTGGTGGTGACACCCCTCCTTTAGAAAAGTTTGTTGGATGCAGATCGTTCTGCCAACTACAGGCCGGTCTCTAATCTCCCCTTTGTGGGGAAGGTTATCGAAAAGTCAGTGGCGCTGCAGCTGGAGAATCATCTTACCATCCATGATATCTATGATCCTTTCCAGTCCGGATTTCAGAAGAGGCATAGTACGGAGACTGCCCTTGTTCAGGTGCTCAATGATCTCTTGATAGCGAGGGATCAGAAGGGCCATTCCATCTTGGTTCCTCTTGATCTCTCTCTGCAGCATTCGACACCATGGACCATGTGGTGCTGCTGGAGCACCTCCAGATGAGCTGTGGCCTGTCTGGTATAGTACTCAGATGGTTCCATTCTTTTCCCACTGGCAGATCTCAGAGGGTGGTGTCTGGGATTTATTCCTCTGACTCATTCTCTCTGCTGTGTGGGGTTTCACAGGGCTCTTTGCTTTTGCACATGTTGTTCGCTGTGTACATGCTGCCATTGGGAGACATTGTAAGGTGGTATGGGTTGGATTTTCATTGCTATGCAGGTGATACTCAACTCTACCTGTCCTTTGTGCCTCAGCAGGATAGTGTGGTCTCGGTGTTTAACAGCTGCCTCGCCAAGATCCAGGACTGGATGAATGCCAGCTGGTTGAGGTTGAATCCAAACAAGACTGAGGTTCTAATGGTGGATCTGGATCATTGGGTAGAAGTGCTGGCAGCTGGCTCTGCCTCTGGGCTTTGACTCGTTGTAGCCAGCTGTCAACCTCTGAATGGGTGCGGAATCTAGGTGTCATCCTTGATGTTGAGCTGACACTTTGTTCTCAGGTGTCAACCGTCATCAACTCCTCTTTTTATCATTTGAGGAATATTGCCCAGATTAAGCACCTTGTTCTGCCTGATGATCTTTCTACTCTGATCCATGCTTTTGTGACCTCCTGCCTTGACTACTGAAACTCCCTGTACCTAGGGTTACTTGGGGTTGATATCCACCGCCTGCAGCTGGTGCAGAAAACAGCATCAGCCAGGCTGTTGACGGGGTTGTCTCAGTTAAGCCATGTCATGCCTGTGATCTGTGGCCTGCACTGGCTACCAGTTCAGTGGCGGATCAGCTTTATGGTCAGTTTGCTGACCTTTAAGGCCCTATATGGACAGGGGCCAAGTTACCTGTAAGAACTCTTGTGCGCCTACTGCCCCTTCTGACCACTCCACTGACAAGGGATTGCTAAAGGTTACCAGGGTCTGGTTGAAGACATCTGGGGCCCGGACTTTTGCATTTGTGGCCCCTACCCTGTGAAACTCTCTACCTTATTAGATACATGAGTGCCTGACTGTGGAGAGCTTTAAAATTGCTCTAAAAATGTACCGGTTTGACTTGGCATTACCAGATTACTGATTATTCTGTAAAATGGCTGGATTAATTGTTGTATGATTAATTGTATGTTTTTAGAATGATATTTATTGTGTTTTTATTGTTTAAGCACTATGATCAGAGTGAATAGTGCTCTACAAATAAATTTGAATTGAATGGACACTGATGGGCAACATCTGGACTGTGCAGAAATGAGAGCAGTAAAGAAACAAGAGCCCACACACAAAATGCAACTGAGGGGTGAGATTTGCAAAACAAATAAAAGAGCTGAGTGGTTTAGCTAAAGGATAGTCAGAATGGCATGGGGTCATGATGTCGCGGCTGAAACCACTCAGCACAACAATGCCGCACACAAAACAGTGTGCGGCAAAACGAAGTCAGGAAAAAACACTGATCATATTGTAATAGCACACACGGTACAAGGAAACACATTATCTTTTGTTTATGAGGGGGGGCTCTGTCCCTGGCACCTCCGATGTGGGGGTGTTTACCCCCCAACACCCCCAGACTTAATATATCTATCTCCGAGGGGGTGTGGACATCTGGGATGGGGTGAAACACTGAAGGGGGAGAAGTTTATTTAAAAAAAAACAAAACTGCAGCAGTAGTGGACTTGCCGGGAACCAAACCATGGTCCTAGGTCCCCCACGCTGCCAGGAACATTAACAGCTCCATAATGGAATTTGATTAAGCACCATTTCAACCATTTCTAAATCCACTCTCACACAAACCCTACTTGTTTCTCTCACTGTTAGCTCCCATTGTTATCTTGTGCTGTCAGCTCCATCGCGCTAGCCTGATAGAAACCACCAAGCAGGAATCTCAGTTGCAGCCACTCCAAAAACAGACATTTGTTGCACAAAACAAAAGTTGGCAGCAGATTAATAAACTGTATTTCCAAACGTACAAAATGGCTCATTCATCACAATTTGAGAAATCTGCCGACAGTGAAAGACAAAAATTCATAGAAGAGCAAGAAAATAGAAATGCTCAGAGAAAAATGGAGAGTGACCTTAGACTCTTCAGAAAGTACCTGTCTGATGTTCCAAAAGCACTGTTGTTCTTCACAGACTTGTTCAGGCTGTTATTTAATGCACTTCTTTTAAGTAGTTACAGAAATTTTTCCTAGTTGCCAAAATCAGCTTGGCATGACTGGACGGGTTGGGGGTGGAGGGGCTGAGCAGAGGAGCCTTCAAATATTAAAACTACAGAGCTTAATATGTTTTACTTTTCAACAATGAAAAGTTATAAAATGAATCTGTCAGATTCACACTAATAAAAGTTCCTCAGACTGACACTCTCTTCATGTTCTGTTTTACTGACTAATAAATATAAATATAACAAAGGGACCAGTTTTTATAAAAAATAAAATATGGGGAAGTGTGGTAACTCAGATTTTATGTACACCCTCAGTGTGTGGTGCCAAAATCACCCCCTCAGGCTTCGCCATCAGGTTTATGAGGCATCGCACATCTCAGGTGTGCATAAAATCCTCATTACACACACTTCCCCATGCATTATTCTATATTTAGTAATTGAGTAATGATATTTAGTATTGAGTATTGAGCTGTAAATGAGCTTGGCACATCCAGCAGACAAGGGTTTGATTCCCACAACCTCCACTTGTGTACTGTGTGACTCTGAGCAAGTCACTTAACCACACCAGTGCTTCCAGGTCACCCCTGAAAACAAGCACTTGTACCTAGTGGGCCTTACCCAGTTACCAAAATAATAAATAAATAAATTATTCTATATTTATTATATTTTATGTATTACCAGGATGTATTGTACACTTCATTGATTAGAAGTCATGGCTTCTAATTCCATTTAGCAATTTGAGCTGTGGCTTCTAAATGTGGATGGCTAGTAAATGAGTATGGCTTTTAAAAATACTGCTGTGTAGCCCAAAGCATCCTAACAAAAGCACTGAGCTGACAATGAACTCCGAACTTGCCATCACTCCACATACTCACAGTTCCTTGAGTGCTCACTTACCTCCACTTGACTGTGCTACCGATACAGGTAGTTCACCGAATGAAAAGTATACAGTCTGTGGTCCTGTTGTTGCCCTGTGCCATACTCTCTCAGCATTCTCGGCACTTTCACTGATCTAACTATCCCTTTGCATTCATCACTATCCATGTTCGTCAGTCTCAGGTACTACTAAACACCTGTGCTCTGGGTCACCAAAAGAGATGATTACAATAGTAACTGCCATACCCTGGGTGCCATGTGTCAATACACCGTTGATTGCTACTGCATTTTCTTGCCCTGCACATATTGCAACGCCATACACACCACCAGTCTGGAGCAGCATCAACAACATAAACACTGCATAATTGCTTTATTTGCCTCATAAGATGGTGTGGGGGTTGACAATGTGTGAATTAGCATGGAAAGCATAAAAGGTTCCATGCGGAGAAGGGCTGCCAAGGAGAAAAAGCTAGCACTGTATCTGTTACACGTTCTCCTCAATTTGAAGCCATGAATAATATTTGAAGGCGGCTTTCAATTATTTACTTTTTCGGGCTGGAGCTGCTACAGCACTTGAGGGTAATCGCTATTCAATTAAATTTCACTTTTTTTAATAGTTTATGGAACCAAAAATATGAGGTGTGACAGCAGGTCACATGAAGCCTCCTGTTGTGCATCCTAACTTAATCATGCAATAAGCAAAAATTGTGTATATTATGTGGTATAACTATCTGAAAAAGAATACATAACAGAAACTGAAACTCTCTTCCACAAATTCTGTACATAACTTTCATTTGTTGTTAGGTTTATTCAAACTAACCAGCCAAATCGGCAATGCACAGGTTATTGTCTCTGCTGGATCCATGCGTATACCACCCCAACGTCGAAACTTCGACATCGACCGACACTACAGCGACTACAGCACCAGGTCACTGTAGTGTCGGTGCTGGACACTGGCACTGTTTTCAGGTGGTCCTGCAACCACTCCCCTAATCAGCTCTGACTCAAAGTTGATTATATTTAGTGGGGGGGGTGCATGGGGCACAGCCCTCCATGTGGGGGGTTCAGAGGGCAAAGCTCCCCAAAGAAAACATGGTAGGCAGTGGGATCCTTTATGCCGACTGCAAAAGCAGGTGACATAAAGGTTTCACTGTTCAGTTGTTTGACAAAATTTTTGTCGATGACTGGTCGTAGATCCGGATCCATGTACATGAAAAGTACTGCTGGCTTTTGAATGTCTCATTTATGTGCTATAAATGTTGCAAATTACTTTGTGAAGCCTGTTGTCATCACATAGCCTGTGTTTATTAAAGTAATTATAAATCTCATATGTGATTTCAGAATCTGTATGGAGAACTGCAGGACCTCTTTTCCTGCATAGTTGCCATCTAGTGTGGCAGAGTTAAACTGAAGCATTCCATCAGAGGTGGGGGAGGAACATTATATTGCATTACATTGAAGTATTACACATCAGAGATGGGAGTGGCCCATTACATTATATTATAAAATGGGCAGAGAACTTCCTCAATCCTGATTGGCTGACAGCCTCTGTCAGCCGTGTCCTTATCAGGATATAACTTCACAACCAGCACTACATGTACCAAGCAAGGCATGCCACACAGTGAAATCACTGCGTGACATGGCCCTTCTGCTGCAGCTCCTCAAGTAGTATCGCACAGAACCAGGAGAGCGGTGCCACAGAAGAGGGAGAAAAAAGACATTGCAAGTCCAGCTCTCGCTCCCACTGCTCCACAGTCTGCCCAGCATGCAGTGACCCTTTCTTCCATCTCTGAAGTCCATACCCCCCTCCCGTCTTGTCCATAACATGAATGAGCCACAAGAAACCAGAAGTTCCTATTCCTTTTTTTCAGTGACGGTTGACAGAACCGGGAGAGTGATGGCACCAGCAGAGAAACAAAAATAGCTTGCAAGTCTAGGTCTCGCTCCCACTGCTCTACAGTCTGCCCAGAACAGTGACCCTTTCTGCCATCTCCCAAGTCCAACCCCCCCATCCTGTCTGCAACATCAGTGAACCACAAGAAACTTAGTTTTTTCTCGACGAGTTTAAAGAAGCGTGACACATGCAATCACTATCCATGGCAGGTGCTAAAAGGACACGATCGCTCCCAGTCAAGACAGCTGTTGAACACAAATAACCCGATGAACTGAATGAAGCACGCAGAGGTTAACCAATAAAGAAAAAAAACTAAAAAGATACAAAAAGTGTTTTGTGTATCCTTGGGGGGGTGCCAAGCAACATCACATTAAATATCTCTCCCATATGGAACATGATCACCCACGCACTGTAACTGCTGTGTGTGTATGTGCGTATATGTGTGTGTGTGTATATACAAGTGTGTGTCTGTGTGTTTGTCTATCGGGGTGGCCTTTTACTGCCCCTGAAACACTTCAATAGGTGGACTATTTTTACTGCTTCAGGAATTGCAGCTTCTGGTTTTAATTTGTTTTTGCCATGTTTTTATAGTTACTTGGGAGCCCATTTTATAAGCGCAATAACACACTCCGAGGTGTGGGTTATGTCCTGATAAGAGCATGCCCAGGTGCATAAGGCATTCAGCGCAAGCACCTCGTGCCTTATAACGCACCTGGGCATGCTCTTGTCAAGACGTAACCCACACCTCATCATGTGATATTATTTGCTTAAAGAACAGCATTCTAAGTCAGAGGTGAGGGAAGAGAATGCATGTGAACTGAGCACATAATATTAAGCGTGCATCAATTCATCTATGTCTTTTCAGTGGTGCATTAATTCATCCATTTCAGCCTCTGACTTATTTATTTGATTAATTAAATTTTTGTGATGTTACTATAGAGAGCCACATGCTAAATTGATGCATGTGCTACAGTTGGAAGTCGTTGAATTGTACCATGCTCAATTAACAGTGCCGAAATGATGGGCGCTAAATATTCAGCACTCAATTGACATGACACCAAGGGAGGAGCATAGCATTACTTTAAATTGGAGCATTCCACATAAGAGGTGGGGGAGTAACATTATATTACATTAAGGTGGAGCATTCCACATCAGAGGTAGGGAAGGAGCATTACGTTATGTGAAGGTGGATCATTCCACATCAGACATAGGGGAAAAGCATTGCATTACATTAAAGTGGAGCATTCCACATCAGACATGGAGGAGAAGCATTACATTACATTAATGTGAAGCATTCAGTGTCAGACTTGGGAAATGGACATTAGATTACATGAAAGTGGAGCATTTCATGTCTGACGGGGGGCCATTATCTGACATTCAAGTGAAGCATTCAATTTCATAGAAGAGGGAGGAGCTTTACATTACATTAAAGTTGAGTTTTCCACATCAGAGGTGGGGAAGAGCTTTACAGTACATTAAAGTTTAGCTTTCCACATCAGGAGTGGGGGAGGAGCTTCACATTACATTAAAGTTGAGCATTCCATGTCAGAGGTGGGGGAGGAGCTTTATATTACATTAAAGTTGAGCATTCCATGTCAGAGGTGGGAGAAGCTTTACATTACATTAAAGTTGAGCTTTCCACATCAGAGGTGGGGAGGAGCTTTACAGTACATTATTTATTTATTTATTTTATTTATTTAGTTAAACATCAGTTTAGAAACCTTTGAGCCAGAGGCTCATTTACAAAGGTACCTCGTCACAAAGAGGACATCAGAACAGTAGTACAAGGGACACAGTACTTACAAACAAAAAAAGTTACAGTTCAATTACAGTTTTGTTACAATAGAGTACAATCTCCAACAAGCAAAAGATAACAAAAGGTGCAAAACTTATGGTCGGGGAGAGCTGGTGGGGGTAGAAGGAGGAGGGAGATAGGGGAGGAGGATAAGTAGGAAAGGAAGGGGAGCCGCTTAGTAAGCATTGTCAAACAGGGTATATATATATATATATATATTTTTTACACTAGGCTAGCGGCAGTTGCATTCAAGAGAGCTAAGCAGGAAGTTTCTGAGCCTGGGCTTAAAGCAAGCTAAGGTTAGAGAGTTTGAGACACTGGCAGGGAGGAGTTATACCAGTGGGCGCATGCAGTGGGGAATGCCCTCTGATCTTGGATCCTGGCTCTTGGAAGAACTAGGGTAGCTCTTGACGACTCGCTGGCGTGATCAGGGTCGGTGCATGCAGGCGAATGGAGTTGGATAGGCCTATGGGGGATAGGCCATGCAGGCTTTAAAGGTGAGCTGGCATGTCTGATACATGAGTCGCTCTTCCAGGTTGAGTAGGGTAGCCAGGTGTACAGCTCACATGTGAGTGAGTCTGGGAGCACCAGTGATAAGTCTGCAGGCCTTATTTACTGTGAGACGAACCTTGTTGAGGGCAGTCTGATCTGCTGAGCCATAGACCGGAAGGCCATAGTCAATGAGACAGAGGAGGTGACAGCCAGGCGGAGGGCATCAGGAGGGAGGCATTTTTTGTGCCGGTAAAGAATGCCTAGCCGTGAGTTGGCGACAGAATTTAGGGCAGATATATGTCCATGGAATGAAAGTGCAGGGTCAAAGGTTATACCAAGATATTTATAGGACTGCACCTGGTCAATGACGAGATTGGGTGTGGAGTGGACAGCTAAGGGAAACTTGCTGTACTTATTTTGGGGGTGGGAGAAGAGCATCGTTTTTGTTTTCTTAAGGTTGATAACAAGTCGGTGCTCAGTGAACCAGGTAGCTGCAGAGTCAAAGACTAGTTGGAGGGAGTTCTGTAGCAGCATGGGGTCATTGTGGGAGGCAACAAGAACAGCATCATCAGCATAGAGAAGCATCTACCCGCACAACTGCTGGGTAGGGAGTTAAGAAAGAGTGAGAATAGTAGGGGTCCAAGAATTGAGCCCCTGCTGCACCCCAGAGCGAATGGGGCATGTTTCGAGAGAGTACCTTGACTTTCACACATTGGGAGCGAAGGAGAGATAGCTGGTGCACCAGGAAACAGGTCCTGAGGCAAAGCCTATTAGGTCGAGGGTGGAGAGCAAAAGAGGATGCGAAACAGTATCGAATGCTTTAGACAGGTCAATGAATATAGCACCAGACAGGGCACCAGAGTCCAAGGAGGCATGGAGGAAGCTGGAAAATTCCAGGAGTGCTGTATTGGTACTATGACCTGCTCTGAACCCGTGTTGTTCAGGGCAGAGAACATTGTACTTACAGAGGTAGTCAGAGACTTGGGACGACACAATTTTCTAACGCTTTGAGAGGGGGGGAGAGGATTGAGATGGGTCGGTAGTTACCCGGAAGAGTCCTGTCACCACCTTTATGGACAGGGTAACTGTGGCAATCTTCCAGACAGAGGGAATTGTCCGAGACAGAGTGATTTGTTGAAAATGCATGTAATAGGTGAGAGGACCTGATCCAAGACCTGACGAAAAGGCAGGGATCAAGTGAGTCATTACCGATGGTGTTACCTTTAGGCTTTTAGCAAGTAAGGCCTAGCTTCTTGCATGGTGACACGACGCAGGTGGAAAGAGGGGCGGGCAGTGGGTGGTGGTACAGCTGGAGGAGGTGGACTGAAAAGTTACTAGGAAGTACTGAGCTAAGGTCGGTGAAGGAGTTATTGAGGTGGGAGGCAATGAGGCAGGGTCAGAGGAGACGGTACCATTGATGTTGAGAAGAGAAGGAGGGGACTGGGAGTGACCATTCAGTTGCTTAATGTTGTCCCAGAAGCACCTGGGGTTCCCCAGGAGGAGGTAAGAGAGGCTTGTAGTATTCCGCCTTTGCTTATGGATGGCCCAGGTGCACTGGTTACTGGCAGCAGCATAGGACTGCCTGTCAGCTGAACGGCCAGTAGCAACAGCAAGGTGCCAAAGATTGTCACGTTGCTTAAGTTGCCACAGAAGGGCAGGGGTGATCCAAGGGGCATGTTTCACTTTGGACCTCCTAGCAGTTATGGGAGCAAAGATATCACAGGCAAAGTTGAAAGTGCTTACAAAGAAACCCAGGGCCAAGTCAATGTTGGTTGCCCTTGTTAGAGGGGACCAATCAGTGTGGGCAAGGAAGCGCTTAAGGCCTATGAGTCCCCCAGGCCTAAGCCGCCTTCGAGAGGTGGTTTTGACTGGGGATGAGAGCTGAGGGGTTTCCCAGTTGAAAAGCACAGGGAGTGGTCACTGAGGCAGTCAGGGAGGATTTGGATGTTGTGGATGTGGATTGGCCTGTTGGTGAGGACCAGATCCAGGAGGGTGCTTGTCCCCCTAGGGTTTTCTAGTAGGCTGTGTGACCAGTTGAGTTAGGTCAATTGAATCGAAAGCCTCAATGGTGGAGGAAGATGAGGGGCAGAGCCAGTTTATATTCAAGTCGCCCACCAAGATTTGGTCTGGGAGGTTGGGTGAGGGAGGTGAGGTAGTCAATTAGTGGGCCCAGGGCCTGGGATTGGTTCTTGGGGGGTATGTAGGCTACGGTTAGGAATAATGGGCCTCTAGCTGGGTCCGGGGACAGCTTTAGAGTAAGTGCCTGGGCCTTATGGTCGCAGTCAGGCGGGGGGAGTGGTAGCCCCACGAGAGAATCCTTCAAATAGAAGACACAGCCCCCACCTCTCCTGCCGACACGGTCCAACCGGTGGAGAGTGTAGCCGGGGAGAGAGACATGAGAGTTAGACGTGGAGGGAGACAGCCAGGTTTCAACAAGGGCATTAAAGTTGAGCTTTCCACATCGGAGGTGGGGGAGGAGCTTTACATTACATTACAGTTTAGCTTTCCACATCAGAGGTGGGGAGGAGCTTTACATTACATTAAAGTTGAGCTTTCCACATCAGAGGTGAGAGAGGAGCTTTACATTACATTAAAGTTGAGCTTTCCACATCAAAGGTGGGGAGGAGCTTTACATTACATTTAAGTTGAGCATTCCATGTCAGAGATGGGGAGGAGCATTAGATTACATAATAGTGGAGTATTCCACATCAGAGGTGGGGGAGGAGCTTTATATTACATGAAATTGGAGCATTTAATGTCAGAGATGGGGAGGAGTATTACATTACATTAAAGTGGAGCATTCCATATCAGAGGTAGGGTACGTGCATAACATTGCATGAAAATGGAGCATTTTAAATCAGAGGTGAGGGAGGAGCATATCATTACATTAAATTTGGAGTATTCCACATCAGATGTGAGGATGAGCATTGCATTACATTAAAATGGGTAATTCCAAATCAGATGTGGAGGAAAACATTATATTACATTAAAGTGGAGCATTGCACATCAGAGGTGGAGGAGGAGCAGTATGTTACATTAAAGTGGATCATTCCACATCAGAGAGGGGAGAAGCATTACATTATATTAAAATGGAGCATTCTTTTTTTAAGTTGAATAAACTTAATTGATTTTCAAGAATAAAAATATACAAAAACCACAGAACAATGACAAACAACAAACAAACAGATAACAAACAAACAACCTCAACACCTCCCCATTTGAGCCCCACCCCCTTCCCCGCTCCGGAGTGAGTTGTTCCTGGAAGAATTCCCCAAGAGACCATAGGATAAAAAAAGAAAAATGGCGATTGACATACAGGACATATATCTGCTGAGAATTCATGAATGAAGGTAATCTGCTAGGGTGAGCACAATATCAACAACAAAAGGGGAATGGGAATGTGAGAACCAATGCAGGCCTAAATAAGAGAGAGAATGACATAAAAGTAGTAAAGATTAATTCAGAGAGGCATCATCAGCCATTGTGGCCAGTAACAAAACATATAGCAGTTCCCATATCGATTTAAAAGTAGGCAGTCGATCTGTAATGCTAGCTAAAGTTTTCTCTACCTGTTGTGCAAATAGGATTTCTCTGTACCATTCCAGATAGGAGGGAACTGTCTGATCACACCAATGTCGAAGAATGATTTTTTTAGCACAAACTGAAATTAGAGCCATGTAATGACAAAGGGTGCCCAATAAAGAAGTGTCATAAAAACCCAACAGACAAATTTTGGGAGAAAAGGCCTGGTCTAAATGAAGCAAAGGGTCAAGGCACTGTTGTATAAAATCCTAAAAGGGACGTACCTTCTCACATTCCCACATAATGTGAAGCAGAGTACCTTTCATGTTTCCCGCAACAGGTGCAAAGCTTTGATGAAGTTTTACCCATTTTACATAATTTTATTGGGGTAAAAATATGCAGTAATTGAAATTGCATGTATTGATACCTGTCCTATTTGATATACTTGTACGTATCAGCCCAAATGTGTACCCAGATATTAGAACCTCCTGCCTGAGGTAAAGCACAACTCCAGTAAGCCAGTGCACCAGATTCTTTAACATGGAGGAGATCATAAAGAAGAGATGACATGAGGAGAAGACACTCGATGGGCCAATATAAGTAGTTTCTGGCCATAGTCATTGGGACCACGGCCCTAGGCTGAAATAGTAGATCAGGGAGTGGGAGAGCTGAATAAACTTAAAACAAGCCTTAGTAGGGAGGTGATAAATGAAAGTGGAGCATTCTAAGAGGTGGGAGGAGCTTTACATTGCATGAAAGTGGAGCATTCCATGCCAAAGGTGGGGGAAGAGCATTACATTACATGAAAGTGGAGCATTCTAAGTCAAAGGTGGGGAGGAGCATTACACTGTGTGAAAATGGAGCACTGTAAGGCAGAGTTGGATGAGGAGTATTACATTACATGGAAGTCGAGTATTCCACATCAGAGGTGGGGAAGAAGCATTACATTACATGAAAGTAGACAATTCAATGTCAGAGGTGGAGAAGGAGCAGTATATTACATGAAAGTGGAAAATTCAATGTTAGAGGTGGGGAGGAGCATTACATGAAAGTGGAGCATTCCATATTAGAAGTGGGGGAAGGAGCATTACATTACATTAAAATGAGTATTCCACATCAGAGGTAGGGACAGTGCATTATATTGAAAGAAAGAGGAAAGAGAATTTTAAATCAGAGGTGGAGGAAGTATACTGTAACATTACATTAAGGTGGAGAATTGTAAGTCAGAGGTGGAGAGGAGCATTACATTACATTATGTCCAGGAGAAAGTGACAAAGGCAAAAAGGACAGGGATGGGGCAAAAAGGAGTAAGGCCATCAGGTAATGGAGGGTAATGAGTACCAATGCCTGTAGTCTGGGCAACAAGCTCCCGGAACTGGTGGCCTTGATGGAAGAGGGATGCCTGGATATCGTAGCAGTCACAGAAACATGGTACACAGAGAACCATGACTGGGATGTTAACATTTATTTATTTATTTAGATTTTGATGACCGGGTAAACCCACTGAGACCACTGGTCCCTTTTTCAGGGGCGACCCGGGGTTAAATTACATACACCAATATTACATACATCAGACAGTAGTACAAGGAGTAGAAGTGAGACAGCATCAACTGGAGAGACAGTAATTACAGGCAGACAAATCTGGTGGAACAATTGTAACAATGCAGAGTAGTAGAGGTCATAGTTCTGCCATTTGACAACAGGGCATGAGAGAAACATTAGGTCTGGTAGGAGAAAGGAGGACTAGCAAGTGCAGCCATACAGGCTAAGTTCCAGCAGGTAGACCTTAAGGCCGGCCTTGAATCCTTGAAGAGAGGGCCTCTAGACCAGATTAGCTGGGAGTGTGTTCCACAGGTACGGGGCAGCGTAAGAGAAAGAGCGCTTACCCGAGTTGGTGCGAATTCGGGGCATGGTTAGGCACCGGCTGGACAAAGACCTCATTTCTCTGCTTTGTACTCTGGGATTTAGCAGCCCATGGAGGTGAGGAGGAAGGTTGGTGGTGGTGAGTTTATGAGTCAGGTAGAAGGTGGAGTAGGCCAGTTTATGGCGTAAGGTTGGCCAGTAGAGGTCTGCAAGGACCTCACAGTGATGTCTCCTAGGAGGAGAGTTTGTGGCAAAGCGTGCAACTCTGTGGTAAAGTACTGTTAGTTTTGTGAGTTCCCCTTCTCGTAGGAACTGCAGTAGGGGGGCCCCGTAGAAGAGGTAGGGGAGGAGTGTGCAGTTTGAGATTGCATGCCAAGCCCCGTCAGTGAGGGAGTTTTCCAGTCAGTAGAGAAGTCCGAGTCTCTGGTGGATGGACTTGGTTAGTGAGTCAATGTGGGGCTTGTAGGACAGTTCATGGTCAAGAAGTATCCCCAGGTATTTGATCCTGTTGAGGACCTCGACCCGCTTCCCCTGGTTCAGTTTAAGCTGGAGATGGTCACTCCTATCCAGGCAGAGGTGTCTGGCCCCAAACAGGACAGCCTTCATTTTCTCCTCATTCAGTAGTAGAGAGTTGGCGGAGAACCAGGCTTCAAGTGTAGTGAGACTAGATTGGAGTTTAGCAGTGATGACACTGGGTACCGGGTCACTGTAGTAGACAACAGTGTCGTCAGCATAAAGGATGAGATTGCTCGGCCCATGAGCCAACTCTGTGTCATTGACAAAGAGAGTAAAGAGCAAGAGGCCAAGGATTGAGCCCTGGGGTACCCCTGAGACCACTGGATGGACCCTGGACTGCGTTCCCCTCCAGGTGACTTTTTGACTTCTGTTTAGTAGGTAGCTCTCAAACCAGGAGCAGGGAGGCCATCTAGACCAAGAAGGTGAAGTTTGATGAGCAGCAGGCTGTGGTTGACTAAGGCAAAAGCCTTTGATAGGTCGATAAATAGGGCTCCAGTGAGGGAGCCTTGGTTCATGGTGTCAAGAGCATCAGATGTGAGCCAGATGAAGGCCGTGTCAGTGCCGTGGCCTTTCCTGAAGCCGTGTTGAATATCGGCTAGGAGGGAGTGATGCTGTAGGTAGTCATGTAGCTGGTTGTGGACCAGTCTCTCCTGAACTTTCGCGAGAGGGCAGAGGATGGAAATGGGCCTAAAGTTCCCCACTCTGTCCTTAGGCCCTTTTTTGTGAACCGGAACTATAGTGCCTACTTTCCATTTGCTCGGGACTGTGCCCTCAAGGAAGGATCTGATGATGAGCCAAGTGACAGGGAGGGCAATGGCAAGGAAGCAGCCCTCAGCAGTCTAGGGTTCAAGCAACTCATGTCCTGGTGAGGAATCAGGGTTAATCCTGAGCAGGAGGGGCAGTACTTCAGGAGGTTTGGCGAGTTTGAGGTGAAACTGGGGTCATGCATTTTCCCAGGTAGTGTCACCGGAGAGGGGATCACCAGGTGGGATATGGGGAGAGGGTCTGCCTGGGTTGGAGAAGGAGACATTGAAGGCCTCCGCTACTATGGATGGGTCTCCGATGACATTGCCCCATCCTGTGCAGGGGAGGCACCCTTAAGTAACAGGTTAATTTGGCTCCAAAATGTCTTGGGGTCACGGAGGTGACTAGTCTGGAGATCATGTAGGTACTTAGTTTTGGCATATTTGGAGGCTTTCTTGCAGTAATTCCTTAATTCTCTATATTTCTCCCAGTCTGTGCTACTGCCGGTGGATTTGAACAATCCCCAGGCCTTGTCACAGAGCAACATGCTGTGTTTAAGGCCTGGACTTAGCCATTTGTGACACTTTCCCTGTACCCCGAGCTTCTGGCATGGTGCGTGAGCATTAGCCATGGACAGAAATGAAGAGGTGAAGTTTTCTAGGGCCTCATCCAGGGTGTAGAGGGTGAGAATGGGGTGCCAATTGATGGCACAAAGGTCAGAGCAGAAATTGTTGGTGACAAGTCTGGTGTAATTCCTGGCCTCTATAATCCTGGCATCTGGTTTAGGGGGCTTGTTGACCATGCACAAAAGATTGGGGAGTGGTCACTCCGGGAGTCAGACATGATCCCAGCAGCAAGAATATGGTCAGGGCAGGAGACAAGGGCCCAGTCAAGTAGGGAGTGGTTGTCAGACTTGGTGTTGAGCCTGGTGGGCAGGTTTATAATTTGGGTCAGGTTGGAGTCAAGGACCAGGTTTCTATTAGTCGAGATCCCAAGGGCAAGCCAATTTTGGTTAAAGTCTCCAAGGAGGATGGGTTCCCCAGGGGATGCTCGGCCATGGCATGTATTAGGGATTTGAGGGAAGTGGCAGCAGTCTGGTGCGGGAGGTAAACACACCTGACATACAGTGGTTTGGTGTCTCCAAGTAATAACTTAAGGAGGATGATCTCATTTACAGAGTCACAAACGGGGGGAGGTCCATCTGTGAGGCATTGAGACTCATTTTGGTGTAGATAAGGACCCCACCACCTCTCTTGCCTACACAATCCCTTCTATAGGTATTGTAGCCAGGCAGGTCTACCTCGTGTGGGAGTATATGAGGTTTAAGCCAGGTCTCCATCACTGCTAGTACATCAGGTTTGTACAGTGCTGACCACACTTCGAGGTCATGGATTTTGTGCCTTAGGCTACCTATGTTCATGTGGACCAGCCGGAGGCCCCTGGCCGCAGCCCAGAGTGGGTTGGCAGGGTCACTGAGAGCATGGTTAGGGGAGTGGGGGCCAGGGTTGGGCTCAACATCTCCCCCTAGTGCAAGCTTGAGCCTGGCAAGGTACTTAATGATTTTGGAGGGAGTGAAAGAGTATCTCCACCTGTCTCCCAGGAGGGTACCATAGAAGAGGTTGTAGCAGTTTCTGTTGCAGGTTATCCCATATAAAGAGAGGAGCAGTGGGTTGGCCTCCTCCACCAGGGGCTTTGGGGGACAATAGGGCTGACCCGAGGGTGCATCCTGGTCAGGGGTGTTGGGGGCCCATGAGGAGAGCAGGCCGGCCCCCAGGATAAAGGCTATGTAGGCAAGGGCTTCCATAGGTCCAGCACCCCACATAGTAGCTTAGGTTATGACTGGGAGTGAGTCTGCAGTTCCTAAGGTAGGAAGCAGAGGCAAAAACCTTAGGGGAGGGTTCACCAGCAAGACAGCCTATGGGCCAGATTCTTTCCCTTTGGCAGGAGAAGAAAGGGGAGTCAGGGTAGAGTGCAAGGCAATTAGACTAGTAGAATAAACCACTAGTGGCAGGTTAACTTAGGGCAGATGGGCAGCAAGCTCAGAGATTTACAGTAGAGTTCAGCTTACCCCAGGTATAGCAAAGATAACTTTAAACAGTGTAGGAACAGTTTGTGGAACAGTAACCTCAGTGGGGAGAAAGATAATGTTATTCAACAGGCAGCAAGTCAATATTCAAATTAACGTGTACACATCTAAGAAAGGCAGAGGTAAAACATCAAAATTAGCTTATGACAGGCAGGCAGCAAGCTCAGAGATATTCTGTTTAGATCAGCTTTTCCCGAGTTTGGCAATATAACAGGTTTAAACGGTGTAGGACAGCTTGTAGAACTGAGAGAGGCAGTAGATTAAGTAAACAAGTTAACATGTACACAGATTAGAAGGCAAATTGTCTGGTGGGTGGTATACTCGCATGGCAGGTGGGGTAGGTAGGGAGGGATAGGTTCTCCCTGGGAAGGGCCGGGGCAAAGGTCCATTTAAAGGGAAGAGGGAACGGGGTGGGGGGGCAGAAAAGTCATTCGGTGATCCTCAGGAGGTCGTGGCAGGGGAAGGGGACCCACGCCAAAGGGCCACCCTCTCAAACCACTGGGCATCCGGCAAGCGAGTGTGGCCAGCGGGGCTCGAGAGCCGACTTTAAAATCTGCCACCTGAAACGTCACTGAGGGTCAGGACCAATGGATGCTCAGTCACTGTTACCAGGGTACATAACCTACAGGAGAGACAGGGAGTGGAGAAGAGGGGGAGGAGTAGCTCTCTATGTAAAGGAAGGGATAGAAGTAACTGAACAAAAGAGTAAACAGGGACGAGAGAAGGCACTGTGGGTCACCTTAGAGACTGGAAATGGCACCACAATCCACACAGGGGTTGTATACAGACCCCCATGTTAGGGGGAGGGAATGGACAAGTATATGATAGAAGGCATTCTTAGGATGGCAGAGAAAGGGGAGATACTGTTGATGGGAGACCTCAATATGCCAGATGTTAACTGGAGCACATTTGCTGCAGCCATACCCAAGAGCAGGCCATTCTCGATGCCCTACAGGTGGCATGCCTCAGACAGCTAGTTTCGGAACCCTCTCATGAGGGAGCAATCTTAGACCTCATACTCTCAAATGGGGACAGTGAGAGGATCTCAGATCTAGAAGTGGGTTGCCATCTGGGAACAAGTGACAATCAAACAGTGTGGTTCATGATATACTCAGCTACAGAGTCAAGCCATACAAAAGTGAGGGTACTGGACTTCAGGAGGGCTGACTTTGGCAAGATGGGAGAGTGCCTTAGAAAAGCACTAGCAAACAGGCTAGAAGGAGGGGTGGAGCAACAATGGGGAAACATCAAAACTGCCGTCACAGAGGTAACAAGCCTTGTGTGAAGCAAATAAACAAATCAAAACAAAAGAAAAAGCCACTATGGTTCCCCAAAAGAGGTAGGGAAAGTCAGGGAAAAAGATTGCATTCAGGAAGTATAAGGAAACACAGAAGAAGCAGGACAGAGAGCTGTACCAGTTAAGGCAGAAGGAAGCAGGGAGGAAGTCAGAATAGCTAAGGCCCAAACTGAGGAAAAGATAGCCAACTCAGTTAAGAAGGGGGATAAAACCTTTTATAGGTACATCAGGGAGCATAGAAAGACAAAGGAAGGGATAGTGAGACTGAATAGAATGGACGGTGGGTGGACAGAGAGGGACAGTGAAAAAGCAGGGATACTGAATGAATATTTCTGCTCAGTATTCACAAAAGAGGAGGAGGGAGGTGCCTAATCCAATTAACAGAAGCACTCTGGATAGGGGGGTCGATCCCAGTCCTTTCACAGAAGAAAGGGTTCTGAAAGAACTCCTAAAACTGAAGGTGGACAAAGCAATGGGGCCTGATGGAATTCACCCCAGAATTCTAAAAGAATTAAGGGGAGAACTAGTGAAACCACTGACTACCCTTTTTAACAAATCATGGGAGAATAGTGTGGTACCTGAGGACTGGAGGAAGGTGGATGTGATTCCCCTTCACAAAAGTGGGACCAAGACAGAGGCAGGAAACTACAGACCTGTCAGTTTGACCTCTGTGGTAGGGAAAGTGATGGAATCACTTCTGAAGGAAAGACTTGTTGAGTACCTAGAGGCCAGTGGGGCACAGGACCCAAGGCAACATGGGTTCACAGTGGGAAGGTCATGTCAGACGACTCTAATTGATTTCTTTAACTGGGTGACCAAAGTAGTAGACCAGGGAGGGGCTGTGGACATGGCCTACCTAGACTTTAGCAAGGCATTTGATACAGTCCCACACAAAAGATTAATAGTCAAATTAACCAGCCTGGGAGTAGGTCCCAGGGTGGTAGCCTGGGTAAAACATTGGCTGGACAACAGGACACAGAAGGTAATTGTAAATGGAGTCCACTCTGAAGAAAGAGGGGTTACTAGTGGGGTACCGCAGGGTTCAGTACTGGGTCCAGTCCTTTTTAATGTCTTTATAAGTGACATTGCAGAGGGACTGGAAGGAAAAGTATGCCTCTTTGCAGATGACACAAAGATCTGCAACAGGGTTGATACACAAAGAGGCGTGGAAAGGATGAGAAGGGACTTGGCAAGGTTGGAGGAATGGTCAGAAGTATGGCAGCTTGGATTCAATGCAAAGAAATGCAAAATAATGCACCTGGGAAACAAAAACCCAGGGGAAGATTACACAATGAGGGGGGTTATTAACAACAACAAAAATGGAAAGGGACCTGGGGGTTATCATATCAGATGACCTTAAGGTTAGGAAGCCATGTGAGAAGGCATTAGGGAGGGCTGGGGGTATACTGGGATGTATAGGGAGAGGCATCACCAGCAGAAAACTGGAAGTTGTTATCCCTTTGTACAGACAGTTGGTGAGACCCCATCTGGAATACTGCATCCAGTGCAGGAGACTCCATCTCCGCAAGGACATAGACAGGATAGAGGCAGTCCAGAGGACGGCAACTAAAATGGTACAGGGTCTGTAAGAGAAGCCATACGAGGAGAGACGGAAGGAGCTTAATATGTATAACCTTGAGGAAAGGAGGGAGAGGGGGGACATGATTTAAATTTTTAGGTACCTCAGTGGAATCAACAAAGTCCAAGAGGGTAGCATCTTTCAGAAAAAGAGATGTGCAAGAACAAGGGGACACAATTTAAAGATGGGGGAGCGGTTCAGGGGCAATGTGAGGAAGTATTTTTTCACAGAGAGGGTGGTGGATGCATGGAATAGCCTTCCTGAGGAGGTTGTGGGGATTCTTGTTAGGGGTAAGAAGAAATAGGCTGTTGGTTAACTAAGATCTGCAGCTTATCCTGTAGGCAGGGAAATGGGCAGACTAGGTGGGCCAAGCGGTCCTTATCTGCCGCCAAAGTCTATGTTTCTATGTTTAAAGAGGAGCATTTCAAGTTGAAGGTGGGGGTGGCACTTTACATTAAAGTGGAGCATTCCTTGTGAGAGGTGGGGAAGGAGAATTTACATAGCATAAACATGGAGCATTATAAGTCAGATATAGGGAGAAGTATTACATTACATTAAACTGAAGTATTCCACATCACAGGTAGGGAGGATACTTTCATTACATGAAAGCGGAGCATTTCACATCAGAGGTGGGAGGAGCTTAACATTACATTAAAGTGGAGCATTTTAAGTCAGAGATGGGGGAGGAGCATCACATTACATGAAAATGGAGCATACAAAGTTAGAGGTGAGGAGGACCATTACATTACATTAAAGTGTAGCATTCCACAGCAGAGGTGAGGATGGGCCTTACATTACGTTGCATTACTTTACATTAAAATGTAGCATTCCATATCAGAGGTGGGGAGGGGCATTACATTGCATTACATTACCAATAAAGTGTAGCATTCCATATCAGAGGTGGGGGGGGCATTACATTACAGTACATTACATTACAGTACAGTGGAGCATTCTAAGTCAGACGTGTGGGACGAGCATTACATTGCATCAGACTGGAGCATTCTATGTCTGAGGTGGGGAAGGAGCATGACATTACATTAAAGCAGAGCATTCTACATCAAGGGTGGGGGCGAGCATTCTATTACATAAAAGTGAAGTATTCCATATCAGAGTTAAAATAGAATCATTACATTGTATTGAAGTGGAGCATTCCATGTTAGAGGTGGGGAGGAGCTTTGCATTATATTGAAGGGGAAAGTTCCACATCTGAGGTAGGGGAGGAGCTTTACGTTACAAATGAAAGTAGAGCATTCCATGTCAGAGGAAGAAAGGAGCATTATATTACACTAAAGTGGAGCATTCTACATCAGAGGCGGATGAGGGGCATTTCATTATATTAAAGAACATCTTTCTTGGTGCTCACAAATAAAAAAAACAGTGATCTTTCTTACCTGAACAGGAGCTCCTCCATCATCACTGTACATTTTTTAATTATACCCCTTTTATAAGGGAAGGAATCATAACCTGACACAGAGGAACTGACTGCTTGATCCCTCCTACTTCCTTATTTCTGGCTTTGCTAATGTCTGTACAGTGCACTGTTAATGTAGACAATCGGTTATCGCGGCCAAAATTCATTCCCCAAACTCTATGCGTCCTATAACTTTTCCACTTATTTACACGGATGTGACAGTGCGGTTTTGTTGGACAGAATCAGAGGGCTTCTGACACTTAAGTGCAAGCAGTTAGTGCTGTTAGCACCTGCTTATTGCTCTTGCACTAAAGCTACTGAATGAATGCTGATCTCAGTGCAGTAAGCGATGGCATCCAAGCCAAATGCTCTGTGTTTGTCCAGGAAGGTGCAGCTGCTACGGCAGATTGAATCACTGCCAAAAATGAGTGTTCGAGATTTGTCTCTCCACCTTTGCCTTCCTAAATCAGTGGTTTCTGATTGTCTCTGATGGAAGGGAGAGCTGCTTTCTGAATGACATGGGAATCAGAATCCAAACAGGAAAAGAAAAAGGGAGGGGAAGGACGTGGAGGTAGAAGAGGCTCTTGTAATGCACCAATGTTGAGGGCAATACAGAAAAAGTAAGGGCAATAAAAGAATAAGGGGTTTGCAGGTGCCCAGGGTGCCCATTGTTTGTGAGGGCTGGAAGGGCACAATAAAAAGGGGCCCCTATGAATAAATGTCCCCTCATTTTAGTGGAAAACACAAGAGAAACATAAAGAAAAGGTGCCCAGAGCACAGTATAAATGTCAAAAAAATAGATTTTATATGCTGCACAAGTAACAATGGTCTGGATGGAATGTTGTACTAAGCTGCTCATGCACAGCATCCCACTCCAGCCATTCTGGAATGAGAACTTAAGTTTTTTAAATTATTCTGTTCAGTTGGGGAGTTCCTGGGCAGCTGTTGTGGAGAGAGGACACAGCAAGTCAAGGGGACGAGGAAAAGGGCGTACTGTTGGTTGAAGCCATCCCTAAGGACTTGCCTGTGTGCCTGCTCTGCCTCCACTGTCTGAAGATTTGCCCAGCAGCTGTGTGTCACGGTCGATGGTGCCATCAGGGCACCACGAAGAAAGGAAGCCTCCTGGTTCATCCGTTTGGGCTGAGAGACATTTTGTTTATTTTATTTAAAAAAATTAAAGTTTCCCAGTCCCTCGTTGGTGGCTTTGCCAGAGTCACATTGCTGGTTTGCTGTCAGACTTACCGAGGCCCCCTGACACCTGCTGCACTGCCTGTGTATTTCCCTCCCTCAGCAAAAGCACCCCCTGCCTCCCACCTACACTACAACTTCCTGCTGTGTGTGTGTGTGTGTGTGTGTGTGTGTGTGTGTGTGTGTGGAGAGTTGATGGCAGCACTCCGTTTCATGCTGTCCACCAGAACAAAAAAGCAAAGTACATTTGTTCAGTTTGTGCTAGGCGCAAGAAAGAGCGGCTAAGCACTGCGGGAGGATCTTGCCAAAAGGGTCCTACTTAAATATTCAGGGGTGATGCCCATGGGAAGGGGTCAGAGAGTAAGGCCATTAGAAAGGCCTTTTTTTTTTAATCATGTTACCATTTATACGCCCGCTGCGGCGACTTACTGGCAGGGGCATCCAGCCACTGGCCCTGCCTGCTGGGAGAGCAACAGGCTCACTCGCGTGATGGGAGGTCCAGTACATCCGTTGCCAACTAGCTAGGGGCTCCCCCATGCCCTACCTAGCCGAGCTGGCCCCATATCCCCCAGAGCGATTCCACGACAGTCCTCCCAGCATCACATGGCATGGCCATTAAACTGCTACGGTCGTGCCCAGCCACTTTTTCCTCCAGTAGGTCCCCGATGGAGCACAGATGTGCAATGACATCCATGCACTAATATGCAGACATCTGCTGTGCTCCCCCTCTGCTAACACCTGCATCTGCAGTGCCTCTGGGCATCCCCAGGGGCCGCCGCAGAGCGGTGTGCTTCCCCAACCTACCCCAGGACTAGGAGAACTGTCAGCAGATGCTCTATCCTAGTCCTCTCCTGCTGACCCCCGATGACCTGGACTCATTCCTGAACCCGGGTCGCTGGTGTGGTGTGAGGTGTGGCGTCCAGCAACTCAACCCTCAGCACCACTGGGCTGGCCATTAGAAAGGCCTTTTGAATATTTATTAGGGAAGCGGGACAGGGCGGGAGGCTAGAGAAGAGGGGCTCAGCTTCACAACTGGCCAAAGAGATTTAAGGGGGCCCGCCAGGCCCAGAATAGAGAGGGCAACCAGGCCCAGTGGGTTTAGAGCAGCCAGGCCCAGAATAGAGAGGGCAGCCAGGCCCAGTAGTAAATAGGGCAACTATGCCCAGTTCATTAAGGGCAGCCAGGCCCAGTGTAAGAAGTACAGCTAGGTCCAGTAGTAGTTAGGGCAACCAGGCCCAGTGTAAGAAGGGCAGCCAGGCCCAGTAGTAGTTAGGGCAACCAGGCCCAGTGTAAAGAGGGCATCCAGGCCCAAAAGTAATTAGGGCAACCAGGTTCTGTATTTAGGGGTATAGTGTCTGGGAGGGTTTCTGTTTAGACTGGCAATTAATGAGAGGACTTTTTTTATTATTTTGCTGGACCTTGGTTCATCTGTCACAGGACTGTCCACAAGGGTCCAGCAGCCACTTGTGTGCAGTTGACCAGTATTACTGGGTTTCTATCAAGATTGGCACTGGTATAAATCCCAGTTCTGGGAATAAGAAAAAAAAAGGCACTAGTAAAAGACAGAGTTAATTAACTGGGGCAGGACTGGCCAGTGGTGTTTTCACAGAACCCTGCACTTAGTTCGTAGGTCCAAGACTGTTTTGCTTTGATTAAATTGGCAAACATAGCAGACAAACCTTTGATTATTATGGCTGAGGACAAATCAAAGGCTTCCGATGAGGGAACCTCCTGAAAGTACTAATAATAAAAGCAGAGGTGCTAAGGAACCCTCCAGATCCCAGCCAAAAAATAAAGCTTCCAAAGATGAAGTTCCTCACAAATAAAAAAAAATACAAATGATGAAAAAAGGAAGCTTGATCAAGCCTCTGAAGTGGCCAAAAAGAAACTCTGTCTAGACAAAAATGCTCCCGTTGCTCCTGGGAAAGCCAACAGCAAGACAACAGGCAGCTTAAAGCATGCAGAAAAAACAAAACACTTACAAGCCAAGTCTGCACAGGTTCGTCCATCAGTGCAAGAGATGGAAAAAGCATGGCAACTGTTTCAGACCATTCAAAAGATGGGTCCTCTGTTTATTGTTTACTTTTTAGCCTGGATAAAAAACTGGCTGGACAACAGAACGCAAAGGGTAATGGTAAACGGAGTCCACAGTGAAGAAAGGAGGGTAACTAGCGGGGTACCGCAGGGTTCGGTACTGGGACTCGTCCTTAATGTCTTTTATAAGTGACATTGGAGAGCACCTGGAAGGAAAAGTATGTCCCTTTGCAGATGACACAAAGATCTGCAACAGGGTTGATACACAAGGTTGAGTGGAAAGGATGAAAAGGGACTTGGCAAGGTTGGAGGAATGGTCAAATATATGGCAGCTCAGATTCAATGCAAAGAAGTGCAAGGTAATTCATCTGGGAAACAAAAACCCAGGGGAAGAGTACACAATGGAGGGTGACATAATAACAACAACAAAAATCGAAAGAGACCTAGGAGTAATTATATCAGATGACCTAATGGTAGGCAAGCAATGTGAGAAGGCAGAAAGGAGGGCTGCTGGGGGGTACTGGGATTCATAGGGAGAGGCATCAACAGTAGAAAACAGGAAGTTGCTATCCCTCTGTACAGACAGTTGGTGAGACCCCATCTGGAGTACTGTATGCAATTCTGGAGACCCAATCTCCGCAAAGACATAGACAGAGTGGAGGCTGTTCAGAGGAGGGCAACCAATATGGTGCAGGGTGTGCACCAGAAGACATTCGAGGAGAGTAAAGCAGCTTAATATGTATGCCCTTGAGGAAAGATGGGAGAAGGGGGACATGATAGAAACTTTCAAGTATCTCAAAGGAATTAACAAAGTACAAGATGGTAGCATGTTTCAGAAAAAGAGATGTGCAAGAACAAAGGGGCACAATTTGAAGATAGAGGGGGACAGCTCAGAGGTAATGTTAGAAAGTATTTTTTCACAGAAGGGGTTGTGGATGCATGGATCAGCCTTCCTGAGGAGGTTGTGGAGTCAGGAACAGTGAGAGAATTCAAGAATGCATGGGACAGACATAAGGCAATTCTAGTGGGGGTTAGGAAGAAGTAATCTGTTGATTAACCAGAATCTGCAGCTTATCTATCAGGTAGGGAAATGGGCAGACTAGGTGGGCCAAGCGGTCATTATCTGCCATCAAATTCTATGTTTCTGTTTCGCATCAAAGTGCTCAGGGGTAGCCAGATCCTGATAAAGACAGACCCCAAGAGGAAAAAGGGTCCAACAAAGGGGTGCTTAGCACACAATGTACTATAAAGTGACTGTCAGCTACTGTACTGTTTCTACAAACTGTTTATTCCTTAAGCATCCAAAGTGTTGTGTTGATTTCAAAAATCGAGACTGCGTTGTGATACATTGGGACTGTGGTAATTTATCCCTGTAAGTGAACAATTGCCCCGGATTGTTGCAATTTGCCCCTGCTCCAGGCAGATTGTCCCTGCAAGTGAACAATTGCCCTGGACTGTTGCAGTTTGCCCCAGCTCCAGGCAGATAGCCCCTGCAAGTGAACAATTGCCTCTGCAAGTGAAATTCCAGTGTACAGTGCTAATAGAAGTACCAGAGTTCAGTGCAAAGTCTGTGACTCAATCTTCAGCCTCCATCAACTCTTCACCTCAGCAATCTTCAGCTAGCAGAGAACTTCAGCATCTTCTTGCCATATCATCCGCCATAAGCCAAAAGTGACGTCCCTTGAAGAGTTGTAGCCGTTGGTTCCTGGTCAGCTTGGAAGTGAGATGACTGGAAGAAGCCTCGTCCGTCACTCCCAGATGCCTGCCAAAAGTCAAGTCCGTCATGTCCCAGGTGTGTTCGCCGCTGCTGGTTTCTTATTTTGTTCTAAACCTTGTGAAATCCAGATCTTCATCTTCTAGCTTTTCTTCCTGCTTGGTCCATCCTGCATAACGGGTGCAATCTTCTAGGATCCAGCTCCAGTTTGGTGGTCCTCCAAGTGGATCCGTCACAGAAGCAGCTCAGCAGTTGGTGTCTTCAATCTTGGCAATCTTCTAGTGGATTCTTCGCCAAGTCTTGTGTTTCATTTTTGGTAGCCCTGGTCGAGGGTCGGTGCCAGAAAACCCACAGCAGTTTGTCTTCTTCATCCTTAGCAGCCCTGGTAGAGGGTTAGTGCCGGGGAGACAGCAGCAGATTCTTCTCTTGTGGCAATCCTGCAGGTGGAATCCTTGTCACACGCCATGTTCTTCATCCCTGGCAGCCCAAGTTAAGGGTTTGTGCCAGGAAAGAGCCTAACCCAGTTCAGTCAGTTTCTGCTCTGATATTCCGGCAACTCTGGAGAGTGGGTTGGCCAATGACTAAGGTCTGTTTACAAATCTCTCCATTTCCCCTGCAACCTCTAATAGGTTCCACTGGTAAGCTTGGCACCAAGCATGAGTTTCCTTTTCCCTTTACTCCTACTTCGCAGCTGTGCATGAAGATGATGGAACATCTGGATCTTATAGACTTTGAAAGTGTTGTACTGTCTGGTGGTTATTGTACACTGTATGCTTGTTGTATATTGTGATAAAGTAATAGAAGTTCATAACCACTTAGTGTGTAGGCCTCCTAGCAAAATATTACAGAGACGTAGAGTATCAGAGTGGCCTTAAGCCAAAGGTGCACCAATAGAGTCATAAGAAAAGTACAATGAGTAGAATGTTAGTTACTGCTTCTAAGGTTTGGTCCCCTTCCTTCCCTTGTGACCATGTCTACCTTCCCTGTATATGAATAAAGCCTGATGGGCATCAAACTTCCAGATTGTCTCCTGCCTCTCCTTAAAGGGTGTTTCCTTTCACCCAACCTTATTTGAACCACAGCGTTGTCTCACCAGTCCACCTGCTTGAGGCAAGGCTGGGAGTGCAGCTGGGACAGGCAATCTTCATGGTCAGCATCCAGTTGATAAGATCACCACACTCTTCTTCATTGGTTTACTCAGGTACAGGAGAAGGAAGCATCAATGAGTGGCCCCTTGCTCATGGAAAAGTCAAAACAGCTTGCTGCAGCTTTAGGCAAGGAGGACTTTGTTCCTACTGAGGGCTTGTTCCAGTGCTGGAAGGGATGGCATGACATATGCTTTCACTGTGCCCATGGGGAGAAGCTTAACGCCGATAGTAATGGGGCTGGTTCATGGCTGACTGAAGTTCTCATAGACATCTTGGAGGGTTATGATCCTGCCAGCATATTCAAGGCTGACAAAACTGCTGTTTGTTTTTCATTACATTGGATATGGCACCCTTACTTTCAAAGATTATATTCCCCAGGGACAAAAAAAGGCAAAAGAGCAGCTGTCAGTTCTCACATGTTGCAACAAGTCAGGGACTGAAAAATGTGAACTGTTGGTCACTGGCAAATCAGCTCAGCTGTGCTGTTTCCATAATGTCCACCACCTGCCTGTCCTGTACAGGCATAACAGATCAGCGTGGATGACATCTGACATCTTTTGTGAGTGGGTAAAAAACTGGGACAGGAAGCTGCAAGGCAGAAAAATAATCCTGTTGCTTGACAATTTCAGTGGCCATTCAGACATTGCAGGGTTACGAAATATAAGGCTAGTTTTCTTACCACCCAATACCACCTTGATCATTCAGCCACTAGGCCAGGGTATAATTTAAGGGTTTAAGAGGCATTATGTTCAGACTATGAGGGAGAGAATTCTGGCAGACAAGGAAGGGGTTGAAATCACCGCTGCTGATTGTGTAAGGCAGATCTCCATGCTCGATGCTGTTCACATGATGAAAATGGCATGGAACAGCATCACTACAGAAACTATAATGCACTGCTACTGCAAGGCTGGGTTCTGCATGCCAGAGCTGTTAGCCAACATGGAGGTGGGCGAGGAGATAATACTGCCTCCAACTGAGCTAACGGAATCTGAATTTAAAACACTAGCCCGCCTTGAAGAAATAACCTGGAGCCAGCAGTGGATGATGTCCAGGTGGTTGTTGAAGCTATGAAACTGGACCCGGACCCACAGACCGACTCAGAGGATGAGGCCAAAGACGAGCCCCCACCAGTGATCATGACCACTTTAGATGTGCATGAAGCACTGAAAACACTCTGCAGGGCTATGGAGCAGTGACTGGATGTGATTCCAGACTGGAACATCCTGGCAAGAAGGGAGGCAGACTAGAGGCACTATGCAATAAAAAAAGACAAGCAGACCTCCATAACAGCATTTTTCGATCAACAGTCAAGTTCTGAACTTTAGAACCACACAATCACTGCCCCTAAATGACAGTATAACAGACCACCTCAGCAATCTTTTAACCACACAAATACAACCATGAAGCACAACGCACAAGCAAAAACAATGTTTTTAGCAATGATTTAAATGAATAAGTTATGTTTTACCTTATGTTAAAGCATGCTTCCCCCCAACATGGAAACACAGAAATGCACCCCCCAAATAGCTTTACCAACATCCTGTACTGTAGCATCCCTGTCATCAACAAAAAAATATACAGTACATAGTATCGCAGTCCCGAACCAATATCAACCCAGTATCGCCCCTGTATTGCAAGTACTTTAGTGTAATCTGAACAAAAAGAAATACTAGCAGACTACCAGTTCAGGAAGGTGTCTAAACACAGATAAAGTGCAGCCTCTCAGTACTTTACCGAATATCGTTCAAGCTGCACAGTAAGGGGAAGGGGGGTTAAAATCAGATCCTGAAATGTAATGCACTATTGCAAATGCTCCCAACGATCGTGTCTATGTACTGCGGATGTCAATTAATAGGAACATTTTTACCTGTAACAGATGAGTCTACTATAAGCGGCTTTGACTGTATAGGGAGCGCATCTAGGCATGCTCCATCTAGTTTTATGGATCATCTTATTTTAATGCTTGTTTTACAAACATACGAACATACAAGACTGCCAGCAGAAACAAGCCATAATGAGCTGTTGAGTCTGCTCAGGTGTGCAGCTCAGTTAATACCCTGGAGCTGCCCCCCCCCACTCCTTCTGCAGTCATACCTCACCATCCCATTCCCCTCCCCCCACCTCCCAGTAGTACCCCCTTCCACCCTGATCTTCTTCATCACCCCTTTTCCTCTCCCCTTGAAACTGGTCACCATCTTTGCCTCCACCACCCCCTCTGGCAACTCATTCCAGCTCTTCACCACCCTTTCAGTGAAAATGTGCCTCCTTATTTCCTTCTTGAATCTAACCCCCATCAATTTCCGGCTATGCCCCCCTTGTTGTACCCTCCTTTTTTAAGTTAAAGATGCCCTCTGTACCAACCCTGTTTATGCCCTTTAGGTACTTGAAGGTTTCAATCATATCACCCTCTCCCTCCTGTCCTCCAGGAAGTACATGTTTAGCACCCTCAGCCTCTCCTCATATGTTCTGTCCCCCATGCCCTGGATTAGTTTGGCTGCCCTCCACTGGACCACCTCCAGTAGTTTGATATCCTTCTTCAGGTATGTGCACCAGAACTGAACACAGTATTCCAGGTGTGGTCTCACCAGTGACCTGTACGGTGGCAGAATAACTTCCTCCCTCATAGAGGTGATTCTCCTGGAAATACAGCCCAGCATTTTATTTGCATTGGCTGCTGCCTTTCAGCACTGTGCTGTGTGTTTCATATCCTCCCAATCATTACTCCCATGTCCCTTTCCTCCTCTGATACTGTCACCTGTATTCCCCCCAGCCAGCACCTGGCCCTTTGGTTTCTGGCTCCCATGTGCGTCACCTTACATTTCTTAGCATTAAAACTGAACTGCCAGATGTCCGACCATTTCTCCAGCTTACCCAGGTCCTCCCTTAAATCCTGTTTCCCTTCCTCTGTGTTCACCCTCCCAAAGAGCTTAGTATCAATCAATCAATCAATCAAGCAATCAAATTTTTATTTATCCAAGCGATCACCATTGAGCAATGCTCATTTACAAGATGGATCTGGATGGAACACGGTAGACATAATAACACAAGGCAGCACATCTATATACAGTCAGAGCAAATAGGTACAAATACTGAATACAGGGCAACCAAAAACAAGAGCCCGTAAGAACTTGTACAGTTCAAGGCAGTAGTTGAAAATAGACAGCATATACATACATACAATAGCTGGACGCAGTAAAAATAAGCATAGTTAGATACTATTATAGGCTATAGTGGACTGAGTAACAGCTTGGCCAGCAGAGAAAGGTCAGGATAGAGAGGTGGGGGGGACCAGAGGACTAATAAAAATACAAAGGGAGAAACAAAATAGGGTTGGGGAGGGAGGAGTGGACATGGAATGATGGAAAGGAACCGGAAGGGGGACAAAGGGAATGCAGAGTACAGAGAAAGGTGCAAGGAGATAGGATAAGATATCAACCAAGGGTACAAGAAACTCCTATCCTGAAGATGGGAGACAAGAACTGAAATTAAGATAGGGGAAAGCAGTAGTAAACAAGGATGGGGATGCAAAAGGAGATGATGGGACAGCTAGGCTTGAGAGAGAGGTAAACAGGATTCATGATACCTAAGCCTTATATACGGATCTGGGCAGGATGGGGAACCATAACAGGCACTGATGCAGATCCTGGATGGGCAAAGCAGTTGCATACTTCTTTGAGCAGGAATATAGTGTCTTGAAGGAAGACAGGCAAACAGGGGTGCTCAGTTTGAGAGTTTTTTGCAGATTGTTCCATAAAGAAGGCAATGCAAAGCTTATGGCCACTCTACCTAAGCGAGATTTAGTCTTAGTTACTTTGAGTGTGATAAATGAGTAACTTCTTAGAGCACAGTTACCTATTGCACTTAGCGGAAGGCAGCTAGAAATATAATGTGGCAGTGTTTTGGAGATAGCTCTGAAGGTCCAGAGTGCAGCATTTCTATCTCGCCTGAACTTGAGGGAGGTCCACCCTACCGCTACATACAGGGAGCAGTGGTGTGTGGCAAAGGGAAGTCCTGTTATAAACCTTAGGGCTCTGTGGTAGTGGTGTCCAGTTTTATAAGGAAAAGATGGGACACTGGCAGTATAGAAAGTCAGCGTAATCTATCAATGACAGAAACGTTGATTGGACCAACCGTAGCTTAGCATATCTGGTAAGAAATTAGTTAGTTCTAAAGAAAAAAGCCCAATCTCTGCCTTATTGTTTTTAGCAGGTTCTCAACATGTTCCATGAAGGAAAGTCTGTGGTCTAGCCACACTCCCAGGTACTTGAATTTTGTGACAAATTCCATTTTTTCTCCTAGAATTGTGGTTTTCTGGTGAACTGATCCAGTGGTTACCTGGTTTGCCGAATGGATAAATGAGGAAAAGAGCATTGCTTTGGTTTTTTTTGGAATTGAGAAGGAGTTTTTTGTGTAGTAGTTGGCTCTGCAGTAGATTAAATTCAAATTGGAGGTCTCCACAGGCAGCTTCAGGCAATGGGCGGCTAAAGTAATACCGTATCATCAGCGAACAGATGAATATTGGCCTTGTTTATACAGCTGTCAATATTGTTAATGTAGATTGCAAACAGCAGGGTACCTAATACAGATCCCTGGGCCACCCCTCTTTGAAGAGGCTTGAGGGGTGATAGTTCACCTTCGGCTTTAACCTGCTGAAGGCATCCTGTTAGACAGTCAGCAAACCATTGCAGTGATGAAGACTCCAGTCCAATAGTCCACAGGGAAGAGAGAAGCAGGCTATGATCAACAGTGTCGAAGGCCTTACTTAGATCCAGAAACACAGCACAGATGAAGTTCATGCTGTCCAGATCACACTGCCAATCGTTAGTCACTTTGGCAAGAGCTGTAATAGTGCTATGTTTAGCTCTGAAGCCAGACTGCATGGGATTTAGTAGATTCATAGTTTCAAGGTAAGTTCTCAACTGTGAGTTCACAATTTTCTCCAGTAATTTAGACAATAATGGAAGAAGGGAGATCGGCCTGTAGTTATTGAGATCAGAGGGGTCACCTGATTTGAACAGGGGAATGATATGAACTGTTTTCCATATGGGTGGCAGAATACCTTGAGACAGTGATGAGTTAAATAAGTGAGTAATAGGCACAACTAATACATGATGCACAATCTTTATGAAGTATGGATCTAGGGTGTCAGCGCTAGCACTTTTTCTGGTATCCAACTGTAATACAAGATCCTCTACCTCTTTCAGTGAAGCAGGTTGAAGGGAGAATGTCAAGGTAGCAGCAAGGCATTCAGGATAATGGGTGCCATCCTGAGTGCATAACGAGCATGCAGGGAATTGTCAAATGCTAGGCCTGAAGTGTCAAAGTGATTATTAAAGGAATCTAAGATCTCCAGCCTATCACTGATAGTTGTATTCCCAGAGTTAATCTTTGATGGAAGAGAGTTTCCAGAGGAGTGGCCTGACAGGTCCTTAATAGTTTTCAAAAAATGAGCTGCGCTCCTGGCAACAGAGTCAAATTCAGAGCGGAAAAAGGTAGCCTTCGATTCTCTGACCATTTTTGTGCAAAAATTTTGTGCCCGCCTAAACTGACTCCAATCCATGGGGGTGTTGAATCAACGTGCTTTTTTCCAAAGCTTATCCCTTTCTATCAACATAGTCATGAGTTCTGAGGAAAACCATCTACAGGATTTAATCCTTACGTGGACTTTAGCCAGAGGTGCATGCTTGTTAAGGGCCCCCTGACAAAATGTCATGGAAGATGTTGTATGCGGTGTTAACTGTTCTTGCCAGATAGAAGTCCTGCCAGCACAGAGAGTGTTTTAGCTTGTCAAGATAAGTGGATAGGTCAAAGTTGCATTTAGACCTCTTCACAGAGAACGTTGTTGTAGATGGAGGTTTGTTAACTGACCTTACTCCATCAATGAAGCAATGGTCGCTGATGTCAGAGAAGAAGGTGCCAGCATGGCTTGCTCACTCTGATAACATCCAGTAAGGTACTGTTGCTGGGGTTCCTTTTGTTGAGGCTCGTCGGTTCAACAATAAGTTGCGTTAGCCCATGAGCATCACAGAAGGATGCAAGGGGAGCAGAGGCATTGGATAGCCAGTCAAGGTTAAGGTCCCCTAGGATGATTGTTTCTAATAAACCTTGTCCCAACATGGCATCCAGATGTGACAGAAGCTGTAAGCCAACGGAAGGAGGCTATAGTATCCTATTACACAAAGCGCACTGGTTTGCGAGATCTCCACCTTGAGCGACAGGCATTCAAATTCATTAATGACAGAGGATGAGCCAATGCAGGAAACCGCAAATTTATCCTTAACATACATGGCCACCCCTCCGCCTCTGGATTGCCTGTCAGATCTTAACAGGGCATAGTTGAGGATGTTAACTTCCCTGTCAGAGGTGGCTGGTCTAAGCCAGGATTCGGAGACCACTAAAAGATCAGGAGAGGTGTGGTTAACCAAGGCTTGGATTATAGTAAGTTTTTTTAACAAGCTGCACACATTAATATGCAGGAAGCTCATGCCTTTGAGCCTTGCTAGATTGGCTGGTGATTCAATGGCTTCAGGAGGACCAGGGTTAAGCGCTATATTGCCTGAGCACAGCAATAGGATAAGCAATAGTTTTCTAAGTGCAGCAATAGTTAGCTTAAAATTCTTAGTTCTTGTGCGTCTATGAGGAATGTTAACTCTGATGTGTGGGGCATTGCAGCTGTAGCTGTGCTGGCCTAACACTGCAAACACTAACACCCTAATTGCAAAATGCAAGGAGGGGTCAGTATTAGGTGAAGCAGGAGGAGGGCCTAGTAAAGGTAGGTCAGTGCATGTCCCACCAAAAGGACTGAGACAGGTATAAGGCTGTAGGTGAAAGAGCTTAAGGGTACATAGGCAATCAAAGGATCGGTTACTAGATGCATTACAACACAACGGGGGTTTTTAATCTGTACATGGTGGTAGCTGAGATGACTGGTACAAGCCACCTGGTGCAACAGCTAGTAGAAACAATAGGGGGAGCCACCAAAATCCCATCATGGTGAAACCTTGTGGTAAAGTACGGCCACTTGTATGGTCCTTAATACAATGTCAGGTTGTTATGTTTTTTGTAGCTTCTAATAACAAGTATTGTTTCATTATTAGTGATCAACCCAAGTAGTAGGAATAGAGAGATTGGACTGGGGACTCCGAAAGTAGATAATGGTTAGTTGTGCCAAACAAAAATTAGTCTGTGAATAGTAATCAGGAAAAAAGAAAGGAAACAGCCATTTTTTGCAACTCAGGCCCACTTTCACTCTACTATTTTCCATGAGATGAGTAGGCTGGGTGGTGAGCCAATAGGGTTGAGGCTTGCCAAGGATAGGAGGGGCACGAGTGTATTTAAAAGGTGGCAGGGGAGAAAATACAAGTGGAAGCTGTAGAGAGAAAGGAAAGAACTGGGCTATCTAATTCCCAGTCAAAAAGCACACCAATCCGAGAGGATCTGCAAGTGGGATGGACCAATCAGGATCCTGTTACACAGCACTGCACCAATCAGGGCACAGCCGTAACAAGACGGCTACAGTCAAAGCTGAACGGCTGTACCTTAGGCAGGGGTCCAGTACTTGGTTCCAGGAGAGTGGGCTGAGGATGAAGGTATAGGCTGGTGGTGGCAGTGGCGGTGGCAGAGATGGCCATGGAGGGCTTCAGTGCACCACTCGGGCATGTAGTATCCATGAGGGGGAAAGGAAGAGTGGACTTAAGTACAGCTTGAAAGAGGGGGCAGGAGACTGGTGGCAGACTGTCAGTGGGGGGGTGACTAACTTAGACAAGAGGCAAAAAGTGAGAATAAGTAGGGTGGAGATATAAAGTAGCACAAAGGTGAGGTCAGAACAGGCAAGGTGAAAGATGAGAGCTGGGGGTGGGGATTAGAGAGGGTTAGCTAAGGAGTGAGAAATTTAGCAAGAGATGTCGTAAGGGAAATAATAAAGCATGTGGTGAAGGAAGTAAGGGTGGGGACAGACAAAGAGAGTGGGATTGAAACACAAGAAGTCAGGCTCAAGGAAAAACGGAGGTTGGTCAGGCACAGAGAGAGAGAAAGAGACAGAGAGAGAGAGAGAAAGAGAGAGCGAGCGTGAGAGAGACAGACAGAACAGACTTTAAATAACAGTAAGGCTGGTGGCAATACTTAAATCAAAACTGATACCCTTGGCTAAAGAAACAGACTAGGCAAGCAACAGCAATTAAACATCAGTGCAGAACCTTTGTAAAAGAAAAAAATAAATGGCATAGTATGCAGTAGCAAAAAAATCAGCAATTATTTTACACAGTTATAGTTGAAAAATATGAGTGGAAGCTGTAGAGAGAAATGTAAGAACTGGGTCTATCTAATTCCTAGTCAAAAAGTGCACCAATCTGAGAGGATATGCAAGCAGGATGCACCAGTCAGGGTCCTGTTACACAGCACCGCACCAATCAGCGCACAGCCATAACAAGACAGCTACAGTCAAAGCTGAGTGGCTGTACCTTAGGCAGGGGTCCAGTCCTTGGTTTCAGGAGGGTGGGCTGAGGATGAAGGTACAGGCTGGCGGTGGCAGCAGCGGTGGCAGAGATGGCCATGGAGGGCCACCCTGCTTTCAGTGCACCGCTCAGGCACATAGTATCCCTTAGGCAGGGATCCGGTCCTTGGTTCCAGGAGGGCAGGCTGAGGATGAAGGTATAGGCTGGTGGTGGCAGCAGCGGTGGCAGAGATGGCCGTGGAGGTCCACTCTGGCTTCAGTGCACTGCTCGGACACATAGCATCCCTGAGGGGGAAAGGAAGAGCATCATCTGCAAAAAGGCAGATCTTACTCTTGACCCCCTCTGCTATGTCACCTATAAATATGTTAAACAGCTCAGATCCGAGTACAGAGCCCTGTGGGACACCACTGGTTACAGGCCTAGGTTTAGACAGCCCCCCCACCACCACTCTCTGGTTCCTGTTCCTTAGTCAGCTCTTGACCCACCCCAGCATTTTATCCCCTAATCCCAGGTCCCCCAGCTTGCTGATCAGCCTGCCATGTGGCACTGAATCGAACGCCCTTGCTGAAGTCCAGATATAGTACATCCACCGCCTGCCCCCTGTCCAAGGTCCTCATAACCCAGTTGAAGAAGTCTATCATGTTGGTTTGACACAACCTCCCCCTGACAAATCCATGCTGTCTGTCATCCTGGAGACCATTCTCTTCAAGGAAAGACATCAGCCTTTCTTTTAGAATGGCCTGCATTAACCTACCCACTATGGAGGTTAAGCAAACTGGCCTATAATTACCCAGCACATCCCTGGGTCCACTCTTGTGGAGAGGTACCACATGAGCTGTCCTCCAGTCCTGTGGCACACACCCCTTCTCCAGCAAGGTGTTAAATAGGTCTGCCAGTGTTGCTGCCAATACCCCCACCAGTTCCCTCAAGACCCTTGGGTGTACCCCATCTGGGCTAGGTGCCTTGTCCATCCGCAATTCCCTTAGTCCTCTTAAGACCCTATCTACCCCAATCTTCCCCTCATACTCTTCCCCCCCACAAGGCTCACCCAAATCTTCCCCTGTGGCATAGGCCCATCCACTTCCCTGGTGAAGACAGAGCAAAAGTACTCATTTAGTGCTTCTGCTTGCTCTTTATCTTCTTCTACACATCCTTCCTCCCTCCCTCCCTCCCTCCCTCCCTCCCTCTCTCCCTCCCTCTTTATCCTAACTATCCCTTCCTCTGCTTCTTCTCTCCTTAATGTATTGGAAGAAGTCATTCTCCCCTTCCTTAATCCCCTGTGCCAGTCTTAGCTCTTTCTCAGCCATGACTGCCCAGACCTCTCTCCCTGCCTCTTGAGAATTCACAGCATATACCTCTCTATCCTCCTCCCTCAAGGTATGCTTGTACTTCAGGAAGGTCTGCTCTCTTTTCCTTTACCTTTTCAGCCACCTTCCTACTATACCAGTGTAACCCCCCTGCAAATGGGGGTTCCCAAAAGACTTCCAGGAGCTTGCTTGAATGCTCCAAGCCTGAATGGTGTTTGGCGTTTAAGCCATTTATCTGTGAGTGTTTTTAGAGCCTCTGGTACTGTCTCTTTAAGAGCTGTCTGCTTGCAGACATATTTAGTTTATATGGGGGGACTGTGTGTTTCTCTGCTTGAGTACCACTCGAACTGCTGCCAATTCACTCCATTTTGCAGTCACTAGGAGTGCAAAGGGAACCTATCTAAAAGATGTAACTGTTAGCCAGAAATCATTTAGAGTAATAATGAAAGTACAGTTTGTCTAACCTGTTTTCTTTGCAGTCAGAACTGTGTTTGCCTAGTTCCCCATTCTAGTTTTGAACTGCTGAACTGGACCAATCAGTGTGGGATAAGGTAGCTCTAAAATGGTGCCTTGACGAATCAGAACTTGGACTCGTAATCTGAGCCAGCCACAAGAGGATTGTATGGGCAGTGACTCTGGGAGATGTAGTTTGGACTTGGCGCCTTTTTGACCAACAGGGGCAGTCTATTGGAGTGACAGCCAATCCAGCCAAGAACTGGGAGGAACTCAAAGGAAGTGCCCGTTTTGTCTGCTGGAGTTTCAGTTGAGCTCTGGCAGTGAAGAGGAAGGAGCCCTGTGCTTTTTCGTTGTGCAGTTTTAGTCGGAAACGGTGTAAGGCCCAGAGATCCGGCCTGCAGCTTCAGTAACTGCTTGTTAGACTGAATCCATCCTGTGAAGAGAATCAAAGGATATCTGAAGAGTAGAAACCAGGCTCACCCTGTAGAAGACTGGAGAAACTGCTGAATTGCACTCGGTCTGTCAGGAACTGAATCTGCTGTGTGTTCTCCGGTATTGTGCAGTAATCACATCGGGATAGAGAAGCAGCCTGCCTGGTATAGTACTTTCTTTTTACCATATAAATGTGTGAGGAGTCTCGTGGAGCTCAAGAGTAGCCCTGCTGACGTTGAAGGACCCTATCTTGTTTGGAGGTCGTGAGTACTAATTCAGAGTCGCTCCCTGTTGAATTGCCACATTGAATCCAAATGGAATTACTGTACTGCTGACTGTTTAACTAATTTTCTTTTCTCTGTGTGAGGGCCCCTACCAGCTGCCACGGTTTGGACTAGCCACTGGGGCTTGGGTACCCAGGGACAGAAACTGGTAGGGATAGGCCTGTGCACAGAGCCATAGATAGATGAGTAAAGTGATAAGCTAATTAACCTGATTTCCCTGTCCTTGTTATATCCCTAAATAAATCAGAGCTGCTTGTTTCCAGCAAAGTTATACTGCCTGAGGTATTTGTCTATAGTTAAAGTATTGTACTGTGATTGTTGACTGTATCTTATTTTACAGGGGTCCCAGTGCCTGAACCAGTCCTGAGGGTAAGTGTATACTGTGAAGGTAATTCTGATATACTGTGTGGGCCACTAGTGGGAAGAAAGGGGTTGCAGTGTCCAAGAGGGCTGTGACCAAGTGAGTTTAACTATTGCAAACCTGACCCCTCTGGGTGGAGGCACCCGCCATTGGATCCAGGCCCTCCAGCATTGGTAGCAAATCAGGCAGGGAGTAGTAGCCCCTGGGATAAGCGCCATCTAGGGTTACATCTTGGAGGCTCACCACTGGGATTGTGTGTCCTCTAGTGGCCATATTTACAAACCACTGTTAAGAAAAAAAAATAAATGGGTACCCCGACAGAAGTGGCTGTGCACCGGCTGGTGGAGTGGTGTACTGGGGAGGAGATCGACCACCAAAATGCTATGCTTATCCTGGACATCCCCCTGGGTATCAATACGGACACTGTACAGGGAGTACTTTCCAAGGTGGAAGGTTTACAAAACCCTGTGGTGGTGGGTCGGCATGCTAATCTGCTCACCCACACTTTCCTGGCCCTAGTAGAGTTTAAGGATCCCATAGATAGCTCCAAAGTGCCACAGATCATTACCCCAGAGGGAGCCCTAACTGCTTGGAGAGTGATAACTAAAGACAGTAAAGACCCAGGGGGGAATGAGCCCCCACCACTATCTGAAACTTTTGAGGATAAATTTGCTAAATGGTTGCTGGGGGAAGGGAAAACTGTGGAGGACTTGAAGAAACTATTCTTGCCACCTGGGGGTGTTCTTCTCCCAACACCCTCTCCCGCTCCAGTACCGGTAATGGTGGCTGAACCAATGCAGACTCCTATTCCTGCACCTGCCATTAGTCACGACTCTTACCGAAGGTTGAGGATCTTCTCTGGCACCCTCCCCATCCCTCAAGGGGAGGATGACTGGGAGACCTGGATAGACTATGTTGCCCCCCAAGTGCTAGAATGGCAATGCTCGGAAGCTGAAAAGCGAAAGAGGGTTAGTGAAGCCTCCGAGGTCCTGCCTGGCTACCATCCATGCTAAATGGGCCAGTAACCTGAAGCGACTGCAAGGCCTATCTTGAGGCCTTGGAGAATGTGTATGGGGCCAGATTCTGATGAGGACCTATGGTGGAGAGTAAGAAATGCACAACAGTACCAAGGGGAGTTGTTGTCTGTGTATGTATCTCAGCTGGAAAAATTGTTACAAGAATGCCTCAGAAAGGGTAGTTTGCCTGCGATTGAACTGGACCGAATCAGGCTGGACAGGATCCTTAAGTCTACCCACTTCTCAGAACTGCTGTTGCTTCAGTTACGCCTGGCAAATCGACTGGAATCCCCAACCTCCTATGATGAGTTAATGAGAGAAATTCGAGGAGTTGAGAAAAGGCGACCTCGGGAGGGACCTGCACTAATAGCTGCGGATGCGACCCGAGTGACTGAGGGTGACCCATCAAGTGAAGTTCAGGGGCAGAGGTTGGCAGTCAATGAGTGCTCTGACAAGGAAAAAGATATGCCACAATGGGGCAAACTGTTGAGAGAGACCCAGGAATTCAAAAACAGTCCCTTTATGAAGGCCAGTCCTGCAAGTACGGGCCCTGACCTATATCCGACTGCATCTGCTATGGGGGTGGGGGTACCCACCCATGTATCTCCTGCTGATAACGGCTCAAAACTTGATTCCTTGACCATGGAAGTGGAGAAACTGACGAGATGTCTTCAAATGCTTATCACGCCGCAGACAGAGATGGCACCAAGGTTTCCAGTTAGTAATACTCCCGCCCTGGCTCCCAGTGTGGCGCGTCGGCCAGCTCAAACTCCAGAAAGTATGTTTTGCTATAATTGTGGGAAGGATGGGCACATGAAAAGGGAATGCGGTCCCAAAAGACACTGACAAAGTTGCATATAAGCTACGAGGAGAGCTTGAGAACAAATCAGTGGTTAGAGGTGCAAAATGATCCCAGTGAGGGCACCAAAAATGCTAACTCACATCTTTTTGTGGCAAGGTCAGTTGCCCAGGCCCCCACTACTGCCTCCAGACTGGTCCAGAATAGTGGGTCCCTCCATGGAGACCACTGTAAAGGTGAATGGAGTCTCTACAAGAGCTGTATTAGACAGTGGCTCCCAAGTGACAATTATGTTCCAGGATTGGTATCAGAAGCATTTGCCAGACGTACCCTTACAACCATTAGAAGGACTGCATGTATGGGGAGTGAGAAGGCCTACCCCTATTCCGGGTATATCCGAATTTGGCTGTCTTTCCCCACCTCCTGGCTGGAGTGGCGAACAAGTAGAGACCCTAGCCTTAGTGTGTCCCCACTGGACTGTATGATGGTGTCCCTTTGTTGATTGGAACAAATGCTCATATGTTCGGAAGGCTGGCACAGTTGTGTTATGAAAAACAGGGGTCAAAGACTAGTAGAGCTTTAAGAGTTCCGGCTTTAATTAAGAAGGCCTATGAGGCACAGAGAGATGCTGAAAAATAGAACCAGAGGAACCGGTCGGAATTGTATGGAAGAAGGATCCTGAGTCTCTGATCCTGGCGCCAAATGCCCAGTGTACCTTACAGGAGGTCCATATCAGAAAGGATGTTAAGAATAAAATATTAATGTTGGATGCACCAGGCAATGGAAAATTGCCAGAGGGACTGCTGGTCAAGCCTAGTATTTTGCCCGCTAGAGCCCATGCTTATGCCAGAAGGGTAATGGTCCAAGTTCATAATGTGTCTGAAAGAGACATTTGAGTAAATAGAGGTTGCATCCTGGCTAATGTGCATTGTGCAGACACGGCAGTGCTACCTAGCAGCAAGAGTTCGAGGAAGAATGACAGAGTAACGCCCGACTTGTTTGATTTCGGCGACTCCCCATTGCCAGCTAAATGGAAAGTGAGGATCAGTGAGAAGCTTGCCCAGAGAGACCAGGTGTTTTCTTTAAAGGAATAGGATGTAGGATGCGTGCAAGGAGCTGAGCACAATATCCGGCTGCATGACGACAGACCATTTCGTGAGAGGTCTCGACACCTGGCACCTGCTGACATAGATGATGTGAGGCGGCATCTGCAAGAGATGTTAGCTGCTGGTGTAATACAAGAATCCAGAAGCCCTTCTGCTTCCCCATTGTGGTGGTGAGGAAGAAGAATGGGACAGTAAGGATGTCACGTGGTTATTCGCACCTTAAACGGTGGACTATCCTGATCAGAACACAATGCCCCGCATTCAGGATGCTTTGGACTGCCTAAACAGGAGCAAGTGGTTCTCTGTGTTGGATCTCCGCAGTGGGAACTACAGATCCCGATGGCTCGAGAGGACAGTGAGAAGATAGCCTTTATCTGTCCACTTGGCTTCTATGAATTCATGAGGATGCCTCAAGGATTTCAGGTGCCCCAGCCACTTTTCAATGATTGATGGAGCGGCAGTGGGGACATGAACTTACTAGAGTGCCTGGTATACCTAGATGATGTTATTGTGTTTGGCAGCTCACTGGAGGAGCAGAGCAGATAATTTAAGGTATTGGAGCGACTGGAGGACTTTGGCCTAAACTGTCCATTGATAAGTGTCAATTCTTTCAAACATCAGTAAAGTATGTGGGACACATAGTATCCAGCGAGGAATAGAGACCGACCCAAGTAAAGTTGAGGCATTGACTACCTGTGCCACAGCCAAAACTCTAAAGAACTGCAAAAGATTCCTGGGATTCTGTGGTTATTATCGCGTTTCATCAAGGACTATTCAAGGTGATCCGCCCTTTACTTAGCACCTCCTCAAGGGTACTCCCCAACCCAAAAATACCAAAAGTCAGCGTCCCTCAAGACTGAAAGAGTGTATTTTCGTCCGAGTGAAGTATTTGGGGCCCGCTGGACTCCTGATTGTGAGACTGCTTTTCATGAGATCACGAGAATGGCCTGAGACCAGTGGCCTTTGCCAGTAGAAGCCTGACCGCATCAGAAAAGAACTATCCTGTACATAAGTTAGAGTTCCTAGCTTTGAAGTGGGCTATTGTTGACCAATTCCATGAGTACTTGTATGGGGCTAAAATACTAGTAAAAACTGACAATAATCCTTTGACCTATGTGCAGACCTCAGCTAAGTTGATGCCACTGGCCATAGGTGGCTTTCTGCATTATCTATATACGACTATGCTCTCGACCGAGCAGGTCTGAACCATATAGATGCTGATGCTCTCCCCGGAGGCCTGTTCCCCAGGATGATTGGGTCAGATTGGCAGAACCTGACATTTGACACTCTGCGGAAGTTTGACAGGAAGGAACAAATGTCCACGGACGCAGTGGACTGATGGTGGATGCTTGGGACCTCTTAGAATTGCATACCTGCTGCTTGTGCCACTTTCTGCAATAGACATTGGTGCACTGCCTCAGCTGGACAATGACAGTATTCGGCGGGCTCAGTCCCACGATCCCATGATCAAATCAGCTTTAGAAGCCCTCTGTGCAGGAAAAGATGTGTCCAAATTACGCTCCACTGATTTGAGAACTGTAATTGTTATACAAAGAAGGTCCTAAGTTGAAACTGATCAATAAACTGTTATACAGTGAAACAGTAGACAGAGGGGGACAAGTAGACAAACAACAACTAGTGCTGCCCACTGCCTTTGAGACTCAGTATTGAGGTCCTTGCACAACCATGGGGCACCTTGGTATAGACAGAACACTTGACTTGGTGAGATCCAGATTCTATTGGCCTAAGATGGGGGCTGATGTGGAGAAACACATTCGAACTTGTAGTCGCTGCTTATACAGAGGAAAGCTTGTCTCAGAGGGCTTCCCCCTTGTTAACATCACCACCAGTGTCACCCATGGAGCTGGTCTGTATTGATTTCTGAGTTTGGAGTCAGATCAAGAAATATCAGTAATGTGCTGGTGGTCACTGACCATTTCACGAGATATGCCCCAAGCTTTCCCACCAAAGACCAGAAAGCATACAGCAGTAAAGTACTTGTAGAAAACTTCTTTGTGTTCACTATGGGGCTCCACAAAGAATCCATTCTGATCAAAGGAGAGACTTTGAGTCGTCTGATCAAAGATGCTTTCTCTGTGGGGGTGCGAAAGTCCAGAACCACTCCTTACCACCCCCCAGGGACCCACAGCCTGAACGTTTCAACCGCACTTTGCTGAATATACGGCACCCTGCACCCAAAGGACAAGCCTAGATGGAGCCAGCAAATTAGCACCCTGGTACATGCTTATAACTGCACCCAAAGTGATGCCACTGGGTTCTCCCCACCGCCTGATGATTGGAAGAAGCTCGACTACCGGTTGATGTGTGCTTTAGGGTCTCTCTGATGGGGTTCAAGCTGACAACTATTTACAGTATGTGCAAAAGTTAAAGGCCCAGCTAACTCATACGTACTAACTGGCTCAAACCATGGCTGCCAAAGAAATCTGGCCAACAAAGAAAGGTATGATAAAAAGGTGAAAGCACAGGAACTCAGGAGTGAGATCGGGTATTGCTAAAGAAATCTGGGACTGCATGGCAAACACAAGATTGCTGACAGATGGCACCATCTCCCTCACATTATAGTGGGCAAACCAGATAATCTACCAGTGTACAAGTAAGGCCTGAGAATAATTCAAAGATGTAAAAACAATGCATAGAAATCATTTACTGCCCATTGGACAAATCTTGATTGAGTCTGAGCCCCAGAAGATGCCCCTCTGGACCAGTGACTAGAGCTGCTAAGAAAAGATCAAGCCTGCACCTACAGAAGCAGGTTAAAGTGTTCCTCCTGAAGTCCCAGTTGAGCATGACTGTCAGTCCATATCAGAAGAAAGTGAGGTGACTTTGAATACTATCCTTCTTACGAACTGAGTCAGTTGTTTCAGGGTAATCTCCTAGTCAATACTGGAGATGAAGCTTGGCCTTCTGGACTGTTTAGGCCCCCAGCTTCATCCCTGGAGCCAATGCTCCCAGAAAGTGAAGTGCAAAGCATCAGATCAGATGAAATGGAATCATTGTGCATGGTTGAACTGTTTGAGCTTTCAGGGGAGGAAAATGATGGATTGGGGCAGACTGTGATACACCAGAACAAGAAGAGTATTTTGAGTAAACTGACAGTCCATGCCAGTGTCCGAAAGCTCTCCATGCGAGCCAAATGTTTGTGGACTCAGAAACTGTAACTCCTGGAGCTGAAAGTGCCCCAAGTTCTAGCCTCTCTACCCCATGGAACTCCTGACAAGTGAGGACAATGCTGAAATGGGCTCAGAGTGCAGAGACTGTAATAGTTCCCCTAGAAAGACTGGTCGAGCTGTAAAGCCTGTGGTGCACCTTAGTTATGATTCACTTGGGAGGCCTGTGGACTTGCTTCTCAATGTTGTCCATAAAGGGTGTATGTCCCGAGCTCATTGCCCAAACTGAGTGTCAGTGCTAACTCAAGTTACTTGTGTTGCCCTCTAGTATGGTGCCCTTGCCCCATCCAGCCCCTAAGGTAACTGATAGGGAAGGGCCCCCCTCTCTTCAGGTTTCATGTACAAGAGGTAATAACTTGAGTTATGGTACAATGTGTGTGTAATACTGTGTAAAGAGTGACGTACTACAATGTTTCAGAAATGTGTTCTTGGTAAAATGATATATTGACTGATGATTACAGGTGTGAGCCTAATGCAAATCTATATAGTTGCAGTTGAAACTTATGGGGGTACTTGCCTGACGCGGACGTCAAGCTTTCTCAGGCCAGGAAGGGTGTAACCCCCCTGCATATGGGGGTTCCCAAAAGACTTCCAGGAGCTTGCTTGAATGCTCCAAGCCTGAATGGTGTTTGGCGTTTAAGCCATTTATCTGTGAGAGTTTTTAGAGCCTCTGGTACTGTCTCTTTAGAGCTGTCTGCTTGCAGACATAATTAGTTATATGGGGACTGTGTGTTTCTCTGCTTGAGCCTGCTGCATTTCTTAATCCTCCGTTTTTGCAGTCACTAGGGTGCAAAGAACCTATCTGAAAGATGTAACTGTTTGCCAGAAATCATTTAGAGTAATAATTGTTACCCCTGCAAGGGGTTCCTAAAATACTTCAGGAGCTTGCTTGAATGCTCCAAGCCTGAATGGTGTTTGGCGTTTAAGCCATTTATCAGTGAGTGTTTTTAGAACCTCTGGTACTGTCTCTTTAAGAGCTGTCTACTTGCAGACATAATTAGTTTGTATGGGGGACTGTGTGTTTCTTTGAGTACCACTCGAGCTGCTGCCAATTCACTCCATTTTTGCAGTCACTAGGAGTGCAAAGGGAACCTATGTTAAAGATGTGACTGTTTGCCAGAAACCATTTAGAGTAATAATGAAATTACAGTGTGTCTAACCTGCTTTCTTTGCAGTCAGAACTGTCTGCCTAGTTCCCCATTCTGGTTTTGAACTGCTGAACTGGACCAATCAGTGTGGGTGTAGCTAGCTCTAAAATGGTGCCTTGGAGCGAATCAGGACTTGGACTCTAATCTGAGCCAGCCACAAGAGGATTGTGGGCAGTGACTCTGGGAGATGTAGTTTAGACTTGGCGCCTTTTTTGGACCAACAGGAGCAGTCTATTGTGAGTGACAGCCAATCCAGTCAAGAACTGGGAGGAACTCAATGGAAGTGCCAGTTTTTGTCTGTTGGAGTTTCAGTTGAGCTCTGGCAGTGAAGAAGGAATGAGCCCTGTGCTTTTTCAGTGTGCAGTTTCAGTCGGGAAGCTTGTAAGGCCCAAGTTCCGGTCTGCAGCTTGTATAACTGCTTGTTAGGACTGAATCCATCCTGTGAAGAGAATCAAAGGATATCTGAAGAGTAGAAACCAGGCTCACCCTGCAAGACTGGAGGAAATTGCTGATTACACCGGCTCTGTCAGAGACTGAATCACTGTGTGTTCTCGGGTGTTGTGTAGTAATTGTGATTGGGATAGAGAAGCATCCTGCCTGGTATAGTACTTTCTGTTTTACCATATAAATGTAGTGAAGAGCTTGTGTACCTCAAGTGAATCCTGCTGCCATTAAGGACTTTTGCCTGTTACTGTTCACCTATAAATGTGTGAGGAGGCTTGGTTAGCTCAAAGTGAATCCTGCTGCCATTAAAGGACTTTTGACTGTTGCAGTTTGCCATATAAATGTGTGAGGAGTCTACAGGAGCTCAAGAGTAGCCCTGCTGACATTGAAGGACCCTATCTTGTTTGGAGGTCGTGAGTACTAATTCAGGGTCGCTCCTTGTTGAATGCCACATTGAATCAAATGGAATCACTGTACTGCTGACTGTTTAAACTAATTTTTTTTTCTCTATGGAAAAGGCCCTACCAGCTGCCACGGTTTGGACTAGCCACTGGGGCTTGGGTGCCAGGGACAGTAACTGGTGAGGGATAGGCCTGTGCACCGAGCCATAGGTAGATATGAGTAAAGATAGCTAATTAACCTGATTTCCCTGTCCTTTGTTATATTCCCCTAAATAAATCAGAGCTGCTTGTTTCAGCAAAGTTATACTGCCTGGGGTATTTGTCTATGTTAAAGTATTGTACTGTGATTGTTGCACTGTATCTTATTTTACAGGAGGTCCCAGTGCCTGAACCAGCCCTGGGGTAAGTGTATACTGTGAAGGTAATTCTGATATATTGTGTGGGCCACTGAGTGGGAAGAAAGGGGGTTGCAGTGTCCCAGAGGGCTGTGACCAAATATAGGATTTAACTACTGCAAACCCTGACCTCTGGGTGGAAGCACCGCGCCATTGGATCCAGTCCCCTCAACCTGTTAGTGGCCGATCAGGAAGGGGTAGTAGCCCTGGGATAGCGCCATCTAGGGGTTACATCTTGGAGGCACCGCTGGGATTGTGTTTCCTCTAGTGGCCATATTTATGAACCACTGTTAAGAAAAAAAAAAATGGGTACCCGACAGAAGTGGCTGTGCTTTGGCTGGTGGTGAGTGGTGTACTGGGAGGAGATTGACCCCCAAAATGCTATGCTTATCCTGGACATCCCCTGGGTATCATCTAGGACACTGTACAGGAGTACTTTCCAAGGTGGAAGGTTTACAAAACCCTGTGGTGGTGGGTGTCATGCAAATCTGCTCACCCACACTTTCCTGGCCAGCCTAGTGGGGTTTAGGATCCCATGAGATAGCTTCAAAGTGCCACAGACCATTACCCAGAGGGAGCCCTGACTGCCTGGAGGTGACTAACTAAGTACAGTAAAGACCCGGGGATGAGCCCCACCACTGTCTGAAACTTTTGAGGAGAATTTGCTAAATGGTTGCTGGGGAAGGAAAACTGTGGAGGACTTGAAGAAACTATTCTTGCCACCGGGGTGTTCCTCCCCAACACCTCTCCCGGCTCCAGTACCCGTGATGGTGGCTGAACCAATGCAGACTCCTATTTCTGCACCTGCCATTGGTCACGACTCTTACTGAAGGTTGAGGATCTTCTCTGCCTCCCACCCCCAAGGGAGGATGACTGGGAGACCTGGATGATCTATGTTGCCACCCAAGTGCTAGAATGGCGCCAGAAGCCGAAAAAGTGAAGAGGTTAGTGAGAGCTCCGAGGTCCTGCCCTGGCTACCATCCATGCTAAATGGGCCATGTAACTTAGTGATTTCACAGGCCTATCTTGAGGCCTTGGAGAATTGTATAGGAGCCCAGATTCTGATGAGGATCTATGGTGGAGAGTAAGAAATGCACAACAGTACCAAGGAGTTGTTGTCTGTGTATGTATCTGCTGGAAAAATTGTTGCAAGAATGCCTCAGAAGGTAGTTTGCCAGCGATTGAACTGGACGAACCAGGCTGGACAGGATCCTTAAGTCTGCCCCTTCTCAGAACTTCTGTTGCTTCGATTCACGCCTGGCAAATCGACTGGAATCCCACCTCCTATGAAGTGAGTTAAAGGGAGAAGTCGAGAGTTGAGAGGGCACTCTGGAGGGATCTGCACGGTTCGGTTACACTGAGGACTGAGGGTGACCCATCAAGTGAAGTCAGTGGCTATTGAGTACGAGCTACAGGATATGCCAATGGTAGGCACGGGAGAGATCGAAATTAAAACAGTCCTTATGAAGGGCCTGTGGGTCACGGGTTTGACCTATATCCGACTGCATCTGCTATGGGGTCGGGGTACCCACCATGTATCTCCTTCTGATAGCAGCTCCAGACTCAATTCATTGACCATGGAAGTGGAGAAACTACGAGATGTCTCCAAATGCTTATCACGCCCGCAGACAGAGATGGCACCAAGGTTTCAGTTAGTAGTACCCCGCCCTGGCTCACAGTGTGGCGCCTCGGCCAGCTCAAACTCCAGAAAGTATGTTTTGCTATAATTACGGGAAGGATGGGCACATGAAGAGGAATGCGGTCCCCAAAAGACACTGACAAAGTTGCATATAGGCCATAAGAGAGCTTTGAGAACAAATCAGTGGATTGCAGAGGTGCACAAAATGATCCCAGTGAGGCACCAAAAATGCTAACTCACGTCTTTTTGTGGCTAGGTCAGTTACCCAGGCCCCACTACCGCTTCTCCAGACTGGTCAGAATAGTGGGTCCTCCACATAGAGACCACTGTAAAAGGTGAATGGAGTGTCTACAAGAGCTGTTTTAGAACAGTGGCTCCCAAGTGACAATTATGTTCCAAGATTGGTATCAGAAGCATTTGTCAGGCGTGCCCATACAACATTAGAAAGGACTGCATGTATGGGGGTTAAGGTGAGAAGGCCTACCCTATTCTGGGTACATCTGAATTTGGCTGTCTTTCCCACCTCCGTGGCTGGAGTGGCGAACAAGTAGAGACCCTAGCCTTAGTGTGTCCCCACTGGACTGTATGATGGTGTCCCTTTGTTGATTGGAACAAATGCTCATATGTTAGGAGGCTGGCACAGTTATGTTATGAAAAACAGGGTCAAAGACTAGTAGAGCTTTAACAGTTCCGGCTTTAGTTAAGAGGCCAGAGGCACAGAGATGCTGAAAAATAGAACCAGAGGAACCCGGTGGAATTGTATAGGAAGAAGGATCCTGAGTCTCTGATCCTGGCGCAAATGCCCAGTGTACCTTACAGGAGAGGTCCATATCAGAAAGGATGTTAAGAATGAAATATTAATGTTGGATGCACCGGCGATGGAAAACTCTGCAGAGGACTGCTGGTCAAGCCTAGTATTTTGCCCGCTAGAGCCCATGCTTATGCCAGAAGGTAATGGTCCAAGTTCATAATGTGTCTGAAAAGAGACATTCGAGTAAATAGAGGTTGCATCCTGGCTAATGTGCATTGTGAAGACACTGCAGTGCTGCTGTAGCAAGAGTTCAAGGAAGGGTGATAGCATACAGCTTGTTTGATTTTGAGCAAACTCCCGGTTGCCAGCTAAATAGAAAGTGAGGATCAGTGAGAAGCTTGCCCAGAGAGACCAGGTGTTTTCTTAAAGGAATGGGACGTAGGATGTGCAAGGCGTTGGAGCACAATATCCGGCGCTGTAATGAAGACCATTTAGTGAGGAGTCTCGGCGCCTGGCACCTGCTGACCTAGATGATGTGAGGCGGCATCTGCAAGAAGATGTTAGCTGCTGGTGTAATACAAGAATCCAGAAGCCCTTATGCTTTCCCCATTGTGTGTAGTGAGGAAAAAGAATGGGACAGTAAGGATGTGTGTGGATTATGGCATCTAAAACCGGGGTACTATCCTGATCAGTACACAATGCCGCATTCAGGATGCTTTGGACTGCCTAAGCGGGAGCAAGTGGTTCTCTGTGTTGGATCCCATGATGGGTACTACCAGATCGATAGCCCCAGAGGACCGTGAGAAGACAGCCTTTATCTGTCCGCTTGGCTTCTATGAATTCATGAGGATATCTCAAGGGATTTCAGGTGCCCAGCCACTTTTCAGCGATTGATGGACGTGCAGGGGGACATGAACTTTCCAGAGTGCCTGGTATTCCTAGATGATGTTATTGTGTTTGGCAGCTCACTGGAGGAACATGAGGCAGATTATTTAAGGTATTGGAGCAACTGGAGGACTTTGGCCTTAAACTGTCCATTGATAAGGTCAATTTTTCTTCAAACATCAGTAAAGTATGTGGGACACATAGTATCCACCGAGGGAATAGAGACCGACCTAAGTAAAGTTGAGGCCTTGACCACCTGGCCACAGCCAAAAATCTAAAAGAACTGTAAAGATTCCTGGGATTCTGTGGTTATTATCGCGTTTCATCAAGGACTATTCAAGAGTGATCAGCCTTTACTTAACCTTACTCAAGGGTATCCCCAACCCACAAAATACCAAAAGTCAAGCGTCCTCAAGACTGAAAGACTGTATTTTCATCCGAGTGAAGTATTTGGGGGCCGCTGGACTCCTAATTGTGAGACTGCTTTTCATGAGATCATATATCAACACCCATGCTCCAGTGCTGGCCTAGGCTGATCCAAGAAAACCTTCGTCCTACACTGATGCTAGCTTGCAAGGGTTGGGGCTGTGTTGTACCAAAACACGAGAATGACACAGACCAGTAGCCTTTGCCAGTAGAAGCCTGACCCCATCCGAAAAGAACTATCCTGTACATAAGTTAGAGTTCCTAGCTTTGAAGTGGGCTATTGTTGACCAATTCCATGAGTACTTGTATGGGGCTAAAATACTAGTAAAAACTGACAATAATCCTTTGACCTATGTGCAGACCTCAGCTAAGTTGGATGCCACTGGCCATAGGTAGCTTTCTGCATTATCTACATATGACTATGCTCTGAATACCGAGCAGGTCTGAACCACATAGATGCTGATGCTCTCTCCCGGAGGCCTGTTCTCCAGAATGATTGGGTCCATTGGCAGAACCTGACATTCGGGCACTCTGCGGAAGTTTGACGAGGGAGGAACAAATGTCCACCAGACTGATGGACTGCATGAAGCGAGTTACTTAGGACCCTCTGAGAATTGCATACCTGCTGCTTATTGCCACTTTTCTGCAATAGACATTGGTGCACTGCCTCAGCTGGACAATGACAGTATTCAAGGGCTCAGTCCGTGATCCCATGATCAAAATCAGCTTTAGAAGCCTCTATGCAGGAAAGATGTGTCCAAATTACGCTCCACTGATTTGAGAACTGCACTGTTATACAAAAGAAGGTCCTAAGTTGAAACTGATCAATAAACTGTTATACAGAGAAACAGTAGACAGAGGGGGACAAGTAGACAAACAACAACTAGTGCTGCCCACTGCCTTTCGAGACTCAGTATTGAGGTCCTTGCACAACCACATGGGGCACCTTGGTATAGACAGAACACTTGACTTGGTGAGATCCAGATTCTATTGGCCTAAGATGGGGGCTGATGTGGAGCAACACATTCGAACTTGTAGTCGCTGCTTACAGAGGAAATCTTTGCCCCAGAGGGCTGCCCCCCCCCTTGTTAACATAACCACCAGTGCACCCATGGATCTGGTCTCTACTGATTTTCTGAGTTTGGAGTCAGATCAAAGAAATATAAGTAATGTGCTGGTGGTCACTGACCATTTCACGAGATATGCCCAAGCTTTCCCCACCAAAGACCAGAAAGCATACACTGTAGCCAAAGTACTTGTAGAAAACTTTTTTGTTCACTATGGGGCTCCACAAAGAATCCATTCTGATCAAGGAGAGACTTTGAGAGTCGTCTGATCAAAGAGATGCTTTCTCTGTGGGGAGTGAGAAGTCCAGAACCACTCCTTACCACCCCAGAGACCCACAGCCTGAGCGTTTCAACCGCACTTTGCTAGATATGCTGCACCTGCACCCAAAGGACAAGACTAGATGGAGCCAACAAATTAGCACCCTAATTCATGCTTATAACTGCACCAAAAGTGATGCCACTGGGTTCTCCCCTACCGCCTGATGTTTGGAAGAAGCTCGACTACCGGTAGATGTGTGTTTTGTGGTCTCTCTGATGGGGTTCAAGCTGACAACTATTTACAGTATGTGCAAAGTTAAAGGCCCAGCTAACTCATTCGTACCAACTGGCTCAAACCATGGCTGCCAAAAGTAACAGCCAACAAAGAAAGGTATGATAAAAGGTGAAAGCACAGGAACTCCAGGAGGAGATCGGGTTTGCTAAGAAATCTGGGACTGCATGGCAAGCACAAGATTGCTGACAGATGGTACCATCTCCCTCACATTGTAGTGGGCAAACTAGATGATCTGCCAGTGTACAAAGTAAGGCCTGAGAATAATTCAAAGATGTAAAAACAATGCATAGAAATCATTTACTGCCCATTGGACAAATCTTAATTGAGTCTGAGACCTAGAAGATGCCCCTCTGGACCAGTGACTAGAGCTGCTGCTAAGAAAAGATCAAGAAAGTCTGCACCTACAGAAGCAAAGTTAAAGTGTTCCCCTCCACAAGTCCCAGTTGAGCATGACTGTCAGTCCATATCAGAAGAAAGTGAGGTGACTTTGAATACTATCCTTCTACGAACTGAGTCAATTGTTTGGGGCACTCCCCTAGTCAATACTGGAGATGAAGATGGTCCTTCTGGACTGTCAAGCCCCAACTTCGTCCCTGGAGCCAATGCTCCCAAGTGAAGTGCAAAGCATCAGATCAGACGAAATGGAATCATTGTGCATGGTTGAACTGTTTGAGCTTTCAGGGGAGGAAAATGATGGATTGGGTCAGACTGGTGATACACCAGAACAAGAAGAATATTATGAGTGCCCTGACAGTCCACTGCCAGTGTCCGAAAGCTCTCCATGTGAGCCAAATGTTGTGGACTCAGAAACTGTAACTCCTGAAGCTGAAAGTGCCCCAAGTTCTAGCCTCTCTACCCCCATGGAGACTCCCCTGCCAAGTGAGGACAATGCTGAAAATGAGGCTCAGAGTGCAGAGACTGTAACAGTTACCCCTAGAAAGATTGGTCGAGCTGTAAAGCCTGTGGTGCACTTCAGTTATGATTCCCTGGGCCGGCCAGTGGATCTGCCTCTCAATGTTGTCCATAAAGGAGTGTATGTGTCCCCGAGCTCATTGCCCAAACTGAGCATCAGTGCTAACTCCAAGTTACTTGTGTTGCCCTCTAAGTATGGTGCCCTTGCCCCATCCAGCCCCAAGGTAACTGATAGGGAAGGGCCCCTCTCTTCAGGTTTCATGTACAAAGAGGTAATAACTTGGTGTAATTTTAATGTGTATGTAATACTATTGTAAAGAAGTGACGTACTGCAATGTTTCAGAAATGTGTTCTTGGTAAAATGATTTATTGACTGATGATTACATGTGAGCCTAATGCAAATGTATATGGTTGCAGTTGAAACTTATAGGGTACTTGCTTGGCATGAGCGTCAAACTTTCCCAGACCCAGGAAGGGATTTAACCCCCTGAAAATGGAGGTTCCCAAAAGACTTCCAGGAGCTTGCTTGAATGCTCCAAGCCAGAATGGTGTTGGCGTTTAAGCCATTTATCAGTGAGTGTTTTAGAACCCTGGTACTGTCTCTTTAAGAGCTGTCTGCTTGCAGACATAATTAGTTTGTAGGGGGACTGTGTGTTTCTTTGATTGAGTACCACTCGAGCTGCTGCCAATTCACTCCATTTTGCAGTCACTAGGGTGCAAAGGAACCTATCTGAAAGATGTAACTGTTTGCAGAAACCATTTAGAGTAATAATGAGATTACAGTGTGTCTAACCTGCTTTCTTTGCAGTCAGAACTGTGTCTGCCTAGTTCCCCATTCTGGTTTTGAACTGCTGAACTGGACCAATCAGTGTGGGGTAAGCTAGCTCTAAAAATGGTGCCTTGGACGAATCAGAACTTGGACTCATAATCTGGAGCCAGCCACAAGAGGATTGTATGGGCAGTGACTCTGGGAGATGTAGTTTAGACTTGAGCCTTTTGGACCAACAGGGCAGTCTATTGTGAGTGACAGCCAATCCAGTCAAGAACTGGGAGGAACTCAAAGGAAGTGCCCGGTTTTGTCTGTTGGAGTTTCAGTTGAGCTCTGGCAGTGAAGAAGGAAGGAGCCCTGTGCCATTTTCAGTGTGCAGTTTTAGTCGGGAAACGTGTGTAAGGCCCAGAGTTCCGGTCTGCAGCTTGTGTAACTGCTTGTTAGGACTGAATCCATCCTGTGAAGAGAATCAAAGGATATCTGAAGAGTAGAAACCAGGCTCACCCTGTAGAAGACTGGAGAAATTGCTGAATTGCACTCGGTCTGTCAGGAACTGAATCTGCTGTGTGTTCTCGGGTATTGTGCAGTAATTGCGATCGGGATAGAGAAGCAACCTGCCTGGTATAGTACTTTCTGTTTTACCATATAAATGTGTGAAAGAGGCTTGTTTACCTCAAGTGAATCCTACTGCCATTAAAGGACTTTTGCCTGTTACTGTTCACCATATAAATGTGTGAGGAGGCTTGGATTAAGCGCAAATGAATCCTGCTGCCATTAAGGACTTTTGCCTGTTGCAGTTTGCCATATAAATGTGTGAGGTCTCGTGGAGCTCAAGGTAGCCCTGCTGACATTGAAGGACCCTATCTTGTTTGGAGGTCGTGAGTACTAATTCAGGGTCGCTCCCTGTTGAATTGCCACATTGAATCAAATGGAATCACTGTACTGCTGACTGTTTAAACTAATTTTTCTTTCTCTATGGGAAAGAGCCCTACCAGCTGCCACGGTTTGGACTAGCCACTAGGGCTTGGGTACCCAGGGACAGTAACTGGTAGGGATAGGCCTGTGCACAGAGCCATAGGTAGATGAGTAAAGTGATAAGCTAATTAACCTGATTTCCCCTGTCCTTGTTATATTCCCTAAATAAATCAGAGCTGCTTGTTTCAGCAAAGTTATACTGCCTGAGGTATTTGTCTATGTTAAAGTATTGTACTGTGATTGTTGCACTGTATCTTATTTCACAGGAGGTCCCAGTGCCTGAACCAGCCCTGGGGTAAGTGTATACTGTGAAGGTAATTCTGATATATTGTGTGGGCCACTAGTGGGAAGAAAGGGGTTGCAGTGTCCCAGAGGGCTGTGACCAAGTAGTTTAACTATTGCAAACCCTGACCTCTGGGTGGAGGCACCCACCATTGGATCCAGGCCCCTCAACCTGTTAGTGGCAAATCAGGCAGGGGTAGTAGCCCTGGGATAGCACCATCTAGGGGTTACATAATGAAAGTACAGTTTGTCTAACCTGCTTTCTTTGCAGTCAGAACTGTGTTTGCCTATTTCCCCATTCTAATTTTGAACTGCTGAACTGGACCAATCAGTGTGGGATAAAGTAGCTCTAAAATGGTGCCTTGGACGAATCAGAACTTGGACTCGTAATCTGAGCCAGCCACAAGAGGATTGTATGGGCAGTGACTCTGGGAGATGTAGTTTGGACTTCGGCGCCTTTTTTGACCAACAGGGGCAGTCTATTGTGACAGCCAATCCAGCCAAGAACTGGGAGGAACTCAAAGGAAGTGCCCGGTTTTGTCTGCTGGAGTTTCAGTTGAGCTCTGGCAGTGAAGAGAGAAGGAGCCCTGTGCTTTTTCGGTGTGCAGTTTTAGTCAAAACCGTGTAAGGCCCAGAGTTCCGTCTGCAGCTTGTGTAACTGCTTGTTAGGACTGAATCTGTCCTGTGAAAAGAATCAAAGGATATCTGAAAGTAGAAACCAGGCTCACCCTGTAGAAGACTGGAGAAATTGCTGAATTGCACTCGGTCTGTCAGGAACTGAATCTGCTGTGTGTTCTCCGGGTATTGTGCAGTAATTGCGATCGGGATAGAGAAGCAGCCTGCCTGGTATAGTACTTTCTTTTACCATATAAATGTGAGGAGTCTCTGGAGCTCAAGAGTAGCCCTGCTGACGTTGAAGGACCCTATCTTGTTTGGAGGTCGTGAGTACTAATTCAGAGTCGCTCCCTTTTGAATTGCCACAATGAATCCAAATGGAATTACTGTACTGCTGACTGTTTAACTAATTTTTCTTTTCTCTGTGTGAAAGGGCCCCTACCAGCTGCCACGGTTTGGACTAGCCACTAGGGCTTGGGTACCCAGGGACAGTAACTGGTAGGGATAGGCCTGTGCACAGAGCCATAGGTAGATGAATAAAGTGATAAGCTAATTAACCTGATTTCTCTGTCCTTGTTATATCCCCTAAATAAATCAGAGCTGCTTGTTTCAGCAAAGTTATACTGCCTGAGGTATTTGTCTATGTTAAAGTATTGTACTGTGATTGTTGCACTGTATCTTATTTTACAGGGGGTCCCAGTGCCTGAACCAGTCCTGGGGGTAAGTGTATACTGTGAAGGTAATTCTGATATATTGTGTGGGCCACTAGTGGGAAGAAAGGGGGGTTGCAGTGTCCAAGAGGGCTGTGACCAAGTAAGTTTAACTATTGCAAACCCTGACCTCTGGGTGGAGGCACCCGCCATTGGATCCAGGCCCCTCAACCTGTTAGTGGCAAATCAGGCAGGGGTAGTAGCCCCTGGGATAGCGCCATCTAGGGGTTACACCAGCTTAGCCTCTTGGTTCTGGAATTCTTTTTACAAGCCTTGTACAAGTGTTGGTGGCTTCGCTTAACCCTATCTTAATGATGGTCCATTTCTGGTCCGCATCCATTTTTGGTCAGAGGTTTGTCAGGTGCTCCTGAACTATGCTCCCCATACTATCCAAGTCTGCCTTCCTAAAGTCCTCCAGCCTCATTTAAGACATGGCTGCATCATTCCCCATGTAGATGGAAAACCACACTGTGCAGTGGTCACTACCTGAAAGGGGTTCCCTCACTTCTACATTCCTGGACATGCTTCCCATCTGATAGCACTAGATCTAGTATGGCCTCCTCCCTTGTTGGCTCTGTGACTCCCTGTGTCAAGAAACAGTCCTGGATAGCATCCAGGAGGACCTGTTCCCTGCTATAGGTGGTAGCTGGGGTGCTCCAGTCTACTCCAGGTAGAGTGAGGTCTCTTAATATTAGTGTTTCCTCTCCCTCCTGCATACATATCAGACATCAGGGAGGGAATAGGGTGTGAAATGAGTCTCTTCACTGACGACTCCAAGATGGGAGCAGTAGTTGAGGGGGAAGAGGGGAAGTTGACCCTGCAAGGGGACCTAGACACCCTGGAAAGGTGGGCTCACACATGGAAATTAAATTTCAATATCACCAAGTGCAAGGTGTTACATCTTGGGCTAGGAAACCCTAAACACAGGTACATCCTGGGAAGGGAGGGGAGAGGAGGTGCTGGAGGCCTCAACGGGGAGATCTAGGGATCATGGTGGATGCATGTATGAATAACTCTGAGCACTGCAGGACAGTGGCTAGCAAAGCAAAGAGGATGTTGGGATGCATCGTAAGGGGGATCACCTCTAGGAGCAGGGAAGTGATTCTGCTGCTGTACAATGGACTGGTTAAACCACAACTTGAGTACTGTGTACAGTACTGGAGACCACACTTGAAGAGGGACATACAGCTCCTTGAGAGGGTACAGAGGAGGGCAACTAAGATGATACGAGGACTAGGGGATTTGACGTATGAGGACAGACTTGAGGAGCTCTGCCTGTTTTCATTGGAGGCGAGGAGAGACAGGGGGGACATGATTGAGATCTTCAAGTACCTCAAGGGAATAAATAGGGTAAACATGGATGGAATCTTTAGACAAAAGCAGGAGGTATCACCAGAGGGCATGTTTTGAAGTTGGAAGATGGAAGGGTGAGGGGGGAAAAGAGGAGGAGGTTTTTCACTGAGAGGGTGATGGATCTTTGGAACATGCTGCCTGGTGAGCTGGTTCAGAGATCCACAGTGAAGAAGAAGAAGAAGAAGAATCAGTATTTATATAGCACTTTTCATACATCCAAAGCACTTTACAAGCAATGCTAGCCTGGTAGTGAAGTGACTGAGTGTGTGGTGGCAGCCATATAGCACATCACCACCCACACACACACACAGCCTGGATAATTGCATGAACCGGTTTATGGGAAGGGGAATGTTGGCCAGGACACCGGGAATGTTCCCTACTCTTTGCGAAGAGTGCCCTGGGTTCTTTTACTTCCACCTGGACATCCACCAGGACAACACCAGGATGGGCAGAAGGGACCTCGGTTTAACGTCTCATCCGAAGGACGGCACTCCCCAGCAGTACAGCACCCCCCAATACTGCACTCGGATGCCAGCGATTTTTAGGTACAAGTACAATCCCAGTGTGGGACAAGAACCCACAACCTTCTGGTCCAGAGGCGGATGTACTACCAACTAAGCCACACTGACACCTGGAGGGCTTCCAGAGAGGGTGGGACAGACACAGAAAGCGGAAGTATCAGATGATGGGCTGGCCCAGGGGGGTGGGGATTGGTGATAGGGGTTTCTGGAACACAAGGGGAGGGGGCCTCAATACCCAACTAGGGATCTGAGGTTCGAGCAGACTCGATAGACCGTAAGGCCTAATCTGCTGGCAATTAGTATGTTAGTATGTTAGTATTATCGGAACTACTTTTCAGGTTTTAAAATTATTTTTTTACAGCACTTTTGAAGTCAAATGTAATTTTCCATTATCACAGAAAATGGATCTTTCTCTAATGGACTTCATCTGCTTTCCTACCTTTCTCTTCACAGAAGTCAGAACTGTTTGTGTGTTCGGAACGGTTTGTGACATCACAGCACATTGCAGTGGAATGATTATTACCAAACTGCAGTTTGTGACTGCAGCAGGGGGCAATAGGGAGAGAAGATAAAGGCTGAGGTATAGAGATCCTTTTATTGTGCAGATATTCTCAGTAATAAATAATATAGGGCGCTAAATATAGCAGATTAATGAAATAATGCCAGAATTGTGTCTGAATATTATATTTGGAATTTTTTTCTCGGATTCTGAAGAATTGGTTTCACGTACTCACAAAAAAGGATGATTCCTGAGAGAAGTCGGGAAGTGTTATTGTCACTTACACTGCTGTAGCACAAGTGGGTTACATGACACCAAATGAATTTAGTACAAATCTGTTTGTTTATATGTATAGCTCTGGCATCGGGCAAGAGCAAGGTTATGCTAATGTTCTGTATCTCATTTTCTTAGGGTGTAATGTGTCATAAGGCATAGCCGAGTGGTGCCTGTCCCTAGAGGCTGATTAATGAACGTATATAGATTCTGGACGTATATATACGTCCACAGTTTTCTAAGGGTTAAGGGAACATTAAAATAACCCCTGGCAATTCCTTATTGCTATTATAAAAATGAATATTTTAAAATAGAGTTTTCCCCTTTTTAGGATTTGACTGGACTCTAGTAGAATGTGTTCAGCCAACCAGGAAGCTCTATTTCACCAACTCTTTTTAAAATTTTGGTTATATGAGTGCCTTCATGGGTTCTTTGGGTGAGAGAACTGCAAAGCAAAGATGGGCAGTTCTGGCACATAAAGGACTCAAGAAGACACTTTCATACCCATAAGAGATTCTTAAAAAAAAAAGTATATATAAAGAAATTACATATCATGTCATAATCCTTTGTTTTAAAAAAAACAGAACTTGATATAGAATCCAAGGCCCAGATATTCAAACTGTGTCCAAAAAGTGCGCAACAGCAGGAGCAAGCGCAAGTCCACTGCACCCATGCGCAAGAAGCACAATATTCAAAAACTGCGCAGGCCAAGATGCGCCTACGGCAGACGACTGAATATCGCACCACCTGTGCCATAGCGCAACCAGGGATGTGAAGTTGTGCTTATCTGATGCGCCATAGCGCAACACGGGATGCCCCCTGGAGCAGGGCAGTGATGCAACAGCACAACCAGGAATGCAGGGGCCCACCATCCATGTCACAGATGGGCAGAAGAGCATACAGCAGAACAGACATCGTCCCCCACACCCATGCACTGTACAACTGGGGGAGAGCTGGAATAACCACCGACCCATGGATACCAGCAACCAACCCACAGCCGGGCCATGGTGCCCCAGCACACCCCCGGCAAGCTGTGTCTGGCACACAAGGAGGGCTGACCACCCCATGCCACACCATCCCACCAATGCAGAGCACACCCTGCACCATGATCACCATACACCCTTGCCAGGAGTGGCACCCAACATTGCAGGACACCCTATGCATGCCACCACCCCCACTGCAACCCTGTGCACCACAGAGCCATGCAGACTGGGCCACTATGTGCACCTGCTGTGGTGGCAGCAGACAGCAATGCAACAACAGCATACACAGTGCCACCCTGCACGTCCCCACCAAGGTACAGCTGAGAGATGACCATGCGTCGCCACACGAGGTACCCCACATGCGACAGGGCATGCCCCAGACCCCACCACCAGCAGTACAGCACCCTGCACACCCTCCCAAGGAAACATCCCGTCCCAGCACTGGCCACAACAGCCAGCACAGACACGCTCAGTGTTGCATGGAAGCATGCACCACACAGGATGCAACACAGTGCATGGACAAAATTCCCCACCCATACCCAAGGGCACAACAACACAGGGACACAGAGACACAGTAGCAGGTCAACCAAGCCACTGACGTGTGGCCACGGCTGACATGTACACATGGCCAGCACCCCTACATTGCACAGGTATGCCAGCCACCCTGCGCAGGCACCATGAAGCTGTATGCCACCAGCATGCTGCCGGAGCACAGGTGACATACACTGGTGCACATCCCCTTCAACAGACACAAGCGACAGCATGAAGGGGGGACAACAACAGCGGAGGCCACAGTGCCACCAGAGGCAGACCTGCACCATACTGGTGATGGAAGGCAACCTGGCATTGTGCCGGGTACAGTTGTTATCCAGCATGGACAGCCACCACTGACATGCCAGCAGACAGTGCATATCACAGACATGCAAGGGTGTCAGCTGCACAGGCCATGGACAGTCTGACAGGGGTGCCATGCACACAGTGCAGGCACCATGGACCACTGCACACAGGCATCCAGTGCACAGAGTACAACACACAAACCACAGACAGTGACTGATTCCCTTGCCCACACCATAGGTGGTTCACCTCTGCACACACATACATGCCCATGCGTGCACCACCCCTGACAACATGCACACCACTGCAGCTGAGCACCTGTAGCCCACTGAAAATTAGAGACCACCACAGTTCTCTTAACAAAACAAATGTATTTAAAACCGGAAATACAAAAACTATATACAACTATATACAATGGAAGGGGAGGGCCACATACCAGGTGGGGGCGGCTAAGGGGCAAGGGTGAACATATGGGAGAGGGAAGAGGGGGTGTGGGGGTGGTGGTTCGGGGAAGGTGTTTAGGGGCATGGAGTGATCATCGTCTGCCCCGGTCCTCCTCCACGTGGCGCCGATGTCATCTCCTCCGCCTCCTCACCCTGTGGTGGTCCATCCTCTGCAGTAGCTCCAGGGTCTCCCTCACCACCTGGAGCAGCTTCTGCACTCTTCACTCCAGCGTGTGGAGTCGCTGTCCACCTAGGACGAGGGAGCAGAGTCAATAAGTGTGACTGTCCGGCCCCCTGCAGCCCACCCATTGTGCATGGCATACAGCCATGTGCCACGCTCCTGTGATGGTGTGCGACCACCCACAGTGACCGTGTCCACAAGACCTGCCTACCCAGGCAGCCACAGCCATGTGGATCACTGCACACTCCCACCGCCCATGTCCTACACAGCACCACCGAGGCCATACAGTGACTTGGCTATGCAGTGTGAAGGCAGTGGCACAGCCATGTGCCCGGTGCACGCATGGACCACCATTGACGCACTCCCAGACATGCAGTGCCACTGGACAGTGCTGACTATAACAAGTTGCATGCATGGCAGTGGTGTCAATGGATGGTGGCCATGCCCCGCTACCCACCCAGTTATACAGCATGCAGTAGTAATCATGGACGTAAGGCACTCACCATCATCAGGCTGGTCCATGCACTGCTGCAGACCTTCAGCCCTCCTGTCCTGCTGGTCCTCCAGGTGGCGCCTCCACTCCCTCACCTGCCTGTGTTCTTCTGGGCCTAAGGTGCAAACATGGAGAGAGGAACATCAGTACAATCCGGTAGCAAAGTCCCCCTGCCCCCATGTGTGTGCAATCCCACACAGCCATACCCATCTACCCCACACCCCGATACCACCACCACCACGGCCAACACTGGACGGCCCCCCCCATGTGCCAGACACATGCAACTGTGATACCCATATGGACGATAACAGTGTATGGATGGGGCACCTATCTGGCCATGGCACCGTGCCCCTCCTGGCACATGCCCGCAGGCGGGCAAGCAGGTCCAGGTCCCTGTGCCTGAGGTCCCTGTAATGGTGGCGACACTGCTTCACCATGCGCCCCATACCAGTGGCCTCCTCCAGAGCATCGAACACCTCCTGCCACACTGCACTCCTAGCCCTGTCCAGGGGTGCATCACCATATAGAGCCCCAGCATTGGGCTCTACAATTGCCACCAGGTTGGCAAGCTCCACCTGGCTCCACATCACTGCCCTTCTCTGTACCATCTCAGCAAAGTGGTGGAGTCAAAATGGCACTCGGCAGCATGGTCCTGCCATATGCAGATGCTGCGTGGTACAGCATTGCCATTCCCTATCGCACTGTCACCAAACAGCCTGATAGTGGTGCACCCATGCCTGATGAGGGGCAAAGGTCAGGCACAGGATCAAGGGTCTCTCATGCACAGACAGCCACAGCGTGATTGGGTGCCTGTGTGCCACCTCCTGTAGTGGCCTACAGCGCTGTTGCCCCAGTGCACCTAAGGCACCCCAGTGCCACAGCACCATTTATGTGAACAGCGCAGTAGTGCCACTGGCACAATGGTGGCTGTGCCCTGCATTGCCTCCCATGCACAGCACATCAGCAGCACAGCAGAGGCCTGTGTCATCAACCCGGGCATGTGCAGTTAGGTGTGTACTGCGCATGTCACAGAACTACGCCCTTGGTTCAGCACGTTCAACACAATTGCGCAAAGTGCAACAGCGTGATATTCAGCTGGCATATGCAAATCAGCTAAGCAGCCATTGAATGGCGCAGTCACTGCATTTGCATCCACTTAAAAATGTGCCTCGCCTCATTTGCATGCGTTGCGCTATAAAAATGCGACATTGGGCTGCACTGGCCATAGTTGGTTACTGCATTATTACTGTCTATTGCGGTGAGTTGCATGCTGTTTGGGAGTGTGGACTGTGGTGTTTGGGACATGCATGGGACTGCACAGTCACAGGTAACACCTGTCATTCTCACAGGAGGAATCATGACCGATCGTGAGGTGGAGGAAGAGGAACAGAGACATGGGAGGAAGAGGAGGCTGAACTTCACCAAGGCAGAAACAGATGCCCTGTTTGAGGCCTACCTCGTCCAGGAGCCGCTGCTCAGTGGATGCCAGGGAACACCACAGGCCCGTGTTGCTGCATGGGAAGAGGTGGCACGTGCTGTCAACCAGCATGGCAGCCATCAGCACTCCATGCAGGAGTGCAAAAAGAAGAAGGGCACGGACAGGCTGAGAATTAAGGAACGGTGGGGGACAGCCAGAGGTGCAATGCCTGACCCCACAAGAAGAGCGGGTTGCTGGCAGCATGCAGCGTTGCACCATCGAGGGTGTTCTGGGTGGTGGATTCCAGACGGGTAGTAGCCCATCACTGCATGGTAGGTCCTGGTCTGCCAATGGGGGGGGGGACAGGGTAGGTCACAGACATTAATGCTACTGTTTTTCCCTTACAGCTCCTGAGCGTCTACATGGATCAGCGGTGGTGGGCTTCTCCACTTAGGGCGGTAGCATGGTGATGGAGGAGGGCCCGTCCACCTCCACAGGCATATGGGGGTCAGGGTGACAGTGAGCCTATCTGGACGTCCGGACTGATGTTGGTGGAGCAGGTGCGGAGGAGGCCCTGCCCGTGTCCCAGCATGCCAGCGTCCATGGATGTCAGCATGCTGAGACTCGGGCTGGTGCCGGATCCGTCACCAATGATGATGGAGCTAATGTCATGGGCAGTGAGATGTGTGGGCCACAGGATGGCCACACAGCAGGTGACATCATGGGCATGGCTTTGGGTGGTGCCACCGTGGAGGTCTGCATGACATCACAGTCCCAGCCTGTGCCTGTCTGCACCAGTGGGGCAGCACTGGTGTGTGTCCAGGACAGTGGGGCTGTTGCGGCCACTGTGGAGGCACCATTGAGCCCTGGAGAGCGGCAGCCAGAGGGGCAGTATCAGCAGTCGGCCAATGGCCATGGGGATAGAGTGTCGGGGGTGGCATCAGTGCACAACCTGTGGACATGCCCAGGCTTGGCCCTGGTGTGCAGCTCCCACCCTCAAGGGGTGATAACCATCACGGCTGTGAACACCATGAGGGACAGCAAGCCGATCAGGCAGATGACCTCTTAGATGAGCACACCCGCGTACTCCAAGCATCAGTCAATCAGCAGATGCGGCTTGTGATGGCGGTGGATGCACTCAGTGCGGCTCTGCACCAGGCAGAAGAGCGGCGCAGCAGAGACACCGCTCTGCTCCTGGCAGGGATGGAACGGTTGCGGGAAGATGTGGCCACTGCCATTGACAGGCAGACACAGGCAATCACAGCTGTCATGGCCACAATGGGCACACAGTTATTTGCCCATGAGTCGCAGACACCGCACAGTGCAATGTCCACCCCCTGTTCCCAGTATCGTGCGACTCCCTCCTTGTTGACACCAGGTTCAGCTGTGAGCATCCCAAGCATGCCTGGTGCAGGCATGTTCGGTGTGCTGCAGACCCCTGCATGAGCACGGTTGCATTCACGTAGTGGAACCTCTGGGGGACTGTCGGTGCCACCCCATGAGGCCATTGGTCAACCTGTCACTGCTGGTGGGTCTCAGCGGGGCCACCCATGCATTCGTGGTGGCTGTGGCACTGTGGCACGTGACTGACCTGTCTCCCAGCATGGCTACTGTCTGATGCTGCCCTGTGTGCATTATGTTGTTCAGCATGCAATGCACGGGTGGGGTACCCAGACCTGCAACGTACACACACATTCCATCTGCACACCCTCCTGGCTGCTGTCCACTGTGGTGTGTGCATGATGATGCCTGTGTTGTGCTGTCTGCCACTGTGCAATGGTGCCCAGCATCTGACACATGTACAATGACAGGCAGTGGGCGTGGTGGTCTGTGGACGTGTGTGTGGCTAGGGGTGGCGGTCTGGGTAGGCATGCCTACTACCCTTTGTGCAAGTCTTGTGAGGTGTGTGTGTATGACTGTGTGCCATGTTAGACCTTACTCATCCCTGGCGGTGTGTGCAGTTCCATGCTCTGCCACTTCCCTTGACGGCATGCACCCCTGGTGTTTGTCCATGTGTTTTTGTGGGTTGTGCCCTTGCCAGTGGTGGTTGCACATAGCCCCATGACTTACCTGGGTTGGCTGAAGTGCTCCTTTGTGATGGTGTCCCAGTGCAGCTGTGCCAGCTGGATCAGTCGGGGGTCCCATCGCCCAAGGGGGGGCTGCCCATCACCATCTTCACCTGCATCCTCATCGTCCCCATTGCTGTCCCCCTCTTCGACCTGTACGGCTATCCCACAGTCGTTGGCCATGTTGTGCAGGATGCAACAGGTCAGGAATAGCCCACAGGCCTTTGAGGGGCTGTACTGTAGGGCACCGCCAGACGTGTCCAGGCAACAGAAACATGCCTTCAGCATCCTGAACACCCACTCAATGACATTGCGTGTGGTGGCATGTGCCTCATTGTAGCGTTGCTGCGATGGGGTCGCAGGCCACCGGTATGGTGTGAGCAGCCAGGGACGGAGTGGGTATCCACTGTCACCTGTGTGTAGAGGGTGGAGGTTAGTTTGATGATCAGCGTCGCCCTGCCTTGGGCCATCTAGGGCAATACCCATGTCACCTCTGACTATGCCCCTCCCAAGCTCTATGTTTTTCCACGTGGTTTGCATACTCACCCACTAAGTGGCCAGTGGGGATGTCCCCACTGTCGAATCTGTGGCACAGTGCTGACTGGTGCCAGATGAAGACATCATGTGCTCCCCCAGGGTGCGTGGCACAGACATTGATTATGCACCCCCTGGCATTGCACACCACCTGGCAGTTGATGCTTGCATAGCCCTTCCGATTGATATATGCAGCACCTTCAGGGCCAGGTGGAGTGTGGATGGCCACATGGGTGCAGTCTATTGCCCTTAGTATGCCAGGCATACGTGCTACCCTGTGGAACTCCTGTATGTTTGCTGTGCACTCCTCCGGTGTGCTGGGGAAATGGATGTACTCCGCAGCATGTGGCAGCAGTGTGCTGAGGAATTGGGTGAGGTGGCATGACGCGGCCAACTGTGTTATGCCTGTGGTGTCCCCTGTTGGTCTCTGGAAGGTACCTGTGGTGAGCATGCACATGACAGCTGTCACTTTTGTCTCCGCTGACAAAGCATGGCTCTGTCGTGTGGGTGCTTGCATCACATCACTGCACAGCTCACAGAGCCACCTCAGAATTGCCCGGTTCAGGCGGTACCAGCCCACGATCTCAGTATCCGTGTACAGCTCAAAACTGGTGCAGGCTCGATACTGCCTGTTAGGGGCATACTGCCGACAGGCCCTTCCATGGCCGCACCCCCCTGCTGCCTGCCTTCTCACCCCCCTCATAACTGCCTCCATCTGGATGGTGGCACTGGCCATGTCCCTGGCTTGTGTACCCCCGGCAGCTGTTTCTGTGTTCCCCCACTGTCCTGGCTGCTACTTCCACTGCATTGGGAACACCTTCCTCTGGTGGCCTCAGTGCTGTGTGGCACTTCCCCCTTCTGCACTGTGGCTATGGCTGTGGCTTCCCACGCCTTCCCAGTGCCTGTGGGTTCAAGGTGCCCTTTCTCTGTCCTGCCCTGTGTGTGTGTGTTGCCTGTGTGGCTGGCTATGGTTCAGCAACATATGCCTTCCCTGTAGCGTTCTTGCACCTCTCTCTTGTTTCTTTTTATTTTGGCTCATTTCCGCTATTGTGCAACTTCCGTTTACTCCCCTATTGCGCATGGCACATGTAGTTGAATATCGCACTGCGCCATTTATGCATGGTTCCTCCCCCTTCAGTTGTGCATGCATTCACTATCATTGTGCCTGCGCAGCTGCAGATTTGGGGCGCATCTGCCTCCCACTGAATATCGTAGAATGGCGCATTTTCAGACTTGCGCTGGAGCAACCCTATTGCACATGGCGCAACCCTTTTGAATATCTGGGCCCAAATGTTTTAGTTTGCAGGATATAAGAGAATCCTCTGTGTTGGAAATGGACTATGCCAGCTGAATTTAGAACTTCCAAATTTTAGAACTGTTTGCATGAGATGCCCTCTTAAGGTTATAAGAGTGTCAGAAATGTCTAGCAATAAACAATCCTGATTGTCTAAAAACTGATTCCATGATTTATAATTAAAATAATTTCCCTCCACTGTCAGAGAAGTAATTTAGGGTGGAAAAAATTTAGTTTTTAAATAAGGATATTTGTATTTTAATTACTGAAAAAGAAAACATTTCTGAAATGTCTGACAAGGCTCTGGTAATGATCAGAACTTTTCTTGGTTTACCAGAACATGAATCAGAACTTTTTGAGGTTCTCCCATCTCTAAACCTGAGGGTTGGTGTGATAGTTGAGACATAAATGCATAGGCTTATTGCTAAAAAAATAATTAAAATGGAGTCTGATCTTGGGAGAATAATACTAAAACAATTATTTTTCATGTTTGCTTGCACGCACGTGCAAGAAACATAGTGCCATCATCCGAGTTTTTCGGAGGTGTGTCAGCGTCTTCCAATTCAGTCAGTGTGTTTGCAGGCGCGGTCGCAGTTCTCCAATCACTGCTGGAGCTGTCTATGACAGCAGTTGAAAATGCAGTGGCATACAGTTGAAAGAGAGGAGCTACACTTTAGTGAGCGGCGATAAGATATCGCCTGCTCGTAAGTCTCCCCCCTTACACCTGCAGCGCCGCGCCTCTGCTCGCCCCCCACGCACCTGTATAGCCAATGGGGTGCCCAATCCCCATCTGCTGTGCTGTGCTTCCCCCAAACAGAGTTCCAGATGCCATGCTGGGTGCCCACCCCAGCGTGGCAACATCAATATGGCCGACAGGGTGCCCAATCCCTGTCGGCTCCAACCCTCAAACAGCCTTCCTAGCTGCCACGCTGGGAGCCCACCCCAATGTGGCACAAGTCCAGTATGGCCGGCGGGGTGCCCAATCCCCCGTCAGCTCCAGTCCCCCAAACAGCCTTACAGCTGCTGCCACGCTGAGAGCCCACCCCAGTGTAACCGTGTCCTTGTCGTCTTCCTGTTAAAAAAAAACTGTAAACAAGAAAGCGTTCCCTCGGTGTTCACCCAGCCCACCCACCCACCCACTGTACCCTGCCTCCCCACCCCCCACCCATACTTACCTCCCGCTCCGGTCGCGTATCTTCGTGGACCGGGAACATGTCTGCACTCTTCAAAGCCGACCGCTAACTGAGAAAATACCCGGTAAGCTGTATAATGGAATAGAAAGGGTTTTTTCAACTTTGCTGCATATCTCAGGCATTTTTTGGAAATTTTGCACCAAATTTTCAACATGGGGTTTATGGGACCCCTTCTCACGAATGCTCTGTCATGGCGTTAATTGGGCCCGAAGGGTGATTTTGCAGTCACTGCATGAAATCACCTTTTGGGACCAAGTAACGAAACAACACTGCCACTGTTCATAAGATGGGCTCTCAAAAAGCCTATTTTAAAAATTTGGTGGAAAAATTCCTAAAAATGACTGTTTTACAAGCGTGCGTTGCGCAGTTCCTACACTCGCTCGTAAGTTTGCGAATTTTCAATATTTTCACTCCAGATTTTCAACATTGCCATTTTACCACACCTCCTTATGAGCAGTATAGCTGTCATTTTTCACATCTTGCCCAAAAGCGTGTTTCCACCCATGTAGCGCACAATGGCACAGTCGGTGTGTGAAATCAATGTATGGGACACATTAAGAAAATCACAGTGACACTGTTCATGAGCAGAGGTCTTAAAATGGCTATGTTGAAAATTTGGTGAAAAAATTCCTAGAAATGACTGTTTCACGAGCGTGCGTTGCGTAGTTCCTATGCACGCTTGTAAGTTTGCGAATTTTCAATATTTTCACTCCAGATTTTCAACATTGCCATTTTATTACACTTCCTGATGAACAGTATAGCTGCCATTATTCACATGTCGCCCAAAATGTGTTTCCGCATATGTAGTGCACAATGGTGCAGTCGGTGTCCGAAAGCAATGTTTGGGACAGATTAAGAAAATCACAGTTACACTGTTCATGAGCAGAGGTCTTAAAATGGCTATGTTGAAAATCTGGTGACAAAAGTCCATAAAATGACTGTGTTACAAGCGAGCATTGCACAGTTTCCACGCACCCTCGTAAGTTCATGCCTTTTTAATATTTTCAGTCCAGATTTTCACCAGTGGCATTTTCCCACACTTCCTTATGAACAATGACAGCTGTCATTTTCTACAACATGGCCGAAATGTGTTTTTCACACTTTCAGCGCAGAGATCGTGTGTCGCTGTGGGAAATCATTTTTGGACAGATAAAGAAAATCACAGTGACACTGTTCATGATCAGAAGATCCCAAAATGCCTGTGTTGACAATCTGCAATAAAAATCCCCAAACTAATTACATTATGGGTGTCGTTGCACAGTTTCTATACTGCCGCTAATGATTTCACCTAATATTTTACTGCAGATTTGCAACACTGCCATTTTTACACCTCCCCATGAACAGTATACAGCTGTCATTTTCACATCCTATTCGAATGTGTTTTGCACCTGTGGTGCTAAATGCTGTAGTCGCTGTGCATAAGCAGCTGCTAACAAACTGATATTGCCACTGTTCATGAGGTGGGGGTCACAAAAAAACCATGTTGAAAATTTGGAGTGAAAATACCAATGAATGCCTGAGGTGTTAGGGTTTCCAACCATGACGCCCCACCCTGTAGAAAATGACAGGTATCAGAGGTGTGACTTGGGACTCTTGCCTGTAATGCTCATACCATTCCACACCCTGCAGCTAGTGAGAGGCATTGAGGTATGCCTTGGACTCTTCGTCCCCAAAGTTCACCCCATTCTCCTATGCTGCACCCATCTCACCGTATTTCCTGATGGAATGGGGTGCACATAAGGGCCAAAGACCCCAAGGCACACCGTGACACTTGTCAGTGTCTGCAGGGTAGGGTGTGGTGAAATGGCGTGGCCATTATGCCTGACATCCCAAAGGCACACCCCAATGCCTGTCACTCTCTGCAGGGTGGTGGTGGGGTTGCCTTCAGTTCAATACTTCACTGCCATTCCTATTATGCAGCTCTGTAACTTCTACACTACCAATGCCAATGCCAGCAAGCAAACATTCGGCATTGACAAATGCTTGTTTTTAACCAAATAAAACTAATGGGAAAAAAGCTACATCTGATACTAGAAAAGAAAATATAAAATCTTTAAAATAGCTTAAACGTTGCTCTCCCAGCTGCAAAGATGACTGGCCACCACTGGGATTTTCACTAAACCTTACTGTCAGTTCTATAAATCTTTTCATATAAAGTGGGAGGTGCAAGTCATGTTAACAGTTTTAATATACAGCCTTAATGAAGTCTCTGAAATTCCCAGCTTTAAATATCAGCTAGAGACATGACATGTTTCATAGTTCACAACATCCTCTGAAACCAGATTTGGCTCTCAGGGAGATAAGAGTAATTTAATTGCCCTGAGAGCTATAAACTGCTGAAATTTGTTAGGATTCTAATTACTGCTAAATTGCTTTACTGTTTTGAACAGATAGTGGGAATCTTCTCCAGAGCAGCCGTGGGTTATTCAGAGGTCATGGCGCAGGTGGAAGATAAAACTTGTTTAGGGAGGAGTGCAGCAGCAGTTGTTACAATATCTGAAAGCACTGAAGTGAGGAGGCTCACACTGCTTGAGATGATCATTTTCAGTGAGCCTCTGGAGGCTGAAGCTGAAGGAAAAACAAGGGGAATATTTTGATATTCCCTGGTGGTGTCACATTCTTGATGTAGTTGTGTCCCCTCCTTATCAAGCTGTTCTGGGAGTCAGGCAATTAGAAGGAAGTGATGTCACAGTGAAAAGAACTGCAGTGGGTGTCAAGGGAAGTAAGGGATAAGATATATGTGTTATATATTTATTTTATTTAGATTTTGTTGACTGGGAAAGGAGGACTAGGTAATTCTACCTATTTTCAGCATCATCCTGGGGGAAGGGGGCTACAGATGGAAAGCAACTAACATTAAACCAGATGAAGCTGTTGGTGGTATTTCTTTAGTGAATGGGGAAAATTTGGCCAGGACACCGGGGAAATTCCCCAACTCTTGTTGAGAAGTGTCATGGGGTATTTGGCCCTGTTCACACTATAGCACAGTAAGGAGAAATGGTTTTCAAAATGAATTAAGCATTACCGTGCTGCTGTGCTCGCACTGTCTAATCCATTTTTAAAAGCGTTTCTTCCCAAGCGTGCTTCCCCGTTCACATTTGTGCCTGTATTCGTGCTATCTGTAGCATGGTGTGGTAGCCTGTTTCCGGGTATTTGGTGGTCAAAACAGGGGTCAGCACAGAGGACAGTGGGAACATGGATCCACCGCAACACGGATCCAGGGAAAAGAGCGTTTGCACTGTAAGTAACAACAATTTACTAATCGAAGCATTTTCACTAACCATGCTATAGCGTAGGTCTGATCAGGGTTTTAGCACGGTTCGTGAAAATGTGTCCAAAAGCAGAATAGGTGCAAATGCGAAGGGTGCTGTCACAGATCCGAAGCAATTAAACCCCCAAGAACTGTTTCAGATTGTGCAGTGTGAACAGAGCCTTAAATGTCCACCTAAACAACCACCAGAACAGGCAGAGAGGACCTCGGATTAATGTTTCATCCGAAAGACAGCCCCTCAGGAGTGCAGCACCCCCACATGTTGCACTACAGTGTCAGTATTGAAATTTAACCCAAGTTCCTGGTGTGTGGATCATGGAACACACAGCCTTCTGATCTTCCAGCATCAGGGGTGAGTGTGCAACCTGCGGAGCGACAACACTGATTGATATAGAACCTATCTATACATAGTAGCACAACGAAAGCTTTCTATTGATGGACCACTATAACTTGTATCTTTATGATTCTACAATATTGTTATTATTATTATTACTAGTAGTATTATTATAATTATCTTCACCATAAAAGTGCTGGTAATCGCAAATACAGGAAAGAGCAAAATGCAAAATGAATGGATACAAATACAATACAATACAACATAGCTTAGTAACAACTAAACAAGCCCATTTTCAATACATTCAATATGCTAGATGATTCACACACATAATATAATATTCTAAGTCCAGAGAGTCAGTTGCAGGGGTTATACGGAGCAAGAGCCCACAGGAGCTCAGTTCTACCACCTCGTAAAAGCTGTCTTACAGTTCCACCACCTCTGTCATCTTTCTCCATTAATTACTGTAGGAGAGTTCCACCATATACAGTAGTAATCTAGATGTGATGGTCGGCCCACCTAAACAATTCCAATTTAACCACTGGTAGTTGTACTTAGAGTAAAAAACAAACTGGGTAAGGTGACAGTGTCCTACATATTTCAGCAAAAGCTTGGAATAATCTCAGGATTTAGACCAGAATGCAATCATCACAAAAATGTTTCAACTTTAAAGGAACTGACTTGTGTCTATGCTTGTTTTTAACATGTTTGTAGTGTATTCTATGTAAGAAATATGGCCCCAGTGCAAGACATTTAGCACCAATGTGCATTTTCTGTATAAAAATGAATTACTACTAAGATACATATTGTCATAATATCTGGTAGCAGAGCTGAGGCATCAGGGCAGCACTAGGGCATGTCCCACCTCAGACACAAATCTTTGAGAAGGTTGCACGGGCCTCAACATCAATTATTTTTAATTATTATTCCAGGCAGTCAATAAACATGATTTTTTGGAAAGAAGTGTTAAATTACATGGGAACATAGAAACATAGACTTTGACGGCAGATAAGGACCACTTGGCCCATCCAGTCTGCCCATTTCCCTATCTACTGGTTAAGCTGCAGATTCTAGTTAACCAACAGCCTACTTCCTTCAACCCCCAACTATAATTGCCTTGTGTCTGTCCCATGCATGTTTGAAATCCCCCACTGTTTTAGACCCAACGACCTCCTCAGGAAGGCTGTTCCATGTATCCACCACTCTCTCCGTGAAAAAAATTTCCTCCATTACCCTGAGCCGTCCCCCTCTATCTTTAAATTGTCCCTTGTTCTTACTTCTCTTTTCTGAAAGATGCTACCCTCCTGGACTTTGTTGATTCCCTTGAGGTACTTGAACGTTTCTATCATGTCCCCCCTGTCCTCCTTTCATCAAGAGTATACATATTAAGCTGTCTCAGTCTCTCTTCATGTGCTTCTGCTGCAGACCCTGCACCATTTTAGTTGCCCTCCTCTGGACTGCTTCCATCCTGTCTATGTCCTTCGTAGATGAGGTCTCCAAAACTGCGCAATTACTCAGATGGGGTCTCACCAACTGTCTGTACAGAAGGATAACAACTTCCCTTTTTCTACTTGTGATGCCCCTTCCTATGCATCCCAGTATCCCCCTGGCTCTCCTTACTGACTTTTCACATTGCTTACCCACCTTTAGGTCATCTGATATGACTACCCCCAGGTCCCTTTCCATTTATGTTGTTGTTAGTACCTCCCCTGCTATTGTGTACTTTTCTCCTGGGTTTTTGTTTCCCAGGTGCATTACTTTGCACTTCTTTGTATTGAATCTAAGTTGCCACATGTCTGACCATTCCTCCAACCTTGCCAAGTCCCTTCTCATCTTTCTACACCCCCTTGTGTATCAACTCTGTTACAGATCTTTGTGTCATCTGCAAAGAGGCATACCTTTCCCTCCAGACCCTCTGCAATGTCACCTATAAAGATGTTAAAGAGGACTGGACCCAGTACTGAGCCCTGAGGTACTCCACTAGTAACCCCTTTTTCTGGAATGTGTTCCATTCACTATTACCTTCTGTGTCCTGTTGTGCAGCCAGTTTGCTACCCAGGCTACCACCCTGGGACCCACTCCCAGGCTGGCTAACTTGATTATTAATCTTTTGGAGTGGGACTGTGTCAAATGCCTTGCTAAAGTCTAGGTAGGCCATATCCACAGCCCCTCCTGGTCTATTACTTTGGTCACCCAGTCAAAGAAATCAATTAGATTCATCTGACTGACCTTCCTGCTGTAAATCCATGCTGCTTTGGGTCCTGTGCCCTGCTGGCCTCTAGGTACTCAACAATTCTTTCTTTCAGAAGTGATTCCATCATTTTCCCTACCACTGAGATCAAACTTACAGGTCTGTAGTTTCCCGCTTCTGCCTTGCTCCCACTTTTGTGAAGGGGAATCACATCTGCCCTCCTCCAGTCCTCAGGTACCACCCCATCCTGCCATGATCTGTTAAAAAGCATGGTCAGTGGTGTCATTAGGTTCTCCCTTAGTTCTTTTAGGATTCTGGGGTGAATCCCGTCAGGCCCCATTGCTTTGTCTTGTCCATCTTGAGTTTTAGGAGTTCTTTCAGGACTCTTTCTTCTGTGAATGGACTGGTGTCAACCCCCCTACCCAGAGTGCTTCTATTGTCTGGTTTAGGTAACTCCTCCTCATCTTCTTTTGTGAATACTGAGCAAAAGTATTCATTCAGAATCTCTGCCTTTTCACTGTCCCCCTCTGCCCACCTCCCCTCTCCTTTATTAATCTTCACTATCCCTTCCTTAACCTTTCTATGCTCCCTAATGTACCTATAAAAGGTTTTATCCCCCTTCTTAACTGAGTTGCTATTTTTTCTTCGTTTGGGCCTTTGCTAGTCTGACTGCCTTCCCCACTTCTTTCTGCTTTAATTGATACAGTTCCCTGTCATGCTCCTTCTGTGATTCCTTATACTTTATGAATGCAGCCTTTTTCTCCTTAACCTTCCCTGCCACCTCGTTTGAAAACCATAGTGGTTTTTTACTCTGCTTTGTTTTCTTTATTTGCTTCACACAAAGGCTTGTTGCCGCTATGATGGCAGTTTTGATTTTTCTCCATTGTTCTTCCACCCCTCCTTTTTGGTCATTTGCTAGTGCATTTTTCAGGTATTCACCCATTTTGCCAAAGTCAGCTTTTCTAAAGTCCAGTATCCTTGTTTTTTGTATGGCTTATCTCCATGGTTGTGCTCATTGTGAAGCACACTGTGCAGTGGTACGCTTTTCCCAGATGTCTACTGACTTCTAAATTTGTGATCCTCTCTCCATTTGAGAGTACCAGGTCTAATATTGCTCCCTTCCGAGTGGGTTCCAACTCAAGCTGTCTAAGGCCTGCCCCCTGAAGGGCATCGAGAATGACCCTGCTCTTGGACATGGCTGCAGTACCTGTTATCCAGTTAACATCTGGCACATTCAGGTCCCCCATCAACAGTATCTCCCCTTTTTCAGCCATTTTGAGAATGCCCTCTATCATTTTGTTATTCATTTCCTCCCCTTGAGACGGTGATCTGTATACAACCCCTGTGCGGATTGTGATGCCATTCCCTGTCTCCAAGGTGACCCAGAGGGCCTCTTGTCCTCCCCCCTTACTTTTTAGTTCTGTAGCTTTGATCCCTTCCCTAATGTATAGAGCTACTCCACCTCCTCTTTTACCTTCCCTGTCCCTTCTGTAGATTGTATCCTATGTTGACATCCCAGTCATGGTTCTCGGTGTACCATGTTTCCGTGACTGCCACAATATCCAACTGTTCATCTTCCATCAGGGCTACTAGCTCAGGAAGCTTGTTTCCCAGACTACGGGCATTGGTACTCATTGCCCTCCATTTAATGTTGGCTTTATCCTTTTTTCCCCCATCCCTGCTCTTACTGTCCTTTTCTATTTTTCTATTTACCACTGTCCTGCCCTGTGTTGAGCTTTGTACCTCAGTGTTTACCTTACGACCTGCCATATTTTGTGGGGGGAGGCTTGAAATTTCCTGCCTTTTATCAGCGCCTTCCCCCTTGGCTAGTTTAAAAGCTTGCCAAGGAAGCATTTAAACCTATCACCTAGGAGCTTGGTTCCCTTCGTGGACAGATGCAGACCATCATGCCAGAATAGACCTTTATCTCTCCAGGTGGCCCCCAGTCCCCAATGAAGCCAAAGCCCTGTGCTCTGCACCAGTTTTGCAACCATTCATTAAACTGCATGGTGTGCAGTACCCTAGCCTCACTCCTGCCATGGACTGGTAGCACCTCTGAGAAGGTTACCGTGCTTGCTTTAGATGTTAGAAATGAGTATTTTTAGAAATTAGTATTGCTCCAGTCAACAATGAGGCTACATAGCCTAAGTAAATGTTGCATTTTCTGGCGCAGATGCAATTGCAGCTGCTGCTTATCCCTGATCTCTGTCATGATGGGCAGGGACGGTTCTTCTTTTTTTATTTATACTTTTTGCACCCCCTCTGCCCCTGCACAGAGGATGTAATGCCTTCTGGCCAGGTACTGTATATCGCCCTTCATGGAGCTACGAGCAGAGGGGGATTTACCCTTTTCCCCCCTTTTCAGTTTTGTGTTCCCCTTGTACCCATAGGCATGTTGGCATTTTTGACTAGGTCCCCAATGTAAGCATGCATCAGCACGCTCTTGTTATACGCAGCAAGGCATCCCTCTCTGTTCCGAGCAGTCTGCCACCCATACGTCTACAGGGGGCAGTAGTACTGTGGTGTGTGGCTTCATCCACCAGATGAGAAGAGTGCCCACTGGGACTCTCGATCCCTCTTCCCTCAGCCAATCTCTGATGACCCAGGCTTGTTCCCGAAACGCAGTCCCCAGTGTCATGAGCAGTAGCCCTTGCAGTGTCAGTGGCTCAGCAGGTTGCACACTTGCCTCTGAGGTCAGGAGAAGGTTATGGGTTTTAGTCTGAACCAGGAACTTGGGATAAAACTCAGTACTGTAGTGCAGCATGAGTGGGTTGCTGCACTCTTGAGGTGCCATCTTTCAGATGAAACATTAAATCAAGGTCTTGTCTGCCTGCTCTGGTGGCTGTTCAGTGGATGTTAAAAATCTCAAGTCACTTCTCGAAAAGAAAAGGGTTATTTCTTAGGTATCCTGGCCAGATTTCCCTCATTCATTAAAAATACTGTCTTGTAAACAGGGTACAACATCCCTAATGACATGTATTTCCTGTATAAAAATATTTTACCTACCTACCTACCATACCACCAACAGCCTATTGTGTATTACTCCCAGGGACGAGGCTGAAAATAGGCAGAACTGCCTAATCCTTCTTTCTTGGTCAACAAAAAATTTATATGTAACAAAAAAAAACCAAAAAAAAACCGGGAAAAGCCCCGCACCGATTGGCCAGTTCCTCTTTATGAGAAGGTGAATGGCTGCCTCTCTGAACACAAGCTGACTGTTTTGGGGCTTACATGTCACTTTGCTTCAGTGGTATAGTACGGGTTTATTGCGCACTGACGCTACTGTCCATGATTTAGCAAAACATTTTCAGAACGCAATAAAGGATAAACTGTAGCAAATACTATATATGACAGTCATGTGACTATGGCCTGCTCTTAAATGAGCACTATCACGCCCTTGGGGCATGTGAGATACGTTGCCATAAAGGTTCTGACCATTTAATTTTAGATTTTTATTTGTTAATAGCTCTGGCAGCTGGCAGGTTGTGTCCAGATTTGTGATCCTGCCCCGCCTGGTTTCTATGCATGTGCTCTAACTGCTACGTCACACTGCCCCCTATCTCCTTCTCAGAGACAGACTATTCCATCCTGTTCTTCAGAGTAAAACTTTAGACTAAATATTACAGAACAAGTAGCTACTATGTAAAAGGTTTAGAAGTAATACATTTACAAGAATTAGGTTTACCATAAGTGTTTTCTATATTTCTAACTTACCCTGTTTTTGGCCTACAAAGTACTTTGGAGAATTATAGCACTTAATTGACTGTGTCTTTGAGAAAGTATTTAGTTAACTGGTCCAGTGGTGTGGCAGACATGGGGGGCTGAGGCACCCTATCCACACCATTGGCCCGGGTTTGGGAAAAAAATGGGGTTGCTCATGGACTGGCTGGGGGAAGAAGGATGGAGCAGCCATAGATGGCTCTCCTCCTTTCGGGAGGGGGAGATGGTGCAATGCTGCTGCTTGCCTGACACCTAGTGCAGGGGCGATAGTGTCTGCTGCTGCTTGCCTGGCACCTCAGGTAGGGGTAGACAGTGGATTCCATGGCTTGCCTGACACCTTAGAGAGGGGGTGACATTGCATGCTGCTTCTTGCCTGACACCTCGGGAAGGGGGAGACAGGCATGTCATGGCTTGCCAGATACCTTGGGGAGGGGAAACAGTGCATGCTACTGCTTGCCTGACACCTTGGAAAAGGGAGGCAGTGCATGCCATGGATTGCCTGACACCTCATGGAGGGGAGACAATGTGTTCTGCCTCTTGTCTGACACCTTAGGGAGAGGGAAGACTGCATGCTGCTGCTTGTCTGACACTTCACAGAGGTGGGACAGTGCATGCCACTGCTTGCCTAACACCGCAGGGAGGGAAGACAGTGCAAGCATGCTGCTGCTTGCCTGACACCTCACAAAGGTGGGACAGTGCATGCCGCTGCTTGCCTAACACCTCGGGGGGGGCAGAACATGCTGCTGCTTGCCTGACACGGTGCATGCTGCTGCTTGTCTAACACCTGGGGGAGACAGTGTGTGCTGCTTCTTGCCTGATACCGGATTTATGTGATAACGGCAATCACATGCTGTTAGAGTAAATGTACATCATCAAAAATCAGTTTAACCGATGTACACTCCCGGTGCATCGTAAAATGGTGCTGGAGACTTGTATTTTTTTTGTTTATGCAGGGGCTGTGCCCCCCGCACCTCACAGAGAGCTTCGCCTCCTGCATTCCACTACTAAAGGATTCTTAACTCCAGGGGGGTGTATGTCGGGGGGTTGCAAAACCTGAACAAATATATTTAGCCGGGCACGCAACAAAACAAACGTGTGCCCAGATCCGAACCCGGCACCCTTGGAGCCCTAACCTACCACTCACACACCATGCCACAGAGCCAGCTCAGCAACGACTGCCACACTACCCCTCACAAACCCTCCCTCACCTTCCACCCATAGCACGGTGTGCTCACTAGCTCCCCCCCCCGCGAGCGTGTACATATAGCGACAGGATGTAACTATACCCACAGTCACCCCCACATCCAGTAACACTGAGAACAGGTGCTGCTTTTGAGTCACCCTTTTTGTAACCACTCAATAGCGGTCACCCTTCTCACGGGATACTCCTGACACCTAGCAGAGAAGGACAGCATGTGCTTCTGCTTGTCTGATATCTTGGACAAGGGAAGACAGTGTGTTCCACTGCTTTCCTGACATCTAGCATCTTCTTTCCATATGCCTGTATCACTGCACATGGCCTACCTTGGGGATGGGTGCCAGAGTATGTAGAGCATCTTCATTCCCCATGCCTGCATCACTGGATATGGCTAACCTTGGGGATGGGTGTCATAGTATGCACAGCATCTTCAGTCTGTAAACCTGCATCATTGCACGTGGCCAGTGTCAGGGTCAGGGTGTTAGAGTATGTACAGCACCATCTCCCCCTGTGGCTGCATCACTGCACATGGCCGACCTCAGGGGACAAGGTGTCAGAATACGTGCAGCATCTTCACGCTGTACTCCTGCCCCACTGCACGTGGCCAACCTAGGAGATAGGGCGTCAGAGTATGTGCATCATCTTCCTTCCAAATGCCTGCATCACTGCTAGTGGCTGATTTTGGGGGACAGGGTGCCAGTTGGTGGAAAAACAGTCCAATCAGTAAGATGAAGACAGTGGCCCTGTAGGCTCTGCATCACCACCCATGGCAGCTACTCACCCATAGTGGTAAGTAAGTAGATGGGGTGTAGCCTGCATAGGTGTCAGAATGGGGGTGGGGTGGGGTGGGGTGCAGTATGGCCATGGCCCTATCAGATTTTGCAATAATGTTATTACCAGGGAGGATTTGGCCTTTAAAATGCAGCATGTGCATTAAGCTGTGTTACTAATTAAATTATCCCCTTTGTGGCTTTCAGGGTGTCAGTAACATTTTTGAAAATAAAGGCCTGAGTGGTGTTGATTGGGGTGCAATGGGGTCATGGGCTGCAGCATGAGTTGAGACATGGAGGTGGTCCAACTGTAAAGAAGAAAAAGAAGAGCCAGGTCTTCAGGGAGGCATTAATGAGCTAGACACAGGAAGCTGCTGCCAGTTGTTGGGGGTTAGTTACAAATATCAGTGAAAAAAAATGAAGGCTGTGAGTGACCCACTCAACAGTTGTTGGGGGGAAAATTTACCCTTTGCATTCTTGGCCCTACTACTCTTCAGACTATTCCACCACCAGTGATGGCCCGGAATGGTGGGTGAGGGGGGTTGGGGTCAACATCAGAAGAGTGCTGCTCCAGTGAAAGGGGAAAGACAAAGAATGGAAACAAAAAGCTTCTGGTTGTCCCCAACTGTTCTCACAATTGCTATTTGTAATGGCACAGTCTTTTTACAGCTGCAGTGGGCGGAGTCTGCAGACGTTTTGCATGTATAAAAAGGAGTGATGTCATGTTTTCTGTCCATGTAACTGACTGAAGGTGTAAATAGTCTCCTCTGCCTTACCCTCCTCCAAGAAATGTTTTCCGCTCTCAAATAAATATGCTTTCATGTTAGTCAATGGTGGCAGGGCACTATTTTCTTTCTTAAATGAGAGGTACAAGAACTGGTACCTGAGTAGCGTGAGGCAGCATTAGGTTTTCTCGAGGAGTAAGATCCACCTCCACCTCCACCTAAAAAGCTCCTAAAGATCCACCCGCACCTTTTTTTTGGTTCATGTGGGAGGGGCATGAGGTGGATCTATCATGATGGAACAACTGACTATCAGAGCTGCCTGGGGAAGTAATTAAGGAGTGTCTGAAACTGCATCTAGGCATGTCCACCCTCCTCCCCCCACACACATAGACATCATAATTATTATTTTTTTTTTAACTCTAAGCATGTCAATATTTGGCTGTTACAGTATGGGCAAGTTGGGCATAAAACTAAAATAGAAAAAAAGGATCAAGCAGGTGCCTTTTCCTTTGTCAGATACATGCAGTCAGAAGGTCACAAATCCTGTATGACAAGTTCATTATATGGATGTTTTCCATGTAAAACAGAAATTTTTTTAATGTCATGTCTGTAGAATCATTTGTAGCCAGTAAACTATTATTTACATAGGTACTGTAAACAACAGGTTTTAATTCAGAAATCAAGTCTTGATAAATTTAATTTTTTTAGCAGTTCTGTAAGGTTTATGTCTGTCTGATGTAAGAGTGCATAGCATAGAAACGAAAGGGTTTTGGTAATTGATTGTTTGCATGAGAAGTGGGCGTGACAGTGGCGTGCAAAAGTCTAAATTGTTTCTTGGCAATTCTTGGATCTAAAGTTTAACAACAGTGTGTGAAGAGAATAAAGTCTTGTATTTTTTGCATTTGAATAGGTTTAGTGCTTTGAAGTTAAAATATATAAATATATATACATAGTGTCATGGGCACCTGAAAAGGACAGAGATACTACTAAAATAAATGCTATTCTGATGATTTATGTACTTATGTGTGAGATTTTAAGTGTAGTTCTGCCTAGGTCAGAGACACATAAGCTATAAATAAGGATGGATGTATTAGTCAAAACTTGTAGTAGCAAAATAAAGCAAGAAAAATAATACATTGTGTTTTTTTTTCATCGAATATTGTTTAACCAGGAGTGGCACACTAGGCTGAAAACTTGTTTACAGGGGCAACCTGGGAGCACATGGAAGTTAAGTGACTTGCTTAGGGTCACCCAGTATGCAAGTGGGGGCTGTGGCATTCAAACCCAGATCTCCAGATTTGCAGCTCAGATCCTTAAACCACTGTGCTATACTGCCTCCCTAGTTATGGTAGTCATCTGTTTTATGGTTCATGATGTTGGTGTAGTAAGCATACTAACATACTAAAATACCATCAGAATAGGCCTAGCGGTCTTTCGTGTCTGCTCATTTGGTCAGTCCCTTCCCTGGGAGCTGACCTTGCTGCCTCCCTGCACCCTCTCAGGCTTCTCCCTTCCCAGTCCAGGGTATTCCTGCTTCATTGCACTTTGCTTCCACAACCCTTCTCCTGTGCCTGTCTCACCCCCTCTTGAACCCCTCCACAGTCTCTGCCTCCTCGAGCCCCCCAGGCAGTGCATTTCGTGGTTCTACCACCCTCTCAGAGAAGAAGCACCCCTCCTTTCTTCCCTGAGTCTCCCCCTCCAGCTTCCACCCATGCCCTCTAGTTGCCCCCCTTCCTTTGCAGTACCATGACTGTGCCTCCCCTATTTATCCCTTCATGTACCTGAAGATCTCTATCATGTCCTCCCTGTCCCTTCTGTCTTCCAATGTGTGCATATTTAGCCCTTCAAGCCTCTCCTCATAGTTCCTTTCCCCCACACCCCAGATCATTTTGGTTGTCCTCCTCTGGACCCTCTCCAGGAGTTCAGTGTCCCTCTTTAAGTGTGGCCTCCAGAACTGCATGCAATACTCAAGGTGCGGCCTCACCAAGCAGTTATACAGAGGGAGTATCACTCCTCTCCTTCTGGAGGTGATCCCGCTAGCGATGCATCCCAGCATCCTGTTGGCCTTGGCCGCTGCCCTCCTACAAGTCTCCGAGTTGTTCATCTCATAGCAGATGTAAAATGTCAATAAGCAGGTCATGCAACAGATGTGCCGAGCAGCTACTGAAGCAAGAAATGTACAGCTGTTATTTTTTACATCCTGTTTAAAATGTGTTTTTGCACCTGTGGTACCAAATGGCACAGTCACTGTGCAAAATCACCTTTCAGCTAATGAACTGATAGTGTCACTGTTCATGTGGTGGGCTCACAAAAAGCCCATGCTAAAAACCTGGAGTGAAAATACCAAGAAACGCCCAGGGCATTAGGGTTTCTGACTATAACACCCTGCCCTGCAGGACTGGAGAGGCATCAGGGTGTGACTTGGGATTGTCATAGACAATGTCTATGCCATTCCACCTCATCCCACCTGCAGCCAGTGACAGGTATCAAGGTGTGTGCCTTTATTCTTCAGCCCCAAAGTTCACTTCATTCTCTTATACTGTACCCATTTCAGCATATTTCCTTATGGAATGGGATGAGTGTAAAGTTTGAAAACCCCAAGGCACACCTTGACTTTTGTCTGTGTCTGCAGAGTAGAGTGAGGTGAAATGGTGTGAGTGTTACATAGGCAATGACCCAGCACACTAATAACTGTCCATGTCGGTGGGGTGGGGGTGGGGTTTGTGTCACTTCAGTATTTCACTGCCATTCCTATTCTGCCTGCCTGCCTGTCTCTCTCACTGTCTCTCTCTTTCTCTCTCTCTCTCTCTCTATATATATATATGTATGAAGTTGGGTGGGGTAGCTGAAGACTTTTTATGTAGACTTTCTAGATAGGTTACTGAGTTGTGCATTTCAACACTTTTGACATCATGACACAGCATTTATTTACAGGGAGCTCACATGAAGCCTGTGCAGTTTGTTGACAAGCCACATGATCTGCAGCAGTGAATTAGCAATGCTTGAGATCGATCGCTTCTTCTGCTGTGCACGGCTCAGTGTCCTTTCCAGTTCTGTCTCTGAGGAGAAGAACTGCAACTGAGAGCTGTGAATTTCTTTGCAAAAAGAGTAATTTGTAGTGAAAGACATCATCAGTCATTAGAGGATTGTGAACTATCATTTTAATGAGCTAATTTTCAATATTTAACTGTAGTTGTAGGCAGGTAGGCATGCAGGTTGATGAGACTGTGTCCTGCTGTAGAAAAGATCAGAGCGCAGAGAGCTTGCTGCAGACCTGTAGCATACCAGTGAGGGAATTCAGCATACTGAGAATGGTGTATGGGGGATTTTTGAAGGAATTATTGAACATTTATCTACTGACTGCTGGTGGTGCAACACACATAAATCCATAATTTTATTTTTTGTCTCTGACCCATATATGTGTTGGTGAGCCTTCCAGCCAGTCAGTAAATGAACGTGAAGTTGATTGCTGCATGAGACACTAGCGGCTGGATTTTTAAAGAGTCAAGGCATGATTTTCATGCACTTGTGCTTTTTGCAACATGGCTGTTAAACCATCAAAACTATAGACTAACTTCATGTCATGTTTGCCACACATTGTGCTCCAATAAGAATGATGCTTGCGGAAGTCATCGGCTGGACATTCAGATAACGTGCCATTGTACGTGTCCCCACTAGCCCCCCCCCGTCACACTGATGAATTGTGGGGGAAAAAAACAGAGGAAAAAAAGGCCCCAGTGCTTGGGGTAAAAGGTTCCTTGCAGTCCACAGCTGCCAGCAGGTGGGATGCCCTTAAGAGCAACATCAGAGGGTGATGTATCAGTTGCATCTTATGCATAAGGTATATCAGAAAAGGCAAAATGTGGAATTTTAAACAACAACCATAAAACCTAAAATTTCTAGAGAAAAGTATATGTGTGTGTATATATATATATATATATATATATATATTTTTATGTAATGGGGTGAGGATAAAAAATGGCAAATATTTGCCATATTCTCTAGATTCTCAGACCTACAGTGAGGATATCACTTTTATCCTCACTGTAGGTCATTTATTCTCACTGTAGGTAATAACCAGGCACTATCTGCACTTCACCACAACTACTCAAACATGTTTTGATTGGTGGGAGCTGGCAGCACGAGCAGCCCAATCAGAATTCACCTGCTCACTTGCATGCCAGCTCCACTAGCAGTTTCAGTTCTGTGTGTCACCACACAGAACACTTTCACTTTCTCCCCACATCTTACTTTCACCACCAAATACAGCCCTTACAGAAGTCACCCTCCGTATAGACGCAGAATTCACTTGCTCACTCATATAACAGCTGTGACTCAGAACCTCCTCAGTGCGAAACCAGCATTCACATTGAGAAGTTCATACAAAACACCACATTAGATGTCGCAAAACCCCTCCCTTCCTAAACAGTGCACCGAATACATCTCTCCCTTCCCAGCCCCATCTTGCAGCAGTCTGATTGGATCGTCTACCTCCAATCCACTGGCACTTACTTTGATAGCTGTCTCCATAAATGTCCTGCCATTAATGAATGGCAGGATCAACCAGATACGGAATCTTCTTCAAATTAAACAATGCGAACCACGGCACTAACATAATTGAAACAGAACTACTGAATGGCTCCCTCACTAAGCGAGCGCGACCACCACCGTGTTTAAAAAAAGATTCAGCCTGCCCACAAGAAAACACGGCCAATAAAAAGCCTCGTTTGTCAACAGAACCACGTAGAGACCCTAGCAACCATGCTAGCATCCCTACATACTACCCCTACTGCCTCTCATGCAAACAAAACACAGGGGATACAGATACTTAAATATTTTTAAAAAAAAGATAACAACTAAACCAAAAGAAATAAAACACCATTACATAAATTGAATATGCAATGGGGCTACTGGAAATACCACTAATATTTTCCCCTCATGTTTGACCTTGTGACGTCACTCATGGCTCCCCCACTCATGAGGTCATAAGGTCAAACTCCACTCAGGGAAAATATCAGTGATATTTCCAGTAGCCCCATTGCATATCCCATATATATATATATATATATATATTTATAGATATGACGTGGCATGATTGAAGATATCATATTTATCTTCACTTGAGGCCAATGATATCAAGATATCTCGCGAGTGGCAAAGCCACAAGTGAGATATCTTGATGTCATTGGCCTTGAGCGAAGATAAATATGATATCTTCAGTCAGGCCATGTTATATTTTGTTTATACAACATATGTGTTTGGATAACAAGCAAGATGTCCTTTAAAACACTTATCTGGTTGATCCTGCCATTAAAAAAATGAAGTTATGTGGTTGATACTGCCACTAACCAGCACAATGAACTTTAAAAAACTTATCTGGTTGCTCCTGCTATTTAAAAAAAAACTAATCTGGTTGATCCAGCCATTAAAAAAACTTATGTGGTTGATCCTGCCATTTAGAACACTTATTTGATTGATTATGCCGTTAAAAAAAGCTTACATGGTTGATCCTGCCTTTTAAAAAAATTATCTGGTTGATCCTGCCATTTAAACAACTTATCTGGTTGATCCTGTCATGTTCTGACTGGCTATACACCTAACACTTTCACTTTTGCTCCTCGTAAATTAATGTGATCGAGCGGTGTCAACAAAGACAAATGACATTCTGTCAGAGTTGTACAATATGGTACTCACTTTCTGTGTAAAAAAGTAAGGCAGCAGTTTTTTTTTCTTAAGCCCATTTAGTTGTCCGAAAATGAAGCTGCTGACAGTAGGAGAAGACATCCAATGAGTCAGCGGCTTCAGGAAAGTAGAAGCAAGCATGAGCAGTGGTTGTTATTTGTGTCTGAAACATAGAAACATAGAATTTGACGACAAATAATGACCGCTTGGCCCACCCAGTCTGCCCATTTTCCTACCTAATGGATAAGCTGCAGATCCTAGTTAACCAACAGCCTACTTCTTCCTACCCCCACCCCCTAGAATTGCCTTATGACTGTCCCATGCATTCTTGAATTCCACCACTGTTTTTGACTCCACAGCCTCCTCTGGAAGACCATTCCTATGCATCCACAACCCTCTCTGAAAAAATATTTCCTCATTATTTGAGCTGCCCCTCTATCTTCAAATTGTGCCCCTTGTTCTTGTACACCCTTTTCTCAAAGATGCTACCTCTTAGACTTTGTTGATTCCCTTGAGGTAATTGAAAGTTTCTATCATGTCCACCCTCTCCTCCTTTCCTCGAGGCTATACATATTAAGCTCCTTAAGTCTCTCTTCATATGTCTTCCGTGCAGATCCTGCACAATTTTAGTTGCCCTCCTCTGGACTGCCTCCATCCTGTTTATGTCTTTGCGGAGATTGGGTCTCCAGAACTGCATGCAGTACTCCAGATGGGGTCTCATCAGCTGTCTGTAAAGAGGGATAACAACTTCCTGTTTTCTACTAGTGATGCCTCTCCCTATGCATCCCAGTATCCCCTCCCAGCCCTCCTTACTGCCCTCTCACATTGCTTGCCCACCTTTAGGTCATCTGATATGATTACCCCCAGGTCCCTTTCCATTTTTGTTGTTGTTAGTATCTCACCCCCCATTGTGTACTCTTCCCCTGGGTTTTTGTTTCCCAGGTGCATTACCTTGCACTTCTTAGCATTGAATCTAAGCTGCCATACATTTGACCATTCCTACAACCTTGCCAAGTCCCTTTTCATCCTTTCCACCCCACCTTGTGTATCAACTGTGTTGCAGATCTTTGTGTCGTCTGCAAAGAGACATACTTTTCCTTCCAGTCCCTCTGCAATGTCGCTTATAAAGACCTTGAAGAGGACCAGTCCTAGTACTGAACTCTGCTGAATTTTTTTTTTGGTTATTTTATTAAATTGCCCTAAATATGTAGGGGGAATACATGTTATTCTGGTAGTACTCATTGAGACCTTTGTTTTGATATATAGAGTCTCCTTTAAGTTCAAATGTTGAGGAAGTTATGGCATATTGAAGTTCCAATGTTATGCTAAGGGAATTTGTATTTTTTATTATTTTATTATATTGCCCAAATGTTTAGGAAGGGGATATGTGTGATTCTTGCAGTATCCATTAAGAACATTGTGTGGATATATACATTGTCCCTTAAGTACAAATACTGAAGGAGTTATGGCTTAAGTCCAGTGTAATCCTATGGGAATCTGTATTGTTTATTGTTTTTTTTTATATTGCCCCTATACTGTGTGTTTAAGGGGTATATGTGCTATTATTGTAGTATTCATTAATACCTTTGTATTGATATATAAATTATCCCCTTAAGTCCAAAGATTAAAGGACTTCTGGTTTGTTGAAGTTCCAATGTTATACTATGGGAATTTTCATTTTTAATTTTTTATTTATTTATTTTTTATATATATTGCCCCTAAATGTGTTTTTTTTGGGAGGGGGGATATATTATTCTTGTAGTACACAGAGGGCTGCAAGTGCCATTGGCGGGAGGGGCTTAGATGACCCCCCCACCCCAGGAGCTGATACAAGAAGCAGGCAGGGAAGGAGAACAGCGACTTGCAAAAGCTCCATGAGGGAGCCAATCTAAAGCAAGACATGCCTCCCTCCTCCAGCAGCAGCCAATAGCAGTAGCTGCTTGCCAAAACCAGGAAGTGAATGCACCTTCTTAAGGAGTTGGCCATCAAGTGGCCCCCCCTCCTGCATGAAGGATCCATAGGCTAAGGACATTGCAGTCTTCCCTTTGAAGTCAGCCCAACAAGGCAGCTGGCAGTTGGAAACTCTGCACCTCAGCAGTGCATAAGTGAAAGAGGAGAGCAGTTGTCTGGAAGCAGCAGGAGTCATCAGCAGGAAGCAGAGGACTAGGAGGTTCTTCCTGGCAACTGTGGTAAGATTCCTGTTTAATTCCTGTCGTAAGCACACTCCGTGCAAGGGAGTGAGGAGATTTGTGGGTACACTGAAATCTAGGAGTAGGTGAAACACCATATATAGGGTAAGGGAACAGAAGGGTTTTAAAATAAAAAACAGGCAGAGTAGAAGGTAACCTATACCGTTGTAACAGTGATGCTGTTACAATGACTCCACCACAGTGACTCAACCCATTCGACACCCGCAGTGTCAAATGGGTTGTGACAGCGATGAATGGATTCATCGACTCCTGGGTTCAGCCGCTCTCCCCCGACATCCACCCCTCCAAAGAGTTAGGTATCTAAAAGTCTGGGGGGTGCAGGGACAAGGCCCCCAGTACATGATTCCGGCCACTGTTGGGTCAGTCAGCACTTTGCCGTGGTGATGTGATCACTGTCAGCAAAGTGCTGTCACTCTAAAGTCCTTCTACAAATTTCTTGTTGAAGCAACTTGGTGGAACCAGAAGGTAAGTATAATGGGAGTGGTGCCGTGCAGTATCTGTGGGAGCAGCAGTTTTCAGGGAGACCTTTTGGAGACTGCAGTGCTGCCCCATCTGTGTGCACAATTCTGGGCTGATGAGGGAGGTTGCTAGTCTCCAGGCCAAGGTGGCTAGGATTCAGGGAACCTTCTCCCCCAAGCAGGGACCACCAAGTCTGTCAGTGTTAACTCAAAAGATGCCTGGGAGGAGGAGGAGCAGATGGACTATGGTGGGCTCAGAAGGTGAGGGTGGTGGGACAGATGCACATCCCCCATATGGTAACACTACGCAACTCGTGCACCACTCTGTAAGGGCAGGACTATCCCATGGAGGCACCTGAGGTAGTGACCAGGAAGGATGTGGGGGTAGTCTGTAGTGGAGATCCCAAGGACAGTGGCAGAGGATCCCAGAGGAGAAGGAAGCAGCTCCTGGTGGGGACTCTATCATGAGAGGGATAGATTTGGGAACAGGAAGAGAGGGGGAGAGGAAGGTAAGTGTCGCCCCAGTGCTACGGTTCAGAGGGATGGAAAGCAGATTCTGGGGATTGCTAGGGCAGCAGAACAGGAAGGGGAGCTAGATGTCATTGTCCATCCAGGGACAAATGACCTGGCTAGGGACGGGGAGAGGAAGTACAAGAAGAGTTCAGGGAGTGGGGGTGGGGTCTTAGACAAGTAGCAAGCTCAGTGGCCTTTTCTGAGGTACTGCCTGTCTATCACAGGGAAGAGGACAGGGTACTCTGTACCAGGAGCTTCAACCAGAGGTTGAAGGAATGGTGCAGAAAGGAGGGGTTAGGCTATATTGGGGACTGGGGTCACACCTGGAGGGGATAAAGGCCAGTACAGGGGAGATGGCCTGCATCTGTCCATGAGGGCGACCACAGTCCTCAGTGAATGGTTTAAATGTTACATTGGCAAGCATTTAAACTAGCTGATGGGGCTGGTGGAAGGAAGCAGAGAGACATAAACTGTCCCTCCTCCCACAAAATTGAGTAGTCAGCAGGGAGAACCTTAAGAGAGACAAATCTCCAAGGGTACCTAATAGAAAAGAAAACAAGTTAGTAGAAATGAATGGAGATGGGAATGAGAACAGAGGTGGTAAGGAGAGTGGGCAAAAGGAGAAATGGGGGGCTGACAAGCAAGGTGGCACTAGAAATTGGAAGGCCATGTGTGCCAAAGCTCAAAGTCTGGGAAATAAAATTCCAGTTGTATAAGCCATTATGGCAGAGGCTGACATGTACATGGTCACCATTACAGAAACATGATGCACTGAGAACCATGACTGGGATACAGCAGGCCAGGCTATACTCTGTTCAGGATGGACAGGGTGGTAAAAAGAAAAGGGTGAGGATTTGCTCTTTATGTGAGCGATAGGGAATACAGGGAGGGGGTGGAGGTACTGTGGGTCACCCTAGAGATGGGGAATGGAGCCATTATTCACACTGGTGTGATCTACAGACCTCCAGCATGGGTGGTAGGGTAGGGAGTTGGATACGGTTCTGGGGGAAGCCATCCCAAAGATGGCAAATAAGGGTGAGGGGATGAAGGTGGGAGACTTCAATCTGCTGGATGTAGACTGGAGCATCCAGCTGCAGCTACAGCTACATAGAAACATAGACTTTGATGGCAGATAAGGACCACTTGGCCCACCTAGTCTGCCCACTTCCCTACCTAGAGGATAAGCTTCAGATCCTATTTAACCAACAGCCTATTTCTTCCTACCCCCCTGCTAGGAGCAGGGATATCCTGGACTCCCTGCAGGGGTGTTCCAACTAGTTAGGGATCCCACTCATGGGAGGAAATACTGGACCTTGTACAAACTAATGGGGACAGTGTTGCAGACATCATGGTGGGTAGCCACCTGGAGACCAGTGATCACCATACTGTGTAGTTCAATATAAGGACTGGGGCAGAATAAAACCACACAAAGACAAGGGTCATGGACTTCAGAAGGGCCAATTTTAAAAAGATGGGGGAATGCCTCAGGGATGACCTGGCGGGGGACTTGGGTGGAATGGAGGAGCTTTGGGTGAAACTAAAAGAGGGCATAGAGAAGGCAACAATCCTCTGCAGCAGGCTACTAAGCAAAGGCAAGAGGAAAAACAGACCACTATCATTCTCTAAGGAGGTGGCTGGGAAGATAAGGGCAAAAAAGTTAACATTCAGGATGTATAAGAAGACATAGATAGAGGAGGATAGCGAGTTATATCTGGAGAAACAGAGAGAGGCAGGGAAATCAGTTAGGAGTGCAAAGGTACTAACAGAGGAGAAAATAGCCCAGGAAGTAAAGAAGGGAGACATTTATAAACAAAAAGAGAAAGACCAGGGGAGGGACTGTAAAACTAAGAAGGGAAGAGGGGGTGGGATTGTGTGGAGGGGGACAAAGAAAAAGCAGACATCTTGAACAAATACTTTTGTTCAGTGTTCACAGAAAAAGGGGAAGGAGAGGGCCACAGAAAGGTGACAGGAGAATCAAAGGAAGAGAGGTGGACACTAGTTCATTTATACAGGAGACAGTCCTGAAGGAACTCACAAATTTGAAAGTGCATAAGGCAATGGGGCCGACAGGGTCCATCCGAGGCTACTGAGGGAACTCAGGCAGGTGCTGGCTGGAACTCTGACAGTCTTGTTCAACCTCTGACTGAAGATGGAGAGGTTCCAGGGAACTGGAGGAGGGAAGATTTAGTCCCATTTCATAAAAGTTGTAGGGAGGAGGCTGGTAACTACAGGCCAGCCAGCCTGACTTCGGTGGTGGGTAAATTATTGGAATCACTACTGAAGGAAAGGATAGGGGAATATCTTGAATCCAGTGGTTTACAGGACCTGAGACAGCATGGATTCACGGGGGGGGGGGTCTTGTCAAACGAATATAATAGATTTCTTTGACTGAGTGACCAGTGATTTGGAACAGAGAGGAGCGGTGGATGTGTCCTATCTGGACTTCAGCAAGTCCTTTGACACTGTTCCACATAGGAGTTTAGTAAGCAAGCTGGGTTGCCTAGGAGTTGAACAAAAGGTAGTAAACTGGGTAAGAAATTGGCTAAGGGATAGGAAACAGAGGGTGGTGGTAAACAGAGTTCACTCTGAGTAAGGGAGGGTGACCAGTGGGGTACCTCAGGGATCTGTACTGGGACCAGTTCTCTTTAATGTCTTTATTAGTGACATTGCACAAGGGCATCAGGGAAAGGTCTGCCTGTTCATGGATGACACTAAAGTCTGCTACAGGACAGACACTCCAGGAGGGTCAAAAAAGTGAGAGGGGATCTGAAAAGGTTAGAGGAGTGGTCAAGGGTATGGCAACTGGGTTTCAATGCAAAAAAGTGCAAAATCATGCACTTGGTTCACAGAAACCCGGGGAGGAGTACAAAATGGGAGGAGGGGTATTGACAACTGCCAAACAGGAAAAAGACCTGGGAGTTATCATATCTGATGACCTAAAGGTGACTAGGCAGTGTGACAAGGCAGTTGGGAGAGATAGTGGGATGTTGGGGTGCATAGGAAGGGGTGATCACCAGCAGAAATAGTGAGGTGCTGTTACCCCTGTATAGATCACTGGTGAGACCTCTCCTGGAGTACTGTGTCCACTCCTGGAGACCTCAGGCAGGATTCTCAAAGAGCAGCAAAAATCCTGCAGCTGTGGGAAAAAGGCTTGCAGTACTATGGAAATGCAGTTGCACGATATTCTTAAAGAAAATCCTGCAGCTGAGGGAAATCTGCAAAAAGTCCTGCAGCTGAGGAATTCCAGCAGCTGTGGGAATCCCACAAGTGCTGCGAATCTGCAGCTGCGGATCCACATCTGTGGAAATGGCTAAGGATCCACAGCAATAGTAAATTCATGTAGCTGAAGCAGCAGACATTAACATTGCTGCCATTGTATGAGGCTGACAGCACCCACAAGGATACCTGCAACCAATCCCTCAACTGGAACCACTGCAGCACAAGTACCAGCAATACCATGGCACCACAGTGGCCGACAGTCACTGCTGGCTGTCCCTCCTTGGGGTGATCCTGTTGCCTGCAGGGGTGGCACTTACTGCAGGCTGGTCAGGCTCTACTGCCTGTGAGGCTCCGTCATGGGATGCACTGGGTCTGGTGGTTGTTGTCTCTTGCCGTACTGTATCACGGCAATGTGTGCTTTTGTTGCTGTAACATCAGCCACTGCTATACTATCTGAGATGCTATTACCTGTGGATCACCTCCACCTTAATTGATTCCAATTGTTGGGGCACTACTCCAGTTTACTGAGGGAGAGTTACACCTCATTCCACTGTGTTTAAAATTTTTTCTGCAACTGTGGAAAAAAACTGGTGGAGAATAGCATTGCAGGAGCTGTGCCTTACTTATCTCACACCTTTTTTCCTCAGGGACTTCCACAGCTGCATTTTTTTACACAGTCCGTAGAGGGTTTTTCTGCAGCTGTGGAGGTTTTTGTGAATAGCACTTAGAGCAATATCCCCTTTTTTCCACAGCTACGGCAGTTTTGGGGACTTAGGGAAGGTTTTGCACCTTCTGAAAGCTTTGTGAATCCAGCCCCTTATCTCTGGGAGGACATAGGCAAGGCAAGGCAAATTTTATTTAAAAGACGCCCAATCCCAGAGGCTCTGGGCACTGTACATAAAATCAACCACAAAATAATCATCAACAAACAACAATGCTCAGAAAGACTATAATAATAATAATTAAATACAGTTCAATAAATAAAAATAAAAAATAGTAAGATTCTAAAAATTTGGGATGAATAATATGACAAGTAGAGATGCAGTGAAATTAAATTCAGTTGGTGGAGTGAACACGAAGTGGCCACTTCGCGTTGTCACTCCGCTATGCCGAGTGGCCAATAGGAAAGGCTCACTTCACCTTGTAATTATTACTTCACATTGTCATTCTGCCTTAACGCGAAGTAAGGTGGAGTGGCAACACTATTGGCAGCCCCCAGTGCCCCCACACACAGTCACCAGAATTAATATGCATCCCCAAAATGCTATTGTCTTGTGTCCAGAAAACTCCCCAGTGCTGATGAAGTGAAATGACAGCACAACAAGAAATACAAAGTCTCCCAGAATTAATGGCACACTCAATCATGCGCACAGTGGATATGGTCACATCACACACAGACACCAGAATTAATGTGCATACCCAAACTACTACTGTCTTGTGTCCAGAAAATTCCCCATTGTTGATGAAGTGAAATGAGAGCATAACAAGAAATGCAAAGTCTCCCAGAATTAATGGCACACACAGTCACCGGAATTAATTTGCACCCCCAAAATGCTTCTGTCTTGTGTCCAGAAAATTCCCAAGCTCTGGCAATGTGAAATGAGAGGGTAACAAAAAATGCAAAGTCTCCCAGAATTAATGGTGCACTCAGTCATGTGAGCAGTGGCCACACACAGTCACTAGAATTAATGTGCATCCCCAAAATGCAACTTTTTTGTGTCCAGAAAATTCTGCAGTGCTGGTGAAGTAAAATGAGAGGGTAACAAAACATGAAAAGTCTCCCAGAATTAATGGCACACTCAGTCATGCGCGCAGTGGTCACACACAGTCACCAGAATTAATTTGCATCCCCAAAATGCTACTGTCTTGTGTCCAGAAAATTCCCCAGTGCTGGCAAAGTGAAATGAGAGTGTAACAAAAATGCAAGTCTCCCAGAATTAATGGTGCACTCCATCATGCAAGCAGTGGCCACACAGTCACCAGAATTAATATGCATCCCTAAAATGCTACTGTCTTGTGTCCAGAAAATTCCCCAGTGCTGGCGAAGTGAAATGAGAAGGTAACAAAAAATGCAAAGTCTCCCAGAATTAATGGTGTACTGCAAATTCACAGACAGATTAAGATTGCGCTGCACACTCAAGAGATGCAGAGTCAGATGCAAAGGCACAACAACACCTAACCAGTGCTCACAAGTCAGAAATCCAAATCTGGAAAAGAATACCTTTTGCCAGTTGGGGGGTAGCGCACAGCAGTAACAGTCCACAACCAGTAAATATACCACAAAGCAGTATAATAAATTCATGCAGGTGCGGTGGATAGCAGCTTCACATAGCTGCAATTACTCTGGCACAATAAAAGTTATCTGATTTAATGGTATGCATCGCACACACACTTACACACACACACTACAAGTATTGCGTAGCAAATTGAAAACCTTTAGCAACATAACTAAATGTTTTAAACAAACTGAAATTATACACTGCTGCACCATTACAATCAGCAAAAAAATGTCAAGAATTGCTAAAAATATTACTGTGTGTACATTAACACAGTTATACAAGAAAAATATAACCAAAACAGAAAGACTGCCTTTTTCTTCCAGTTAATCTACCTACACCACAGATATGCACCCCCCAAAGCACACTTCACAGTACTCAGACTGACTGTTCTAAATTAACATTCAAAATCCACACACAAACAGTAAACACTCAATGATATGAGCACAGGAGGGTTTCCTACAATCAATGCACTAAATTTTGAGCAACAAAAATGGTTCAAAAAGGCTTTTTAATAGCTTTTAGAGGATTTGAATCACAGAGCTCTGAAAGGAAACTGTCTACCTCTTCCACTACACACACACTACACAGAACTGAGGCTGTGCAGAACAGTCTAGAGCCCATGTGACCTGCAATCACATGAAGCACTGCAAATTCGCCTTGGAGCTCAATAACAAGGCGAAGTGATGTGAAGAGTACATTGATTTCAATGTACTTTACCTTAAAACTGGTGGAGAAGTGGTCTGGGGAAGATGGAATAGCCCGAAGTCATTGGTTTCAAAGGACTTTGCATTCCCCATTATGACACAAAGTACTCTGCTTCGCGTTGTGTTGCAGAGCGCTTCGCAGATTCCACGTTACTCTGCGAATCACTCCGCAGAGAGAATTTTGGCCACTTTGTGCACCTCTAATGACAAGTCAGAACAGGTCAAAATTTATAAAACTATGTCAGGGAAAGCCTATACAAACAAGAAGGCCTTGAGGTATGCCTTGAATACCTCCACCGAGGCAGCCACATAGAAGGAGTGTGGAGGCAGTCCAGAGAAGGGCAACCAAAATGGTACAGGGTCTGCATCAAAAGCCCTATGAGGAAAGACTGAAGGACTTAAATATGTATACACTTGAGGAATGGAGGGAGAGGGGGATACGATAGAAACTTTCAAATATCTCACAGATATAAATAAGGTTCAAGAGGGAAGCATTTTTCAGAAAAAAAAAGATGCTCAAGGACAAGAGGTCATGCTATGAAGCTGAAGGGGGTAGACTCAGGTGAGATATGAGTAAGTACTTCTTCATGGAGAGGGTGTTCATTGCCTGGAACAGCCTCACAGTGGAGGTGGTGGGGGCAAAAACTGTAACAGGGTTCAAGAAAGCATGGGATAGGCATAAGGGAATTTTAGTGAAAAGATGGGTTGGGGGGAGATAAGCCAGAGATCAAGTAGAGTCTGTGGTGATACAGTAGGTAGGGAAAACCGGGCAGATTTGGTGGGACAAGAGGTCTTTATTTGCCATCAAATTCTATATTTCTATGTAAGACCCTTGTTTTGATATATAGATTGTCTCTTAAGTCCAAGTACTGAGGGACTTATGGCTTGTTGACGTTCCAATCTTCTTCTATTGGAATTTGTATGTTTTATTGTTTATGTTTTATATTGCCCATAAATGTTGGGGGTGGGGATATCTGTTATTCTTGTTGTACTCATTAAGATCTTTGTTTTGATATATAGATTGTCCCTTAAGTCAAAATATTAAGGGAGTTATGGCTTGTTGAAGTTCCAGTGTTATCCTGTGAGAATTTTTATTTTTATTGTTTTTTTTTATATTTCTCATAAATGTTTAGGGGGAATATGTGTATAGTGTGTTATTCTTGCAGTACTCATGAAGACGTTTGTTTTAATATAGATCATCCTATAAGTTCAAATATTCAGGGCATTATTGCTTATTAAAGTTCCGTTGGTACTTTATCCTGTGAGAATTTCCATTGTTTAATTTTTTTTGTTATTTATGTGGGCCCTAGATTTTTTACCGGATTTTTGTAAGTAATAATACCCGATAGGGTGGGTGTTATTGGGTTATAACAGACTGCCCAGGGGCATAATGAGGCCCAACACTGCAGGAGGAGGGCCTTATAACCCCTGGAAGGTCCATTATATCCCATAAAACCTGCTCTGGAGGGTATTATTACATTTAGAAAATGGGCACTGTAAAGGAAAAAAAATTCTAAAAAAAGTTAAAAATTAGTTTAAAATAAGTTTGTAATAAAGTAGTTCCTCTGCCACGATGGATTTTTGACCTACTGGGGACACCTCAGGGATGCTGGTGTGCAGTTTGTGACAAGAAGTGAGAGGTGACGTTGGCGGGGAGCATGGCTGAAGCTGCCGTGCCTGAAGCTGCCATTTGCGTGAAAAGGCACCACAAAAAGAAAAACATTGTGTTTGCCTGATTTTTTTGTCAATTGTGTGAATGAGTAGGCACGGGCTTGGTCAGCTTAGTCGGGATTCTGGGTTTCTGCTAGGTGAGAGTGCGGTAGTTTCAGTTGGACAGCAGTGGAATGATGGTGGGCGACCCGGCCACAGTGTGGAGAAAGCAGAAACCTGGGCACATATCAAGAGCTGCAGTGGAGCCAGGATGTATTAATGAGGTAGGATGAAAAGGGAAAAGTAAATTTGTGACTTTTGTGTCACATTTTTAAAAAAAAAGGAGGTTGAGAATCAGTGACAGGATTGGGGGAGACGCTATAGTCAGGAGAAAAAAATGGTGGCTACTTGATTTCAAAATTCGGGGTGCCCAATAATATTGTGAGTAAGGGGGCATCCTGAATTGGCACTTGTTTTTATTGTTAAGAAATAACACTAGTGCCAGGGTATTTCAGCCAGTCAGCATGTAGCTTTCCCGTTGCCCATTTTTTAAGTATTAATCTTGCAGTGCTCATTAAGACCTTTGTTTTGATATATATGGATTATCCCTTAATGCCAAATATTGAGGGAGATATGGCTTGTTAAAGTTCAAATGTGGGGGAAAAAAAATAAGTCCAGAATCCTTTTTCATATGAGAGCATTCTTTTTTTTTTGTATGGAAAAAAAACAGCAATACAAAACACGATGCCTTCATACGAAAAAAGAATGGGAGAAACACTAAGTACAAAATCTTTCTAAGAAAATAAAAAGCTAAGTACAAATTCATTTTTTGTACAAGTGCCTACTTTTTTCATATGAATGAAAAAAGCATATGAAAAAGGATGCCTTTATAAAAAAAAGAATGGGAAAAAAATAAGTCCAAATTCTTTTTTCATATGAGGGCATTCTTTTTTCATATGAATGAAACAAGCATATGAAAGAGGATGCCTTTATATGAAAAAAGAATGGAAAGTCCACATTCTTTTTTAGTTTGAAGGCATTCTTTTTTCGTATGAATGAAAAAAAAATACGAAAAAGGATTTGTTCATGTGAAAAAAGAATGGGAAAAACCCTAACTCAAAATTCTTTTTTTTGTATGAACAAAAAAGCATATGGAAAAAGGATGCCTTCATATGAAAAAATAATTTGTACTTAGGTTTTTTCCCATTCATTTTTTTGTATGAAGACATCCTTTTTCCGTATGCTTTTTTGTTCATATGAAAAGAATGCTCCATATGAAAAATAATTAGAAAAAAATTGAGTCCAAATTCTTTTTTCATATGAAGCCATTCTTTATGCCCATATGAAAAAAGAAAATCGGCTCATGAAAAAATATTTTTATATGTTAAAAAACTATATTTCTGGGTCATTTTTCTAGAAACTAAGTGTAGAATCCACCTAACGGGGTCCCAGTGAGCAAGATACATGTGTTGGTGTGCACGCAGGATATCATTTTTGTGGATTTTGAATTTCTTTTTTAAATGGAAACAAGATGAAATAAGAAAAAAGATCGTTTCCTCATGAAAAAGGAGTACCCCCATATGAAAAAGGATCCTTTTTTGTATGGACCAAATTCTTGTTTTGTTCCATGGAGCTATACAAAACACCGTACTGAGCATGCTCAGGACCAAAATGTAATAACTTTGGAAAGTATTAACATTTTTTCACCAAACCTATGAAAGGTGTATCTGTAGGCCAATTCCATTCTATCCTGAAAATTTCAGAACAAAATTCTAAACTGTCTGGGCACTTGGTGATGACAAAAAAACAGCAAAAACAATGAGTTTTTTAAACTTTTTTCGCTATCCACATCTTGGAATTTGCACATCCGACTGGATTGAAACATTGCACTTCAAGAGATCTACCCCCGAGACCATATATACAAAATTTTGTGCAAATCTGTTGAACAGTTGCAAAGATATTAAACTACAAAGTTTGAGATTTAACTTAGAACCCCCTCTTCAACCCTAACTATAGTGGCCTACTGTGCCACTATAATTATAGAGACACGGTTGCACCTCTATGTTAGGATCGTGTTGGTGCTTCATAAAAAATTACCATTTCCAGAGCTTTATATCTTGGCTATGTTAGACCCGAGGACTGCAAAATTTGGTATGTACCATCTCAGTCCTAGGGTCTCTTAAACTTCCAAATCAGGAAGATCAGTTTTGTAGTTTTTCTGTAATTTCAGTAATTCAGAATTCCAATTTTTGATAAGTTGGCCATGTATGAGGTATCCTACTGTTGATGCATGGCCCTGTACCTGTAGACTGTTCTTGGGCCATGAGGATTCTGTCTCACAAGCAGCCATCACACTTGATACGTCCAGAACCACCTGAAGTCCTGATGGGGTTGGGCCCCTTAAAGTGTGGTAATGGACCATCTCAACTGGGGAAGGACTTACGGGGGGCCCCAAACAAAAATTCCACCATGCATTAATCCAACCAAACTACTGGATCAATCTCAAGATTATCAATCTCAAATCCCAATGAGAATGCCAGGTCCAATGTGTGGCCATGAGAATGGATAGAAGAAGTAATTACTTGTGACAGTCATGACCAAAATGAGAGAGTTTATTGCAGATCCAGGCATTGAAATCACCCAAAATTAATCATCTGGGTGACTCCAACACTCAGTCTGTGACTTCCTGCAAGAACTCCTTCTCACATCCCAGAGACCGGCACACAAGAAGAATCCTGCAACCTGCACCTGGACCCCCTTGAATAGCGACACATTTGAATTACATGGTAGATCCCATAGGGAGCAAAGAGAAATTTAGGCTGGATCTAAAACAGATAACCACTCCCTTGCCCCTGCAGTCTCTCCTCGACCAGTGCACAACAGAGAACCCCACTTGGACTGATGTCTTCAAAACAGGATCGGAATCATCTCCCAGCCTGGTCTCTGTGATGCAAGTCAGATCAACCAAGGAACCAAGGAGGCAGTATAGTGCAGTGGTTTAAGGCTCTGAGCTGCAAATTTGGTGACATCCAGCAGACCAGAACTGGGTTTGAATCCCACAGCTTCCACTTGCATACTGTGTGACCCTGAGCAAGTCACTTAACTTCCCTGTGCTCCCAGGTCACACCTGTAAAAAAGCTTTCAGCTTAGTGTGCTACTCCTGGTTAAACAATTGGAAAAAAAAATCAAATCTGCCATGATAACGGTCTTGTTTCTTATTGATCTGGCATTACAGAGCACAGCCTGGGTGGGATGGGCGGAGGCTGCTGGCCTATGATCTGCCTGCCACTCAATATAGCGGGGCACCTGGGTACAGGAACCAGTCGAGGTGAACCCCTTTCCAGCTCCCATTTCACCCCAGGGTGCCTTATGAATTTTACCACCCCAATGCCACCCCTTGTTAGCACCCCTAAAGCCACTCCATCTGGAACTTTGACTCCTGGCACTACCTGCCACCCTACAGTGTCCATGTATAGCAGTTGACAGGGGGTGGTTCTCGAAGGGGCAGAGGTCTAGCAGTTGGGCTGAGGTGTCACTAAGCCTAGGGGGTCTAACGTCCCAACACATCACTCACTGGTTCTGCTATAACCCAAAAACTTAAAAATCCAACAGTGTAATAATATAAGACCCCCACAATAAGTATATAAATACTATACCAACCACCCCACAGCAACCCTCAAACTCCCACTAAGCACACACACTCAGCAATCACTCTTTACAGTTACCATAATCAATGTAAATATCACCCATTCACACAACACCTAAAAGAAGCCAGCAGCAACGAAAACAATCCCCCCTTCCTTAGCCTTATACCATAAAACAAATACTAAGGAGAAGCACAATTGACATAGAATTCACACAAATGTGCAAGCCCTGTAAAGCTTCATTGAATCCACATGAAAGTCTAGATAGGAGAAAATTATAACATGGGGTAGGGAGAGGGAAGGAGGAGATTAGTGGAGTGCTGTCAGGTGACAGTGCATTAATGCACCCTTATCAGCACAGTTAGGGTGAAGCAGTCTGAGGGAGATCCCCGTGCAGACCTGCACTTGTTGTGTAGGGGAAATAATTTTGCAAAAGCAGCCATTTGCAATCCTCATTAAGGGACTGGCACTATTACTACAGAAGACAGAGGTGCCTTTGTACAATTATTGTCCCTTACAGAAGAAGAGTAGCTGTGGTGGAATCCAGACAAGGGGCTCTGTCTTGTCTTGTCCTCCCCACCCACCCATCCTGTGGATCACCAGGTACCACACAGTGAACGAGAAGAGGGCGGGCTCGATTGAGAGAGGAGCATTACTGGAGCATTCAACACTGTCCTGTCTGTGTGCATTTGTGTGTGTGTGTCTCTCTCTCTCCATTTCTCTCTGACTGTGCCAGCAGTGCCAAGAGCCCCCCCGCCCCGCGTGAGCCAAGTGGATGCACAGTTGTTTCGCTGTCCTAGCAGTGGGAGTATTTGGCAAGTTTGTGAGCTGCACAGTTCAGTAGCACAATGTGAATGACAGTGGGATTGCTCCTGAGAGAGACAGAGAGACACAGGGAAACAAAGTGGTCCTGTCCTCATTGTTGAATTGCAGTGCCGCTAAAGGGAGTGAGTGTGAGAGAGAGAGAGAGAGAGAGAGAGGTGCCATGGGAGACAAATCAATCCACTTGCTGTGTGTGGTCTCTCCTCTCTCTCTCTCTCTCTCCCTGGTCAGTCGCTATCAGGCTGTGTGAATCTCCATCTCTGTTGTCCTTCTGCACCCCCCCCCAGAGCACAGAGTGCCAGAGCAGAAAGACAGCTGCAGATCGAGGGGTGAGTAGGATGCAGAGTGCAATTCTCGGCTTCAGCACTGCACATTTGATTCACAGTGTGTGATATCATGTTTCAGAGAGAGACACACAGCAACAGTCAGTAGCATGGAAAAGTCATCTAGTGTCCTGTGTGTCTCTCACAGGGAAACAAAGAGGTCTTGGTTGTCAAAATGTAGTGCCGCACAAACCTGAGTGAGAGAGAGAGAGGGAGAGAGAGGTGCCATGGGTCACAAATTCACTTTCTGTGTGGGGTCTCTTCTCTCTCTCCCTAGGTCAGTCACTGTGAGTCTGTATGACTCTCTATCTCTGGTATCCTTTGCCCTCGGTCCTGTTCTCTCCCTCCTCCACCCTACACACACACACTTCAGAGTGCAGAACCCAAGCACCAGAGGAGAAAGAGAGCCACAGATCGAGGGGTAATTAAGGCACACGGTGCGACTGTCGGCTTCGGCACTGCACTTTTGATCTGCAATGTGTGGAGTCACTGCGCTGGATTCAGAAAGCCACAGGAAGGACACCCGCAAGATGTGTCCGCAAATCACAATGCAAGTAGCAAGATGCGGCAAAAGATGTGGCAAGTGTGATTCAGAAATGCAAGCTGCAGAAAACCCCAGCGCAGATGCGCATTGCGCCTTGCATCCAGACATGCGGCACAGTGGAACCTGCGACATGCTGCATAGCCTGATGTGTCCACAAGCCATATTCAGGAAGCTCAGCACATGCAGCCTACGTCCAACCAAGGCTCTACCACCTAGACAAATGAAAAGGTGGTCTAACTGCACACCACTATAAAAGGGGTGGAGTAACACAGTACAAAGTAGACACACTAGAGGAAGCAGTGTGCAGACTGTGGAGTGTGACTGTAGAAAAGGACGACTATGCCCACAGGGGTAGCCCTACTGGGCATAATGCTGGCAGCAGAAGCCAGGCGGATGCAGTGCAGGCGAAGGAGGCATCACAATGGCAGGATGCAGGGCAATGCACCACCACAGCCACAGCAACCAGCCAGGTGCAGAGCCCCCCAAGTGATACGTACCAGACAATCCTATGAGGAGGTTACAGAAGAGCAGTGCATAGCACAGTACCAGCTGAATAAGGCTGCCATAGCAATGCTGTGCCAGGAGCTGGGGGAGGAACTAGCCACAGCTACAAAGAGGGCCCATGCCATACCAGTCAATGTGAAGGTAAGCGCAGCACTGTGCTGCCTGGGCACTGGTACATTCCAAAGACCCAGTGGTGACACAGTGGGAATATCCCAGGCCACTGTGTCCCAGTGCCTGAGACAGTTCGTGGATGCCATGCTGTGACGCCATGACAGGTATATTGCCTTCCCACAGGGTGCACAGCAGCAGACCACCAAGCAGGCCTTCTATGCAGTAGCACAGTTCCCAAGTATCATGGGTGCTATCGATTGCACACAGGTGGCAATTAAGGCCCCAGTGGAGGATGGAGATGGCTTCGTAAATCGCAAGGGGTACCATGCTCTGAACATCCAGGTATTGTGCGACAGCCACTGTTGGATTCTAGACTTGGTGGCCAGGTACCCTGGATCCTGCCATGATTCCTTCATATTCTGGCAGAGTGGCCTGCACCAGGCATTCCAGAGAGAGGTGAACTGGAGGGCAGATGGCTGATAGGTGAGTGCAGACAGATACAGATAGGGCATGGTGGGCAGGGCACACTGCAGAGAGACATGTAGAGATGACATAGTGCCAGTCCGTGGCTAACCATCCACTCTACTGTTCATTCCACAGGTGACAGTGGATATCCCCAACTGCCATGGCTCATGACACCAGTGAGGAACCCACAGAATGCAGCGGAGGAGGCATATAATGATGCTCATGTCACAACATGGGCTGTGATTGAGAGAACCTTTGGGATCCTGAAGGCACGCTTCAGGTGTCTGGACAGGGCAGAAGGAGCACTGCAATACAACCCAGAGATGTGCTGTAAGATCATCCTTGCATGTTGCATCCTGCACAATATTGCCATAAGCCAGAGGGTACCACTGCCACCAGAGGAACCAGTACATGGTGAGAGGGATGCAGAGGAGGCCAATGAGGATGCAGATGTGGGACGACATCAACACCATCATCAGCATCGACTGCCAGGCAATGCAACAACAGGCCAGCGGGCATGGGATCAGCTCATCAGGAACCATTTCACCTAAGGGAGAGATGTGGTCCTTGGGTGGCACCAGCAGACCGATACCCAAACAGTAATGGCTGCCAAGGGATGACTGACAACACATGTGAATGCCACAGCAGCGGACACCACCACACAGGACTGTCTGCCCGGTGCAGTGTACCACACAGGGGTGCACTGTGACACAGAAACAGTGCCCCTGTCTGGTGTATTGCCCCGGCGGACAATGCAGGAAATAACAGTGCTGCAGGACAGTCTGGGAGAGAATGGCATGTGTCAGTACACACAGCCACACATGACAGGGGTGGTACCCCAGCTGCCCCAGGAAGGCATGCATGTCTGCCACAGGATGGCGCTGTAGGGTGAGTACACAGGGCCAGAGGGGCACGTATGCTATGATGGTGGGATGGTGACATGTACCACCAGTGTCCAGGATGGAACATGCATGTGCAGGCCCACCCACAGGACACACAGCATCATAACACAGACATCCCACATAGACAACACACATCCACACCAGCATAACCGTGCAACATCCCCCCCCGCAGGCCTGCACCACCATGAGTGCACACATGTGCAGCACAAGCCTGTACCAACACAACTACAACCACAGTACCTGCGACACCAAGCACAGCTCAGGAACACATGCAGGGGTATAGTACATGCACAAGGGAGCCCTGCATACAGATAGCATGCAAATTGCAAGCTGCAATAAATAAATATGCAATTGCGGTATGTGGTGGAATGGCACGCACTTGTGGCTTGCACTACAACATTGCGTAGTGAGGCAGGGAGTGATGCCACAGCGTGCAGCTCGTGGCCTGGTGCAGGAGGGAGTGTAGAGCCAAACAATCGACAGACCCACACAGCTACAGCCTCACTGCAAGTGCAAACATGAGCAGTCTAGGTGGCAGAGGGACCAACTTTAGCCCAGATGAGACAGCTCAGCTGGTCAGCCTGGTCCAGCTGTGGGCCAGGTATCTGCTGCCACCTGGCAGCAGGAGACACACCCCTGGGGACAGGGAACAGGTGTGGAGAAGGATTGCTGCCAAGCTGTACACGCAGCATGGGGTCAGGAGGACACCCAGACAGCTGCAGCATCGCTGGCAGGACCTTGCCAGGAGGGAAGGTGCCAACCTGACACACATGAGGAGGTTGGCAGTGGACACTGATGTGGCCATGTGGACTGGCAGGCCCACCTGTATGGTAGGTGTCCCAGACATGTAACATGCATGCCCATACCACGGCAGCCTGCATAACACAGTGCACTGTGCAGACACTGATGGCTGCCTACCCATGTTCCCACAGGTGGCAGTGCAGGTGGCACCCACAGACAGTAGCCGGAGGAACAATGGAGGAGCCATCAGCACCATGCATGAAGGGATATGGCCCCTCGAAGCCAAGGGAGGTCACATAGCAGATGCACAACAGCCTGGGTGCATGGGTACAGGTATGAGCACACCATGCGTGGTCACCAAGGTAGGGTTGCCACGCAGGTGCACCATGTGTACTGACAACAGCCATGCTACATGCCACACAGATGCCAGGATGTGTGATGCAGACACACCTGCTGTGTCACTAGGCCACAAGGCTGGGCACTGGCACATGTGTGCTGTGATCTAGCACACATGGTCCAGCACAAGGGCCCACACCATGCACTGTGAGCATGCTGGGGTAGATGCCACATGCAGGACAGAGGGGAGGGGCAGGAGGGAGCTGCACCCTGGTTGAATGCCTGCAGGGTGACATGACATGATAAGCAAGTGTGCCATGCACAGACAACGGCATATCCCGACCGATGGCCTATGGCGGTGCATGCATGCTTGGAGCCACCATTTGGCCCGCTGGGGCTGGAGATTGCGCCTGGCCTGTTCACTGTTCAGGCAATGTCTGTCCCCGCTGTGGCTGTGGAGGAACAATGGACCCAGGGGGTGGAGGACAGGCATGGCTGACAAGTAGCTGCAGGCACCTGTCACGTGCCACAGTAGCGGTACTGCTGGTGACAGTAGTGGGACAGGGTGTAGTGCATATCCCATCAGAGATGATGCAGGGATGAAGCTGCCTGTGATCATGCAGGCACAGCTGTGGCCCTGAACCAATACATGGCAATGCACGTACCGGGCAACTAGTGTGGTACTGAGTAGATTCGACTGCACCCATGTGTGTGGTCCCCAATACCGCCATAGCCCACCCCCAGGCATGCTGAGCTCCACATGCCATGGTGGCATACAACTGTCAGTGGCAGCACTGTACATGGGATGGTCACCACAGTGGTGGCAGCTGAGGCTGGGTACCAGCAAAGCACACACGGTGCACGTGATGTGTGGGACAGGAACGTGGGTGGGGGGTCCATGGGCACTGAGGGATAAGCTGACAGGCAGCACAGTCATGAACACTGTATCAGCATGATGCAACAATGCTGTGTAAAGTTGTCCTGCAGTAAGCCGAACATGTCACAGGTTCATGGGGTGGAGACCAGTATGCCCAGACATGTGACCCTGATGGTATGCCATGTGGGAGGGGTGTGCAGACCACATGAGGGCACAAACTGAACATGGCTGTAGGGACATGTAGGCCTAAATGGCTGCCCTTGGGACAGGGGGGTTGTGAGGCCATGATGGTGGACCTCTGGGGGTTACATTGACCTGGGTGGGAGGGTGAGAGAGATAGTCAAATGTGGAGATGTCCCGAGTGGGCAGTCGACCGGCTAGGGACATCATGGACCACAGGGATCCTCTGCCGGCACAATGTACTGTACAGAGAGGTACGCACATACAGTGGCTGCATATGTGAATGGGGGGACGACGTCCCTGGATGGACAGAGTGGGTGGAGGGAGTGGGCGGGCATGCAGGGCACTGACAGCTACACAGCAGCACAGTAGACACACAGGGGATAAGTGGGTGGGTGGGACCTGTGGGGGAGGAGACCAGTGGTAGGAATGGGGTGACAGACCTCAGGTGTACAGGGACCGGTTTGAACACACATGGAGGTAACCAGCGGCCTACAAGGCAGCGGGGTAGATGGGAGTCATACCAGGGTGAGGATGCAGCTGCCCAGGATACTGGCAGGGCCACTGGGTGACCCGTGCAGGTACCCACTGGACATAGGATGCACAACACAGGAGTGGTGGGTGTGCCATGTGGCATACACACACACCAGTGTCCCACAGGATGTTCCAGGGAACCACAGGCAAGCATGCAACATGGCAACCATGAGCATGGCATGGGGACATACCTGACAGAGAGGCCTGTGAACAATTGTTGGGACAGTGGCCTACACTCTGGGCAGTGACACATGTGTGAACAGACGGGGCATGCTGGACCAACCACATGGTGTGGTACAAGTGGGCATACTGGGGACTGGCCAAGGCCCATGCGGTGTACGCCCTGTATCTGCCTGTCAGCATCCCAGATGGCCCAATGACCGCTGTGAGGCAGTGCTGACTGACATGAGTCATGGGGGAGTGCCGTACGGCTGGTGGCATACGTCATACTGTTACCAGGGTTGGTGGATGTGTGTGGTGGGTGTCACCGCCCAACCCTGATGGCAATGGGGGGGAGGGTCGCACAGATATCTGTGCTATGAGCCGGTGTTCCTTGTGCGTCACAGAGCTGCTACCCACATGGAGGTTGCCATTTGTGTGCTGACAGCACAGACATGGTGGTGGCCGATGGCATAGAGGGCTGTGGGTGACTGCAGGACAACATGGCTACAGTGCATCAGTGGTAGTGTCATGGCAAATAGTGTCCTCTGTCTAGGCGTCCCTAAGCAAGCTGTTGTGCGCAAGGCACCATTGGTGGGACGGTCATCTAGGAGGTGTGTGTACGGCATGCTCCAGGGAAGGGAAAGGGCTACGTGCGCATACAACCGAGGGCATGTACCACACTGCACACAGTCGGACAGTAGCTGTATGGGCCGACATGCTGCCGGGGTGCATAGCATGGGAACCATCTCCCCGGGGGGTGCTACAGCCCCCTGGAACTGTGCCACCAGTCATGCCATGGATGGTGAATGTATGCAGTAATAGCACCATGCATACAGTATGGACCTATAGTGTGGTGGATGGGTGTGGCTCCAACACACACACTGCATAGCTAGGATGGGGGCATGCTGGACAAGGGAAGGTAGAGGCGGTCCTGTCCCCCACCGATGAGGGGAGGATGGGATGGATCCGTGGCGGCCACATATGTAGAAGGGACTGCCAGGACACAGACAGAGACCAGGCCGCCATTAGAGGTGTGCTCTGAGAGAGCATGGTCCATGATGTGTGCAATGTGGTACTATAGGGAGGTGAGGGGACAAATGCAGGGCAATGGGGGGATGGGTGGAACACAGTACCACAGGTGATGGTGGACTGGAAAACCGCAGCCTGCATTGAGGTGCTGGTGCTAGGTGGGGGATACTAGGGAGGGCAGGTGCAGGGGGGGAGGGCTTTGCCATGTTGGGACAACAGCACAATGGGGCATGCACTGTTGACATGGGGTCTGTATGCCACTGTGTGTCTGTATGATTGTCACTGTGTCTCTCCAAGGGGAGCACGTCCGACACAGCACAGGACACAGATGGATGACAGTGGACCAGTTGGCACTGCAGTACACAGTGCAGTCACATAGCTAGTGGACATGTGACCTCTCAATGGTATGGTACTACACATGTGCTCCCTATCCAAACAGGTGGATGGCGCAACAGCAGGATGGGGATAGTGTCTGACACACAGCGGGCATGCAGCATGTTCCAGGCCATGGATCGCATGAAGAGGGTGGAGGCACAGCAGTACAGGTCCCGGTCGAGATGACTACATAGGCATGCATGCCCACTACCACCGACAGACGTTGAGCAGTCCAGTGGCGACAGTGAAGGCCAGGAGGAGGGGCCAGCAGTTGTGGACACCAAAATTGACACTGCACCAGGGCACCATGCGTGCCTGATGCCGGCATGTCAGTGCCACAATGGACACACACCACTCACCCAACATGGACGCTGGCCAGGGCACAGTAGGGGGCAATGCTAATCAGGATGTGGCCACAGAGGGTGCTGGTGAGGGGGCAGCAGCTGTAGGTGTGCAGGTGGGTGTGTAGCCTGCAGGCAATGACACCAGCCAGGGGGCTGCTCAGGAGGTGCAGGACCTGGAGGAGGATATGCCCGCCATAGCAGGCCAACAGGAGGGGATAGGGCTGCCAGTGGCATATGTGGTGCAGGGCAATCAGGCTGCAGGTGTGGAGTCTGCAATGGGTGCAGGGGAGGAGGGTGGGGTGGACAGGGCACAACCTGTGCAGCCCTGTGGTGTGGAGGCCCAACAGAGGGTGATGGTGGAGGGTGTGGAACAGCAGGCCCCAAGCACCACTGCACTGCAGACTGCAGCGTTACAGGTTCTGCAGGGCCACATAGCAGAATGTATGCGTCATGTGGAGGGCCTACATGGTGCACTGCGTGCAATGATGGTCGCTGTGCAACAGCTCCAGACACCATAGTGTGGGTGCTGTACCAGCACTCAACACACACTCCTGTGCCTTATGCTGCAGAGCGGGTCACACTGTTGGTGTGCAGCACATCCTACTGTGACTGTCAGACAGTCCCAACACCCCATATGATGCTCCATGTGGTAGTTCCCTGGCCATTGCTGCATAACAGCGCTGAGCCATGCATGTTGCAGTGGTCAGTTGTACACATCAGGATTGTGCATTAGGCATGTTACCTGCATGCATGTTCGTACAGTGATACAGTTTTAAATGTTAATGCTTTTACATGGTTTTAATCTCCTTCAGGCAGGCATTGCACATGTGTTTGTATTTCTGGTACCATGTACATATCATGCATGTGTGTCTGTTCTGTGCACCTGTATTTACCCACACCCAGTCGTTTCAATAAACCACTGTTGCATGATCACTCTATGTGTAGTACATTGTGCTGTCAGGGTAGCATTACTGCTGCAGTGTTGCCCAGGTGTACCATGGTAGGGTATTGACATGGCCTATGTGGCGGTGCCCATGCATGGGCCTTGACAACTGTAGGTGTGTGCCGTGGCCTGTGGAGGTGCTGTGATGTGCATGCCAGTCTAGGCAGCTACTGCACATGTCCCCATGTGTGCCTGTGCTGCACATGTGCGATGTTGTCCCCCCATGCACAGCTGGCCAACAGTACAGGTGTCCAGTCCATCCATGGGGTACATGTTCCAGGACCCATGTGCCCACAGTGGAACACTGTCACAGAGCAGGGCAAGCCAACACATGCATGGTTGTCAGGAACAGCCCTGCTGTCACCCGTGCACTGCAGCATTGGCTGTGGTTGCCTGTGCCCAGAACTGGTCCTGCCCATTACCCAGATGAGCTGCCAGGTAGTCACACCTCCACAGGCATGTCCAGACATGTGTGTTGCAGGTATGGACACCCATACCACACAGGGTACCAGTGGCAGCCATGCTCCACCCTGTACGTGGCATGGACATGAGTACCAGTGGCCCCGACATGTGCCACCCCTGTTGATGGCCTAATGCCTGTCCAGGCTATACTGTGCCAATGGCAGTGCCCCACAGCTGGTGCAGCTAGCACAGTGTGTATGGCACCATAACATGTGCCAAGCATGTCTCTTATCCCACCACTAGGTGGCGTCTGTGTACAGTGGTAATCATTTGTGTGCATGCCTCATGAGTGCAGCAGTGTGTGACAGTGTTGGTGACAGTGGACCTGTTCATGGTGGAACATGGGTGTGGTGGGCAGCTCCACAGCCACAGGTGGGCTTGACAGGGTTGTGGTACGGTGTGCTGCGTGGGTCCACATAGGTATGGCCTACTGCCCATCACAGGTGTACATGCCATGTATGTGTCTGACACTGTGGTCCTTGCAGCCACATGGGGGGGGGGGTGAGGGGAAAACCACCCTGTGTAGGCCTTGCATGTTACCAAGATAGCCAGGACCTGAATATGCCAGATGTTAACTGGATCACCTTTGCTGCAGGCACATCCAAGAGCAGGGTCATTCTTGATGCCCTACAGGGGGCATGCCTCAGACAGCTAGTATTGGAACCCACTCGGGAGGGAGCAATCTTAGACCTGGTACTCTCAAATGGGGATGGAGAAAGAATCTCAGATTTAGAAGTGGGTAGCCATCTGGGAACAAGCGACCACCAAACAGTGTGGTTCACGATAAACACAGCCATACAGTCAAGCCATACAAAAGCAAAAGTACTGGACTTTAGGAGGGCTGACTTTGGGAAAATGAGAGAGTGCCTCAGAAAAGCACTAGCAAACAGGCAAGAAGGAGGGGTGGAGGAACAATGGGGAGTGATCAAAACAACCATCACAGAAGCAACAAGCCTTTGTGTAAAACAAATCAATAAAACACAACGAAGGAAAAAACCATTATGGTTCTCAAAAGAGGTGGTAGGGAAGGTTAAGGAGAAAAGGACAGCATTCAGGAAATATAAGGAAACACAGAAGGAGCAGGACAAAGAACTTTATCAGTTAAAGCAGAAAGAGGCTGGGAAGGCAGTCAGAATAGCAAAGGCCCAAACCGAGGAAAGGATAGCCAATTCTGTTAAGAAGGGGGATAAGACCTTTATAGGTACATAAGGGAGAAGAAAGACCAAAGGAGGGATACTGATGCTTAATAAAGGGAGGAATGGGGTAGAGGTGACAGTGAAAAAGCAGGGACACTGAACGAATATTTCTGCTCAGTATTCACAAAGGAAGAGGAGGAGTTACCTAAACCAAACAAGAGAAACACTCTGAAGGCGGGCTCGATAACAGTCCATTTACAGAAGAAAGGGTTCTGAAAGAACTAATAAAATTGAAGGTAGACAAAGCAATGGGGCCTGATGGTTCTCAAGAATTCTAAAAGAACTAAGGGGTAGAACTAGTGACACCGCTGGCTACTCTGTTTAACAAATCATGGGAGGACGGGGTGGTACCCGAGGACTGGAGGAGGGCAGATGTGATTCCTCTTCACAAAAGTGGGAGCAAGACAGAGGCAGAAAACTACAGACCAGTTAGTTTGACCTCAGTGGTAGGGAAAATGATGGAATCCACTTCTGAAGGAAAGAATTGTTGAGTACCTAGAGGCCAGTGGGGCAGAGGACACAAGGCAGCATGGATTCACGATGGGAAGGTCGTGTCAGACGAATCTAATAGATTTCTTTGACTGGGTTACCAAAGTAGTAGACCAGGGAGGGGCTGTGGACATGGCCTACCTAGATTTTAGCAAGGCATTTGATACAGTCCCACACAAAAGATTAATACACAAGATAGCCAGCCTTGGAGTGGGTCCCAAGGTGGTAGCCTGGATAAAAAATTGGCTAGACAACAGGACTCAAAGGGTAGTAGTAAATGGAGTACACAGTGGCGAAAGGAGGGTTACTAGCGGGGTACATGAGTTCAGTACTGGGACCGGTCCTTTTAATGTCTTTACAAGTGACATTGCAGAGGAACTGGAAGGAAAGGTATGTCTCTTTGCAGATGACACAAAGATCTGCAACAGGGTTGATACACAAGATGGAGTGGAAAGGATGAGAAGGGACTTGGCAGGTTGGAGAATGGTCAAATGTGGCAGCTCAGATTCAATGCAAAGAAGTGCAAGGTAATGCACATGGGGAACAAAACCCAGGGAAGCTGCACAATGGGGGGTGAGATACTGACAACAGTAAAAATAGAAAGGGACCTGGGGGTAATTATATCAGATGACCTAAAGGTGGGCAAGCAATGTGAGAAGGCAGTAAGGAAGGCTGGGGGATACTGGGATGTTAGGAAGAGGCATCAATAGTAGAAAACAGGAAGTTGTTATCCCTCTGTACAGACAGTTGGTGAGACCCCATCTGGAGTACTGTGTGCAGTTCTGGAGACCCCATCTCCAAGAAGACATAGACAGAGTGGAGGCTGTCCAGAGGAGGGCAACTAAAATGGTGCAGGGTCTGCACCAGAAGACATATGAAGAAAGACTAAAGGAGCTTAATATGTATCCCTTGAGGAAAGAAGGAGAGAGGGACATGATAGAAACTTTCAGTACCTCAAGGGAATTAACAAAGTCCAAGAGGTAGCATCTTCAGAAAAGAGATGTGCAAGAACAAGGGGCACAATTTGAAAATAGAGGGGATGGCTCAGAGGTAAGTGAGGAAGTATTTTTCACTGAGAGGGTTGTGGATGCATGGAACAGCCTCCTGAAGAGGTCGTGGGGTCAAGAACAGTGGGGGACTTCAAGAATGCATGGGACAGGCATAGGGCAGTCCTAGTGGGGGGTAGGAGGAATTAAGCTGTTGGTTAACTAGGATCTGCAGCTTATCTGTTAGGTAGGAAAATGGGCAGACTAGGTGGGCCAAGCGGTCCTTATCTGCCGTCAAATTCTATGTTTCTATGTTTCTATGATCAGTGTAGCTGCAACAGCATGTGGGATGTGTGCGTGGCATGCATTTGGTTGTGTCTGTGTGTGTGGCCAGCCATGTCCCCATGTCACTATCAGCATGTCTGTGCATGTGCCTCTACAGCCCCTCTTGAACATGGCATGTGGTGATGGGTACACCCTCAGTGCAGTGGCACAAGTGATGGTCACAGTGATACATACCGGGGTGTGGTGTACCATGGGAACTGAACACATCTTGGATGCACGTGACTGTCGGACTGTGGCCTTGTGCCCCACTGTGCACCTGTGGCATGTTGATGTCTCATGATATGCCACACCCTGATGTGTAGTACTGCACAGGCATACAATGTAGTGTGCCACACCTGTACTGTCATTGGTCAGCCCTTGTCGCATGGCTTAGTGTACATCATGTGGCACACACGCCTGAGGTATGTCATGCAGTATGGACATCCGTACTGTGCATTCACTGTGTCCATGGCTCCACTGTCAGATCACCACTGAGCAGGTATGGGTCTGTGTTCCTGGCAGGTGCACCCACCTCCTGGGTGGTTTGGTCACTCATTTGCACCATGGGACATACCACACAGTGCATTCTGTAAGTAGCACCTCTGTACCCACCATGCTGTTGTGCCTTTCTGTCGAACACTGTGTTACATCACAGCTGGACTGGCCATCGTGTGCATGCCCGTGACGGCTGTCTGGTCCCATCCCAGCATGCCGCCGTGCTGCAGACCACCATGCAGCATTATATGGATGTATCACAGTATGACACAGCGGCATTTGGTCCATCATGCTTTATTTACACATCTCAACAGCAGCCCTGACATTGTCGTCAGCTATCCAGTACCACAGCTAACAGTATGCATGGGTGTTGACTACACATCCCGCGTACAGGTCTGCACTTGCCATTCCTTCTGCTGTTCATGCATGGCACATGTTACAACATCCAGACCCACTCTCATAACACTGTGTACCCACATACCCCACTGTGGCTGACTCAGCCTGGCCACACAGACACACCTATCCCTGTTCCTATACCCCTGTAGCATTGTGGTTGCCCATAGTGCCCATTCCACTGTGTTAACTGTGTGCATGTCTGGATAATGTGGGGGGGTCCTTCCACTTCCGCAGCCTACCACACCACCATGGCAGTGTCCCAGGGGTCTGTTGATCTTGCTGTGGTGGTGCCATTGGCTGTGTGCCATCTGTGTTGCCTGGCCTACCAGTGTGTGTGTCAGCCGCCCCTGCCAACCTCCCCTCATCATGTGTCTGCACAGTGCTTCCTCCCTCCTCATCAGGGGTCTTCACTGGTCTACGTCACCCTGTCTCCCTCATGTGTGCCAATGCTGCAGGTGTGCTATCATGTGACACTGTTCCATGGCCTATTGGTACTGTTCTGCAGGCACTATCCGTGTCTGGCTGTATGACCATAGGGTGGCTGTGAGCTTGCACTGCTGTTGATGGCACACACACAGCAGCACTTGTGTTTGGCATGGTGAGCGCTGCTGGTTGCGGTGTGCCTTCATCAGCATTTGTCTGTGTACCCTTGTTCATATGCCTGTGTTGGTGGTCATGTCCTGTGCCATAGTGCCGTTCCAGTGTCCTACAGGGCAGCCACCATCATCCCTGTGTGTTGCTGCCAACATGTGGTTGCCTGTTCAATGGCATGTGTTGCCCTGTCCACGGCCTCGCCTTGTTCATGCAAGGTGGACTGCACCCTGTGCAATGCCGTGACAACTTCCACCAGGGCGATGGCTGTTTCCCTGCTGGTAACCTGTATTGCATTTGTTATGGTGGAGCCTATGGCCTGTATTGTGTGGTGCTGTGCCTCAATGCAGCGCCGGATGTTCCTCAGCTCACCTGTCTCTCTCTCTCTCTCTCTCTCTCTCGGCCCTCGCACAAACTCTGGCAGTATGTCTCCAATGGTAGTACTGGTGAGTACTGCCCTACATGGTCTGATGCAGCTGCCCCAATCGTGGCCTCCAGATCTACTATCAGTGATGGACTGAGCTCAACTGCTACATTGTCCTGTATGCTGTCCGTGTCTTGGCCTATGTCAGCCACTGGCTGTGTCAGGCACTCCCCATGCTCTGTTACTGTGTCATGGCCTTCACCATGTCCTGCCCCTGTGCTGTCCCCCTGCTGTCCTGCAGCCCGGCTATCCAGGCTCTCCATGGGGCTCTTGCAGCATGCTGTGCTGCAGCTGTTGGTACTCCTGCTGGTGCTCGTGGTGGTGCTGCTGCTGTCATCATTGTTGTCTTCATCACTAACGTCATCCATGGCATGCTGCACCCTCTGCCTCCTCTGTCCACCATGTTGCCCGCTTGTTGCCAGTCCTGCCTCCTCGGCTGTCACTGCAGTGTGCCCCGTCAGGGAACAGACATGATACAGTGACTGCCATACCACAACATGCTAGTCCCTGCCTCAGTATGCTATTTTGTTGCCACTGTCCCTATGCTGGCTATGATGCACTGTCTGACAGTTGCTACCTGTCTGTACCTGCAGGCCGGCCATGTGTCCTGGTGCTGTTGTCCGCTGTTGTGTTGCACAACAACTGCGTGCTATTGTTGTATATTAACTTTCACTATAAATAAGATGTCCATACTAGATCTATTTGCATTTTTATAGCCTAAAAGATTTAATCACTTTATCAGTGGGACTGAAAAATAATGTTATGGTTGTATTGAAACTTACAATTCATTGGAAAAAAGACCTTGGGTCCGGTTTTTAAAGGGACACTAGATTGGCACATAGTGCACTGATCCATGGCTGTGGCAAACTCTGGGTGCATCAGTGCACCCCATTCCCAGAAAAAGGCGTTCCCTGCAACAAAGTCCTGAGAGTTGCCATGGCTGACGTATTGCAGCAGACCTTTGGCACACCAGAGTGATTTGACAGAAGGCCCTGATCAAGCCCCCTCAGCCTGGCACAATCCTAGCCAAGACCAGCAATGTTGAGGGGAGATGGCTGTATGCTACTCAACAACTGGACTGGTGGGGCTTCCAGTAGTGGGTGGCATGGGCACTGAAGGGTGTGGGGGGGCAGTGGTGGCACCAATGCAGATGTGCCCTGGACACTGTAACAGAGCTGTGGATTGGCAATGGGCAGTATGGTGGTACAGACCATGCCATGGATCCATGATGCCACTGGCCAGCAGGGGGTGACTGACAGCAGCATGGGATGAGGTGCTTCAGTTGGTGGGAAATGTATCCTGGGCAGTGCCACCTGCCCCAATGCACAGTCACAGGTACCATAAGAGGTGTATCAGGTGGGACTGGCACTCAAATTGGCAGATGCTGTCCCAAGGTCTGACAGTCAGCATGTCAGGGAGTGTGCATGCTGTTGGTCAGCTGGCAGGGCTGGCAGCATCAGGGGTCCCAGGCATGGTCTGTGCCAGCAGACTGCTCATTGTCAGTCTGTGGCACTCTTTCACAGTACAGGGCATGCCTGCCCTGGTGTCACCAGTGCTCTCCCCACACCCCGCTGTGCCCATTCTGACCAGTACTGACATCCCCACTGGTCTGGCTGCTCTGTGGCATGTACCATCCCCTAAATGCAGCTTACACCAGATGCCTGGCACAAGGGCTGTTAGCACCATGTTGCAGCCACTTCAGGGCTTCCAAAATCCCAAATAAGGAGATACTACAGCCCCACCATGGTGCAAGTCTCTTGCAACCTGGCACACCAGCACTTCTGTCACAGGGGTGGTGCAGGGCAGTTTTGGTGCAAGTCATCTCAATTTCAACACTGCTTGTGTTCAAAAATTGGGATTGCCGCAACAGTTGGTGCAAGGTGCCAGTTGTATCAAATCCATTTGGCACAGACACCTTGAGCCAGATTTTGGGCTCTGAAAATTGCCCCCTTGACACTCACCATCCCAAATTCTTCTGCTAAAACAAATGTTGCAACTAAACAATGTCCCCCAAATAATGAAGTAAATTGGGTATTTTATTTTGTATCTTTCAGTGACAACAGTAATAAAAATATGTTGGCATGTAACCACTGATTATACTCTATTACCTGTTAGACAATACTCAGAAAAATAAGTCCCCTTTTACATTTTTATTGATAAAGAATTGCAGATGTTAACTTAGTGGAACATTGGGTTGAAACCAAGGTGGCATAAATGCCCCAGCTGTGTTTTTTTCTCTTTGGGCTTAATGCAGACACATTTGTGTGCACCATTAATGTCCACGATAAGCGATGTCCGCAGTTTTCAGCAGATGGTGCTGTGTGCTAAAATTGGTTGTTTTGTTTTGTTTTGTGTATTTTCTGTTTGTACCACATATTGCATACTCGGGAGGGGGCTGGATGGTAAAATACCCACATCTTTATTTTTTATTTTTCAGTGTTGCGGGAGGGGGGTGGTTAGTACTGTACTGTGGAATCCACATCTTTATTTATTTTTCAGTGTTGCGGAAGGGGGATCAGGTAAAAAGTACTGGTGCTTGGATTGTGCTTTTAAGTTCTGTTCAGTTCTGCTGATCTTCAGCCTTCAGGAAAAAAATATTGATAGTCGTCTGCTTAACACCATTTGCTGCATACAGCGTGAAGTTGCACTCCATGTCTTCCATCATCTGCCAGTCTGGTTTAGCATCTATTCTTTGCTCCATTGCTTATCTTAAAGTTAAGAATGCAGCACAAACCTCTTTGGCTGTCACTGGTGATACCGCTGGCTCAGTGTCTTCAAGTTCGTCGTCCACATCACACTGCCTCTGGCTGTCAGGGGCTCGTACAATGTTCAGAAGCTGTGACATCTCATCATTTGCCTGTGGCTCCTCGTCTGCTTCTCTGAGTCGGCAAAGTTGGTCAAATTCAACTTCAGTGAGCCCTGTTGGTGAAGGAATAAGTTCCTCAGCTGTTGTCACTGTGGTTAGGAAGAGAACATCTTCTGTCTGCTTTGTAAATCCTGCCTTTCTGAAGCAGTTAGCGATTGTTTCTGGAGTGACTTTGTCCCAGTTTTTTTTTTAAATGTACGGCATCTAAAATGTTGATCCTCTTCACACACTCTGTTGCCATGAGCTTCCCACCCTCGTCCATCTCCTCTATCACCCTATTTCTCATCTCTCTCACATAGTGGCATTTCAGAGAGTAAATTATCCCATGATCCATTGGTTGGATCAGCGAAGTAGTGTTGGGCAGTAAAAAAATGAAGCAAATGTTTCTTAAATTTTTGACATCTGGATGACCAGTGAAATTGTCCAGAAGGAGGGCAATTTTCCTTCTCCTTAGTTTTTTGTCCCACAGCCTTAACAATTCAGTGAAAATCTCACTGGTTATCCAAGCAGTTTTATTGCTACGATAAATCACAGGGAGGTGAGCTACACCAGGAAGCACCGTGGCATTGCCGACTTCCCAATCACCAAAAGGTCTGTTTTCTCGGACCCACTCATGTTGCTACACACGAGTACAGACAGCCTTTCTTTTGCTTTTTTCTTGCCCTTGTGGGAGTTCACTCTTGAATGTTAAAGTTCCTTGCCCAACACATAAAAAAAAAAACAAGCCGGTTTCATCAGCATTAAAAATGTTGCTCTCATAACCTGCCAGAATGTTGGGTAATACATCCCTCACCCAGTCTGTTGCTCCAGTATCGTCGGCATTTGTTTCTCACCATGGGCTCTGTGGTAGCAGATATTGTTTTGGGCTTTCCACCACTACAACCACCCATCTGTTGCCTTAAACTCATGCTTTCCCATCGCTTCTGCAATTTGTGTTGCTTTTTGCAGCAGAAGGGGTCCGCTGACCATTGCCTCCCTCTCCCACACATTAGTGAACCACACTAACAAAGCCTCCTCTATCTCTCCATCTTTCCCCTCATGCTTTCTTTTCCTTTGGGGATTTTGATTGGAATGCCAATCAGCCAGCAGCTTTTCTTTGCCGTGGATTAAGTCTGAAACTGTAGACTTGGGGATAGACAACTGAATCGCAATTTCGAAAACACTCATTCAAGGGAGCAATTCCATTTTCTTTAGGAGAACAATCTTATGTGTTAGTGGGATCCCAGGTCATTTAGACATTTAAAAATTGAATGGAGCAGCAGCAGTCAGGAATGGGACACAGTCTCCACAGCACAGCACTGCAAAATTAGGTGATAACCTTGCACTGAGGTAAAGGTCAATAAATAGACAAACAATTAACACTTCATTAGCTTAATTGCACTGAACTGGCATTTCCATGACACAGAATGCTCGTAAATAAAGTTGTTGCCATTGGTTACTATTGCCTGGATCAGGACAAAACACATGATTAGCAGCAAAAGTGCTTCACAAAGTGTCAGTGTTTGCCGGTAAATAAGGTCCGCATTAAGCAGTGTTTTAACAGCGATTTACATCGAATTCAGTTTGGGAAATTGATTTCTGTCCATGCAATATGATTGTCTACATAATCGGTGTCTGTCTTTGGTGGAATTCACTGTATGTCATTTGTGTTGTGACTGTTGTGATTAATGTGGTAATGCAATCTCAAGTTTCAGCAGTGCCCAAAGACCTGCTTTGGTAATGCAGTGTACATACCAATAATCACCTGATACTTTATTTGAATCCTTTCATTGACTATGACATGTTAACACTTTCAATAACCTACTTATTTCCAAACACAGGTGCTACTTATTCTGAGCACTGGAGGGCCCTGAGTGTCTGGGAGCTATGCTGGGGAAGCTGAGTTAATAAACATATGAGTGTGGTGTGTGTTACACAGCCAACAAAATTAGCTGCAAATCATGTTCTTTTTGGAATCCTACCTCATGAACAAAGCAGTTGAAAGTTTTTCTAATCTGTCCCAAAGAGTGATTTTGTGTTTGTTGCATAAAATCACCTTTTGGGCATGATTTAAAAATGTTCACCGATCGGGTTCATGAAGTGGCGTCATAAAAATGAATTTTGAAAATCTGGTGCAAACATGCAGTAAAAAGACAAGTTATAAATGAATGCTGAAATATTTCAACATTCACCCATAACTTTGCTAATTTTCAATATTTTCCTTCCAAACCTTCAACATAGCCTTTTTGGGACTCCACCTCATGAACAAGGCCACTGAAATGTTATAAAATCTGGCCCAAAAAGTGATTTCACAGTCACTCCACGAAAATAAATTTTGGGTGGGATTTGAACATTTTCACCTACCAGGTTCATGAGCAAGGCCACTGGTTTTCAGTTTTTACTGGAAAACTCTGTAAAATTCTGGAATCTGGGCTGCCTGAGCACCGTTAAAAACCAAGATTTCATGGAATTTGGCATTTTATATCAGATCAGTAAATCTACAAAACTTGTATTTTTTCTTATAATTGCTTCCAGTACTATTTTTAATTTGCTGTATTTAATGCTCTGTATATTAAACCTTCTTTTATTCTGATTATTTACACACATACTTAAAGAATGACAGAAGAATCCTGGTAAAATCTGGAAATCAGAGTAACTATCACTGGTGCAATTTCCAGAATATGAAGACTCCCCCCCTCCTGTTTAACCAGGAGAGACACACTAAGCTGAAAGCTTGTTTACAGGTGTGACCTGGGAACACAGGGAAGTTAAGTGACTTGCTCAGGGTCACATAGTATGCAAGTGGGGGGCTATGGGATTCAAACCCAGGTCTCCAGATTTGCAGCTCAGAGTCTTAAACCACTGCACTATTGAAAACAGAATTTTATAGTTTTAATCAGTGGCTTTGTTCATGAGTTAGGGTCATGAGAGCACTATGTTGAAAATTAAGAGTCAAAATATAGTAAAATTACCAAGTTATGCCAGCCCGGTGGCGCTGAGGGTTGAGGCGCTGGGCGCCACACCTCGCATCACGCCAGTGACCGGGGTTCGGGAACGAGCCCGGGAGCTGGGGTCAGCGGGAGGGAGTAGGATCGGCGTCCGTGGGACAGCTCTCTCTCCTTGGGGGGGGATCCGGGGGCATCCCGGCACAGGAGAGACCCCCGGTGGAGACCGGAGGTACTTCCACCGCTGGGAGCACAAGCTCAGCCAGAGGCAGACGCCTGGCCAGAACGTGGGCGGAAGCACGCATGCTCATGGCCATTGGCATCAGGGCACACCTGCCGGCTCCGGGGAGAAAAGAGGAAAAAGGAGGGTACTGATTGTGGCGGCATGATGGCCGTCTCTGCACGGACTCTCCCGGTACCTGGGTGCGCGGCAATACTGGATCCGGGAATGAGTGGGTTGAGCTCCGGAGGGAGTGCTCCCCACCCCCCTGCCACGGGGGGGCAAGCCACGGGGGTAGCCGCATGGCCTAATTAGGTGGCCGGGGGTAGTCCAAGGGGACAGCGGCCGGACAGACCTGCGGGGGATGTCAGGACGTAGCAGGTAAGCAGATCAGTGGCCCTGGGGGATAAAATAGAAGCAAAAAAAATTACCAAGTTATGAGTGAATGTTCAAATATTTTAACATTCACTCATAACTTGCTGGTAATATTCCATATTTTAACTTCAAATGTTCGGTATAGACATTTCTTCACACCACCTCATAAATGTGACATGCTGTTTTTCAAATCCTGGATGAGACATGTTTTTGCACTTGTGGTGCAAAATGGCATTTCGGGCAGAATTCTATAAATCCCACATGTTATGTTTATAAGTGGGAGTCATAAAATGACTATCTTGAAATTTGGGGTCAAAATTTGAAAACAAAAATATTAAGAAATGTTGTGTGTAATGCCAACCTTTACCCCAGTGGGTAGCACATTGTGATCCCCTGCTGGTGAGCTGAGTTTGGGGGCAAGCTTAGTGAGACAGCTGGATGGTTCAAGCCTGTGGGGATGGTGTGGTCACGCAACACCACCCCCCTCCAACCAGGGAAGTGAGAGTGCAGGGTTGCCTGTACGGGCCCAAGTACCACAGAGTTAAAAGAACTCTTCTCTTGGTACAGGGTTCAGCATCTCTGCACCCATGGGTATCAGAGAATACTGTGCTTAGGCTGAGAGATGGACTCTTTGCCCTGTGTATCTGTATCCATGGCCACATGGAAGCTCAGGACCCAGAGGGCTCTTCGATTCTGCAGCCCTCCAGACAATCCATGGATTCTTGACATCTGTTGCTGCACATAAGTGCAGGGCCCCCAGGGTCCTGCACTTCCATAGGTGGCTGGAGTCTTTCCTTGGCACAGAGCCTAGAGGGTCCTGCACATCTGCATCTGCCCAGCATGAATGAGGATATGATTCCACTATCTCAAAAAGAAAGCAAATTATTTGGAAAAAAAACTGTGTTAATGCACCATTCAGGGTTCAACTTAACACCACAAAAGTAGAGAAATGTAGCATAGGGTTTCAAACCATACCCCCCCACCAAGCAGCAAAAGGACAAGAATGCACAAACAATCACAGATGGCAATCATCACGTAAGACAGACAACATACAACTGTTTCCAGATTACACAAATGAAGTAGCACTGATATGTTACCTTTGTGGATTTGTATCTGTGGCAGCATAAGCACAGGTCCCACAAGGGCCTGTGCTTATTCAGCCACACTTGTGCATGTATTTTATACAGCATGCATGAGTACATGTGGCTGCAGATGCACCGGCACAATGGGCCAGTGATTCTGCAGACAGATACAGTAGCCCCAGGAGGCTTGTGCCTCTGCAGCTAGAGGTACTCATGCACATTGTACGAGGTACCTCACTAGATAGTATGATCTGCTAGAGCATTTTTTTTTCTATAAGCAGCTGCATAACTGAAAACCTGCTACCGTCTTGAACAGTTTCTAGATCTGTTGCTGAAACCATGATACCTACATTGCAACAGTACTTCTGTCTTCATAACTGCAGGCTCTACTCCCAGATGAAAAGATGATGATTTTATAATGATATGTCATTAATAATTATCAATTATGTGCAAAGATCATGATCAAGCTTAAAAACCATAATTGTGATCTTGACTAACAATGATTAAATATAAACGTTAAATGACCACCAATCAAAAACCATCATTTTATAGAAATGGTGATTGTGATTAATGATGATTGTATATCATCAATTATTTATTTCCCATGGCCAAGAATACTGTAATAAATGTAAAAAAATCAATTTATCTTCTTTCTATACTTTTGAAAGTTCTTGTGCCTTCTGTGTAGACATCTTTACTGGTACAGCTATGATACATATTTCATACAAACATGTTACCTTCAGTTATACTTACTTTGATACCTCATTTCTTATTACAGTTATAAGGGCTCAAATTGGTTTATATATCACCTTTAAATGATTCCTTTCATGGGTTATGGTGAGTTTCTACAAGTAACTGGTTTCTGCTCAAAACCTTTTGTGAAAGTTGGCAAAATACTACTGTCAAGGCAAAATTATTTCAACCATAGAAGTTACCATTGTTTTGGTTCATAAACTATACTATTGAAATATTCAAATTAGTTAGGTAACTGTATATATTATATTGAACATTGCATTTTCTCCTCTTAAAGTGATTAAAGTTGACTTCACATGAGTTACATTATAATTTATTTGCTTTGCTGATATTTCATATTCATATTTTCTTATTACGAACAAAAATGTTGATATGTATTACTCATGTGACTTACAGTCTTATAATAGAGAACTAATACCGTCATCAACGATCATCAACAATCATCATTTTATCATCCACAGATCATCAAAAACCATCATGCAGATTTAAGTTTATAAAAATAATCACTAATCATCTGCTGGTTATTTGAAAGTTACATGATTGATGATTAAATCATGATCTAAATGATGATCTTAAATCACAATCTCTCTTGATGATCATCTGGTGACATTTGATGATTAACAATGATCTGTCATGACTGACCTTCAAAAAACATTATTAATGATTTACCAATTCACTTGGGCAGGGGCATGCCTTTCTAGAGCCAGAAGTTGGTGTGTCTTACACCTGTGGCTAAAGAGGCTCAGGCCCCTCAGGGCTCTGCTTTTCTGCAGACAGAAGTACTGTTGCAGTTTTGGTATCATGGATTTTGTGGCACCTGCACCTCTGCAGCCAGAGTTCAGTGTGTAGGTCTTACATCTGTGGCTGCAGAAGTGGAGGCCCATCAAGTGTGTGTATGTCTTACAATGTGCATGTGTACTTGAGGCTACAGAAGCACTGGCCCCATGGGTCTGTACTTCTACAGAGAAAAAAACTCACGTAATTTGGGTACTGGAGAATTGTGTCTATGGCTGCAGGGGTCTGTGCTTCTGTACACAGAAACAATAATGTGGTTTGAGCATCGTGGATTTCTATCTGCAGCAACAAGTAAGTGTGTATGTCTTGCGGTTTGCATGCCACAGATACAAATCCATGAAGGCAGCACATCAGTGCTACATCATTTGTGTCATCTAGAAACGATTGTATGTTGTTTGTCTGACCTGATTATGGCTGTCTGTGGTTGCTTGTGTGGTCTTGTCCTTTTGTTGCTTGAGGGGGGAGGGAGAGTTAGGGTTGGAAACCTTAATACCACATTTCTCTACTTTTGTGGCATTAAGTTGAACCCTAAATGTCCCAGAACCTGTTCACTAGTGAACTGTACTGGGAGCTCAATCCACAGATAGCCCACAGAAACTATCACACATAGCAAATTTATATAGCCCTATAACCTGACTATACATTTACCAGAAATTGCTAACTTCCTTCTCTAACTGCCTCAAATAACAAAGGAATCTTTGAATTTCTAATATGTAATGCCCTGAATCCAAATCATTCCTTTCACTCACTTATCTGGTTGATCCTGACATTTTGGCTGTCACTATATTCCGTCTTCTTTTTTACTAACATACTAACATACTATTTGCCAGCAGATTACGCCTTACGGTCTATCGAGTCTGCTCAAACCTTAGATCCTTAGTTGGGTGCCGAGGCCCTCCCATCCCTTGTGCTCCAGAAACCCCTATCATCCATCCCCACCCCCCTGGGACAGGCCATCATCTGATACATCCACTTTCTGTGTCTGTCCCACCCTCTCTTGAAGCCCTCCACTGTGGAACTCTGAACCAGCTCACCAGGCAGTGCATTCCAAGGGTCCACCACCCTCTCAGTGAAAAACCTCCTCCTCTTTTCCCCCCTCACCCTTCCACCTTCCAACTTCAAACCATGCCTTCTGGTGATACCTCCCTGCTTTAGTCTAAAGATCCCCTCCATGTTTACCCTATTTATTCCCTTGAGGTACTAGAAGACCTCAATCATGTCCCCCCTGTCTCTCCTCTCCTCCAATGAAAACATTTTACTTTTACTTTTTTGTAGCATGACCGAGCGGTTTCAAGCCTGGAAGTGCATTGGTGGCAAGCTGTATTGCACATTTTTGTTTAGTTCTGCAAAAGGCTTTCCTTCCTCAAATTTGTTACAAAAGCCCAAAAGAGCCACTGACCCCAATGTGAATGGGACAGAGCTGTTGGCTTCCATAGCATAGAAACAGTGCAATGTGAGTGTTGCTATAGCTTAGCAATCCTCGCTCCCGCTGCATTGTTTCTATACCACTGAAGCCTCTGACTTGGTTACATTTACTCTAGGGCTGGTGGGTCGTTTGTGCATTAGTAACAAATTTTAGGACAATAACTCTTTTGTGTAACTGAACAAAAATATATAATACAGTTTGCCACTAACACACTTCCAGGCATGAAACCGTTTAGTCACACAACAAAAAAAGTGAGAGTAAAAACCAAAGCCACTCACTAATGGCAGTTTTTTTGCACAACTCTTTTCATAGAAGCGTAGAAACCTGACGACAGAAAAGGACCCTTTGGACCATCCAGCCTGCCCCTTTCTCCCCATTATTCTTTACTCCTTCACAGGGCAACAGCACATATCACAGAACGTCTGTCACATGATTTCTTACACAAGGCAAACCCGCGAGATATCAACCAGATAAGTGCTTTTAAATAACTAATCTCTAACAATAACACAAGATTCAGTTATTAAGGAAAATTCCTAAGTCATTTGGGGCACCTAGATAAGTCAGTAAGAAATGTTAGTAAATTTTCACCCCCAGAAACAATTTTGTCCATTTTGTAAGACATTTAATTCACTACATGCCATGCGAGGAAGCAGCATAGCACAGTGGTTTAAGGCTCTGAGCTGTAAACCTGGAGACCTGGATCTGAATCCCAAAGCCCCCACTTGCATACTGTGTGACCCTGAGCAAGTCAGTTTACTTCCTTGTGCTCCCAGGTCACACCTGTAAACAAGCTTTCAGCTTAGTGTGTCTCTCCTGGTAAAAAAAAACAAAAAAAACAAAAACAATCTTGCTCTGATATCCTCACATCTTGGGTGGTAGAATGCACTCCACCTGTGGCCTTGTGCATCACAACACACACCAAGACATGTATATATCAGAGCACAACCACATGCCCTGTAGTGGAATATCTGTTACATATAGCTAGATATAGATATATAGATTCATTTATTATTTATTAAGAATTAGGATTACAACCTTTGAACCAGAGGTTCTTTTACAAAGATTATGCTTTAGGATTGGAGTACAGAGTTAGGATACAAACAAGTAGGTAACAATTGCAAATAAAACTGTGTTACATACAACAACAGCTGGGGTTACCAGCGGTTACAAGCACAATGGGCACTTTGTTACAGTTACAGCAAGGTTACATGAATAAGTAAAGCAGTCAGAATTGGAATTTGTCCACCATGTATACCATCACATACCCACAGTTCAGAATGTTTCTCTATTATTCTTTTGTCTATCTGCACTTTTGTTCTCTCAATAAAACTCATACTAGCAATAATGCACTCCATGGATATGGTATTTTATGCCTCCCTGTGTGCCTGAGGTGTGAATACATTCCATAATATACTACACCCTGTTATGTATTATTGCTTAACTGAAGGAATAAGAATAGGCAGAATTAAAAATCCTACAGTAAACATTCCTGAAAGCCCCTAAAAATATGGATATTCTTTTGCCAAAGATTGCATATGAAGTATTTGCAGAGTTTTGGTGTGTGTGTGTGTGCGCGCGCACACAGTGGGTTCCAGAAATCATAGATTTGTGGAATTTTTTACACCAGTTGTAGACTGTTTTTTTTACATCACCTTCAGAAATATGGACATATTGAAAATTGTTTGCACATTTCCTGAAACACGTGAATGCAGTCATCTAGAAATTCACTCTGTGCCTCAGATAGATCCTGAAAATGTTGGAACTATCCTGAAATACTGGCCTAATTGTCATAACTACTTTAGTAAAACAAATGTGATGAACATAATTCGTAATGACCATGCTAACTTCAGTGCCAGCCCAATGGGCATGTGCATGACACCCAGGGAGATAGGAGAAGGAACAAGTGCATTCTTATACCCCCCTGCTGGCTGAGAGATGAGTGGCATTGGCATTGTTGGCGAAGGTGCCCCACACCCACCCTTCCAGCCAGTGGAAAGGTACAGCGTCATGGTGATCCCTTATCACTGAGTTTGGGTGCCCAGAGTAAAATGAGATTAAAGCATGGAGGAACACTAATAAACAATAATAAAAAAGGGGAATCTGGCAAATTACACAGTTTGTAAGTCAACGCTATGATTTACATTATACAACCCAAAGGTTACAGTCTGCCTGTTACAACTAACCAAGGAAGCAGTTTCGTATGATGGGAAAGCACTTCAAGTGAACGTTAAACAATTTGAATTACATTTTAGCAAGTTTTATTTTGACAACAGGTGATGACATGTTTTTCTATGAATTTCCCAAAGCACACAATAAATGTGGAAGAATGTTTGGTTTGTCCTGAAAGCCTGCACGTCTCTAGAGATAGCTGAAAGTACCAGAAGAGCTGCTTAGGTTTTCAGGATGCCTGGTACTATAAAGGTGTATTTAGAAGCGCTGAACTCCTGACCTGAACATGACCTCCACACAATCGTTTTACAGCTGTAATGATGATTTTATAACATTGTAAATTCCTGTAACATTACTGCTCTGAGTGCTTGTACAGTACATTAAAGAGGCTGGATCCTGGCCAGCACAGTGGCTCAAAGTGATTATGCATGTCCTCGCTTTACGTCTCTCGGGTCACTCAGTCACTAGGTGATATCATGGATTCCAGTTCACAGGCTGACTGGATACACCATTGGACTGGAACAGAAATGATAGCTGTATGTGGGTGAAGGAGAATCATGTTTCAAACTAGCATTGGGAAACACTTGAAAATGTTAAAAGATATTTTACTATTCTGGGAACAGAATCATTGTTCTGTAATCTGAGAATGGCCACCCAGCTTGGTAGAAAACATGCAGAATTTTCCATTCAGTTGTCAAGTCTGGAGATCTCCAGTGTGGATGAGCACCTGGAGTGCTTTGTTCAGGTCTAGTTATTGTGTTACAGGAAAGATACTGAAGCGGTTGAGAGATCAAGCACAGATCCACCAAGTTGATCAGTGACTTAGGGGATGAGAGTTACAAGGACACATTGGGCATGGTCAAATGACTTTGTCTAGAGAAGAGAAGGCCAAGGAGGGAAATGATCCTGGTGTTTGTAGACTGGAACTGATAGACAGGGAAGAGCATTTACAGCTGTTTGATCTGGTCAGCAACCAGAATTAGAGGGCTTGCATTCATATTGAAGGCATGGGTGAACATCAGAAAGTGTTACTTCACTTAGAGGGTGCTTAACATGTGAAACAGCCTACCTGGCAAAGTAGTAAAAGATAGCACTAGTCAGGCTTTCATAGCAGCAATGCAGGTAACATTCTGACTGCTCCTCTGCTGAGTAACGTGATCTGGGAGTCATCATTAGGGATGACCTCAAGCAGCAAAGTCAGTGCAATAAGGCTTACAGCAGGGCTAGCAGGGTGTCAGGATACATTGCCAGGGGGATAGACAGCAGGGACAGGGATGTGATACTTAAGCAATAAGGCACGACAGGGTGTGTGTTATCGTGTAATAACGTCACTCCTGGGGTGGGTTGAAGCACGAGGTGAAGCCGAGTGCTTCCACCACCCCAGGAGTGACGTTATTACACGATAACACACATCCCTGGAGTGCCTTATTGCTATTATACAATGGCTCATTGTTATACAAAATAAAAAAAAAAATAAAAATAAAAAAATGATTTTAAGGAATCCCAATGGTCATGATCCATAGCAAGATGGTCAGGATCCAAAGGCAATACAGTGATGTTATTGTGTAATAACATCACTGTCTCAGGCACACATTGACCAATCAGAGTCCAGGAAATTTTCTTGCCATTGTATAATACCACTTTACGGGTCATTAGTGAGGCCTCATCTGGAGTACTGTGTACAATTCTGGAGGTCTCACTTAAGAAAGGACATTGATAGAGTGAAAGCGGTCCAGAGAAGGGCAACAAAAATGATACATGGCCTTCAGGAAATCACCTATGAAGAGAGGTTTGGGGCTCTGAAATTGTATTTGCTAGAGACTAGGAAAAAGAGGGGGGATATCTTGAGACCTTCAAGTTCCTTAAAGGCATCAACAAGGTGCTAGAAGTGCAGCTTTTTACCAGGAACGTCAATTCTACTACAAGAGGGCACAAGTGGAAATTGAAGGGTGGAGTGTTCAAGAGGGACATCAGAAAGCATTACTTCTCAGAAAGGGTGGTGGAACCTTGGAATAAATTACCTCCTGACGTGGTGGCTGCAATGTCAGAATCAACCTTTAGCCACAGGTGGGACAAGTATTGGGAACAAACACATGGCACTGGCAAGGGCTAGGTTGGGTATCTAGGAGGACAGAACACTGTTGCACAATAGGCACTGGGATACCTTGCTTGGGCAGACTCGATGGACCACAGGTCCCCTTCTACCATCATCTTATATGTTTCTATGTTCATACTCTTGGGGTATAACAATGGCTATACAGCAAGAGGAGTGGGCAAGAGACCCCTCAGTCCTTTCTCCCCCTCTCCACCATACTATATTGCTAAGAGTACAGCAAAGAGCCTGCAAGGGATCTGAACCCAAACAAAATACAGTTTGGATAGCTTGTGGGGTCCTTCCTCCCATTTCCCACCCATTTTATGTCTACATATACCATATAGTTAGCTGGGATTTAAACTCTAATGTTCCAGCACAAAAAGAAACTGCTTAAACGTTGGCTCACTTTTTATTTGCATAAGAATTGGCCATTTAAAGGAATTTGACTGTTTTGGAAGCCATTAGATGGTATTTTGACTTGTTATTATCTGAATAAAGCTCCAGTGTGGCCTCATGACTCTAACATAAGATAGCACAGTGGGAGGGGACAGTCCATCCAAGTACAAAATAGAAACTCAAAGAGAACACAGGAGGATGACAATTATTTTACAGTGAATCCATTTTACAAGTGCAACAGGACACTTAAGGGCATGGATTACTATTCCTAAATTGCACTTCCAGATGGTTGAAGGTGCTCAAGCTAGTACAAACACCTCGTGCCTCACAATGCACCGGGGCCTGTGGTTTAGGAATAGTAACCCACACCTTGCCATGTCCTATTGCTTACATATTGGCATGCTTTGGGGAAGTGAGGCAAAGATAAAGGCAAAGCTGAGTGTCTTATGCAATTAAGAAGTGCCGTAATTACACAATAACATACAACCTGGAGTTCCGTATTGTGATCACAAAATAACTCCCCTGATTTTTAGCTGTAAAACAGAGTACTGAGGTTCAGAAAACTAAATATTTCTGACTTGAGCTGTTGCGCCAGAATATTGTACAGTCATGTGATTATATTTAATCAATTGCATGTTTTGGGTTCTGTTACCCATTTTTTAATCATTTGTAACATAAGGCAGAAGTGCTAGCAGATCAACATGGGCATTTATCCTGAAGGAACTTTAGTTTGGCAGCCAGCAATGAACAATCCAGGAGAAAATGCTAAACAACTTTTATATGGGTTTGCCAGTTGCAAACATATTTTTACAGCATTGTTTCCATACTTTATTGTAGCTCTGAACTTTTCACCCCATTACCTTTTCACCTCTCCTTGCCTATAATCTCACCTGCAATATAACTGCGCTGAAACAAACTGATTACGCTCAACCATCTGCCAACCTGATTTGCTTCATCTTTGAAATAGCTTTCTACGTTGTCTAAGCACCTTGAATTTGTTTGTTAAGCAGCAGTAATTTACCAAAATGCTCTATTCTACAGAATTCAGACTCCATAAGTATTTTTTCAAAGCACAGTTTACAAATCGTTACAAAATTTAGCAGAAGCAACCCAAGGCATAATGTGTTAGAATTAACCGTGTGTGATCAAGAGAAATCTCTAAACAGGTGATATACTCATATCCATGCCCTAAACAACAGAATTAGACTTTAAACTGTCACAGCAGTTAAGCCGTTTCCACTTTCAAATGCGGTCATGGCATGTTCTTCTCCATTTAAATTAAAATGATATTGGTTGGGGATAGATACAGAAAAAACTGTAAAAAAAAAATGTATGTAGAGAGTATGCATGCCAATACCCCTGTCCTGCATATGTCTTCCACCTCACTCCTTCTTTATACAGATTCCTGGATGAACCCATTTGCAGTGTCAGTGGCTCAGTAGGTAGCACACTCGCCTCTGAGGCCGGGAGATCAGAGGGATGTGGGTTCAATTCCTACATCTGGCACTTGGGTTAATATCCCAGTACTGACACTGTAGTGCAGCATGAGAGGGCTGCTGCACTTCTGAGGTGCCATCTTTCGGATGAGACGTTAAACCGAGGTCCCATCTGCCTGGATTGGTGGTAGTTCAGGTGGATGTTAAAGATCCCATGGCACTTATCAAAAAGAGTAGGGGAATTTCCCCAGTGTCCTGGCCAAATTTCCCTCATTCACTAAAAATACCACCAACAGCTTAATCTGGTTCAAGGTCAGTTGCCATTCATCTGTATCCCCTTCCCCGGGTCGTGCCTGAAAATAGGCAGGATTTGTCTAGTGCACTTACCCGGTCAACAAAAACTAAAATAAAAAAATAAAAATAAAATAAACCCTGTTTCTGTGTGAATTAACTCTCATATCCATGGCTGAAACACCAGTGCACTGGGCTAACTATTCAACAATCCCAAACTGTTTGCTTAGCATGCTTGTATAAACTCACTTATTTGCCATCCTTTGTAAATGTGCCAAAGGAGTGAACTAGCTAAAAATGTTATCTTGTATACAACTTAGAAACATAGAAACATAGAATCTGATGGCAGATAAGGACCGCTTAGCCCACCTAGTCTGCCCATTTCCCCTACCTAATGGATAAGCTGCAGATCTTAGTTAACCAACAGCCTACTTTCTCCTATCATCCCCCACTAGAATTGCCTTTTGTCTGTCCCATGCATTCTTGAATTCCCCCACTGTTTTTGACTCCAAGACCTCCTCAGGAAGGCCGTTCCATGCATCTATGACCCGCTCCATGAAAAATTACTTCCTCACATTACCTCTGAGGTGTCCCCCCTCTATTTTCAAATTGTGCCCACTTGTTCTTGCACATCTCTTTTTCTGAAAGATGCTACCCTCTTGGACTTTGTTGGTTCCCTTTAGGTACTTGAAAGTTTCTATCATGTCTCCCTTCCCTCCTTTCCTCTAGGGTATACATATTAAGCTCCTTTAATCTCTCTTCGTATGGCTTCTGGTGCAGACCTTGCACCATTTTAGTTGCCCTCCTATGGACTGCCTCCATCCTGTTTATGTCCTTGCAGAGATGGGGTCTCCAGAACTGCATGCAGTACTCCAGATGGGGTCTCAAAAACTGTCTGTACAAAGGGATAACAACTTCCTGTTTTCTACTGGTGATGCCTCTCTCTGTGTATCCCAGTATCACCCCAGTCCTCCTTACTGCCTTCTCACATTGCTTGCCCACCTTTAGGTCATCTGATAGGACTACCCCAGGTCCCTTTCCATTTTTGTTGTTGTCAGTATCTCACCTCCCTTTGTGTACTCATCCCCATGGTTTCTGTTTCCCAGGTACATTACTTTGCACTTCTTTGCTTTGAATCTAAGCTGCCATACATTTGATCATTCCTTCAACCTTGCCAAGTCCCTTCTCATCCTTTCCACTCCACTTTGTGTATCAACCCCATTGCAGATCTTTGTGTCATCTACAAAGAGACATACTTTTCCTTCCAGTCCCTCTGCAATGTCACTTATAAAGATATTAAAGAGGACCGGTCCCACAACTGAACCATGTGGTACCCCGCTAGTAAACCCCCTTTCTGCAGAGTGGACTCCATTTACTATTACCTTCTGCGTCCTGTTGTCTAGCCAATTATTTACCCAGGCTACCACGTTGGGACCCACTCCAAGGCTGGCTAAATTGTTTATTAATCTTTTGTGTGGGACTGTGTCAAGTACCTTGCTAAAGTCAAGGTAGGCCATGACTACAGCCCCTCCTTAGTCTACTACTTTGGTCACCCAGTCAAAGATATCTATTAGATTCGTCTGACACATCCTTCCCACTGTGAATCCGTACTGCCTTGGGTCCTGTGGCCCACTGACCTCTAGGTACTCAACAGTTCTTTCTTTCAGAAGTGATTCCATCATTTTACCTACAACTGAGGTCAAACTAACAGGTCTGTAGTTTCCTGCCTCTGCCTTGCTCCCACTTTTGTGAAGTGGAATCACATCTGCACTCCTCCAGTCCTCAGGTACCACCACATCCTTCCATGATTTGTTTAAAAGGGTAGTCAGTGGTATCACTAGTTTTATCCCCCTTCTTAACAGAGCGGGCTATCTTTCCCCAGTTTGGGCCTTTGCTATTCTGACTGCTTTCCCTGCTCCCTTCTGCTTTAACTGATATAGTTCTCTGTCCTGCTCTGTCTGTGTTTCCTTATATTTCCTGAATGCTGTCCTTTTCTCCTTAACCTTCCCTTCCACCTCTTTTGAGATTCATAGCAGCTTTTTCCTTCGTTTTGTTGATTTGCTTTACACAAAAACTTGCAGCACATTTGCTAACACTAACCTCTCCTCCAAGACCCCTAAGTTCTATGTATAAATCAGGAAACCCGATGTGTAATAAACTACATAGGAAAAATATTTTTTACTTACTGTTCATCCACATTGCACTACCCATCTCCTTGCCCTGACGCCAGCCTACCTGGAATGTACCTTCCTTCTCCAATACCAGCTTGCCTGGAATGCATCTTACTGCCCCAACACTGTTTTGCTTGGAATGCACCTCCTTGCTTCAACACCAGCTTGCCTAGAACACATCTTCAAACTTCAACACTAACTTGTCTAGAACACACTTCTCTGCCCCAACACCAATTTGTCTGAAATGAACCTCCCTGCCCCAACACCAGCTTGTCTGGAATGCATCTCCAAGCCTCGACACTAACTTGTCTGGAATGCACTTGTCTGAAACACACTTCTCTGCCACAACACCAGCTTCCCTGGAATGCATATCCAAGCCCTGACACCAGCTTACATGGAATGAGTCTCCCTGCCCCAGCACCAACTTGCCAGAAATGCATCTCCCTACCCCAACACCAACTTGCCTGGAATGCACCTCCTTACCCCAACACCAACTTGCCTGGAATGCACTTCCCTACCCCAACACCAACTTGCCCCATCACCAACTTGTGTGGGACTCACCTCCCTACCCTGTCACCAGCTTGCTGGGACTCACTTCCCTACCCCATCACCAACTTGCCTGGGACTCACCTCCCTACCCCAACACCAACTTGCCTGGAATGCACCTCCCTACCCCAACACCAACTTGCCTGGAATGCACTTCCCTACCCCAACACCAACTTGCCCCATCACCAACTTGTGTGGGACTCACCTCCCTACCCCATCACCAGCTTGCTGGGACTCACCTCCCTACCCCATCACCACCTTGCCTGAGACTCATCTCCTGCCCCATTACCAACTTGCCTGGAATTCACTTCCCTACCCCAACACCAACTTGCCTGGGACTCACCTCCCTACCCCATCACCAACTTACCTGGGACTCACCTCCCTGCCCCATAAACAACTTATCTGGGACACACCTCCATACCCCATCACCAAGGGTTTAGAGTGAACAAAACAAAAATGGGCTGGTACAGGTGAGTTAGGGTCAAGCAATAGTTGGGCAAGGGGTAAAAAGGGGTTAAAGGAGGCAAAACAGAAAAACAGGCAAGAGAGGACATAGTTATGCTGGGAGTGGTGCAGTGCAGTATCTGTGGGCCAGCAGTCTTCAGGGTGACTTTCTGGAGACTGTGTTGCTGCCCCCACCTGCATGCACCTCTCTGGGCTGAGGGAAGAGGTTGCCAGACTCAAGATGAGTTGGCTTGGGTTCAGAGGACCTACTCCCCCACCCAGGGACCACCTAGTCTGCCACTGCTACCTCATAGGTTGCTCAGAAGGAGGAGCAGCTGGACAACAGTGGGCTCAGGGAGGGTTAGGATAATGGAGTGTAGGCACATAACCCATCTGGAACCACTATAAAACACCTCTACTACACTAGTCGAGCAGCAAAGTCCCACAGAAGCACCCAAAGTAGTTACCGGGGTGGATGTGGGGGTTCTCCATATTGGAGACCCCAAGGGGGAGGTGGCAGAGGACCCCAGAGGAGGAGGAGGAGGAAACAAATCCTGGTCTGGTACTTCATTGTGATGGAGATACAGTTGGGGGCAAGTAAGGTGGAATAGAGGGAGGTTAGGTGCCTTCCCAGCCCCATAGCTCACAGGGATGGAAAGAGAATCCAAAGGATCACTGTGGCACCAGGAACAGAGGGTGAGCTGAATGTTGTTGTCCATCCTGGGACAAATGACCTGGCTAGAGATGAACCAGCAATAGTTCAGGAGGAATTTAAGGAACTGGGGCAGGATCTTAGGGAGGTAGCATGATCTGTGACCTTCTTAGTGGTGCTACCTATCTATGACAGGGAAGAGGATAGGATTTTCCATTCAGAATCTTCAATGCATAGTTGAAGGAATGCTGCAGAGAGGAGGGTTTCGGCTTCACTAGGGACTGGGGCCCCAACTGGAAGGATAAGGGCCTGCACAGGGGCGATGGCCTGTGTCCATTCAGGAAGGGAACCATGGTCCTCAGTGTACAGTTTAAATGATACATTGGTGAGCATTTAAATTAGCAGAAGGGGGAGACAGAATAAGGTGGGAGACATTAAACTGCCCCCCCAAGGGCTCATGAGGTAAGCAATGGGAATCCTGAGGGAGTGAAATACCAGAAGGAACAAATTAACATAGGAATCCAAGGGGTAAAAGCAAAGAGAGATAGTAAAACAAATATTAGTGGAGGAAATAAGGAAGGGCAAATAGGAAATGGGAGTAGGGTGGGGTGACAGGACAATTTGGAGAACCATGTGTGCAAATGCTAGAAATCTGAGTAATAAGATTGGAGACCTAGAAGCCACCATGGCAGATGCAGACCTGGACATAGTAGCAATTACTGAGTCCTGGTGCAATGAAAACTAGGATTGGGATATAGCCATACCAGGGTATACTCTGTTCAGAAAAGACAGGGTAGGCAAAAAAGGGGAAGGAGTGGTTCTTTATGTCAGAGACAACATAAAAGCTATAGAAATACATGGTGAGCAGAGAGAAGCTGAGGTACTGATGGTCGCCCTGGAGACACAGAGAGTGCCGCTATTCACACAAGAATGATCTACAGACCTCCAGCACAGGTGGGGGAGGTGGATAAAGATATGATGGAAGCAATCCAAAGGATGGCATGCAAAGGGGAGGTGTTGCTGGTAGGGGACTTCAATCTAACAGACGTGAATTTGAGCCTACCAGTTGTGGCAACAGTCAGAAGTAGGGACATCCTGGACTCCCTGCAAAGGGTGTTCCTCAGGCAACTAGTTATGGATTCCACTCATTGGGGGGCAATACTGGACCTGGTACTGACAAACAGGAACAGTGTTGCTGACGTGACAGTGGGTGACCACCTTGCGACCAGTGATCACTGTACATTGTGGCTCAATATAAGAACTGGGTCAGAATCAAGCCGCACTAAGATGAGGGTCCTGGACTTCAGGAGGGTTGATTTTAAGAAAAAGGGAGACTGCCTCAGGGACACCGTAGCAGGGATAGGTAAACTGGGGGGAGTTGAGGAACAATGGGCAAAAATAAAGGGGGGCATTGAAAAGGCAACAAATTTCTGTCTCAGGCAGGTTAACAAGGGCAAGAGAGAAAAAAGAGACTGCTATCGTTCTCTAGAGAAGTAGCTGAGAAAGTAAGGGCAAAAAACTAGCATTTAGAAGGTACAAGAGTACATAGAAGGAGGAGGACAGGGAGAGTTACCAGGAGAAACAGAGAGTAACAGGGAGGGCAGTTAGGAGTGCAAATTTGCAAACGGAGGAGAATATTGCCCAATCAATAAAAAAAAAGGGGGATAAAACATTATTTAGATATATAAACAAAAAGAGAAAGACCAAAGGAGGGATAATAAGGCTAAAAGGGAAAGGAGGGTTTGGGAGAAAGAGAAGCAAAAAAAGCAGACATATTGAACAATTACTTGTGTTCAGTATTTATGGAGGAAGAGGTAGGTAACAGGCCAAAGATAAGGGAAAAGGACATTAAAGAAAAGGAGGTGGACACTGGTCCTTTAACAGAGGAGAGTGTCCTCAAGGAATTAGTACAATTAAAAGCAGGCAAGGCATGGGGACCTGACGGGGTGCACCCTAGGATACTGAAGAAGCTCAAGGAGGTGATGGCTTTACTTCTGGCAGCTCTGTTCAACCTGTCACTGTAAACAGGGGAGGTTCTAGGGGACTGGAGGAGGACAGATGTGGTCCCAGTACACAAAAGTGGAAATAGGGAGGAGACAGGAAATTACAGACTAGTCAGCCTAACTTCGGTAGTAGGTAAAGTCATGGAATTGCTACTGAAGGAAAGGACTAGGGAATACCTTGCAACCAATGGATTACAGGATCATAGGCAATATGGGTTCACAGGCAGAGGTCGTGCCAGACAAACCTGATAGAGTTCTTTAACTAGGTGACCAGGTAAGTTGATCAGGGATGGGCAGTCGATGTGGCAACCTGGATTTCAGTAAGGCCTTCAACACCATTTCACATAGAAGACTGGTGAGCAAGCTGGGCAACCTAAGAGTAGGTCCGAAAGTAGTAAAATATGTAAGAAGTTGGCTAAGCAATAGAAGTCAAAGAGCGGTGGTAAATGAGGTCCACTCTGGGGGAGGCAAGGTGACAAACAGGGTGCCACAGGGGTCAATACTAGTCCCGGTCCTCTTCAATGTCTTTATTGGTGACACTACGGAAGGGCTGGAGGAGAAAGTATGCTTGTTCATGGAGATACAAAACCTGCAACAGAGTGGATACACAGGGAATGGGGGGGTGAGGGATGATCTGCAAAAGCTGGAAGATTGGTCAAGGGAATGGCAGCTGGGTTTCAAGGCAAAAAAGTACAAAAATCATGCACATGGGGCACAAAAACCCAGGGGCAACAGGGGAGCAGGGAGGTATTAGCAGCCACAAAAGAGGAAAGGGGCCTAAGTGTAATCATTTCTGATGACCAGAAAGTAGCCAAGCAGTGTGATAAGGCAGTGGGGAAGGCTAGCAGGATGCACGAGTTTATAGGGAGGGGCATCACCAGCAGATGGAGAGAGGTAGTATTACCCCTGTATAAATCACTGGTAAGACCCCACCTCAAGTACTGTGTCCAGTTCTGGAGGCCCCACCTCCAGAAGGACATAGATAGGGTGGAGGCGGTACAAAGCAGGGCTACCAAAATGGTGCAGGGTCTGCAACAAAAGCCTTATGAGGAAAGACTCAAGGAACTAAATACTCTCTAGAGGAAAGGAGGGAAAGGGGTGAAATGATAGAAACATTAAAATATTTCACAGGTATTATAAGGTACAGGAAGGTAGAATTTTCCATAGAAAAAGATGCTCCAGGATAAGGGGTCACACTGTGAAGCTGTGGGGGGGAGGCTCAGAGGAGATGTGAAGAAATACTTCTTCATGGAGAGGGTGGTGGATGCCTGGAACAGCCTCCCAGCAGAGGTGGTGGATGCTAAAATGGTAACAGGATTCAAGCATGCATGGGATAGACACAAGGGGATCTTAGAAGTAAGGCAAGGGGGGGAGAAGACCGGAGATTGAGTAGGGTCTGCAGTGGCACAGAAGGTTGGGAATATAGGGCAGACTAGGTGGACCAAGAGGTCCTTTTCTGCTGAGAACTTTTATGTTTCTATGACACCAACTTGCATGAGATGCACCTCCATGCTTCAACACCAACTTGCCTGGGACTCACCTCCCTGCCCTGACACCAGCTTGTCCGGAACACATCTCCAAGCCCCAACATCAACTTGCTTGGAATGTGTCTCCCTGTCAGAACACTAACTTGCCTGGCATGCACCTTCCTGCCCTGACACCAGCTTACCTAAGACATATCTCCCTGCGCCAATAGTCTGGAACAGCAGAGAACAAGGGAATACCTGATTGCATTATATGGATTTCTTAGGGAACTACAATTATGTCAGGGGATGGGTATAAATCAAAGAGGTTCACAGATGCTCCCAGATAATCTTGTCCTGTAATGGAGAACTACAAAGTCAGATGTGGGGCTGATTCACTTTGAGTTAAAATACTAATAATTCTGTTGAAATCAGACACTACCTGTGGCTGATTTTGACAGACTGTTTAGCATATAAATTAGTGATGACAAGGTACTATAACTAAAAGCCATGACAACTTGACAAGCAACAGCAAAGGGAACATATTAAAGGGGGTAAGAGGAAGCACTTTTTCTCTCAGAGTGGTGAGGGCAATGAATTCACTACCAAGTTCTGCATTAAACTCTGAGAAATTAGAAGGATTCAAGAGAGGACTAGATGTGTGTTTAGTGGAAGCACCTGTAGCTAGATATTATCTCTGAAAAGTGGAGGGCGGTATGGATGGGCCACATGCCTTTTTCTTCTTTCTCATTTTCATATGTTCATATATTTGCTAGAGTGCAGTACGTACTGTCATGTATATCCACTGTAGTGCAGTGCAAATGCACTGTAGTGCAGTCTGGGGGAGGATATTGCACTGTTGAAGTGCCATCCTTCGGATGAGACATTAAACCAAGGTTCCTTCTGCACATCCATGGTCACTATCCCGGTGAGGTTAAAGATCTCATGGCACTTATCAAATAAGAGTAAGAAGTTTCTCTGGTGTCACTGCCAACATTTTACCAGTCAATAAAACAGGTCCATGTAACCCACCCCCTAGAATGCACCCAGAAATGAGCTGTGAAGCTCAGTGTGCCTTCCCTTGTCCAGTATTACAAATAAATTAATCAGTAAGTAAGGAAATAAAGAAATACATACATACATACACTACATACATACAATACATACATACATACACTACATACTTACAATACATACATACATACACTACATACATACATACACTACATACATACAATACATACATACATACACTACATACATACACTACATACATACATACACTACATACATACATACACTACATACATACATACATACATACACTACATACATACATACACTACATACATACAATACATACATACATACACTACATACATACATACATACACTGCATACATACATACACTACATACATACAATACATACATACATACACTACATACATACAATACATACATACATACATACATACACTACATACATACATACACTACATACATACAATACATACATACATACACTACATACATACACTACATACATACATACACTACATACATACACTACATACATACATACACTGCATACATACATACACTACATACATACAATACATACAGACATACCTACATACATACATACACTGCATACATACATACACTACATACATACAATACATACATACATACACTACATACATACAATACATACATACACTACATACATACACTACATACATACATACACTACATACATACAATACATACATACATACATACACTACATACATACAATACATACATACACTACATACTTACAATACATACATACATACACTACATACATACAATACATACATACATACATACACTACATACATACAATACATACAAACATACACTACATACATACATACACTACATACATACAATACATACACTACATACATACACTACATACATACATACACTACATACATACAATACATACATACATACATACACTACATACATACAATACATACATACATACATACACTACATACATACATAAATTACATACTTACAATACATACATACATACATATACTACATACACTACATACATACAATACATACATACATACACTACATACATACAATGCATACATACATACACTACATACATACATAAATTACATACTTACAATACATACATACATACATACACTACATACCTACATACACTACATACATACAATACATACATACACTGCATACATACATACATACACACATACACTACATACTTACAATACATACTTACAATACATACATACATGCATACACTACATACATGCAATACATACATACATACACTACATACATACATAAATTACATACTTACAATACATACATACACTACATACATACATACACTACATACATACAATACATACATACATACATACACTACATACATACAATACATACATACATACACTACATACATACATAAATTACATACTTACAATACACACATACATACATACACTACATACATACATACACTACATGCATACAATACATACATACATACATACACTACATACATACATAAATTACATACTTACAATGCATACATACATACATACACTACATACATACATACATACACTACATACATACATAAATTACATACTTACAATACATACATACATACACTACATACATACATAAATTACATACATACAATACATACATACACTACATACAATACATACATACACTACATACATACATACTACATACATACACTACATACATACATAATACATACATACAATACATACATACATACACTACATACATACATAAATTACATACTTACAATACATACATACATACACTACATACATACATACACTACATACTTACAATACATACATACACTGCATACATACATACACTACATACATACAATACATACATACATAAATTACATACTTACACTACATACATACATACACTACATACATACACTACATACATACATAAATTACATACATACACTACATACATACATACACTACATACATACAATACATACATACATACATACACTACATACATACATAAATTACATACTTACAATACATACATACACTACATACATACATACACTACATACATACAATACATACATACATACATACACTACATACATACATAAATTACATGCTTACAATACATACATACATACACTACATACATACATAAATTACATACATACAATACATACATACACTACATACAATACATACATACACTACATACATACATACACTACATACATACAATACATACATACATACACTACATACATACATACACTACATACATACATAAATTACATACATACAATACATACATACATACACTACATACATACATAAATTACATACATACAATACATACATACATACACTACATACATACATACACTACATACTTACATACATACATACATACACTGCATACATACATACACTACATACATACATACATACATACATACATACATACATACATACATACATACATACATACATACATACATACATACATACATACATACACTACATACATACATACACACATACATACATACATACATACACTACATACATACATAAATTACATACTTACAATACATACATACATACACTGCATACATACATACACTACATACATACAATACATACATACATACATACATACATACATACATACACTATAGACATACAATACATACATACATAAATTACATACTTAAAATACATACATACACTACATACATACATAAATTACATATTTTACAATACATACATACATACATACACTACATACATACATAAATTACATACATACAATACATACATGCAATAAATGCATACATACATGCAGACATACAATACATACATACATACATTACATACATACAATACATAAATGCAATACATATCTACATACATACATACAATGCATTACATACATACAATACGATACATACATACAATACAATACATACATACAATACATCATGCATACATACATACAATACAATACATACAGTACATACATACATACAATACAATACATACATACATACAATACAATACATACATACATACATACACTACAAATAAATATTATGGGGAGACACAGAGAGCACCAGAGGAGCAGAGGGAGGTGGCAGAGTGTGAAGAAGTACACAGCGGTCTCAAAGGATAAGTCTGTCGTGAGGAAGGAGTTGAGCTCCTACGGCTCTAGACAGCAGAAAATGGGGAGACAAAGGATGGAAGTGATCCATAGGCCACCAAACTGGGAAGGGGGGACAAAGACAGGGAGCTGGAAGGGAACTCAGAAGGCAGCTAGTCAGAGTAAAACTGTACCCATGAGAGACTTCAGTCTCCTGAGCCTAGTCGGACTATTCCAGCAGCAGTAAGCCAAAAAGTGACAAGTTTATTGAGATAACACAGGACTGCTTTCAAGCCACTGTTTCTACAGCGGGCACATGATCAGTCTTTGATATTCAGATGGTGGCTGACCAAGATGGTGAGCAGAGGACTGTGCCTGTCACCTTCTCTAATGCCATATATCGGCATTGGTGACTGATGTTAGGGGTATATAGGGAGAAGGATCTTGAGTGGGTGGGTCGGGAGGGGTTTGGTTTCACTTTCATAGTGGGAGCCCCACTGTAAACCAAAGTGAGGATACATTATGTGCCAGGTCATCAGGAGCGATACTTAGAGGTGTCCACTGGCCCACCAGGGAATCATACAGTATAACAGAACAGGTGATCATGGGGTGAAGGGTCATGCTAGACTACTAGGGACACAAAAACAATTGAGGAATTGTGGTCAGGGATTGGGGATCACTAGACTACTAGCAACATACAAAAACAATACAGTATAGATGATAAGGGGTTGGGGACCACTAGACTACCAGGAACATATAAAAACAATACAGGACAGGTGACCAAGGGTTGGGAGACCACTAGACCACCACAGACATATAAATACAATAAAGGATGTGTGATTGGGGTTTGGGGACCACTAGCGTACCAGGGATGTATAAATATAGTACAAGATGGGTGCTCCTGGGTGGGAGGCACACACATGCTAATGAATTTAATTGCCATGCAAGTGGACTATAGTGTTTTGCATGCCCAATGAACTCATTAGCATTTTAGGGCTGAATATGGCCCACAAGAGCCCTGATGGTATGCTGTTTGGGCAGCACCATATCCTTTAGGCTGTGTGTCATTTCCAGTTGGGGCCTCTGTAGAGCACAGCACATAGTCACTCCAGTTGGAGTGCTCTAACTGTCTGAAAAAAGAACAAGTCCCAGTGCAATCAATGGGGTGTGCGTGATCCTTGTATTGTCTGTGTTTTCACTGACATTATTTTCTCTTGCATGGTTTTGTGTGCAGCATGATTTGCCTGCGTGATTTAGTCTGTGACATTATGACCCCATGCCACAGAACTGGGATGCATAATCCATGTGCGGTCTAACTAGGTTTCTAAACAATGGCATAATAAATCCTTGTTCCTTGAGACAAAGTGACTCAGTTCTTTGGGAGGGCTTGGCCCGAGGTTCAATGTGGGGAATAACTCTCCCCAACCTCATAAGCCTCCATAATGCCTCCTTCCTTAGCGGGTGTGTTTCATCTGGGCTCCCTCGTGACTCATGCGCTGTGCTGCCTTGTGCTGCTGCTCTCATTTGAGCGCCCCTAGTTCTTCTGTCCTGACCATTTTTTTCATTTTCCCTTGTCCTCCTTCCTTTGTTACTCTTTCCTGCCTGTGTTTCCCTGCTTGCCCATGGCTGACAGGCTGCCTCCCTCCCAGAAGCCTCCCCTTTTGGCCCACATCCCAGCCACCGGCGCTTACAAGCATCCCTGCTCCTCCCTCCTTTCCAATCCTCTTCTCCCTCAGTGTGCGCTCCCACTTCCCGTCCTTCCCACTCTCTTTCTGTCCCTTCCTTATTACCTCCTATGGCTCCGTCTCCTCATGCTGCTTCTGGCTTTTCCTGGCCCTCCAGTTCCACTCCCCTTGGCCTTCTACCCTATGACGATGAAAGGACTCTACCAGCAGCCTTCCAATGCTCTCCCGGTAAGTACATCAATCTTCTATACTGTGACAATGCACCCATTCTTCTCTGCCTATATGCTACTGCCATCCCGGGACAAATGGATCTCCAGCTCACCTCATACACCTCACCAGCGTATGCCGTCCTGGGGCACCAGCTTACTCAGCTCACCGACCTGCATATCCTATACCACATGGATTCATTGCAAAAATGGCGTAGCCTACATTCTGAGGCTTACCTACAATCTATGAAGCTAACTAGTATACCTCCAGGACAGGGGCTATCCCCACACATCGAACTGACATGATTTTTATTTGTTTTTATTCATTTGAACTCATGGAGTACATCTTTAAGGAGAAGTTCTTTACATAGGTTCCACATCAGGGAAACAAACAACAAGAATGCATGATACCTTTCTGTCATGCAGCTTTCAGTCAGTCTCCAGTTCTTAGCCATTGTATCTCTCTACTCCACGTACGCCCAGGACTCTTTTTACTTCTTCATGCAATCTACAGTACTTCTATTCACTTCATCTATGGTGGTGTTAAGGGGTGGGGTTGCCATCTTGCTACAGATAATAGACGGGGGCGAGCAGATGGGAACAAGGAGGGGGGGGGTGTTTCAAGCTCATTTGTAAATCACTTCCAGAATGCTTCAGCTCTCCCATGCCTCACTTGGTCCCTCTTCAGGTGGCTCCTGTTCCCACATCGTTGGATCATTGGTGATTTCCCCTTCAAAATGAGAGCAATGCTATCCAGTCCTTCAGCTATATCACTTACTGCCCCTACTTCCTTTGCTCATACATCTCCATTCCATGGCCAATACCCCTTTTATGCTGCATTCATTCGGCATTGTTCCTTCCTCCTACTTATGCACAAGGCACTTCCCTCATTGTCAGCCCTACCTGGTGTTACCATTCTTACGACCCTTCCTTTATCTCAGTGTCAACTACTCCTTTATCATGCTATTCTTGTTACACATTCTGATTCTACTGTCTCTTTATAGCAGCATTTGCGCTTCAGTCAGCTCATACCAGCAGTATTCAGGACTCCGTCCCTATCTCACGCCTTCTGAGGTGCTGAGCGAAGGTAGGCTTCCCCTGTCTACCGGGGATGGCAGTCCATGACTTTCACTACCTCCTACTGTTTGCCAGCATGACATCCTCAGTCCCTAACTCTGCTGGCAGCATCGAGTGCAGGATAGTTTGCCCTGACTACCGGGGATGGTAGTCCATGACTTTCACTACCTCCTACTATTTGCCAGCATGACATCCTCAGTCCCTAACTCTGCTGGGAGCATCGAGTGCAGGATAGTTTGCCCTGACTACCGGGGATGGTAGTCCATGACTTTCACTACCTCCTACTATTTGCCAGCATGACATCCTCAGTCCCTAACTCTGCTGGCAGCATCGAGTGCAGGATAGTTTGCCCTGACTACCGGGGATGGTAGTCCATGACTTTCACTACCTCCTACTATTTGCCAGCATGACATCCTCAGTCCCTAACTCTGCTGGCAGCATCGAGTGCAGGATAGTTTGCCCTGACTACGGGGATGGTAGTCCATGACTCTCACTACCTCCTACTATTTGCCAGCATGACAGCCTCAGTCCCTAACTCTGCTGGCAGCATAGTGCAGGATAGTTTGCCCTGTCTACCGGGATGGTAGTCCATGACTTTCACTACCTCCTACTATTTGCCAGCATGACATCCTCAGTCCCTAACTCTGCTGGCAGCATCGGTGCAGGATAGTTTGCCCTGACTACCGGGATGGTAGTCCATGACTTCACTACCTCCTACTATTTGCCAGCATGACATCCTCAGTCCCTAACTCTGCTGGCAGCATCGGTGCAGGATAGTTTGCCCTGTCTACGGGATGGTAGTCCATGACTTTCACTACCTCCTACTATTTGCCAGCATGACATCCTCAGTCCCTAACTCTGCTGGCAGCATCGAGTGCAGGATAGTTTGCCCTGACTACCGGGAATGATAGTCCATGACTTTCACTACCTCCTACTATTTGCCAGCATGACATCCTCAGTCCCTAACTCTGCTGGCAGCATCGCGTGCAGGATAGTTTGCCCTGACTACCGGGGATGGTAGCCATATCCACAACCTACTGAGTCATACCTTGACTTCTGTAATGCATACTGGTTATGCACTCATCACCCTACCTATGCCTGGCTGCCTCATGTCACCATCACCCCACCTCAACTATCTCCAACAGGTGTCTGAGTCTACATTCTACAGCTGCACTTATGCGCTCTTAGCATGATACCGACTGCTGCTTCCTTTCAGAGCCATGACTTTGCCTGACTTGCCTTCTTCATCATACCTAGTCTGCAGCCTCAATTCACAGTCCAGGCCAGCTAACTTCCATGACTGGGATCCTCAATCCGTATTTGACTGATTCCACTGTCTGAGTCTCATCCCTGACACAGGTTGCCACTTCCCTTCAGGAACTGAACTTTTCCATATACTGTATGTACTTATCATCCTATCTCTCCTAGCTGCATTCAGTCAGGATCATCTCACCTCGACAGTCATGCCTGGATGCCCGAGCTTCCATTCCATTTCTTCATATGTGTCTATTCTCAACCTGCTAACCGAAGCCACAATCCTTCTGGAACTGGACCTCCTCCTGCTCAAAGTCTCCATTCTTACTTGCCTGCAGCCTTCCCTCAAACCCCATTGCACTAACTTACATACATAGATACATAGATACATAGACAGTGTTGGCAGATAAGGGCCTATGGCCAACCCAGTCTGCCCATTTGAGCTTGTAAGTTCAGTTTGTTTTCCTAGAAGTCTATTTCCCCTTACCCCTGACCTCTAGAATTCCTTTATGTCTATCCCATGCATTCTTAAATCCCGTGACATACCTGATCTACAGCCTGAGTTTGCATCTCCATTTCTACTTTCTGCTTCCTCTACCCCGATATAGGTCACCACTTCCCTTCAGGAACGGGACCATCACACTCCAACTGCCACCCACCTTTGCCTCTGCCTGTAGACATCGACTGCACATTATCTCACTGACATAATGGACTTGTAGCCTTCTCTGGATCCACTGGGTTATTGTAGCCTCTGTCTCTTGCCCGGTTGCTGTTACCACCTAAGGATGATCTCTGTAATTCATTTGCCTCCATCTTTCTACCTCTGCAGAGTGATATTGAAGCCTAGTTCTCTCTCTCTCTCCATTTACCATGCCTGGAAGCTCATTTTTACAATCATCCGTTTAGATCTTACCTGCTCTTCAACACACTGTCGCTTGCTGCTCGCTCTTGGACTTGAGCATCTCCTAATTGCGCCTTCACCCTCAACCATTTTCTGGAGCATCCTGCTCTTCATCTAACCTCAAGATTTGGATCTTGCCAGCTAGTCTGGCATCTATCTCTATCCAGGTTGCCTGCCTCTGGGACTTCCTTGCTGTGGGTCACCCCTTCCAGTCGACGTGAGTTCATTTTTTTTGAATGTGGGAACTCTTTTCTTCTGCAGTCCAGTACCTTCCATCCCTTCCATTCATCAATGCAGCCATCAGATGCAGGACTGAAGTACCTCAACCCACTTGCTCTTGGTGCATAGCTTCACCCATTATCCTTCCATGGATTGTCTTATAGTGACTCGCTTCTGCCTTCTACTAGCGCAGCACCTTTCCGGGTCAGTCCTTTGGACCATCAGGATTCACTCTAGACTTTTCTTTTGCCTTTGGATAGCAGCTTTTCATCTCAGCCTTGCTGGCTCTAGGCTTCATCCTGTTGTTGTCACTCCTTTGGACATCCTACCTTATCTGGCCAATATTCCTACCCAGTCCACTGCTACTCTTGTTTATCCATCTCATACTCCTACTCTGGCTATTCTAACAGCTCCCATCCATTATTTGATGGATCACTGTACATTTCACTTGAGGAAACTACTTTTAACTCATATTCCTTGGATAACATGCCTCATAAACTCTGAAGTCTTCATAGAGTTTTCCATTCTCCCCAATGAATGATTGTGGGGAGCTGATTATTCTAGTGTCCAACCACATTCAACTGGACACTAGAATAATTCCTATCTCACTCTCTACTGGATACTCCCTGCGAATCTTGTGTATTCAGTCACCGTGAACTTCTCTGTCTACCATGCATCACAAGCTATTCTTCTGCATGGAAAGAACATAACTTCTTCCATTATGCTCCAACTTAGTATCCTTTTCCGCTGCTACGGATACTGGGAATCGCAAGATACCTCATTCTACCTTGGACATCATCCAGTTACCTTCTACAGCCTCTCCTGCCATTACTGACTCTGTCAACCACGTTACTCGACTCCTACTTCCTCAACAGATATTGTTCCTCAGACCTTCTCGGCTGCCTTCCTTGAACATTCATCACTGGAGCTCCAGTGTCTAGCTGCTCATTAGTGTCGTGCTATTCAAACCACCATTTTCTATCTCCCGGACATTTCTATAGCTCATACAATCAGCTGCATTTCTTCATCTACTACCATCAATTGAGTTCACTGCCCATTCAGCGGTCCCCCAGCCTAGCCTCCATGGATCATTTACATTAATCTATCTGATAAAGACTATTACCGAGAACAGGCTCTTCCAATTCGCTATCCTGAAACTGTAACCACTAAGACACACGCGTATCCCAGACTTGCCTTCTACCCAGTCATAATCAGCCATAACTCTAAGATCCTACAGCATTCTACACTAATCGACCTCACTACCAATCCAGCCTACAGACTCTTCCTTATCTCCGCCTCTAAGCTCCTCAAGTATTTCGACATCAGATTACCTCTAAACCTAACCAACCATAAGTCACTAAAGTGCATCTCCCGGACAATCACCACAGAAATACCGCATTTACTTCAGTCAAAGTACCAGCAGAGCATTTACAAGTATAATTGTGACATCATGATCAAAGAAGGCATCCAATGCCTTATACTGAACTTCCAGTCATTCTCTATATATATAGTAGGTTACCATCTGGACTGCATCTGCAAATCTTCTTCTATTCATCTACTAATCACTTATGGTATTATTTGAATCAGGCACTCAAAAGCGCTCCTCTACTAATTTCTACTTCATGGATGCTTACTTAGCTACTCATTGCTCACTCCTGAATTCCTTACCTCTAGACTACCTTGAATGTCAGCCCTTGCACAATTCGTGATTTACCTATGACTTTACAAATCCTTGCACTTCCCACCATTCACCGTCTGGTAGCATATTGATCAAATCATGCTCTCCCAGTCCATTATGTCCCTGCAATCCCTTTGGACACGCATCCTTCATCTCCTTGGGAATCTTCAAATGGATCTGCTCCACAGTTAGGATTCTACAGCTCCTTCAGAAAGGACCTACTCTTCATCCTCAGAATCATCATTCAATCTGCATCGTCCATGGATCGAAGATGGACCATCATTCCTAAGGCATGCAAAGACTCTCATCTACTCATCTCTTCTTCATGGATGCTTTCTTAGTGACTCCTTACTTACTACTGAATTCCTTGTCTCCAGACCTTACATTGAGAGTCAAACCTTGCACAAGTTGGATCATTCACCCATGACTTTTGTATCATAGCATGTCCACCTTTCACTGTCTAGTAACTTATCAATCCATCCATGCTCTCTCTGCTCATTACACCCATGCAATCCCTTGGGACAAGCATCATTCATCACTCTGAAAACTTGGACCTCATTTTCCCTTTCTCTACTTGATCTGCTACACACTCAGGATTCTACTGCTCCTTCTGAAAAGAACTTCTCTTCAACTTTAGGACCATCATCAGTCTGCATCGTTCAGAGATCGAAGATGTCCACCATTTCTCCAAGAAGCTCACTGTCTTCAAATTAGATAATGTTACTAGAACCTAGGTCCTTCTCCTCTTAGTATGCCCAGAGGATGGGCAGACCTATGGCTATGGGTCCTCAGAGGTATCCTCCACCTTGGGGAGGGGTTTCCTCTCCTGAGTGCCAGAGGTCATACTCTCCATGAGTTGGATGAGGTATCTTTTTGGACCTTCTATTCCCTACAAATTCATACCTACATATCTACTACTCAAGAGTGGGAACAGAGTTAAGCCACAAAAAGAACTACAAGTTACACAAGCACTATATACTCCATTGCTATTCCACAAACATTGAATAGGAGGGCTTGGCCCGAGGTTCAATGTGGGGAATAGCTCCTCCCACAACATCTACTTAAGCCCTCCACTAACGCATCTCCCTTGCTTGGGGAGTGTTTTTCATCCACCACCTTCCCCTCCTCCTCCTCCTTCTCTAGCACTCTTCTCACCCTTGTTCATGGGCCTTCTATTCCCTACAAATTACTACCTACATACCTACTACTCAAGGGTGGGAATAGAGTAAACATGCAAAAAGTACTACAAGTTACACAAGCACTATATGCCCCATTGCTATTCCACAAACAATGAACCAGTGGTTCTCCTAGCCTTACTCTCTATTACAGAGCAATGTTTAGAACTGGTGAATCCATTTGATACCAAAATCCCTTTCACCAGCTGATTCATATATAGTATTTATTTATTTCTTTGTTCCTCCCTATATGTAGGAGTTTGCATTCCTCAGTGTTTAAAACTATACCCCAGTTATCAGCCCAGGTCCAGTTTCTGTTTAGGGGATGCTGTAGCAGTTCCATATTCTCTCTAGTTTCCACCCAAAAGCCCAGTTTAGAGACATCTGCAAATTTTTGGAATGGGCCTTTGACCCCCACCCCAGCCATATCTCCATTGAAGATGTTAAATAGGAGAGGAACAAGGACTAGGGTTGTAAGAAATATTCAAATTCTGACCAAACAACATTCCCAAAATTCCATGGAATTCTGCTGGTAGCACAATTCTGACATTTCACATGAAAAATGGTTTTGCAGACTAATAACCCATAGCAGTTTACAAATAACTCAGAATTATTCTGCAATTTGAGGAATAGTATTTCGCACTTTATGTGATCTGCAATAAATTATACTGCACTTTACACAAAAATGCTTTTCAGAATTCCACAGAATTTAAAAAGAAATTCAAAAAAAGGCATTTTTAAAGCAGAATTGCCATTCCACACAAATTATGATGGCAAAAATCTGCTTTCCACCCAGCACTACCAAGGATTGATCCTTGCAGGGCCCCACTTGTAACTTGACTTGCAGTAGAAAGATGCCCATTAAACCAGAACATTTGTGCCCAAGAGCTTAGCCATTTTCCCATTTGACCACATGGGAATGCACCCCAAGATTGTGGGATAGTGTCAAAAGCTTTAGAGAAGTCGAGCTGTTTCACATCAACTGGAATAGCATGGTCTAAACTATTGCTTGCAGGTTCAAAGAAGTTTACAAATCAGTAACACATGATCTTTTAGATCGGAATCCAAGCTGAGTGGTGTCATGCTGATTGTGGGTATCAGTTTAATCTTAGATCCCAATCTTTAGAATTGATTCCATGAATTTACCCAAAATAGAAGTTAGACTGATGGGGCAACAATTGGCTGTGAATTTTTGACAGCCCTTTTTACGTTTCCTTGTGCATGTGCAAGAAACATCTTGCAGTAGAATGACATTTCAGAGGTGTGTCATGAACTAGTCCAGTGCCAAGCACTCTACAGTGTGCTCATCTCTGATAGACCAATGGACACACAACCATACTATGACACTAGCCAGAGTTTGACAGCTGGAAGCCATTCTCTAGCGGAAAGAAATGAAGCGCTCCAATGAGAACAGACCTTTCATTTGCATTTGTGCCTCTCACTATAGCCTGTTCCCACCCTTCCCCATTAATCTGTTAACTTGGAGAGCCCTCTGCCCAGACAACACAAACCCCCACAACCAACAATCCAAAATTCTGTGTCCATGGGTCTATCAAACAAAAATGAAAATCCCTCAATGGAGCACTACGAATGTGAGGTTTGTAGCCCTTCAGTTCAGCAGCAACTCCACAACACACACACACACACACACACACACACACACACTGGCAGCAACCGTAAACCCCTTGGTTTGCCACTCACCAGCCAGACAAAGATGGTTAATGTTTGCTCATGGTGGAGCCCCCTGAGCTTTACTGTGTAGCCCTTCAGTTCATCTGCATTAAATCCTGAACAGAACTGCTTCCCCCCAAGCAGCACAGGCAACATCAAGGATGTCACCTGTCCCAGTCCCTCTCCAGCAGTAAGTAATTATTCACTGTGGATGGAGTGGTCAGACGGTGGGTAGTGCTGATATAATGAAATCTAAATGCAGTCTTTGAGCAAAGCAGAACAGTTCTGAACCCCCCCCCCCAAAGCAGCACAGGCAACATCTATGATGCAACCTCTCACCACTCCCAGTCCCTCTCTGGTGGTAAGTTATTACTCACTGTGGATGGAGTGGTCACACGGGTAGAGTGAGGTCTTCATGGCTGTGTTGAAATTGTTACTGATGCACTGTAGACTTGGTTGGGACAGGACTACTGTAAGACTGAGCTGTACCTGTTGTGATCAGGTATCCAGACTCTGGAGTCAGTGGGGGTGGGTAAACTCAGTGAAACAAAAACAACTAAATTCATTATTTTCTGTTACAGATTGCTGTAACAGGCAGGGGTGCTATACTTTCTGGTTATGCCCCAGGCTAGAGCTAACAAAGGGAATAAAAAAAAATCCACCACCTCAAATGCTCCTTTTACACTGTTTCTCTGTCAGAGTGCTGGAGAGATAATTCATTCTCTCTTAGCCCACTGTAATGGTTGTTTGGACCACGTGTCCTACATACCCCAAAGAAAGTTTACCCCTAGGTAGCAGCATGACCTGGGAAATTGCAGGACTCTGTATTGCAGTCTATCCTGCATGGAGATGGCCAAGATGGGCTGTGACTAACAGGAACAGGAGGGACAGGATGAGCGGCAGTCGAGGCAAAAAGGATGGTACTGGTGAAAAGCTGGCAATTGACACCTACGTCTGCAGCCTTCTGTGAATATGTGGCACCATGGAGACCATTGACACTTCCACAGCTCCGGTCAGTTAGCCATAGGAAGTGTCAGGTACTTGACAGAGGTTGTGGAGGTGTTAATGATGCTCTGGCATACGTTACATGAGGTCCCTTCGAGCCATTTACAGCCACTGCCATCCATAACATTATGGCACAGCATGGCACGCTTCATCTGCGTTATTCTGGTAACACAGGCTGCCACCATAATGATGTACATTCATCTTTCCACTGCTTGCTGTCCTTGTCCCTGTGCCACACATTCATATGTACTCCTGTACTTTGCCACACCTAGCATTACACTTCTATGATAACCATGCTCACCATGCCCCCTGCCACTTTTCCTTGTATTGATTATTATTTACTTTCTTATCTTACACTTTGATAACCTGGAAAGTCCAAACAAGCACACGTGCCTGATTTTTTGGTGGGTAAAATAATTGCAAAACGCTACACATAATTGTTTTGTCATTTGTAACACTCACTGTTCAAAGCAGACTGTACCTTACCATGCCACCAAAAGTATTTCAATACCAAAAGCACAGTGCAATACCAATAGTAATTACTGATGATGTAGAGAGACACTGAACTGCATGTAACTGAGCAATTTTTTTTTAATCAATTACCTGCAGTTCCTACTGCCTATGGCAGATAGTCATCCCTGCAGATCTCTGTGGGATTTCAATATTGCTGGTGAATAGATGTATTCGGTGAAGAGGTTCCAGACTAAAATGACGAATCTGTGATTGCAGTGGAATAAATGGCATCTAAAGTGAAATATGCTATAGTCTGGTATCAAAAGAAGATGGATCTGCATACTTAGAGACTGGAAAAATGCAGTTCGGGCTGTGGAACCTGAAAGTTTAAGCCCTATATGGTGTCCTAAAAATGATTAAACCCACAGTGGAGCGACAGGAGGGACGTGGCCTGAAAATGTTGAATGACTCTCAGGTGGAGTGGTGTAAAGTGGTCTGGTTCCACAGCACACATTTTTAAGGTACCCCACTGGGAAAAAAGGAGTTGACTACGCTGAAACTGCTGTTGCTGGTCTCTCTGTTATGGATGGTGCCCCCAAAATTGGGGCAAGAGAGAGCCCAGGAGAATGTTAAGGAGAGAGTAAGTGCTGAGAAATGTGTTGGCGGTAATTGCCAAATATATTCGGGGGTGGGAAGTGCTGAGACTTTCTCTTCAGAAAGAATGCTGCCGGAATGTCCCCGAGAGGTTTGCTAGCTCTCTGACCTTTTGGGAAGAAGCAGCTGATATCTCCCTCTGCTAATTTTATTTAAATGCTGCTATAGTGACTTGAGGAATTCTGAGACCTACAGTGAGGTATTTCTTTACTTAAGAGGTGTTACTCCTTTCTTGTATATTGGCGGCCTTACATATGCGGGATATTGATAACCACACAGTAACTTGGATGGCTAGTACTCCCCAGTTGTGATTTGATGCTGCAGACAAATTTCCAAAACAAAACCTCTGAATGCAAATGTATTTGATGTTCTGTCTTTGTCTTGACTGTCCTTCTGGAGCTTGAACCTTTGGATTCTTTTACCGTACTTGTACAATATTACTTTTGCAAGGAACTACGCAGGTTCACAGTGTGAAGCACCTTGCTAAACCTTTTTAGCTGAAGCTTCAGTCTTGATTTGTATTGTCTCCAGCAATGAAATGCGGATACAAGTTTCAGTATTATGGTTAAGCAATGAGGTACAACATGGTGTGTGTTATCGTGTAATAATGTCACTCCTGGGGTGGGTAGACCCCGGAGTCAGTTGAAAAACCAATTATGACTGACTTACCACACATTATGACTGATTTGTTCAACTAGTTTGAAATTTCTGACTTCAACTAACTGAAGAAAATCTAACCAATTTTTTCAACTTTCACCATTGTTGAATTTTATTATGTAGTAGTTTATCATACTTTTTTAACTTTGTATCTTTTTTTAATTAAAATTTCGACTATAAAAGTTAATAAAATGTATGGAAAAGTCCCCCCCCTTGAAATCAATGGGGTGCACGCACACACAGCCTTCGCCTTCTGACATAACAAAACGGGGCTGCATGTGCCTATGTGGGTGTGTATTGATGGGTTAAGGTCAGGAAGCAGCTCCGTTTTTAGCATTTGGGATTTAGCGGCATTATAATTCCATAAATGGGCAGAAACAAAAGGAATTATTTATGCCCCACAACTCTGGGGCAGGTGAGGTATTGCATATGTTGGAGGGAGCAGCAACTAGTCAGCAGCAGCTAAGAAGCTGGCTGCTCCTAAAATCTGCAAATACAAAGTGCAGTGAAACAAATCTACACACAGTAGAGACCCACTAAAGCACAATAATCAGTCAAAACAACAACAAAATATACTAAGC